>OU342744.1:423825909-424425909 GCA_910589775.1 Avena eriantha
TGGGTCCACATGTGGTTTGTGAAAGAACCACATGCAATGACCACTGGTTGATCCATAAGTGTTTGTGGAAAAGAACACACATGCAATGAGTCTAGTGGATCCATGTGTGGTTTGTGGAAAGAACACACATGCAATGACTCTAGTGCTGGTTTGTGGTTTTAGTATAAGAACAAACAATGCAATTACTCAATGGATCCATATGTGGTTTGTGGAAAGAACACACATGTAATGACTCTAGTTGATCCATATGTGGTTTGTGGAAAGAACACACATGCAATGACCACTGGTGGATCCATGTGTGGTTTGTGGAAAAGAACACACATGCAATGACCACTGGTTGATCCATGTGTGGTTGTGGAAAGAACAGATATGCAATGACAGTGGTGGATACATGTGTGGTTTGTGAAAAGAACACACATGCAATGACTCTAGTGTTGCTTGTTAGTATAAGAACATGCAATGACTCTAGTGGTTGATCCATGTGTGGTTTGTGGAAATAACACACATGCAATGGCTCTAGTGCTGGTTTTAGTTTAAGAACACATATGGATCCATATGTGGTTTGTGGAAAAGAACACACATGCTATGACCACTGATTGATCCATAAGTGGTTTGTGGAAAGAACACACATGTAGTGAACACTGGTTGATCCATGTGTGGTTTGTGAAAAGAACACACATGCAATGCCATTGGTTGATCCATATGTGGTTCATGGAAAGAACACACATGCAATGACACTGGTTGATCCAAATGTGGTTCATGACAGGAACACACATGCAATAACTCTTGTGGATACATATGTGGGTTTGTGGAAAGAACACACATGCAATGAACTCTAGTGGATCTATCTTGGCATAATTTTATGTATGGCACGATGCATTTCATTGTAAAAGACAACCCACTTTCCATTTTTATTCTACTCAGCTTTGCTCCTCTCTCTCTCTCTCTCTCTCTCTCTCTCTCTCTTTCGTAGAAGCCCAAACCTCTGCCCACTCTGTCTGCTACGCCCTGATTGGTTGTCACAGTTGTCACGCGGATCGTGCGCACCAACCGTTGATCCTGTGTGATCCAACGAGGCTCGTTGGACATGTCGTGCCCTTCACAGGACAGCGCGAGATAGCACAGACGTCTCCCTCAACGAGACTTCTACAAGAAGGAACACGATGCCGTCCATGGAAAAAGTGGTCGAGTGGTCATCTCATGTTTAATCTAGTCTGCAAAGGCTACAAGTCTACTACACGGCAACTGGTCATCCACGGACCACCGGCTGTACCATTTTTACTACGCAGCGCGCCTGCACTCTCACTTCCATTAGGCCCCCACCACACGAAACTTCCACGCGGCAGCCGCAGCCGGAAGAGCTGTCAACCGAGGCCCTCGAGGAGGCCTAAACGTCCCCGCATTAAAAACCCAGCCTATCGGGTCCTCCTTTCGCACTCATCCACTACTCTCTCTTCCCTATCTAGCAAAACACCACAATCTTGAACGTACTTGCATGAACCTTCTCCATGAAACTAGTGCGTGGGGGTGAGTGTCCGGGCATCGCCGCCGGGGTGGTGCTTCATGCGGCAGATCTGGAGGAGCATCACGCAACATAGGCTGAGGAGGACGTGCAGTTCAACCCCTTGGGGGACAATGTGCACGCCGGTGCTGACGACTTCGGAGGTGCCGATGAGGGCGTGGAGTTCGACGAACACGCTCCGCTCGTGTACCCGGAGGTACATCTATTTCTACATGTTTCATATTTTCTGCTCGAACTTAATCTATCTAGGCATCATAAAAAATCTAGTCCTAATGATTAGATGCAACGTACGAACTGGTACATGGAGAGATCTAGTCTGTTCTGAATGAATCCACATTATTTATTTATTAATAAGTTACCAAGAACACAAATCACATTAATTTAGGAGCAAGCTAGGGAGACGGCCGTAATGAACTGCTGAACCTATATAGACATGTTATTGCATCGAAAGTAACTTGGAATGGTGGAAGGAATATATATTTATTATTTTGCTCATTTCGGTTTGTATTCCATACATTACAGGTGTATTCAAGTGAGATGGACTCTGACAAGGAGACCAGGGACAACAAGAGCCGCCATGTCATGAAGAAGCTCAAGAGCGGGATAATCCCTTTCCGCACTTGACTTGGGGAGCTCGGGTGCCCTTTCTGTAAGAAAGGAGTCAACCCGAGTATTGCCAGCTTGATTCCGCATGCGGTTGGCATCGGTAAAAGCCCGGCTAGTAAACACAAGTCAGCGACCAAGGCTAAGCACGCTGCTTATGGCAAGTTCCTGAGGGAGTATGTCAAGACCGGCCTAGTGTTCCCTTACTTAGGAATCAGCAACTCCTAGCCGACAAACCCCGTCATTGTGTTGGCCTGGCCACTAATAATATTTAGTTCTCTTACCATATCTAGACCCTTAAACTATGAGGATTTCTATTTTCGTACCCTTCAAAATATATTCAAGTTCATCTGTTTATGTTGTTAAAGTTCCAATGGCATACTCGTTATTTTGCATGGATAGAGGGGTGCCCCCGACAGATATAAGGGTTATCCTGTCCGCTAGATCACAGAGGATCAACGGTTGGTGGGCAAAACTGAGTAAAACTGAATCGCCATGGTTAGACACGAGGGAAAAAAACGTGACTCATGGTACGCGTGTGCGGTGCACGGGGCGGTAGCGGACACGTGTGGCCGTGCAGGGTGCATTAGCGTACGCGGTGCACGGTAGTGCAACGAAAATCCGCTTCCCTTCTCCTTTAATAGAGGCCTCCCCACTCCCACTCATCACGCACTCGCTCACTCAACCGTCTCCACTGTCCCATCACCTTCTGCAAACGCCCAACAAAACCCCAACCACGTCGGCGATGGAGAAGATCGGCGCGGTGGCCATCGGCGCCTCCAAGGCAGCCGGCGAGGAGCCCCCGTCCTCGTCCCCGCATCCGCCGTAGCCTCCGGCGAGGAGGCTCCCGCCGGTCTCGGACAAATCCCGCTCGGCTGGGACCCCCTGTGAGGAGGTTGTCTACATAAGGCCGGAGAACCCCTACGACACCAGCATCGCCGACCCGTGGTCTGAGGTAACCAGGGATTTCTCCCCTTCCCTTGTTCTTCCCCCGTTCCCATCGTTGGATGCTAGATCGTATGTTATTATGGCTCGGCTGTTCATATTTTTTACAGTAGCTAATCCTATTGTGTTAGATCTCGATTTTCGATGAATCCCCCTATTCATAGTTGGGATCAGTATTCGATTTGGTTTGAGATTTGGGGAATAATCGGGAGATCTCATTCGGTTAATTTATGCAAAAAATCAATCCCGATAATCAAAGTATCTCGATCATGTCCTTATTTCACTCTACTGTTTTTTTCCTACAGGAGGATAGCAGCGACCTCCGCAGCGATGACGAGTCGCAGGACACCAAGACTTGTCATGTGCTGAGGAGGCTAAAGTCCGGTCAGTACAACAACTTCTTCACCGGCGACGTGTACAGGTGCCCCTTCTGCCCCACCAGGAGGCTCCGCGGCACAGACTTCAACTCCCTCGTGAAGCATGCCGAGGACGTGAGGACCTGCGGCGAGTCCGTGAACGTCCACGGCTTCAGGGCCAAGCACCAGGCGCTCGATCTTCACCTCCGCAACCTCCAGAAGGTGGCTATTGAGGAGGGTCGCATGCCCTCGATCAGACCCAAGGTGCCCAAGGTCAAGGGGCTTGACAGCAAGAAGTGGAGGAGGCGCCAGAGGGAGGAGGCAGATGCCCTCCTGGCAGAGGCCACGAGGGGCCACTGATCAGCTGCTGCTGCTGCTGCTGTAAAGCAGCTTCTTTTGTCTTGTCTGTGTTGAAGCAGTCCGCTGCTGCTGCTGCTGAGCAGCCTAATTGTCGAACCTCGTTAAGTATCGTACTATATAACCTATATTAGCTGCTTTATCTACATCTGCTCTGTTTACTGAATTTATTTATGGTGTTGGTTTGTTTTGCTGCTCTAGATTTGCTACCAGATTGGGGGAAAATGATCACAAAAGGAACAATGAATAAAGAGAGAAGCTTCTCTATATTCCCTACCTTTTTGGGCAAAAAAACACAACTTTTAGAGAGAGAGAGGGGAAAAGGCGCTCTTAAAAAGTCCAGATAACAAAAAAAAACTTCCACTTTAGGCGTCATGGCGCACGTAACGGCCAAGCCTTTTACCAGACGGCACCCCCTCCGAGCGCATGTGAGGGCTTCGGAATATCGGGAGGGCAAAAGTGAGGACAAACGAGACACAATGTTGCAATAGCTAAATCTTACAAAAAGCTGAATTTGGCTTTACCATGCAATTTGGCTAGAGCTCCACAATGTAGCTATTCTAAATCCCTAAACTATGTGGTGCGTTGAAACCTAATGCTTTTCCATCGACACGTGTGTTGCAAAGTTGCTTGATCGTGCATGCTTACACAAGTGGCCTACAGAGAAACTTATAGAAGCATGGGCAAACGAGCTTCATTTTGGCAAATTCGGGACAAGCTTTGCGCAATCGGCAGGCCTAATCGGCTGCCCCGGGGTGCAAGGATGCTAGGTCCATGTCTATGCTTACACTTCTTAAACTTGTTAGGAATTAATAATAAATGTACACTTCCTTTTGTCCTGTCACATTACGTCATGTCAGCACCGCGCACCCGCTGCGGATCGGCAACGGGACAGTGGTCTACGTGACCGGTCTCTGCCACGCCAAAGCCACGTCGCACACCCGTCCCATCGCCTACCGGGACAGACGCCGAATTTAATCGCTAGGATTGGAAACCATCGGTGCTCGCCCGGTCAAACTTGCTTCTGCATGGGTATGACCGGAATATTGGTAAACGGAATTTAAGCATTGCCTTCTGTCTCCTCAGCACATCACTGTGCAAAAATCCCCAACTCATTCCTTCCACCGGCACCGCCACCGCAAGAACCATCGACGCTGCCGCAGGCACCACCTCCGCCTGGCCATACCACCGCAACAGATCACTCCACCTCCACGCCCAGTCCCAGCCACCGCTACCGACCCTAGGCCACCGCCGTCACATTAGCTGCTGCCATGGACGTAGAGTACGGCGTGTTCAGCGACGGGAGCGACTACACCGATGAGTACACCGTCACCGCCCATGGCACCACCAAGCTGACGGTCGTCCACACAAATGCGTCAGCGGAGGTGGCCAAGTTCATCGCAATGTATGAGCGGTGGCTACAAGATCTGATGGACAGGTACAAGATCGTCGGCCTTGACCTCGAGTATACCAGAGATAGGAAGAGGACGACACTTTTGCAGCTGTCCATGCGCAACCACTGCCTACTATATCACGTATGTAGGGCCAAATCTGTATGCCCGGAGCTTCGCGAGTTCCTACACAGGAGGGAGATCTACTTCGCCAGCGTCGACATCAAGAACGACACTCTGAAGCTAGAACGGGATCTTCTCGTTCATGTCGTCAATCATGTCGATCTCCAACGTTTGTGGAGGTACCCGGATGGCGGTACGGGGAAAGCCGGCATGGCTAGACTCGCTTCTGACATCATCGACCGCGATTACACCGGCATGAAAATCGAGTTCCCGAAGCACCTACACGAGCGATGGGAGTGGAGGCACCTGGATTACGATGCAATCAAGTACGCAGCTAGGGACGCGTATGTCTGCTACGAGATGCTCAACAGGATCTGGCGGGTGGGTGAGTGTGTTGTTTACCACTACTAGTTTCGCATTTTGTTCCCAGTTTTATCTCGCCTGTATTTTATCTCGCATGTATTTTCTAAGCATTCTGTGTGTAAGAACCAAGCTCGTATGATCCCTGTGCTATTAGCTACGTAACCTGTATGAATTACATTCCCCCTTTGGTATGCTCAACATTCATTCTTACAAATTCTGTCTGTGCCATTTGCATGTCGCAGAATCCAGGACTGACATGCATAAGGTGTGATACAGTCATAAGTCATAACCAAACCCAGATTATAGAGAAGGATACAGTCATAAACCAGATTATACTTTGACAAAGGTAATACACAGCAGTTCGTAATTGCTCACATAGTGTACTTATGAAATAACATGTTTTCATAAACACAACAATCATGCACTAATAGTCTACATCCCAGCTTGTTGGAGAAGGCAACCGATCCCAGGATGCCTTTGGTCGCTTGCCACGGTTTGTAGATTCATCTATGATCCGACATCTGGGACAAACAACCTGCCTTGGTGGTGGTTCAATGATGCGATGCCTAGAACAAGATTTTACAATCTGGCGGTACAGCTCGTGGCTAACATACCCGTCAATTGCAGCGTACTTCAGATTAGGTTCCGAAAGTGGCTTATCCTCCCAGTAATCGTGCCCTAAACGCCTCCACGAACATCTTGGCAATCTGTCCTTCATGTCAGCGTACCACGGGTCTATGAGTTCGGAGGCAAGAGCGGCCATCCCGGTCTTGCCGCCCTTCGTCCCTGGGATCCAGTAAATTTCCTGGATGTCCACTCTGCACTCTTTTGGGATTCTAATGTTGATAGTCGGGCTTTCAAGAAGTTTACTGTCATTCGTGATGTCAACACTGGTAAATGTTATGTGTTGGTTCACGAGAAAGTCATGAAACAGATCACTAATGCTTTCGCCCCACCTACATGAAAATGAATTCAGACAAATAATATAGCAATAACTTTTGCAAACAGACGGTTCAGGAACAAAAAGATAGCAAAGTCTACTAGATTCCGTCAGCCCCCTTCTCGCAAAAAAGGCTGGTATACGAGGACGTGCCCCTTCATGGAGAGTTGCACCACGGCGATCCTACGGCGATCGCGGCTGTACTCGAGGTCGAGACCTATGAACCTGTTTTCTTCGAACTGTAGCCAACTCGTGAAATTATTCAGAGTGTTCCTCACCGTCCAAGGGTCGGTGGTGTAGACGACATCGATCTTCTTCCAGCCATGTACTTCGATGTCGAAGTGCGCAGTTTCTTGCCTGTCGTCGTTTCGGACGTCCGGAGCGTCCATGACTACAGGCAAGAGGGAAAGGATACGGAGGAAGAGGGTGATGCGGTGGTGGAGGAAATGGATGAGGTCGTGGAGGAGAAAGACGATGAGGCTGTGGAGGAGGAAATGAGACGGAGAAGTGAAAGATTGGAACCGCCCTTACCAATATCTGGAATGGTGCACGACCGTTCGTAGTAGGGTGAAGGTGGCGAAAAATTGCGGTTTTACACGTCGACGCTAGCACTTCCTAAAATTTGTTCTGCGCCACTTGCATGCGGTGGAATCAATTCAAACGTAGGCACGTTTGCGCGTGCCGAGCTTCACTCACTGACAGGTGGGACACACATTTCCCTTTTACGATTTATTTTTTCACTTCCTGTAGACGGTTCTGGTGCCCGCCCTCAATAATTACGCCCCCCTTCTTTTCTTCCACGCGGATGAGAATCAGCGGCGGCGGCGGTTCCTTGCAGATTCGCTGCCCACTCGAACAACTGCCCCCATCCCTGATTCCACCCCCTCTCGAATCCATCCGCCTCCTTATCACAATGCCTCCATTAATCTACCGGATTCCAGACTCCATTTGCCGCTATGGGTAGAGCTTAGGGTAGCAGCAGGCTAAAGCGAAAGGCATGCGACAACGACGCGTATGGCCAGGGCGACCGCTACCGTGAGGATTGGGGATGGACGAACCTCAGTGCCACGAACATGCATAGGATTGCCTCAGAGTTGGACATCATCTCAGCCGGCTGCCTCGCTCGCTGCATCCCTGGCTACCGCGTGACGATGCGGAACATGGACGAACATCCGTTCGGCACGCTAGGCCTTCTTTACCCCGATAACAGCAAATGGCCAGACGATCGTGATGGCCACGTAAGTTGCAATATCTAGCTTATTCGTTCAGTCATATCGTTGATTCATATGTGCTGAACTCTCATCGGAATCCTATGTTCCTTTCGTCGAACATGTTGTGTGCACGCGCGGTTTGAACAAATCGAACCATTTAAGACTATTCTGTACAGTGGAAGCTCTGCTCGTACCTGATATTCTGGTATTTTTGTAGTGACACAGTCTTACTTTAGGGGATAGACGATTTGTCAATTTCGATTTTGCAATGGAATTCCTACTAGGTGATATTTTGTTTCCTAAAATAAAAACAAACAGATTAGATGATTTAAGGCTGTTATGCCCCGAGCTATTTAATTATGATCATCGTCAGGAGTTTGTTCTGGGGGCTCTGCTCCTACTCCATATATTGAGTATCTTCGTAGTGACACAGGCACAATTTAGGCGATATCTGAGGAGACACTCGTATTTAGGCGATATTTTGTGTACTTTAATCTAAAGGTCCAGTTGTCAAATTGTATTTGCAATGGAATCCATGCTAGGTGATTGTACCAACTGACAACAAACTCTGCAGAATATTCATGCAAAACGGATGCTACTGGATAAGTGGTCGGAATCAGTAGTGGTGAATATCAAGGAAGAAGAAGAGACGGAAATGGGAGATGACCAGAACTGGGTGGGTGGCAACGGTGAGTGGCTGGTCCTTTTATCCCAGGATGGGAGTACTTGGACTCTAAAAAATTGCTACAGATCGAAGAGACTTGCAGTGCCATCTTTGAAGGGTGTCGGCATTACTACATTCAACAGCGGGTGGCCGCCGCCCATTTCTAAATTCGCTTAAAAGTTCAAGATGGCAGAACTTGAGCTCATGAAGGTACAGCTCCCACATAGACCGCGTGAGGGGGCGTGGAAGAACTAGGAGTACGACCTCTTAGCGGTGTTCGACAAGGCAATCACATTCATTAGATGCCCAGAAGAAAAGGAATGGACAGTCTTGCGCGACGACTTCCTGTGGCTGGAGAAGTATGTCGACGCCGCCTTCACCTACGGCTACTCTTTGTACAGACCGCAACTCATTTATGCGGTCAATGAACCTAGCGGCGACGTGCGTGTTTGGGAGCCGTCCATTTGGGGTGAGTCATGGTGTCATATAGTATGTAAAATCCCATTCAAAATTTTGCTTACTGACTGTTAGTAACACGCAGGTACCCACGCAGCCCCGCGCATCATTCCAGCTCCAGTCATCGAAGATGTAGTAGCAGATGCTGAACTTGGGACACGCGCTGGTTCCTGGCACCTCTCAGAGACAACACGGAACATGATGATGAACTCTTGTGGATTCATATCAGGGGAGCACTAAACAGTGTTGGTGATACAATAGAACATATGGGGACACAACTTTCTTCATACCCATCGCTGCGGTGTCACGTTTTCTCGAGGTCCGCATGCCCATCCGAAGACCCAGTAGAGCAAGTCTGGAGCAGAGTCAACAATATGAAGGGACAATCTGTGTTTCTTGGGATCAACTATCCTTTCTTTGTCGGAGCCCCTAGACCTGTTGAACCTGTAATTGCTCAGGCAGCCCTGGCCCCTGATGCTGCTACTGGTGGTGGTGTTGGTGGTGGTGGTGGTGGTGGTGGTGTTGGTGGTGGTGGAGCTGACGAAGAACTAGTTGTTGCTGCTCCTGGTGAAGCTGACGAAATACTTGGTGATGCTGCTGCTGGTGAATTTGACGAAATACTTGCTAATGCTGCTGCTGGTGAAGCTGACGAAATACCTGCTGAGGCTGCTGCCGGAGTCCAAGAAGAACATGCTAGTGTTGTTGCTGAGGTGCCAACACTTCCAGTGTTGATAGCAGACTGTGTTTTTGCTGCACACTCACGCGCCTATCATGTTGACACTCCAGATCTGACCTGGAGCCGAATCCACGTCGGGGGTAGGGGGCCTACAATTGGCTCATCAGTGGGGTCGTACTATTTGAAGGAGAATGAAAGACGGCCAAACGCAGCATTTTGGTTCGTTCCGACGATACCACCAGCTCCAGGGACCTAGTGCTCATACTGGCAGATCTGATGAACCATTTGTCTTTATCTTTATCATTAGTTACGCTTATGTGTGTAAAGACTAAGCTATGCTTATTTGTGTAAGACTAAGTTAGGCCTAACTACGTAATATTCAGTGAAGCCCAGCTTTTCTTTCCACGCCCATAACAACAGAATTGCAGCATAGAACATACAAATGTAATGTGCATACCAGGCATTTTTGCTCAGGATAACAACCACTTCAAGTAAATGATACATCGTGTACGCATTTGAACACATCACTAGAATGTGCCACCTATTGATGATTAATGACATGGATCTAGCTTTTCTGCGCTTATTTGTATTGAATCGCTCATTGATTTGTTCACATATTTTTTGGCAGTGGCTGATGAACTCCACTCTCTTGGTAACTTGCTTCGCCAGCGAGAACTTGTTGATGCAATGCAAAGTACAGAACATGGTCGTCATCATCATTCCATTTAGGTTCTTTATGTTTTGTCATCATGAAGCTACTAATTTCAAATGAAAATCTAGTAAACAATATATGTGTACATTGTTAGAGTATGCTACGACCATGGTACATACATGTTTTTCTACAATCACAAGAAGAAAACTTGATGCATTTTCACCTTGTTGGCGTTGTGCTGAACTGGGTGGATGTGGCTTTGGGGTTCGGAGAAGAAGGCGCCGTGGCTGGTGCGTGTGCGACCACGACAACGGCAAGCTCGGATTCTAGAGGAGACCAACAGGACCGAGCATGGTCGGCATGGTGACAGATCTCACCCGGGAATGAATTCCCGTCCCCACGCCGTGCCAATGGTGCGGTCATGGTGAGGGCGAGCTCCGATTCGGGATGGGGAGGAGAACGGGCCGAGCAGGTTTGTCCAAGTCCTAGCTCCGCACCATGGCCGCGACCATAGATTGCCACCCCCGAAGGAAGAAGTAGACGCGTAAAGGATGCATGTGCCAACGCTGCCTACATGACATCGACGACAGCAACGACATAACGGCGAAAGCTGACAGGAGGGACCCAACTTGATGGCCGTTAGCCTGATTTTTTGTATTGAAACATAAAGTTGAAGTCGTGCTGAAAAGGACCCTCTGAGTATTTGGCACGCCAACTATAGTCATCGCGGATGATATCAGGGAACTCGGGTACCATGTTGCCTGGCCACCCCAACTTTCAGGCCGCAAAATGATATTCTAGCGCCAAAGGGCATTATGCTCAGCTACAAGACAAAAGGGATTAACTATCAGTCGACTACATAAAAACGACGCAGAAAAGGGAAAAGTAACGAGCACTTACTTTCTACCACGCGATGGTGCGTCTCCAGCATTGCATGCTGACGGCATCGCAAGCACCTGCTCCACCAAGTGAGAAGCTTCCTTCACAAGGAGCTATGGTGAAAGGAAAACAGCAAAGGATCAGCAAAAGCCATCGATAACATCGACTACAACAACAAAAACAAGAAATCCTACACTTACATGATCCTCCAATGACTCCGAAGTCGATTGGTGTGCAGTCATCCGGGCAACCATTCGATGCTCCCCTTCATGAGGAGAGCTAGAAGAGTTGTGCCCGGAGTGGGCCGCCAATGGAGGAGAAGGAGAACGCTCGACCTCCTTCTTGGCCCTGGAGGTTGCGACTCCCGATTCTTTCAAAAATTGGACGTCGCCAGAAGATGATGACGCCTGCTGACTGCAAGACAAATTTAACATCAAGAAAGGGCAAATCCAGAGAAGAACCAAAAAGGGCAACTAGAAAAACTTACCAATCAAACTTATCAAAGTAAAAAGTGATCTCCCCCGACTCTGACGAGGACTCCTTGGGCAGTCGCATCTTCTTGCGAGAAGATGGCGCCACAGTGCTCACAGGAATGGCAGGGATTGGCGACTCTGCACCAATGCCTGCACCTTCTGGAGTCAAAGGAGACGACGCATCAGAATCCTCGCTGCGCGAACGCTTGCAAGTATCCAGACTACCCGACTCGGGGGCTTCCTCCTCCACATCGGATAGGACGGTCGACTCCGACTCATCCTCTTCCAAGGCTTTGCGGGGGATAACCCCCTCAGGAAGAGGGGGCATACAGGGTGACACCACCCAATCCTGCATACAGAAAACAATTTAGCACAAACATAAGAAACAACAAAGAAGCAATTAACAAACTAAGCTACTGCATAGCACAACTATACCTCAAGAGGAGGGTTAGCAGCATCGAACGGGGAAACAACTGGTTCACTGGGGAGCACATCCTTGACGGTGTACTTGGTGAACAGTCGGACCCTTTTGTCTACCTCACTCGCGGACATGCCATCGGTAGCCACGCAAGTGACATCGTCAGCGCCAGCCCACTGAAACATGGGGTGAACTCTAGCCTGCAGGGCTGGACGCGACGGCGCAACCACGTGCGTGCGAATGAGGGCGCAGCCTCCCTCCTCTTTGCCTATGCGACTCTCGAGGTCACAGACGCGCTCGTATAGCACTTCTGTCTCTGCGGATTCGCCAGGCATGACCACATTCTTCCAGGAGCGCCTCCTCTAGCACGGCGTCGCGGAGTCGAAGGGTGCGAGTCCAAAGTGTTCTCCGTCAGCTTTCTCGTCGCGGACGTAGAACCACTTGTCCCTCCACCCATGGATGGACATCGTCAGCTTGATGTCGAAGTATGTGGCAGATGGATCGACGTGGATTCCGCAGCCGCCTACATCGTAGATTACAGAGCCAGATGCCGGTTGGCGTTTCAATTTGAAGAGGCGCTTGAAGAGGCCAAAATGCGGCTCGATTCCAAGCCAGCACTCGTAGAGGGTGATGTAGCAAGCTACATGGAGGATGGAATTTGGGGACAGCTGATGGAGCTGGAGCCCGTAAAGACAAAGAAGGCCCATAAAGAAAGGGTGCAGGGGCAGAGAGAGGCCGCGAATGATGAATGCTAGGAACATCACTTGAAAACCGGCAGGAGGAGAGGGGATTACCTCGCCGCTGGGGACGCGCGCATCGGCGACTACGGTGGAGAACACTCCGTCTTGGCGAAGAAGACGAAGATTAGAGGACTTGATGACGGAGGGATGCCATGCGCCATTCGTGACGCGGGTGCCCGTGCCTTTCTTCTTCCCGCCGGCGGCGGTGCTGGTGCCCGCAACGGCGGAGCCGCCCTTCTTCTTCACCGTAGCAATGGTAGCCACGGAATCGGCCGCATCACCTCCTTTCTTCTTCCCCATTGTGCGGCGGCGATGCGACCGGAGGAAGTAGCTGGGAAATGTGCGGAGCTGGTCCAGCGCCACGGAGGAAAAGAGCACAGAGAAAGCAGAGGAGCAGCGGCAATGGCGATGAAGGCAGAGGATGAACAAAAGCAGATGTGAATTTTACCGTTGCAGCGTCACTACTTAACCCCTAGAAGATGCAATCCAACGGCTCAGAAAAACCCTACTGGACGCGTGGCGATCATCGTGCTAGACACGTGGAGGAGCTGAAATGCAAACCATCCCCCCACTACTCCCATTACGTGCGGAAATCAAGGAATCGCTGTTATAATAAAGATTATGCACGCCCAGTCAAATCAGAGTTAGGGAGTAGGACCCACCGCTCGTCACGTCCCGTCAAACTCGCTCATGCGGGTAACTGAGGTCATGAAATCATCAGCACTGACGTCATCAACAACTATGCAGCAGAAGACTTCGATTACTTTAGTCCTTGCTCGAGTCTTCGACCCCATCAAGCACTCGGGGGATACTCCCATAGGGAGCACTGGTCACGCATCCTACGATTTTTCTTTCTTCTTTTACAGAAACATGAACAACCAAAAGCAAAACCCAATCACTCGAAGCACGGTTCGATTATGGACATGGGTTACTCCCATAGGGAGCGCCGGAAGAAAATTCGACTGAAACAAACAAACAAAGACGATAGCAGTCGCAAAAGTTCTTTAGTCCCTGCCTGAGTCTTCGACTCAACCATGCACTCGGGGGCTACTCCCATAGGGAGCGCTGGTCGTGCACCCTATGATTATTTGTACAAAGTATTGTATGTTGATAACATCCACACTCGAAGTTTATGGCGACACCGCCTCATAATTTCCCTACAAAGAGACCGCGTCTCCTGGGTCACCCAAATCGTCTCCGCGATGATAAAATTCGGATGCCACGCTTACAGTGTGAAGATAAGACCTGAATAAGGCCTGGCAACGCATTAAGCTGCGCACTACCAGAAATATATCCGTTCCTGCAGGTACGATGAACATGCCTTGACGGACGCGTCGAGTGCTCACACCCATATACTGGAATTCGACTCCTGTAAGACCTCCGCGGCTTGAGTCGAATTACACCAGCACTTTTCCGGATTTGAGTCCAGGGACTCGAGTTTGAGTAGGTGGCGTTGTTTTACCCTAAGGTAGTTAACTGATACCGATACATCGGTTAAAATCAGGCACACACATCAACAATCCCTATGACATAAACAAAGCAGTCGAAAAATGTACTCAGTCATGCACTCGGAAGACTTCATAAAGTCTCCAGTCGAATCTGCGATTCCACTGGACACTCGGGGGCTACTGACATGGGTATACCCTGCAGGTACTCGAGCTTGGTATATACGGCCTGAATACATAAAAACCCACGGTGTCGCCAAGGCCAAGAAGTAGAACTCGAGCAACCTACGGACTCAAATGAAGAACTCGAGCAACCTACGGACTCTCAATTGCTTGAAGGACAAGAAGTAGCTAAAGATAGAATGTTCAAAGGGGAAAACCCTAACCTGTAACCGACTCGACCTACTACCCGAGACCTAGCCTATCTATATAAAGGCTAGGAGGGGGCAGCGAGGAGGACACACGCAACCCTAGTTTCCACAACTCTCGCCATATTGCATCTGCGCACCATTGTAATCTTCGATTCCTTTGATAATTCCACGAGCAGACAAGCAAGAGTAGGGACCTCTATGAGGCCTGACCCTGGGTAAATCTTCGAGTCCCCTGTGTGCTTGTTTGCTAGCCGATAGATGTCTCCAGCGCTCCCTCCTTCTCCAAAACCCAAGTCCATAATAATGGACATTGATGAGTTAAACCCTCGTTAGTAACCAACTGGACCTGCTACCCAAGACCTAGCCTATCTATATAAAGGCTAGGAGGGGGCAGCGAGGAGGACACACGCAATCCTAGTTTCCACAACCTTCGCCAGATTGCATCTACGTGCCCCTATAATCTTCGATTCCTTCGTTAATTCCAAGAGTAGACAAATAGAAGTAGGGACCTCTACGTGGCCTGAACCTGGGTAAAACTTACGTCCCTGTGTGCTTGTTTGCTAGCCGACTGATGTCTCCAGCGCTCCCTCCTTCTCCAAAACCCAAGTCCATAACAATGGGTATTGACGAATTAAACCCTCATCTCCTAAAATCTCAGAAAATGTAACATGTGCAGTACAACTACATTAGGTTAGAGAAGTGCTCTTTCTACCCGTTATACTATTTAAATTAAGACAATAAATTAGAATCTCATAGGACACCTACCTGTAAAAAAATAACACCTACATGCTAAAGGCTCCATCCTAGTATTCTAGAAAAAACATGCTAAAGCCTCCATCGTGAACCTTATTTCCCGCCAACCACTTTACCATGTCATTGTTTGCCATGTCCATATCTTGGTGCCTTAGAGCAGAAAAATCAGGTCCATTAGAGATAAGATAAGCAATCAGGGTCCAAAGCCATTCAAAAATGATATTTGTCCTTATAGCAGAAAAATCATCAGTTCGAAGTTAAATCAAAGGCATATCACTTACCTATCATAGGTTAGAAATGACAATTGTCAAAACAAAATCTAAGATGTCGGATATTTAACTGAACCGAGCTAATGGGATCCTGCATGGGAAATGTATATACTTCGTGACTTGAAGAAAAAAATTAACGGAAGAATGTAGGAAAGAAGTCAGTATGTACAACATAATAAATACAAAGTTTACCTTCAGTTCTGTACTTACATGTTTCTTGCCAAGCAAAATGTGTTATCTAATTCCAAAACTTTTCATTGACACGGTTGATACTACATTGTACAACCGACAACAAAGGGGCAATGTGCACCTTCTTGTGAACATACTCAAGATAAAGACTAACAAACAAGAAACCAGCCATGAGAAAACTGAATCCTTTAAAGTTGATTGAAGGTTGCATCTGAAACGGAACTATAATAGATGCATACATGGAGGCTAAAGGTTCACAAAATTACCACAATCCGCAGGCAATATTTGAAAGCTACAATAAAATTAATTGTTTTGCAGAAAATATCTTGTGAATAAAGGTGGTCATAGTAGAGCTGTGGATTTTGAAAACATGTCCCTTTCCCTACAATGGTGAAGACGCTTACGTATCAGGCATTAGCAAACCAAAAGAATCTCTAAAACTATAGTTTCTTGATTAGGTGCATGACCACATCACACACAAGTGTGGATGTCAACGTAAACACAATAAACCAGCTCTGATTAATGGAGCAACCGAAGAATGAACTATTTTTTGTGACCGTGCATTTATATAAGTTTACAAATATACAGAGGATTGTGGTACAAACACGATGCAGCACAATATAGTTCATCTGCGCGGTAGCGGAAAGCATGTTCAACCTGCTATAAATTAAATTAAAACCAGAGGTGAAAGAATTTATAAATTAAGATATATTTTAATCAAAGAGTGAAAGAACCTTGTCAAAACATCGAACAATTCAGTTATAGCTATCGATAGGGACCGATCCAACATTGAATCCATTACTATTTTTGTAATGGATTTTATTTCAGGAATCGTGATGTGAGCTGCAAGACGAAATCGATATATTACAAAGGAAGACTTTACTTGGAAAAGTGGAGGGTTTACTCAAATAAAAAGTGATGCTATATCATAAGTACATAGCATTATCGAGGATCTTTTAAGCATGTTTGGTCCACACCATGTCATATACTCAGTGTTTCAAAGCATAAGTACCCAGCTAAATCTTTGTCAACATCAAACACTACAAGCTACTAAATACATTCCATGAACACTGCTATGACCACTATTCTAATAGAAGCAATAGCTCTTCTATGCTACATGTGCCCCAAACCATCAAACTCATAAGCATATTTTACTCTTACATACCATATATGATATAGTTTAACTAATTTGGACGGTAGACAATTTTCTTTATATATATAACATTATCAACTCATTTTTTGGCAACAATGTGTGAAGAATCCCCTTGACCTGAATCTGAATTGTTTGATCGGGCAGAATAATAATAATAAAAAGATGGAATAGTTCTAGGAGGAACTAGACACTTTTTTAATATAGTAGAAGCGGGTCGGTGTAACATCTCAAAAATATTAAACAAGATTATCAAATTTTAATCACCCAAGATTAGGGTTAACAAAAAACTTTTAAGCTTAAACCCTTATGAATGCATGTGTGTTTATTATTAATGCATGAATGCTTGCTATGCCATGTTTGATTGCTATAAATGATAAGGATTAGGTTAAAGATGAAAACAATATCATCTAGGTCAATTCCAAACAAAATCAAATCAAAATAAAATCAAATAAGAAGGCATATGATCAAATGGTCATTTTTGCCAAAGTTAACCACTAGCCCACTTTCGGCATCTCTAGTAAATGATTTCCAACAGAAACAATTCTACTTCTTTTCCCCCTTGCTAGACCAAGTGAAAATGAACACAAGTGCACTTTACAAACTTACAGAAACAAATTCAAATCCTATTTGAGAGATATTTCAAAATTGAATCAAGTGGATGTATCTAGATGGCCATTTCTCAAAAACCAACGAAACCTTCTCCACTTGACAAATCCCAGCAACCAAGCATGTGACCAACACACCCACCAAATATAATTTGAAAATTAAAATTTTTAGTTCATGCGGTCATTTAATCAAACACTTGGCATGCACAGTACAAGTCTACCAACTATCTATTGTTTTGATCAATCCCTTGCTCACCATTGTACCCAATTCAGCCTCAGTTACCACCCACGATCACCCCCAGTACCTCTCACTCGCCGCAATGACCCGTGCCAGCCCATACCCGAGCGTGCCATGATGGTCGAGCATGGACACGATGCCACAAGCCACGCTACCCTCTACCACGACCACGAGGAGACAGGCGTGACCTCACCGCACCCCTCCATAAATGGCTCAACCAAAGACAAGCAGTGGAGAAGCCAGCAGCGTCGCACCCATCTAACTCTCTGCCAAGCTGAGCGCACGCCTGAGCACCGAAGCCACCTCGCGCAGCCACACCGCGCCTTGCTCTCTACTTGCGTACCTGCACTCGCCGCATCACAAACAACCTCCCAGACACGACCGTTCGATGCCGCACGTCCCGTGACGACCGTACGCCATGACGAACACTAGCGGTACCCGAACAGAGCGCGGACGCCCCCGACCGATTAAGACCACGCTTTGCCGTGCCACTATGCGCATGACAATCGTCGTAGACCACCGCGTCGACCTATTCCCTCCGCCATGCCGATAGGGCCATGTAGCAACGTCGCCGACGAGCCCGAGCCATGCCATGCTGCTCCTCTCGCCGGTGTATAAATAGGACCCTCTCCCAGCCTCTAACGGCACACCTTCGACTCCCCTCTCCCTCAAAAACACCCCTGACCCTTCCCCGGATTAAGGCGAGCACCACATTGCCGGAATTTCGTCGGAGCCCTCCGTTGCAGTGAAGGAAAGGAGCCATTGATTGGAGCCACCCCAGGAGCCGCCGCGACCACCATTCGACTTGTTGTCGTCTACCAGCTCGTTCGCCCCCATCGCCGTACTAGCTGGAGCCATGATAAGCCCCCACCGACCCCCACCGTCGAGCTAGGTTTAGAATCTCGCGCACCCCCTGCGACGTAGACGATGAACCAGAGTCGTTGATCGCTTTCTAATCGCGCAACTGAGATTAGCTGATACGTTTCGCTTAGATACAGTCACTGGCGCGTGGGACCAGCCTGAGTGCAGCCCGTTGCGTGCGCGCCGCATAGCTAGGCCGGCACATGTTCGTTCCCGTGCTTAGCCCAGGAATTCAAATAGAGATTTTCCATTTAATTCAAAATCCTATTCTGTCAGTGATTTCAAAACTGAATTCAGAGAGATTTACTTAACCAAAATGCATGATTCCAATTTTGTTAGAAAGGTATTAAAAATATATACACACTCCCATTGGATTCAAACAGTTTAAAATTATATATCACCTATAGTAAAAATAACAAGACATAAACTTTTCCAACTTCAAACATTTTTATAAAATCAACCATAAATGCTTTTGAGCTGATTCCAACTCTCAAAAATCACATTTGCCATGCTCTTTATGAATATGTTAAAAGATTTAGTTTTACATGCATTAGTCATGGACTAGTATTAAAAGAATACTATTTAGGCATTTCTAGTCACTTTAATATTATTAAATAGCAATATTGAACTTTGTAATATATGCCAATCGCTTTAAATCACATTCCCAAGTATTGGAATATGTGGTGATGACATGTGTCAACATGATTCCATATTTTAATTGGAGAATATTAAATAGGAATGTGTCATTATTCCATGTGATGATTGAGATGATGCTAGAGCATCTAGTGTGAGCCTTTGTGTGCTAAATAGAAGTAGCTAAGTATTGTTTGGTGATTGTGTACCTCGTATTTATTTATAGATGCTAGTACTGACCCGGGGTACGCAGAGGAGGAGTACTACGCGGAAGAAGAAGAGAACTTCAACAACTAGACTACTCAAGGCAAGCCATCCATGCAAGCTAACCTATGCAAGATGCATTAGGCATGCTCGGTTATGCAATCTTGGTTATACCAATCCCAAGTTTTGCTTGCAAGATTTATTCTTTTACCTTTACCAAAGTTTCTTACCTAGTTAATTAATTGTGATTAGTGGAAAATATGATGGATACCATCAAGATCATAGAACTAGTCTTGGGTAATTATACTTGATTAGAACCCCTAAATAGTGATACTCTCATTAATAGTGGCTAGTGCTAAGCTAAACTTGATTACTTTAGATGGGAACACTTGGAGAAAATGATTATGAAAACCTAGGAATGATGAGTCATTCTATTGAAATGTTTTGATATGGGTTATAAAACACAATGGTTTGATGATGAAATTGAATGAGGCATGAGCCTTGACTTTGATAAAAACGGATGGTTGGGTTCGGATGCGATATCATTCCAACATTTACTGTGCAATCACAATACCTGAGTTGGGTAGGGCTTAACTGGAAATTTATATGTCTTAGTATGGGTTCCCTTGCGGAAAGAGGTTGAGCTGAGGCTACCTCGTGAATATGAATGTCCACCTATGTAGTTCCCAGGATGGCAGATGGTCATGCCTGGAGGCCAAACTCATAGGGGAGGTGCCTATACTAGGGTGTGTAATTGAAAGGTTAGGATTGATTATCCGCATACCAAGTATGATGATCCAGGGTTATCCCTAACAGATGTATCAAATTTTGTGGTGAAAGTGTACCACCTCTGCAGAGTGTCAAACTATTCGAGTAGCCGCGTCCGCGGTTATTGACAGTTGGAGTGGCCATACTGTTCCATTGTCAGATGTTTTCAAAATGACTTGTGACTTAAACTATGACTTTGACTTGACCACAACAGGGTTGTGGACATGGAAACTAGGTTCCCACTTGAGTAATATAGAGAACTAAAATAGGCTTTACTATGAAGTACTTATGAAATAAAATTGGCTTGTTGCAAACAAGACTAGAGCTTAGGATTCCTACTAGTACTACCTACTTGTGTTAGTTTGCGAGTATTTAAGAGTACTCATGGCTTTGTCCCTGGCTATTTCCATGGCCAGACTATGAGGAGGAATCCCGAAGACGGACATCAAGAGGCCTACGATAACTAGGATTATCTCTCATCATCAGTATTGCCCGTGACAATGAAGATGGAGTCTACTATGTTTATTTCTGCTACTTTGATATGTATTAAGACTTGATCATGAGATCAACTATTTGTAAGACTATTATGGTTTTGTAATGGATGATATACTGTAGTACCAATTCTGTTATGTCTCGCAAAAATGGTAATCCTAGGATTGCGATGTATGACATAACAGGCATCTGGACGTAAAAATCCGGGTGTTTACAGTCGGCGTGAGAATTCTAGAAATTCGTCCCTGACAGGGATCGAACTCCGGTCATTGGGTTGCGCCAACTGCGACCCAACCACTAGGCTATTGCCTCGTTCTCGATAGAATAATGAATCAGTGTTAGACGCACCTGCTTGAGAAATGAAGAAACGGTGATCCTCTGGCTGGTGGACGAACGGCCATGTCACTATGACGGTGCGAGCGCGGCCTACGATTGGCCATTGCGGCAGTAGTGCCTCCGCATACTGGCTCCCTCCTCGACGGTGCAACGGGTCTATCGATCAACGAAACTGCAGGGTCAGAGGTCCTTTTGACGAAACTGGCCCCAACTCCGGATCCGGCTAACAAAGAGGGTAGGACCGTGGAGTCTAGGACACCACGCTGCTGTTGACAAGGTCCATGTCGAGGAGTAGCATCGGCGAGCGCCTCGCCTTGGAAGTACGGAATGTACGGTGGGAGCAAGGATGCGGTGGCAGCGGTAATATCGCGTGGCGTCAGGCAGGGGCACGTCGGGCGGCGTTGGCGGTCATGGCGGCAATGTGGGGTAGGTGAGTCTACTCGTGCGGCTGTTGTCTGCCTGTTGCGGCAGTTGCGGTGATGGTGATATGGGAGTGGAAGAGGATTGATTGATGAGAAAAGGGGAAACAGTCATAGGAATCGCGGCCGAGCGGAATCAGTGCGGGGCAGGGCAGACTCGAGGGGCACAACGTAGCCTCGAGCGGAACGCTGGTCTGCCAGGAAATGAAACGCTTTGTTCTTTTTAAGTAGTAGAGATTTACTCTCATTTTCTCGGAAAGGATGGACACGGCAAAGCACGCCTTCATTTTTTATGAGTTTAGTTAGTTGACTGTCAACACTACGAATTTGAGAATCAAGAGTATTACCGGTTGCTTTTCATAGCGTGACAGGAAATAGAAGTGAATCATGGTAAATGAGCAATATAGCCAGAAACACAATCTACCTAAAGATGAATAAAATGGAAGTAGTATCTCATAATGCCGGTTCTTCCTTAATATGAATCTGAAAACAATCTCTATTTTTATCTCGAATTATGAAATCACAGTGACCAATATAAAAGAAATACGCCAAGTGGCTTAGCAAATGCAGTAATGATGTTAGATGTGTATCTTCATATGATATAATTCAGTCAAAAGTTATATTAAGTAGCTTCCAATGAATAAAATCAACCATTGAAACAACATGGATGCCGTGCATTTTTCACAAGTTTTATATAAGCCAACGATCTGCATAAATTTAGTGTCCAACTAAAACTGTGGACCGGTTTCAACTAAAACAACATTAGAAGTGTTGTGCAATATGTAAGCAACGTCAGATGATGCATATAACTTGTCACATGGAAGTTGTCTCTAAACTTGTCGAGCAACACATCCTACTGCGCCTGCGCCTGTAAATGGTCATGCAGGCTGGCCTTGTTTGTACCGAAGAAGACGACCCCTCCTTGTGAGAAAATTTCCCCCTATCTGCTTGTCCTCCGCGCCACGTAGCTGCCGGGAAGCACATCCACACAGGAAGAACATCTGCTGCTACTAGATCCGCTGCCGGCATCACCGCCTTAGGGTGTGTTTGTTAGCTCGGCTCAACCCAGAAAATCTCACCTCAGCCCAGTTTTAGACGTTTGTTAGCCTGGTTTTGCTCTCTCGACAGTGCCTACCCCGCACGGAAACGGTCCCTCAGCCCTGCCCGATTGTGAAGCTGAAAACGAGCTTCGCATGTGGGCAGGGCTGAGCTCGCCCAGAAAATCCACTCCCGCACCTCGACCAAATACATCAGGGGTCAGTTCGCCCCGCCCCCATTTGCCCCCAACCCGCTCTCTAACGAACACGCCTATCCCTACGCCACCTCTGTTCCTCCACGGTGGCAACCTCCAGCGCCGCGCTTCGTCGATGAGGACCACCGCCACCGCCTCCTCGAAGAGGGTCGTCGCCACCTCATCAACGAGGGTTGCCGCCACCTCCTCCTCCACGAGGGACGCTGCCGCTAGGCCTACCACGGCCAACCCCATGTCCCGCTAGGCCTACCCTGTCCAAAGAGGGCCACGACCAGCCTTCTCCTCGACGAGCACCGCTGCTGCCAGGCCCGACTCCCGCTAGGCTTGCCACGGCCAACCAGGGCCATGAATAGCATCCTCTCATCGTCTCCCTGTGTTGCGCCCCTCAAGATGCCGCCATGGAAGGCCGCGACCCAGCGCCACCATGGAAGGTCACGGCAAGGCCCAACAACCTAGCACCTCCCGCTACCTCGTCTCACCAGCGGCTAGCAACCTCGTGCCTCCCGCCACAACCAGCCCCATGTCTACGCCAGAGCTCCCTAGCCGGAACTTGCCAGGGACCCGATTGCTTTTTATTTGTGTAAACAGGGACCGAATTGCTTTTATTTGTGTATATAGAGACCTGATAGTATTTCATTTGTGTATTTAGGGGCTTTTGTGTATATTTTATACTTTCCTCAGTATATCTCAACACATACAACCCACCAAACAAAAGATGAATTCAGAATTTCTCAAGAGACACGTGCTACCAAACATGCGTCAAAATCTCAACACAAACATGTTGAAGTTAGCTTGGCTCAACAGAGATATTGATTCTGAGGTGACTCGGGCTAACAAACACACCCTGAGAGCATGTGATATGATTTCTAAAAATCATGGTATATATTTCTTCAATATACCTAGAGTGGATCACTTGATCCCAACTCCTTTGTCTAACGGTTTATTCTCTATCGAGGATGGACGTTTGCGTTATAACGCGCAGTTTGAAGCTAATCTACCCCAACAAGAAATACCCGTGGGAGAAGGAGAAGATGAAGAAGTAGAACAAGGAGGACCCGAACAGGATGTGTAGTCACCAAACTACTACACCACCTATGAAGACATCTATGCAATCGAAGGAAATACTCAAAACATGAACAACCTCTCCATCAACCTTCGAGATGCCACTACAATCCTCGCCACCCAGTTCCATTATTGGAACAACCAATGGAACATGGGAGATTATCAACCGCCACCACAATGAGCAACAAAAGGGCTTGCAAAAGCCTGAGCTTGGGGATGTGTTCCCCCTAGCAAATTTATTTGTGTAATAACGAGGTTGTACTCCAGCTCCTTGAGAGCTTTGAAACACTCGTGTTGGCTTGTTCCAACACTTCGCTTTTTTCCTTTTTTTCTTTTTAATTTGCTTTTGTTTTAGTTTATTTTTGTTTTCTTTTATTTCTCTTTTCTTAAACCCTTGCTTAGTCGCAAGTTCTTTTCTATTCTTTAATCCCTATCCACAAAAATACAAATTGATTTTTCGTTTTTCCTTTTTTCGTAAATGTTGATTCATACTTTGCCTCTTTCCTTTAATATCATTACGAGAGTAATCGTGTTTGAGTTTTGAAAGAACACATCCCTATTAGGAAGAGGATCATGAAGTCACTTATGAGAGGTATGTCCTATGTCTCCCACTCATGAAGTTTGAGTTGTTTATCTTAGTTGGTTGATTTGCTAAGATGTTATGCTAGTGGGAAGTAATTTAATATGGTTAGAGTAAGGCTTTTTATTGGTATGATGATTAGTTGTTGAAGCTCTTGCTCTAGTTCTTTTAGTTAACCGAGTCTTACCTTGGAAATAATATTGCCAAACAAGTACATTAAGAATAAGTCTGAAATTTACGACTTGTTTGATGAATTATTATCTTGAGAGTATACCTTTGATGATACTTAACCCCATAGATATTTTGATAGTCTTGACGACACTCATGAAAGGAGTTGTTTGATTGAAATAAAGTCTAGTGGTAATTGTGATGCATGCCAAAGCTAATCTTGTGGATCAAACCGCGGTACTAGCTCAAAAAAAAGTGAGACAACCTTGTTCTATGTCTCTAATGCACACCTTTGGGATACCAACAACTCCGCTAGCTTTTGAACGATCTATGGTATAACCCGGATTTCGGCTATGATTTGATGACATGAGTGTCATATGTGTCAATATATGGGTAAAAGTATTGGTACTCTCAAAGGTTGTGCAAGCACTTGCAAAAGAAACAATCAGCGATCCTTGAAAAAAATGAAAGAAGGAAAAAAGATATCTATGAGGATCCACATAAAAAGTCCTTGGCATGGTCTCATTACTACTTTACAAATATTTCTTGAAAGACAATGATTGGATTAGAAGTGTTTTTGATAGACATGATTTATTGATGTGGGTGTAAATAAGACACTTCATTGTTATACTACTTGGGATATGAAACTCTCTTACTCAATTATGCTATTTAAACATCCTAGTGTTCCTTAGCAAGCTGAGAGTTAATTAGAGGAATTGGATTGATTGCTACACTTCGAGTTATTTATACTTATATTAAACATTACTTTGATTATCTTGACTTATCGAAGGTTGTGTAGTATTCTTTTCATCTCTCTAACTTTGATAAGCTTCAGAAATGAATGAAGTGTTGAGCACATACGACTACCAACTGTAAGTGAACTCTTATTCTTGTTGTTTCAAGTTTAAACGTTGAATTCCTTATAGTTCTTTTGGTTCTTCTTGCTCGAGGACGATCAAGGTTTCAACTTTGGGGAAGTTGATGGCTCCGATTTTGCCATCTTCCATTGCGTTTAAACGTTGTTTTTGATCAAGCAAATGCCAAATAAACTATCAAGTCTTGCCACTAATGACTAATAATTGCAAAGATATGCAAATCCTCTCTTTGATTTATGTTGTCAAGAAAATCATAGCTTTTAATGAGAAATAAGGAGTCATACTGAAGGATTTTGTGGAAGTGCACATGACCAAGTAATTGGGATGATGTACCAAGGCGCCAGAACGCTTAATGACCACTGGTACGGGCGTGGTCCGCCCGTACCGCCCGCCCGTACCAGGTGGTGATGGCTTCGTCTCGTTAAACCCTACAACTTTTGTGAAGACACCTATATATTTTGAGGCTCCAGCCGCCGGCCAGAGAGCCGCCATTCTCAAATTGCATCACAACAACACCAAAGGAGATCCACACCATTGTTCATCACTTCCCTCATCCATCCATCCATCCATCCACTAGACATAGCCATTGCTTTGTACTTTAGATCTCCTTGTGAATTGGCGACCATTGTAAGAATATTTGATTTCAATCTAAGTATTTGTATGATGTTTTCTATCTTCGATCTATTTGTTATGAGTGAGTAGTCCTCACGAGCTGCGGGTTGGGGAGAAATCTCATAGCGATTATGTGCATCTAGATCATGGAAGAACTGTATTTTGTTTGGAATTGTGATTTGTATCTTTTGTTTCTTCGTCTCTTGTTTCGATCTGTGGACTTGTAGGTACCCAAGATCCCATAGATTGATAAAGCTTGAGGTGGGATACTTGGCTAGCGGCGATCTCATAGGAACCTCAGTGACAGAAAGGATAGTACGGTCTTCTCTTAGCGCCCTATTCGGGATCAACAACAACATCACCACTTAAAGCTTTGATCTGTGTTTTACACTTAATAATCATTTGTAACCCGTGGCTTCGGTGTGCTCTCGGTTGGATTACAAGTCTATTGCTATGCCCGCTGCATCACGGGGGCTCTAGAATATTAGGATGTGTTGCCCATAAGAGATTATCTCCATTCAAACATTATACATGACTATGCTTATTATTATCTTTTATCCCATTCGATGTGCAGCTGCAGGTGGATCTTCAACCCTGGCCTATCTCCATGCATTGATTCAAACCCGTTATAAAGTAAACTAGATTGGTCCGATCAACTAAGGTAAAGCGAACAAACAAAGTCTTGTAGACGTGTCCTTTTTTTACCTTTTAGTGGTACTTTCTGAGGTTTGATAAAACCTAGGTCTTCTAGGAAAAAAGCTATTATACTACATCCGTGAATCCGGATCGAAGGTATCAAGCTCCCTAGGACAATGTGATAAAGTTACCCAACCGAAAGCCCCTCTTGATAGTGCGTCTATCTATCCTATAACCCGGTATCCCAACAACCACCTTGAGACCGGTAAAAGGAAAACCTAGCAAGGCCATACCTTTGCCTTGCGCATCCCACTTGATCTTGATGACAACGCTTCAAGCTCCATCCAAGCCGGCATGCATCACCTGATCATTGTTGCTTCGTGAAGACTCATAATTTGCTCACCCATACACCACTATGGGATAGCTTCATTGAGACACGTCTTCACATGTCCATTATCATCAATATGGACAACAAGATTCAAGCAAATGATCTTCTTGAGATGCTCATATTGAACTTTCCCTTCTCAACCTTGATGAAGATCACCACATGTTGTCATCCTCTCATGGGATATATGAGATCTTTACTTTTGATGCATGCCCATGAAACATACCTAACCAATATAGATAACACAAAGGTATATATATAATGGGTTAGTTCAGGAAGAATAATTGACAAGCTTACCATACCACAAGATCCATGTGGTACATTCTTTATGCTTCATGTGTTGACCAAAATTGAATCTAATCTTCACTCTTTGTATTGGTCAACCATGTATCTTCTCATGCTCCATCTCAATATCTTGAGGTACATAAAGAACTCTTCATTTGATTATAGTCAACCATAGCTCAACTAATGAGGCTATCATGACATCGACTTAGAGCCATATCTTGAATTCTTCTATTGAGATCACACTCTCAAGATCTTGATCATATCATGTTCTTCTCTTCAACTCGATGATCTTGATGCCAATACTCAAGGTATATCTTTGTCTTCATGGCATCCATACTTGAATCCAACAAATGGACTACAAGCATGACCTATGGAATATTCCTTCATATGAAACTCCATTAAAACATTAGTCCATAGGGATTGTCATTAATCACCAAAACCACACATGGGGCAATTACACTTTCAATCTCCCCCATTTTGGTAATTGACGACAATCACAATAAGAGGGTTTATATAATGAATATTAGAAACAAGTACGCAGCTTATCCGAGAATAAGTTGTATACAAGAGGTTGTATTTGATATGGTTAATTAACACAAAGATACTAGCCCGTATCAAAATCGATTCTACTCACACAAACTACAACTAATGCATGATATGTGAGTAGAACCAACATATATAGAGCAAACTCCCCCACAATATATGCACGTGTGATGAACTTGAATTTCATTGCATACGTTGCCAAGCATAACCTTTGGGAGAGTTTCCACTATATAATCAACCATGCAAAACATAATAAAGATAAAATGCATGAAAGGCAAACACTTAACAACAAACCAATCTTAAGTATAAAACCATTTCCCTTCAACCCTCTAAACTTCTCCCCCCATTGATAACAAGTGCCAAAATGGATGACAAGGTTAGAAGGACAATATAGTATGAGTTCCTACCCAAGGTGTGCATTACTCGTAATATGAGTGAAATCATATCTCACATATCCAATGATGAATACTTGGAGGAAATAAAACTATATTGAGGATCAAAGATTGGTAAAAGGATAACAAGGTGAAGGAGCTTCAACGGACGAAGCAAGTAATCGAAAGATCCAAATAATCAAATGGACAAATAGTGATCTAAATGAAATAAGGAAGCTCCCCAAGGTTCGTGCATAAATTAGTTGTTTCATTTGAATACAATATGCACAAACATGGAATCCTCACTCCCTCTATATCATTTGGAACACAATCAAGATATAAGGAGTATAGATATAAATCAATACACTTGTCAAGACAAGCTTAAGTTCAAGAGAAACCAAATATGAGATATGAGTGCGTGAAGATGTAATGAAAGTAAACCGAGCACTCATAAATCAAGACCTTACCAATACCATTAAAAACAAGAGGATAAGAGAGATGATCGGCAAAGAACAAGGATATCAAGGCGAGAGATTAACACTCTCTTGTATATAAGTTTCTAAGGGGACAAAGCATGAGAATAATCCACAAAGAAACATCCACACATAAGAGGTTAATAAAAATAACAATACATGATATTCAAGAGGAAGTCATAATATATACCAAAAATGATATTTTTCTTAAGTGCATATATCCCATGACTCTATTTTCTCTCATGGTATATGATACATTGCAAATGTAGCTATAATTTTTGATGTTTCATGCTTGGTTTTATCCACTTTCTTGTGTTTTGTCCACACTTTGGAGTACTTTTCATATGATTTCTTGGACTAACCTATTAACAAGAGCCACAGTGCCAGCTACTTGTTTTCTGCTGTTTTTGGTTCTAGGAAAGTCAAAAAATGAATATTCTCGGAATAGGACGGGACAAAAGCCAAAGTGCCTATTTTTCCGGAAGTCATCAGATGCCAGAATACGAGACGGAGAAGAGCTAGGGGGCGGCCACACCACCTGGCCGCGCGGCCAAGCCTGGCCCGCGCCAGGGGGTGGTCTGGCCGACCCCAGCACCCCCTCGGCCTTTCCTTCCGCCTATATATTACCCTCAGGACGAAAACCCTAAGTACCCGGTCAAAAAATCCACGAAAGAGTCTGTAGCCACCGTCATCTCCATCCCTAGATCGGGAGGGATCTGAAGCTCTTCCCAGCACCCTGCCGGAGAGGGGAATTCACCCTGGAGGCCTTCTTCATCACCATGCAAGCCTCCGGTGTGATGCGTGAGTATTTCATCCTTGGACTACGGATCCATGTAGTAGCTAGATGGCTGGTTCTCCTCCTTTGTGCTTTCATGTCTAGATCTTGTGAGATCCGTTCATGATCAAGATCATCTATTTGTAATTCTTCATGTTGTGTTTGCGGGGATCTGATGGATATTGAGATGCTATTTCAGATTGATTATTGATTCTATCATTTCTTTGTTATTTGTGATCTTGCATGCTTTCCGTTGTTAGTAGCTATCTTGGCCAAGTAGATGCTAGCAACTCCAAGAGTTAGTATTTATGCTCGATAGTGGATTCATGCCTCTGGTAATCTGGGGAAGTGATAGAAATCTCTAAGGTACTAGATGTGTTGTTGCTACTAGGGAGAAAACAACAATCCTTTGTTCATAGAACAATCGTATTGTTTACATTACATGCAATTCGTAAAGCAATAATCTGTTGCTTGCAACTTAATACTGGAGGGGGTTCGGATAATAACCTGAAGGTGGATTATTAGTCATAGATGCAGTTGGATGGCGGTCTATGTATAATGTTGTAATGCCCAATCAAGTTCCAAAGGAGTCAAGATGATTAGTATATGCATGTATTTCTTTCTCGATATTTGTCAATCGCCCCGCTGTAATTTGTTCACCCAGCATGTTATCTATCTTAAGGAGAGCCACCTCTAGTGAACTATGGACCCCGGTCCTTTCTTTTACATACAATCTACAAACTGTTTATTGCTTTGTGTTTACTTTCTCTAAACTTTCACTTCCTTCTATTCGATACGTTTAATCCTTTGTTTTCAGCGAAACCGGTGAGATTGACAACCTCATCGCAAGTCGGGGACAGAGTTCTGTGGTTGTGTTGTGCAGGTCTCCACGTTGCTGCTGGCACCGGTAGTGTGCCCTGCCAATGTTCAGCTAGAAACACCTTTGGGGTGTTTCCTTGCTCCTACTGGATTGATAACCTTGGTTTCGTACTGAGGCAAAACTTGCTGTTGTTCTTATCATACCTTCCTCTTGAGGTTCCCCAACAAGCTCGATATATTTTGGGTCATCATGCATATTTTCTGGCGCCGTTGCCGGGGAGTCAAGGACATCTTCACAAGGGGAGTCCCTCATAACCAATCTCTTTACTTTGTTATTTTTGTTTTGCTTAGTTTATTTTTTCTTTGTTTGCTTGTTTCTTTATCAAAAACACAAAAAATTAGTTCCTACTATAGTTGGTATTTTCGTTGGTTTGTTATTGTCTTGCTTTATCATGATTACTATCAATGGTTGGTTTCTTTGAAACTGAATCTAATTGGCAAGGTAGGTTCACGGAAGAATAAAAATATTATTATAAGGAACACCGCTTGTCACAAAAAGGGAAACTCTTATGGGAACAAATTTATAAATTGAATACCATTGCTAGAAACGTGTGCTCTACTTATAATGTTACTTATTGCGTTGATAAAGCTTGTTGCTGTAGGAGGTATAAACACCTCCCTTTTTAATGTGAGTATAATGATAATGTTACCATATCTTCTTATGTTAAAGGAAATTATGACTTTTATGATGTGGAACAAATTGAAGAATTTATTGCTTGGAAGGGTGCATTTGAACTTCCTAGTTTGTTTGAAAATACTGATGATGCACCTTATAAATATGAGGTTTATGATATACTTCAATTTTGCTTTGATAACTACAAGGAAGAAAATGGCTATATTCTTAAATATCTTAATAGATGCTCTCCACCAGCGGAAGAGACTAATGCCTTGCAGGATCCTATGGCAGAAGAAATTGCTGAAACTAGAAGCTCATTGGATGAAAAAAACAAGGAGAATGATGATCAAGAGGAGGAAGAATGGATCTACCCATTCCTACCTTCTAATGAGAGTAACTATTTACCCCTTACAATATTTGATGGTCCCCCATGCTTATTAAAGGAGGATGAATGTTATGTTCCTGAGGATTCTTTTGAAAATGTTTATAATAAATATCTAGTGCTTGTAGATCATGAAAAGCATGATTTATGTGATAGTTATATTGCTGAGTTTATTCATGAGGCTACTGAAAATTATTATGAGAGAGGAAAATATGGATGTAGAAGTTTTCCTGGTACTGAAACACCTCTCTATTTGCTGAAAGTTTTGAAGTTACTCTCATTTTATCTTCCTATGCTTGTCAGTTTGTTCTTTGTGAATTTATTTGCATACAAGATTCCTATGCATAGGAAGTGGGTTAGACTTAAATGTGTTTTGAATTTGCTTCTTGATGCTCTCTTTTACTTCAATTCATATTTCTTATGTGAGCATCTTCTCAAACTATCATGCCTAACTTAAAGGCGTAAAGAAAAGTACTTGTTGGGAGATAATCCAAAAGTTTTAGATGAGTCTTGGAAGTTATTACTTCAGTAATAAACGCTCCTTATCATTTTTATTTGCTTTTTGTGCCAAGAGTAACCTCTAATGAGAGAGAAGTAATGATTGGAAAAGTTGCTGTCCCGAAACAGATTTCTGTGCTTCACCGTAAAAATTAGTGTACAATCTCTGAACGTCTTTTTGAGGCATATATTTTTGTGATTCTGCCCCAGGTTGTTATATAACTTTCTCTAGTTCAACACTTTTTGATTTGAGCAACATAAGGTCTTTGAAAAAATTCGTCTTTACCTGCTGGTCTATTTTGATAGATTTCTGCCATTTTCTGCATTTGCTTCTTGTTGGTTCCTTTTAAATTCCTTTTTAAGTTCTTTTGAGGAATTGAGATTTTTGAGGGAAGTGCTACAGTAGCTAGTGTTCTAATGGAAGTTTATTTGGTGTTAGAACTGAACTTAAAGACTTATTATCTTGAGTGCACTAATGTTGCTAATAAAGATTGTGTGAAGTTTTGTATGAAGAAAAAATTTCAGGTGTATGGAAGGAATGAGTAATGAGATGAAGGAATGAGTAATGAGAAAAAACTTGTAGTATCACTTTATGCTTTTGTCAATGATTTTTTGTCGCTCTGCATGATTATGGCCACTATCGCTCTCTTAGTTTGTCGCTCCCAGTCTTTTGCTAGCCTCCACAACCAAGTATGAGTTCGACTCGTGCATCCAACTCCCTAAACCAAGTTATTCCAAAGAGTCCACCATACCTACCTACTAGCTTATGCTATTCCAAGTATATTCATGCTTTTGTTTACCTTCCAAATTAAACTTGTTATGAGAAAACTAGTGATTAAAGATCTCACGAACTTGATGGCACACTTTACTTTTCTTGCATTTAATAAACTTGAACCATTGGGTCCTTCTTTGTTGCGTATATGCTTGTGTTTTATAAGTTGAAGTTAGATGAACCATGTATCATGGGGAAAGCTTTCAACATTGCACATGTACTTTGTACCCTGTTGATATCATGTTCTTTTGCTTATGGATCCCGACGGTGTAAAATAAAGGTGGAACTTGTAAGATCATGGAGTTTGTATGTGTGTTAGAGAAACGCTTGGGCCGCTAGCCTAAGCCATGCCTAATCATGGTGGAAACTTGCAGCATCACCATAATGAGCACTCTATGAAGCATCCTCAATAAAAACCTATGGAAATAGCAAATAAAAAGATCACTGAGATGCTCATTGTGTGCTTGCCTTTTCATTTTGATTATGGGATAGCTCCTGTATCATGTGCAAGGGGTACCCCGTTGGCGGTTCTTAATGATACACATGTACTTACAATGACAAGAGCTTACTTGTGACTAAAGTTGAGTAGAATGAGGTTCGGTCTTTGTAAGTAAGGGGCATGAGATTTCGGTTTATAACTTGTCAAGCATATCCTCTTAGTTGTGTCACTTTAACCTTAATCACCTTCAAGATGCTTATGATAGGGGAAATGAGAGCTGAAAGCTATAAGTACCATAATTTTTGGAAGCTCTTTATGAGACTTGAATCCCTACTTCCTTCCGTGAAGGCCTTTCTTCCAACATTACATTGAGTCTCCACCTTTTATCTTTATGCACCTACTTTGAGAGCATAGTGGCTATTCTTAGTTCTATGTGCATTGTCCCAACACTAGTTGATTGATTGCATAACTTGATATTGCTTGTTTTAAACTATTTGTATCTAGTCACTCTTATGAACTTTGAAGGTGTCCTATGCATTTATATTTGCTACTCTATGAGGGACAAGCTGAATACTATTAGGCTATGTTTTCTTTATGTGAAACAAACAAACGTCTTGCAAAGCATTGTTATTCATGAATCTTTTGTTTATGACTTTTCATGTTGCATCATAGTTTCTTTGTCCTATTGCTAGAACTTTGTCTTTCATGTTATCATTGAAGTACTATGATCACAGCTTTGAATGTTTGCAAATACTTTGATCAAGTCTTTGATGGTGCATGTCACCTCAAAAATTATTCTTTCTTTTTATCACTTACCTACTCGAGGACGAGCAGGAGTTAAGCTTGGGGATGTTGATACATTGCAAATGTATCTATAATTTTTGATGTTCCATGCTTGGTTTTATCCACTTTCTTGTGTTTTGTCCACACTTTGGAGTACTCTTCATATGATTTCTTGGACTAAACAATTAACAAGAGCCATAGTGCCAGCTGCATGTTTTCTGCTGTTTTTGGTTCCAGGAAAATGAGAAAATGAATATTCTTGGAATTTGACGGGACAAAAGCCAAACCGCCTATTTTTCCGGAAGTCATCAGATGCCAGAATACGAGACGGAGAAGAGCTGGGGGCCGATCACACCACCTGGCCGCGCAGCCAGGCCTGACCCGCACCAGGGGGTGGTCTGGCCGACCCCAGCACCCCCTCGGCCTCTCCTTCCACCTATATATTGCCCTCGAGACGAAAACCCTAAGTACCAGATCAAAAATCCACGAAAGAGTCTGTAGCCGCCGCCGTCTCCATCCCTAGATCGGGAGGGATCTGAAGCTCCGGCACCCTGCCGGAGAGGGGAATTCACCCTGGAGGCCTTCTTCATCATCATGCAAGCCTCCGGTGTGATGCGTGAGTAGTTCATCTCTGGACTACGGGTCCATGTAGTAGCTAGATGGCTGGTTCTCCTCCTTTGTGCTTTCATGTCTAGATCTTGTGAGCTCCGTTCATGATCAAGATCATCTATTTGTAATTCTACATGTTGTGTTTGCGGGGATCCGATGGATATTGAGATGCTATTTCAGATTGATTATTGATTCTATCATGTCTTTGTTATTTGTGATCTTGCATGCTTTCCGTTGTTAGTAGCTATCTTGGCCAAGTAGATGCTAGCAACTCCAAGAGTTAGTATTTATGCTCGATAGTGGGTTCATGCCTCTGGTAATATGAGGACGTGACAGAAATCTCTAAGGTACTAGATGTGTTGTTGCTACTAGGGAGAAAACAACAATCCTTTGTTCATAGAACAATCGTATTGTTTACATTACACGCAATTTGTAAAGCAATAATCTGTTGTTTGCAACTTAATACTGGAGGGGGATCGGATGATAACCTGAAGGTGGATTATTAGTCATAGATCTAGTTGGATGGCTGTCTATGTATAATGTTGTAATGCCCAATCAAGTTCCAAAGGAGTCAAGATGATTAGTATATGCATGTATTGCTTTCTCGATGTTTGTCAATTGCCCCACTGTAATTTGTTCACCCAGCATGTTATCTATCTTAAGGAGAGCCACCTCTAGTGAACTATGGACCTCGGTCCTTTCTTTTACATACAATCTACAAACTGTTTACTCCTTTGTGTTTACTTTCTGCAAACTTTCACTTCCTTACATTCGATACGTTTAATCCTTTGTTTTCAACAAAACCGGTGAGATTGACAACCTCATCGCAAGTTGGGGACAAAGTTCTATGGTTGTGTTGTGCAGGTCTCCATGTTGTTGCTGGCACCGGTAGTGCGCCCTGCCAACGTTCAGCTAGCAACACCTTTGGGGTTTTCCTTGCTCCTACTGGATTGATAACCTTGGTTTCGTACTGAGGGAAAACTTGCTGCTGTGCTCATCATACCTTCCTCTTGGGGTTCCCCAACGAGTTCGATATATTTTGGGCCATCAGTATATCAATGAACTTCACCAAAGAAAAAGAAAACCTCAAAAACATCACAACTAACACTAAGGGAACAAATGCTAGTTGGGATATTTTGAGAAAGGCAACAAGTAGTAAAAGGAAGGATTCAATGCAATTTCAACAATATTGCACATGAGAGTACATTGAGGAATTGATATGCAATAAGTTGCTAGAAGGCATATTTGGGATTGGTGAATGATGAGCATGATTATATATACTCCATATTATAGGCATCATCTCAAATTACTCACATAAGCAATAAGGATAGAAAAGTCTTTCAAAGATCCTTGCAAGAGCCGCAACATTTACAAACAAATAAATTCATGCCAAGATGTAACCTACAAGAGATTGGATGAAAGAATAGTATGCATGAATAAGTTACTTGTTACCGAGATAGCAATGGTATGATGTAGTAGATAAGAATTCTTCAATCATCCTAGCTTAGCTCCAATTATCATGTGGTGACAACACCTTCATTATAGATGAGACAAGCATCCATTGCATCTCCAATGTACCTAAAACAACATTCAAGTACATCTTGGTCCCCAAACTTATTGGTTCCAAAGTGGTTAGACTAACCACAACACATAGGACACACTCCATAAAAAATATGTGCATATTTAGAGATGAAATTCGAATTTCATGCACATCTTAGCCATTTAATGATTTGATGGGATATACCCTATATATTGGATCGAATAAAGCAAAACATGATATAATCTATACATTTAGTAAAGATGCATGCATGAGACTTTCAAGATCCAACTTAGATATGATTTGGAAAAACACCAAAATATTCAAGAAGGCATACAAGGTGTGACAAAACACATTTGTTGTCTAAACTATATAAAAAATCAAATCAGCACAAGATTTGTTCAACAAATGAACCAAGAAAAAACCATTGAGCATAAAAGATGAAATAAAAGACAGATGCTCAAAGATTTATCTCATTCAAGAAAATAGAATAGAGAAGAAGGAATGGGATAACAAACTCCCAAAAGAGCAAGGTTTCAACAAATAAACCAAACCCTTAATAATTTTCACAATGGCACAAGGTTCTGAAAAAAGGTTTGTCTTCCACTAAACACATTTGATAATAATCAAGAACATCATAAAATAGATGTTCAAAAGCCAAAGAAGACAATGGGAGTCACAACAAATTTTTGGAGATAAAATAAGGCAACAAGAGGCGAAATCCAAGGTGAAGATGATCCACAAATGCTACCACGCACAAGTATAGAAATTTTCGAAGACAATGAATGTATTGGAATTGATTTCCGGTGGTATATGACACAAATATTAAATATAAATCTTCACAAAAAAACATAGTATAGGAATAAAAAGATTAAGACCTATGCAAAGATAGAGATTCTTGATAGCTTCAACTAGTCACATAATCATGCAAAGCAATGATTAGAACAACTTGAAGCAAACGGTTTCCCAAATAAGATATAGAGATATGTATTTTAGGAAGGCCGCACCATGAGTTTCTTACTCGAACAAAGACCGAAAAGACAAGCAATAAAAGTTTCTAACAAAATATAGGACCTTGTTTGAGCTAGCTAACATGCCACCGAGAAATAAGATAATAAACAATATCAACTCTAGGTGGCACTACCTCATATGTTCACATTTCCTAGGATTGTGATATGCAAAAGAAGCATATTACTCCTCCATAATGTGATATTCAATTTTTCTTAATAAGAGGCAAAGCAATCTCAACTAGAGATAATTAATGGGCAATTAGAATTTGAATTTCTCATGAGTATGACACACCACATAGTGACTAGATAAGCTTGCAATATCAATACTAAGTGGTAGTACTCATGTACACACATTTTAATGTTTGAGAGATGCGCGAGGCATATCACTCCACCAAAATGGGATGTTCCATTAACCACTCGAAAAGAGCCAAATAAGATATCATCAAGATGAATTAGAGGCTCAAAATAAAACACACGGGTAAATGATGTGCCAAACACCTAGACATACTTGAATACACAAAATAAGAAAGCATGAGGCACAACAAAGACAAACACATACTTGGTACAAAACCAAAACATGTAAAGGGGTAAGTAACTTACAATATAAAAGAGTTGAGTTCGAGTTACCGCAAAGAGGCGCATTGGGTATATGGTAGGGAGATGATAATCCTTATGAGTTGACTTGATACAATATAATATATGAAGATCCCTTAATTCTTCATGAGTTAGCCAAGTCTCCATTGCCCTCCACAAACACCTATTGATCAAGGTTGAGCTTGTTGGTCCCCAACCAAGTTGGGTCCTAAGAGGTTAGTCACAATAGGCTTGGCAACCCAAATGGTTCTCTTCTTGACACCACTTTGAGTTCCAACAAACTTGGCGAACACATTGCCATCCTTATACTTCCCAAGAGAGTAATCATCATCAATAATTATAGGGTTAGATAAGGTACCATTTGAACATGAAGAGGCAAAGTGACCCTTCTCGCGACATATGTAGCAACAAGTGCTCCCCTTTCTCTTCTTTATGAATTTCTTAGCTTGGGGAGCATTGTCTTGATTCTTCTGGGGAAGTGGCCTAGCATCAACTTGAGGTTGAGATTGGGCTTGACCTTTAACTTTTGGCTGTTTCCCTTGTTGCTTCTCACTCAAGTGCTTTTCTTTAATGGACAAGATCTTACATGATGTCCTACAACCTTGCACTTGAAGCAAATAATCTTGGCCGAATTCTTGATTTGGTCTTGGCCCTTCTTATTGTTGCTCTTGGTCTTGTTCTTGTTATTGGAGTTGAATCCAAGTCCACTTTTATCATTAGGTGATTTTTGCACACTCAAAATATTATCAAGTGTGGATTTCCCTTCATGACTCTTTTCCATGTCTTTCTTCAAACAAGTGACTTGGGCCATGAGATCTTTGATTCCCCATACAAGGTTAGTAGAAATAGAGGTACTAGAGGAAGTATAAGCTTCATTGTTAGAGCAACAAGTCAAAGCAAGTAATCCAACACAAGGTTTATCACTAGTATGACTAGAAGGATCACTAGGACTAGCACATGGAAAAATAGCATTTTGAGTAGAAGTTGTGTAGATGTCCAAAAGAGGCCCACAAGATGTTACCTTAGTTATACTTGCCTCACGAGCTAACTTTAGCCCATCATTGGAGATTAGAAGATCATTATGAGAGGCCGAGAGCTTTTCATGACTTTCTTCCAATTTCCCATAATTGCTAGTTAGTAACTCAAGTTGAGCCCTTAGCTTAACATTCTCCTTTAATATATATGCTTCACAAGAAGTAGAGTTAGTATCACTAGCATCATTAATAGATTTTTCCTTTTCAAGCTCATAAGATTCAACTTTTTGTGTGAGAAGACAATTAGTGTGCTTCTCCTCGGCGAGCACTTGCTTAAGGAGATTGAATCTCTGAATCCCATTATCAAGTTGGAAATCCAACTCCTCAATGGTTCTCGTTGTTTAGTTATGGTGTCCATAACGTGTTTGAGACAAGCAACAACCTATTATTACCACGAAGAGAGGTACACAAAAAAGTCAACTCAAGCACGAGAGCACTAGTATCCTCATCAATGTCATCATCATTATCATTGCTATTATCTTTAGAAGATATGTTGGGATCCAAAGTAGGAGATACCTTTGATCCTCTTTCCATAAGGCACATGTGAGCATGGGAGGATGAAGATAAGGATATTCTTGAAACTTCATTCATTATCGTGTCTTGTTCCATAGAATGTTTGATTTCCTCTACATTGTTAGATAAACCACTAGAGGAAATAGAAGCATTTTGTTCATGGGAACAAGGCAAATCAAGCATATCATCTATAGTAGTACTCAAATAATTTCTAGACGATATGTGAGGACTAGCAACACAAGAGGACATATCATAATTGTTGCAAGAAGTGTTTAAGTCCAATGAAGAAACATTGCGATGGGATAGATATGATGGATCATCATTAGTAAGAACAATATCAACATTGCGATTTCCAACACCACTCACCATATTGTTACCTTGTGTCTTGTCACACGTTGGTAAAGTTGATGAAGATGAGAACTCATCGAGGCTCGAGGTGGAAGAACTTGGAGCTCTTCATGATGTTAAGGAGAAGAGAGCTCCACGGAGAGACCATTGGCAATATGAGAAATGGACCCACCAAATATTTCTTGAAGCTTGGTCCACTTCTCATGAGACGACTTGCGCTTATAATCGTCAAGAACAAATTAACTGTGGGGATCAAAGGAGAAAATAAGCTCATTAGATACTTGAGCTTCGAGATGTAAATTTTTCTCATCCTATAAAGATAGATTTTGAGGATCCATTGGAGGAGAAAAACCTACATCTAGAAATCGCTCAATATTTGGACATAAGGTCCGAAGATTACAAAGCAAGCAATTCCTCCACAAAGCATAATTTGTGACATCAAAGATAATTGTGTCATTGTGCACTATACTACTAGCCGACATCTTTACACTCTAGGCGGTCAAGCCTAAACAAGGAGAGTCCTTGCTCTGATACCAATTGAAAGGATAGATATGTCGCCAAAAGGGGGGAATAGGCAATTTCAAAACTATTACGGTTTTAGCTTGATAGAATGCGGAATTAAACTAATTTTTATTTTGCAAGCACAAAACCTAAATACACTAGGCTCATCTAACTGCACCAACAACAAGTTAAGCTAAGCAAGATAACACAAGATAAATATACCATAAGTGATAAGCAAGATATAAGTACCTCAAGCTCGATGGCTATCACAAGGAAAGTAAGCTCGGGTATAGAGATAACCGAGGCACGTGGAGACGAATATGTATTCCCGTGTTCCCTTACAAGAAGGTATGTCATGTTGGAGAGGTGTGGGATTCAACGAAGGATTTCCCAACGCCACAAAGGCTCACCTTCTTCTCCGAGTCTATCCCACGAAGGAATGGGCCCTTTCCTTATGGCTAGCTTTTCCTCCACTCAGGAGATGGCAAGATCCACAACCACTTCACAAGCTTCACGAAGGAGAAGCCTAGGTCTCTTCACAATCTTCCACGAAGAGGACATCGTGACACCAACTGCCAAGCCAACAAGGAGATCAACCTCCAAGAGTAACAAGCCCAGGGTCTCTCACTCGAACAAATCGTAATGGAGACACTAGTAGAGAAAACCTTATAACCGAATACCTTAGCACCGACGAAGTGGGCCCAGGGTCACCGGTGGTAAGGCCTTCCAGGCCCATCGTGTGTTACCTCTAGCGAACGCACTGTAAATGTGCCGGTGATAGTCAACTTACTGCCGATGAACGGACTGTAAATTTGCCGAGGCTATTTCATTACCACAGGCGTGCTTGGATGTGGTTTGCCGGGGCTATTTTCATTACCGCCCGCGAATGGAATTAAGGGGCGCTGGTGCTAACATCCGAGCCCACCACACAACCAACACACCTTTTATCGGACAAAACCACGGATGCCCCTCGGTCGACCCCCTTTGCGAAACCACCGATGCCCCTCGCGCTCTATCGTGATTTCCCGGCCATAGGTGAGCGCCGCCGTTCCCGCCACTCCCAAGCCTGGCCGATGACGCCATCGTTACCGCCTCCTCGCTCGAGACCCCTGTGCTGAAGGAATCGATCCCGAATGCGTCTTCCCCGCCTTTGACCACCGCCGTCCCCAACCTCCTCTGGCTAGAAGACCCCCCCTCTCTCTCTCTTAGTGAGCCTCCGCAGAGCATCCTCTCCCTCGCGTGCGTGACCTAGGAGTAGGAGGAACCTCGCCGTCGTTGTCCCGCATCCCTCTTGCCGTCGCCGGCTAGTTCCGCGTCCGTCCCGCGGTAGGAGCACCATGCCACCACCTCGTCGATGACCACCTCCCCTATCAGCAAGTACACACCACTCCTCTCTCTTATTTTCCCCTCTCATACACATGACCACCTCCCTGGTAAAAATCATTTCAATTTCTTCTTAAATCTAACTGATAACAAGATCATAAGAGGACAAATTACGAAGGGCAATAGCTCAATCAGGACAATAACTGTGATGAATGGATATTCTAGTGCTCATGGATGCAATCTAGGCTGCGGGCCTAGATCATGTAGTGAAAGAGTGATGGCATGCTTAGTTAATAATCTCAGATTATTGATGTCTTCTTATAGCATGGCGACATTGTGTTAGTTAATACTATTTCATCTCGTAGCCCCAAAGTCTAAAGAGTACAAATATTTTCGAGATTCATATACATAGAAATGATATGTCCAGTGGTAACCCAAGGAAAGGATTCTGGGTCCATGGCAACGACTCCTTTCAACACACCAAACTCGAAATGAGTCGTTGCCATGGAGACCGAATCCTTTCTTTGGATTACCACTTGACATATCATTCCCATGCTATATGAATCGTGGAAGTATTTCTCGTCTCTTGGCGATACGAAGAGATTAGATAGCGTGAATTAAATGAAATGGTGAATTATATAGTTTCAAATATCTCATTGTAGCCCCAAAGTCGAAAGGAATGACATTACTTCACTATTCGTATAGCATGGGCGACATTGTTATATGAATTGTGGAATGATTTCTCTTCTTACGTCTTTGGCGATACGAAGAGCTTAGATAGCGTGAATTAAATGAAATGGTGAATTATGTAGTTTCAAATATCTCATTGTAGCCCCAAAGTCAAAAGGATAGACATTACTTCACTATTCGTATAGCATGGGCGACATTGTTATATGAATTGTGGAATGATTTCTTTCCTTCCGTCTTTCGCGATACAATGAAATGATAAACTATGTAGCACCACCGATCCAGAGCACGTAGGTTGGTGAGGAATCCAGGTCCCTTCATCGATCTGGAGCTTCTTTGGTGGCCGTTGCATGGGCCACGAGCGGTGCAGAGAGAGCCGGCCACCAAGGAGGTGGTACATCACCATCTCAAGGAAGAGGACGAGCACGTCCTTTGCACCGAGGAAGTGTTTAGAACTCGACATGGATCTATATATAGTGTGTGTGTTTAGAACTGGAGTAATATTGTATTGTTATGAATCTTGTGTGCTTCTCGATGATGAATGTGACATTTGGGTACTTCCTGTATTTGTTGTGTCACTGATGTGTACATTTTGCTATCATTCTGGTATTTCTGTGTATACTGTGTATATTTTGGTGTATATATCGTGTATTTCGAGCAGTTTTTTACTCCTGTTAATAATACCACCGGCGAACGGAGTAACTCCCCCGGCGAATACATGTTCGCCTGTGATAGTGCGTACTACCCCCGGCGAATTGGTATATTCACTTGCAATAATAAACATTACCCCCGACGAAAAAGGAACGTGACGGCGATGTGGCTTTACCGCCGACAAGATGGTCGCTGGCGAGACTGAACTCGTTGACGGTAGGCATATTAGGTGCACCGGCGGTGAGGTTTTCCCTACTATTGAGAGATCAACACTTATGCAAGAATGCAAAGCAAGAACACCAAGGGTGCTCAAATCCTCCACCCTCAAATCCCACCAAAGCAACAAGTGTTAGGGAGGAATTAGAGAGGAAGAACAATGGTGGAAGTTAACAAATGACTTCAAGATCTAGATCCAAAGGGTTCCATTAGAGTATTAGACATATACGGATGTTATGATAGTTTAGATAGAGTTAGGATCTGTTACATACAATCCTAACTTGACTTGTACTCCAAGATAATCCCCTGTACGCCTATATATACTCGCCCATGAGGCTCAATAATATGTCCACCATATTCTGCCAAACTCATACTCTTTCATGGTATCAGCCTAACCGCTCCAAACCCTAGCCGCACGCTTCCACCACACCACCCTCGGGGGGATCGATCTCCATGATCTCCGCTGGGGCCGCGAAATCTATCATAGGGTTCGTCTGCCGATCTGTGAGTCTTTTTCGATCTACTAGATTGGTTTTTCTCTCCGCCGTTCACTTGGCCGGTCTTTTTTTGTTTGCCGATCATAGATCGGGTTGATTCACCCACCGCCATTGTCATCACCGCACCTCTTCTCCAACCATCAGCATCGATGATCTACACCGTGCCCATGCGCCTGCCTCCTCTGCTCGCGGCCTCACAGCAGGTTGCCGTGCACCTCGGCTGGCTGCTACACCTTCCTCGATAGGCTGTTGTGGCTGTCTCCCCTTGGATCGTCTTCGCCGTCATCGCTCGGTCGCTCGGGGCTTCACCGATAATGCTGCCATTGACTCCGATCTACGTGTTGTCAATGCCATGGCTCATACGGCGCACCGTCGGTCTGATCAACTGATCTTGTGCCTGTCTACGCCAAGCACATCCCTGATCATGCACCTATCCCGGATCGAGCTACGGGATGACGGTGTGTCGCCCTTCAGGCCGCAGTGCCACCGCCTTTGGTCCATGCTATCGGCTTCCAAATGCGCCTTCCTTGGCGTGTACATCGCTGGTGGTCTCCTAGCCGCTGCAACGATTTGCACCCTGCAACTATGCCGCCCCAGCGGGTCATAGCATCGCTGCATGTAGTCTACATTGTTGTCCCTGCGCACCGACACCCTAGGCTATCTCCGCACCACCTCCATGGTGCAGGTCGTCCACATCCACGCATGGTATTCGTCATGTTGGATTCTTCTTCACCTACATTGAGTACCGCCACCGCGCCCATCTAGGCGTCCAACATAACCACTGATGGATCCGATTTTTGCCATCTTCCACTGCATTTGAACATTCTTTTTGGTCAAACAGTTGCCAAAGAAACTCTCAATCATTGCCACTAATGACTAATAATTGCCAAGATATGCAAATCCTCTCTTTGATTTATGTTGTGCAGGAAATCATGACTTTTAATGCAAAATAAGGAGTTATAATGAAAGATTTTGAGGAAGTACATGATGGCTCTGAAATATAGCCATCCACGTCCACATTTAAACTAGATATTATTCATATTTTTGATGAAATATCTCTCTAAACCCTTCTACTGATGCCTAATGATCAAAGGGGTATGTAATCCTTTCTTTCTATTTTTCCCTGCACATATAATGACGTTTGATGATGGGAATCACTGTATTAAAGTCAATGATACGAGATTTCAAACAATCCGAAGAAACCAGGAGCCGTGAAGAGGAGGTAGACGCTTTAACGACCAACTATACGACCGGAATAAAATTCCGGCCGTATAGTTCCGGCCGTATCATCGACACCGCTAGGTCAAACAAAACAACTTTCGAGAAGGGACCCCTATATAAAGAGGCCTTGGGCGACGAGAAAAGAGCCGCTCCAGAAACCATCAACCACCTCCAGATCTCCATCCACAACACCAAAGAGCCGCTGGAGGAATAGACTTAGATCTAATCTCTCCACCACCATAGCCATATTCCACTACTTGTAATAGTAAATCTCTTCTACGATTGGCGACATTGTAAGACTATTGCTATCAACCTCATGATTTCCACTACAATGTTTATGATCTTTGATCTCATCTCTATGTGTGAGTAATTCTCCTTGGGCTACGGGCTTTGGCCTAGCCATGTAGCTTTTGTGCATGTTATTTAGCATAGATGGGATCATATATTAGTTTGTATGACATCATGATTATTGTATCCTCTCTTGCCTCAATCTAAGAACTTGTATGGTATCCAAGACCCCGAGGATTGAGCCAGGTATAGGGAGTATGAGTAATGACTAATCTGCAAGTTAGGAACCCCAGTGATAGAAGGGGTAGTATGGTTGTACGTGCAGGATTTACTTGGGATTAACGGTGATGTCACTATGTATATCATTAGTTCTCTTTCTTGTATGGATGAGACTAGTAGGTTATTGCTATAAGCGGTTGTGGAGGCAATAGCAATTATGGATGCACTGCCCACATATAATTTATCTTGCTCTAACAATTACATGCATACTTTATTTTTATCTTTTATTCCCATCAGATGTTTTGCAAAGCTACTGGTGAAACCGAACGCCCTAGGCCCTCTCTCTGCATCATCGACAACAACAAAAAGACGCAAACTCTTAGTCCAGTAAAAACACAAAAGGAATTCTAAAACTCCCGAAGGTCTATTAAAGTAACTTCACTATGCTTCTGCTTCTTGAGGAATCGATAAACCTAGGTCTACTAGAGAAAAAGAGCTATACTACATCCGTAATCTGGATTGAAGGTATAAGTACACACGGCCAAGTAATTGGGATGTAGTAGTAAGGCGCCAGAATGCTTAACGACCACTGGTACGGGTGCGGTCCACTCGTACCGCCTGCTCGTACCAGGTGGCGACCGCTTCGTCTCGTAAAACCCTACAACTTTCGTGAAGATGCCTATATATTTTGAGGCTCCAGCCGCCGGACAGAGAGCCGCCATTCTCATACTCAATCACAACACCACCAAAGGAGATCCACACCATTGTTCATCCATTGTTCATCACTCCCACCATCCATCCATCCATCCACTAGCCATATCCATTACTTTGTACTTTAGATCTCCTTGTTATTTGGCGACCATTGTAAGAATATTTGATTTTAATCTAAGTATTTGTATGATGTTTTCTATCTCCGATCTATTTGTTATGAGTGAGTAGTCCTCATAGGCTGCGGGTTGGGGAGAAACCTCGTAGCGATTATGTGCATCTAGATCATGGGAGAACTGTATATTGTTTGAAATTTTGATTTGTATATTTTGTTTCTTCGTCTCTTGTCTCGATCTGTGGACTTGTAGGTACCTGAGATCCCATAGATTGATAAAGGCTTGAGGTAGGATATTTGGCTAACGGTAATCTCATAGGAACCTCAGTGATAGAAAGGGTAGTATGGTCTTCCCTTAGCCCCCATTCTTGATCAACAACAACATCACCACTTAAAGCTTTGATCTGTGTTATATACTTAATAGTCGTTTGTAACCCGTGACTTTGGTGTGTACTCGGTTGGATTAAAATTCTATTGCTATGCCCGCTGCATCATAGGGGCTCTAGAATATTAGGATGTGTTGCCCACAAGAGATTATCTCCATTCAAACATTATACATGATTATGCTTATTATTATCTTTCATCCCATTTGATGTGCAGCTGCAGGTGGATCTTCAACCCTGGCTTATCTCCATCCATTGATTCAAACCTGTTATAAAGTAAACTAGATTGGTCCGATCAACTAAGCTAAAACGAACAAACAAAGTCTTGTAGACGTGTCCTTTTTTACGTGTTCGATTAAACCTAGGTCTTCTAGGGAAAAAGCTATTATAATACATCCATGAATCCGGATCGAAAGTATCAACCGTTTTTCTGGCGCCGTTGTCGAGGAAGAAATTTTGCTATCCTGGTGATGTCATTAGAGACCTTGTTTTTAGTTTTATTATTAGTTGGAGTTTAATTCTTATTATTAGTTTAGTTTTTTGTTATCTATTTGAAAACCCAAAAAAATTAGTTACTTGTTATTCGTTTTCATTACTTAAAAAATAGTAAAAAGATAAGAGTCATGGCTCAAAAGAGTTTAGGGGAGTATGCTACTCCCACTGATGATTTATTCGTGCACCCATCACTCAACCCGTAGTTGATGCGGAAACTTATGAGATAAAACCTAACATTTTAAGTTTGGTTTAACAAAACCAATTTGGGGGTTCCTCCGCTGAATATTCAGGATTGCACTTAAATACTTTTACCGAAATTTGCGACATGATGCGTATTAAGGATGTAGATCCAAATGCTGTTAGGCTAAGATTGTTTCCTTTCTCTCTTAGAGGATAGGATAATGATTGGTTGCTAGCTCGACCAAATGGCACTATTAAATCTTGGGAGTAATGTACTAATTTGTTTATGACTAATTCCCCCCCCCCCCAGCTAAGACTATGAAGCTAAGATCCAAAATTACAAGCTTTAGACAAGAAGACTATGAGCCACTAGCGCTTGCGTGGGAAAGGATGAAAGAAGCTGTAATGAACTGTCCTAGTCATGGGATGGAAGAGTAGCTTATATTACATTTGTTTTATAATGGTCTTAACCCCATGTCTAAGTCTATGCTAGACACTGCAGCAAGAGGAACGATCATGAGAAAGCAAGTGAGTGTTGCAAATAAGTTACTTGATGATATGCAAAATAACCATGCCCCATGGCATGTGGAAATAACCTCGAAGAGAGTAAGTTCAATTACCGAGGTAGACAATGAAGGGCTTACATCTAAGGTAGATGAGTTGCTTAGCTTTGTAAAGGGTAAGGAAGATACCCAAGTTAATGTTATCACTACCGATGTTAATGATGCTAATTTTATAGCTCGTACTCCTTTTAATCCTGCATGGGAAAATAATTATGCTTCCAATATTCAAAAAGATCATGCTAATCCTGTAGGAGCTGCTTATAATAATTATGATAATACTAATGGAGAAAATCATGGCAATCTCCCGTTTGAGGAAACCGTTAGAACATTTATACAAGCTCAAACTAAGAAAAATAATATGCTTATTAAGATCACGGAGAACGATGAAAGTAGTATAGGAAAATTATCTAACCAGACCATTGCAATTAGAAATGATGTGCAAGCTCTATAGGAAGAACAAAGATCGTGGAGGCTCAGCTGGGTAAGGTAGCCAAGAGCCAATCTCTCATACTAGCAAAGTTTGCTAGAAAACTCGAGCCAAACTCGGTAGAAGACCTCAAGATGATGAGGGTGGTACCAATGAAGAAAAACCTGAAGAGCTGGATTATAGCAATGCGCCAACACCAGAATATACCGTGGAATATCTATTGCAGATGATCACCGTTAACATTCCAGGTATAGAACAAGGTAATGATGCTATATACCAACAATTTATACAACAAGTAGCATCTAAGGTTCGCGATTTAGAGATGGAGTATAAAAGACTAGCTAATAAGCTTCTAGCTAAGCTAGATGATATATTTGAGCCCACTATTAAAATTAAGTTGGGAGTTAATGAGATATCCTCACTTTGTGATCTTGGTGCGAGCATCTCAACGATTTCCAAAAGCCTATACGATAAATTAAACTTGGGGTCATTTGTTATAACTAAATTGATACTCCATCTAGCCAATTCAACTTATAAGCAAGCTGTTGGGATCAAAGAAAATATAGTTGTCAAAATTAAAGGTAGTCCTCTTATTAATCTTGTTATTGTGGACATGCCGTAAGATCCCATAACACCTATAATTCTAGGTAGGCCATTCCTAAGAACTATTAAAACTATGATTAATTTACATGAAGGGAATGAGAGAATAGGGCTACCATCTAGAGATCCTTTTGTAGTCCTCTTCCCTTGGAAAAAGAAGGCCAAGCCTAATGATGATGATGGTGTAATTACTTTGAAGGCCAACTACTTTGGAGTGGGTGTTCCACTTCATAAACCTAAGTGATTTCCATCAAGATTAAGCTAATTGACCTTAACTAGAAGTACTTCATGGGAGGCAACCCATGTGAAATAAAACTTTCTTTATGTATTAATTTTTATTGTGTTAGTTTTGTTTTTTGTTTTGTTTTTGTTCTTAATAAAGAGTGTTCAAGAAGACCTATGGAGAGAGGAGAAGGAATAAGGTAATCCTCTATATTTATTTTACTTACACATGGCCTAAGAAGTATTGCTAGATCATTACTTAGTATCTTTGTTGTTATTTAGTCCTTTGATAGGATGTGCAAAGACGCACGGAGCTATTAATCAAATTCCATAAGTTTTGTAGCTCATAGTGTTCTTAACGACCACTTGTATGGCAGGAGTGGACCGTACCATGCGCCCGTACCACATCAAGCCACAAGGAGATAAAAATTTCAATTTTTGCCAAAGGAATCATTATCGATAACGACCACTGGTACGGCCGGACGCGCCCGTACCGTACCCTCGAGCAAATATCAGTTTTCAAGTAAATGTACCGAACCGATAAGAACCAGCCATATGGGCGCGCGCGACCATACCGCGTGCCCGTACCGAGTGCACCACCTGGGAGCATCCGTTGCCCCCAAGGTAAGTCACCCGTTACGGGCCGTACCACGTACGCGGCTGCAATAAGCACCCCGAGGAGGTAACCTAAAAATCCCGAAATCAATTTTTCTCTTTCTTCTTCCTCCAAACTCCAAACCATCTCCATTGGATCTTTAAATTTACTCAATTTTTCTCCGATTCTTCGCACTCATTCGATCTAAAGTATGATTGTCCTCCGATCCTCAACTTATTTGTGCAAAAGCTTCACTCAATCATTCATCATTGCAAATCTAGACATAGGTCTTGTTCTTGATTCAATCTTGATATTAAGTATGCTTAGCATTTTTTTAGAGAAACTAGCACAGTGGCCCGTGCAACTGCACGGGCACCATCTTTATTTGTATTGAAAAAAATTATTGCCATGCGAATATACTGTCACGTACATAATATATTGCAATAAATTAGTAGGTATTCACTAAGGTTGTTCTTACAAGATGCAAGGTAGTACATATTGCTTGAGCATAGAGTTTCCAAACGATTCTACCAAGAAAACAATAAAAGAATGGTATGTAAATGATTATGTAGGCATGAGTAAGGTCTTCATATGGAAGTTTTAATATTGTTAACTTTACAAATATTTGTATAAAACTATAGAAAATTTATTCTATGGAATATTTTTTCATGGAACATATATTGAGACTATTTCCATGTCACATACCTAAATATCATCTCCATTCGAAAATACAGGACATGTTTTGTATCTACAATTCTATTTGGTAGTCCAATAGAAAGTAATAGTGTTATTCCCTCTATACATGTATAAATTTCCAAATGTTGTTTCTATTGCCTATTTGCTAATTTTGACACTTTAGGTGTCTTTTTGTGTGAGAAGATTATGCCTAAAATTGCACCAAGAAATATTTTTTTGCTGAACATGCCCTACCTTAGTTGCGTATATTTTCCTTGTGTTACCATAGTGCAGACTTTTGATCTTTTAAAGGAAACATATGTTATCCTAGAGCTAATTACCAAACAATGAAACTTAATTTTTCTATATAAATTATCAAACATACATGTAAATCATTGACTACTCATGGTAAAATGTATGCTAAGAGGGGAATACACCTCTTATCAAGAAAAAAATAGGAAAATCTATTTTATAGAACTGCATTCCCATATTAGCATCATAACTGATCTTCTATTTCCCCTTATTTGACAACGTTTTATACATTGGCAAAACAACCCTTACCTTACGGTGTAAGGTGAAGATAGTAACAATTTCACTTTACTTGCATGGCTATTGTTGATAGCAAAACTATAATATCCCACTTCCTGAAGATCTGAAGCTCCGATGAACATTCCTAATCAGATTCTTGTTATTCTAAGCTAGAAGGCATCATGTAGCAAATCACCATGAGTGGAAAAATTATATAAATATGTAGACCAGAAGCCCGTGCGTGCAAACATTGGAATACAAATAATGTGTTAGATTTCCATACTTTTATCAATCATAAAATTCAGTTATACATGATTGGAGAGTGTACCTATAAATATATGGTCATGAGGATCCAAACAAAGTTATCATCAATTTGTTGCCCATTAACAGTCGAGTTGGCACGTTTAAGGAAAGTACTCACCTTTTTCATAAAGTAATTCTTATTTCATCGTGTCTCTGTAGAGGATTGAATGTCAACTTTTGGAATTAAATTAAAAAAATGTGGCAGTCTTATCGTGTGATACTCAAGTGTAGACCTCGAGATAAATATGAGAATGAATGAGAATTTATATAGTTTAAAAAATAGTGCAATCTTATTTATATCATATCCATTAAATGTACCTAGTGCGAAACCTAAGAACCCTGTAAAATATAAAAGCAAAGATTGCTTCTTTTCAACGTAACAATAGTACTGCAATGCTTCCCATGGATTGGAGTACTCTTTTAACTCGACAATAAAGAAGACTTGATATGGTAGGTAAGATTATCCTATCACTTTTTTAGGTGCAATACCAATTCAAAAAAGTATAAACAATATGTAGAACATGCATAACTTATTTCAAGAGAAGTGCCCAATCTTATTCTAACATTCATACTCAGGTATGCTCATGCATGCATGTATATTCCTGATGTAGTTGCCAAAATGGAAAGGCTGAATAGCTAGTTCAAATCATCAAAATAGGAAATTCTTAATGAATTCTCATTTTTATTAAGATTTTGAATCGTAGAAAGTGGACGTTTACTCCAAACCACAATAATCTAGGAAAAAGACCTGAAGTATAAAGGTATCACAGCTAACTTATATGGGGAGTCCATAACTATCTATATGAAATTGAACTGTTTCAGCGATCGTTGAGAGGTGCTAACTCAGCTCTTGGTACCGTAGATCCACATTTGCAGTAACACATCTATAGTAACACATCTACAGTGTTTTCCTTTTTTTGCCCTGCAATCTCTTTATTCTTTGCTCCCGGTGATTGAATTGGCACCGCTTTGACTAAAACAGTCTTATCTTATCTCTCCTTTAACGCCGCTTTGACTGCGTCTACAAAGTTCTGGAACGCTTCTTTCCTCCCCCGACTCCACTATGCGGCCGGTTGCCTCCCTGTCGCCCCCATTCCTGTTTTTGCCGCTGCCAGCCTTCCTGGCGCCACCGGTCATGCGTGCGTTATCGGTCTCCTCAAGCTCCGGCGCCGCCGTGCCATGGGGCCACTACACCACTCTTTCTTCCATGGTGTTCTGGGACTGGGAGTGGACAGGATGACTGGATGGGGCGAGGTCGGCCGGCAGCGCTCCAGCGGTCCAACCGTGCTCCTCCCGCATGGAGGTTGTCCCTATGGCCGCTCACAGACGTAGGGAGATCGCCGTCGGTGCTCCCTTCCTGAGATCTCGGCGCGACGGACGCTGCCGATGCGGGGCTGTTGGGATGAGGAGGAGTACCACCGTGTCGGGATGAAGATGGCCTGCGCCTCCAGCAACCACATCTTTGCTCCTCCTAATACACCGACAAAGGCGACGAGGGGCGCGGAGGATCTGGTATCAGTGAGATTACGTTGCCGACTCATCTTCTTCTCCTCTCATTTGCTTCTGAATATTCATGCAATTTCCAATCGATTTAGGGTCTTCTTGGTGGACAGGAATGCATTCTTTAGCTTACATATACTGATATGCAGCCGGAGCTCAAATCCCATGCAAACCAAGGTATATGGGCTCATATTTAGGTTTTGACTAGAAGCTAGCTACAACAGATAGTGGCTTAGAACTGTAGTGTGGATGTAAAAAATAATATTTGTCATCTGTTGTTTGATATGTATATCTTCTCTCAATTATATAGGCTGCTTATTACAAATTTCCATTTTCTGCTATTTTTGGCCTAAACAAACTGACACAAGAAATTGTGGTTATCATGTAAATCAGCTACTTTCATGTTAAAACTATATGCCCTTAATTATGATCACGAAACTGTAGTATTATTACTCATTTTAATTAATGTAGGAATTAAACTTCACGAAATATATGCTGCTTTTCTGTGCAGGTTGAATTAAGTCAAGCATGAGAATGGTGGTTTTTCCAAGTTCTGTAGTGTATGCCCACAGATTATTATTCTCGGCTTATATTGTCTACGGACGGAATTTTAAGGTGAGTTTATGCCCTATACACATTCAAGGTTTTTATTTTGATCATATCTTCCCTACGATCTTGATGCCATTTCTAGCTTGAGATGATCTATACCATGAAGAGCTTGATTTATGCCCTACTTTTGAATAACATGTTTCTATATTGTTGTTCTTCCAAGAAAGTTGTGTGTGCATGAAAATTTCCAGATATACCCCCTTCAATTTCTCTTCATGATAGAGTTCTTTTATTTTAAATCAGATCATTGTTTGTCTTTTGGGATGTTTAGAAACAAATGAGTCGAAGAAAAAAATGTTATAGAATTGGTCAAATGTATGGACAGAGAAGTTGTGTGCACTCACTTCCATCTCCAACAAAAAGAGTTATTTTGCTAATGGGAAATAAACTCTAGAAGTTACAATTCCTCTTGAAAAGGGCATTTCACCTTTGAGACGGTTTCTTTGAGTCAATTAACATAAGAAGCATCAGCTTCAAACAACAGAACAGAAAATCAGGTATCATAATAATATCTACAAAAGAGCCCTGGTTTTCTAACTCCTAAATAAAAAGGGACAAAATTCAGATAGTGTTAGGAGTCCTAAGGAGATTTTAATATTTGAAATATTGGAATTGTCCTTATCATAAATATATATAGTCATATTCTTCTCCAGAGTGTCTATCCATTAGTTTTTTCATACTGCATTTTGGATCAGCAGTTTGGAGGGGCCTCGTAATGACTGTTTCTTTTATTTTAAATCAAGTCATTCTTTGTCGTCAATGAAAGTTTCTTACTTTGGTTTCATATCAATGGATGATCCATCTGGTTTTACATGCATTTTGCGTTCCCAAAAAAAGTACCAAACCCAAATAAGGTTGCTATTGAAGTTCCTAACACTAGCTTACCTTAATGCTCATCTCTACCAGATGCAACTAAGTGTTTGTTCCTCAATAAGTAGACTACTTTATCGGATAAGGCTGAATTCCTCCATGGTATAACTAGGAGATAGAGGTACAAGAGTGCATCCACCGCTGCATCTGTAGTTCAATTCTACATTTCACCGAGCATGTTCGATGTCAAAGCTATTTAGAAGTACTCTTCTACTCGCAGCTTGAATAATTGTGTATCCAAATTTAATATGCTCATTATCTTCAAGGTTGTCATTTATAACATGTTTTTTCATCAGTCATAAATCGTAGTTTCTTTACTATTAATGCTAACTCTGAAACCAAAATCTTCAAGTTTATTTGTCAACTATCTTTAGAAGATGAATGTGCAACCTACTGTTGGCCTCTTTCTTTTATAACATTCAGATTTCAGGATTAAACTGGAACACCATCTTCAGGCTCTATAAGCAACCTATTTGTGTACACTTTGGCTTTGACTGTTACATGCATAATGTAGAACCACGTGAGCCAAATAACCAAGTTCCAGTTCTAATACTTTTAAACCAAGACATTTTACTACCTATTTAACTATAATACTAAATTTGTACTTCAGGATTTCCTTTTAGCACCTTTGATTGCCTATAGCAGCTGCGAGCACAACAGTGCCATACTATGACAGTCTTAGTGCACTACCTTTTATTTAATTTCTACAGCCCCTTTGCACCTTCATTTATATAATAGTTCACTTTATTTTGAACAAAGGCTGCAAAGAATGAGTGATTGTAGAACGAATGTTATCTCCATACTATCCACAGACTAATAACGAGTTAGACTTGCACATGTGGATTGGTAATATTGTAGAACATATGCTATCTCCATATTGTGCATTATAGTAGGCCGAAGGACACCAGGGAGGGTCCTCTTGATTTACATGTATTATACTTTCTTAGAGAATATTTTTTACCTTTGTTATCAGAGAATACTGCATATACCGGACAAGATTGGTGTCAAAGTGTCTCAAGATAGCGTGGCTGGTCAGTTCTTGGCCTTTCTTGGTCGATTGGATCGTGCTTTACGGCAGACGTCCAACAGCGAACAACGACGGCCGGAGAAATTTTGTTTTTTCATTGGTTCCTTAATTGCTAGGTAAAGAATCATCTCTCCCTCACCAAGTTTTATCTATGTTCGTTTCTTCCATCCATACTATGTTGATCTCGATACCCATCCTCTATGTTCAGGCTTTGAGCTGGAATGGGCCGTAGTTTGCAGTAGGCAGCCTACAGCCAGCAACAACAATTGGGGATTTCTGGCCTTTGTTTGCTTCCTCAGTTTCCTCTCAGCCCCTATTGTTCCTTATTCAAAATATGCATAATTACACCTGACCAATTCACCGTCAGCAATTCTAGACGGATTCAGGTCCCAAAGGTTCGATGTAATTGAACATTGTCCATTTTTTCTTTAGACATTTTCTGCCATGTTATTCTGAACTGCTTTTTTTATTCAAAATACTTGCTTGGTGTATATTAGGATGAAGTGGTGGAGCCGTGGAGGTAGGTTTATTATCATGATAATAGGTATGCTTCTTTCTTGATATATTCTTTTCCTGCATAACGGAGGATATATAAGGAGCACATTTGCTTAAAAAATAGAAGCAGACCTTCTTGATTCCATGTCCTGATAGTTTTTGAGTTGGAACCATGAGTGTTTATTTAGGAGACAAAGTGCGGCATTCTCAGAGAGGTGTGTTTTATTGGCGTCAAAGAAAGTTCTTCTTCCTTAGAACTCACGTCTGAGTTTCTTATTCACATGGAATTTCTGATTTGGATCCTAGATGGTATATAGGCGTACTTTATTCAATTCTACCAAAAATAAGGTCAATCAAGAAAGCCTACAGTTATTGTGATCGTGAGCTAATTTTATTACCAGGTAGCCTTATCATACTCTTACTTCAAAGGAATAGATAGTGCCTCTCATAATCTGTTCCCCTCAACATCTGTGCTACTTACGTTATTCTTTTATGTAAACTTGGTCTAAGCATGTTCTATAGAAATACAACTACGTATGGATGAGAAACAAACCAACTACTCTATTTTTTTAGGCTATATTTTCTGATTTATTATTGTTTTATTCAAAATCAACTTAACCATTTGGAACTGAACCTACATGGTCGCTCTGGTTCAAGGATTCTTTGTTTCTTTTTTTTAGCTAGCTACTGTTGACAGTTATAGGGGTTGTCCCATGTGTTTGAATTTCTTTTTGCATGATATTTCTCTTGGTTCTTACAAAGTATACCAATTGAGTTTCGTCATATTTTATTCTTGATACTAAAGAAATTCGAATGCTTGAATACATTGTTTTGGTAAAAATGGATTATAACCCAATGCTATGAGGAGGCTATTGTCGCCTATACTCCTGATGTTGCTATTCAATTGTTTGGTACCTGTGGATGGATCATGGGACTCATTATTCTCTTCCTACTGCACCTGAACAGGCAGGTCTGATCATTGATGACTGCAGAGGCATACAGGTTTGTCAATTATTGTTCAAAAGGATGGAGGATTTAATGTTTTACACTTAGTTGTCTTCGCGGTCAATTTTTCTCTATCTTTGATCATGATTGTTTCACAAATTGCACGTTGCTATGTTGTAGGAATCTGTCTACATGTGAGGCAGTTTGGCATACGTTTGCATTTGACAGCCATGGTCGAGAGCCCTCTGTTGAGGGATTGGCTGCTCACCCTCCTAATATGAATCGAGTTATTTATAATGATAATGCTAATCTTGCTGATGCCATACATAATCCCAACAAATACAAGGCAATGCTCACTGAATGGTCTGTCGCTAACTGGCAGTATCCTGATTCTCCCTCTTTAACATATCTTGAGTTCCATCCAAATGAACTTGGAATGGGCAAACCAAAAAATAGAGGAGTGTACGTGAGAAAAAGTTTGGCCCAACAATCTATAATATCCATCCCACTACAAATGAGCTATTTTTCTTCCATATGTTAACTGTTGTGCCAGGGGCTAGAAGTTTTGAGGATTTGAAAACCTACCATGAAACTATATTTTCATACATTTATGACAATTCGGCTCTTGTGTGGAGTCACTAATGGGCAGAGGCTCTTTGGTATTCGTTTTGATGAAGCAACTCAATGGGCATCTTCAGTTAAAGCATTTGTTTATGACAGTTCGGCTCTTGTGTGGAGTCACTAATGGGCAGAGGCTCTTTGGTAAGTACTGGAGATATATGACAGACAATATAGTTGATTGGATTGTCCAGTCTATGAATGCTGCTAGCTGATGGTTCCTCCTCAATACTTGCAGTCGGAGTTGCTGCAGGAACTTTCTATTATGTTTGATAGAAATGGCTATGCGTTGGCATCTCACATCAAATGAATCTTTACTTGGTGCAAGACTGCTTGGCAACGGACTAATCTTGAATAAGCGCAATATAACATAGATGATTTGAGATCCACAACTTCCTATCTTTATCAGAAATTACATCAAGAGCAGTTGGGCATCTATGAGCATATCATGGATGCAGCTACTGGTCCTAATGGAGTTCTTATTTCTGGACACGGTGGTACATGCAAGCCTTTTCTATGAAATACTATAATCACAGATTTATGAGCTAACGATCATATCGTTCTGGTCGCTGCTTCTTCATGGGTGGAGGGAGGACATCTCACTCTCGCATCAAGATACATCTTGACATCGGTGACCCTATTATTTGCAGCATATTTTGAAAGACAAATCTTGCCGAATTTGTAGAGAAGGCAATGTTTATATTGTGGGACGAGGCGCTGATGACACATATGTATTGTTTTGTAGCTGTTGACAGAAGCATGAGAGATGTTTTTCATGCGAGCAATGCATCTATGTAATGTATCATACAATCTACTTCAAGTATATATACTGCTTCTGTTATATCACATGCACTGACAAACATCTAACAATGATTCAATTTCATGTCAACGTGGAACCTGACCATATGAAGAAATGACTTAACACCACGGGCGCGCCACCTTTCCTAGTATCCAATTAAGAATCGTTGCAAATACTTCTCCTCATGCTTGGGTGACCCAGAAAATTAGCGACTCGAGCATCTTCGCTCATGTAAAGGGTGTAGAACCTCTGCCTAATCAACTGCATGATTCTCGAATGAATTAAGCGATGTATCAAAGAATAAATTTAGAAATGAGTCACATATTAATATTATAAACAGACTACATAGGGTAATATATTTTGTGAGAACTGCTAGATGAACATATGGCTCAGTGAAAAAATAGTTATCCATTTTAGTGGCACGGAAACAAACCGAAGCCAAAGGAAAAAAACTTAATATATAAACTGGCATGTTAAATCTCTATTACTAATTTTCGAGGAATTGTGTACACAATGCTCTAATAATATATTTCTTCCCGTCTCTAAAATCTTCTGCAATGCACAGGAAAAATATATACGTATTGACGAGGGGTAACCTCGGCAATGCCCATGGTGATAGACTTGGGGTTTCGCGGAAAAGAGAAGCTGAGGATTTCGTCGGATGTCAGGGAAACAATGGAATCAAAATCGCTTGAATATTGAATAATCGCACTATTACAAGTTGTCTTCTAGATTTCAGTGTATATTGTCTAGATCTAAAGTTGGGTGTAACGTCTATTGTATTTTGTTGTCGCCTCTCGTTGGCACCTCCTAGCCTTTATATATAGTGAGGCTAGGTCTTGGATACCAATACGAGTAGGTTACAATCTAGAGTTTGTATATAATCTAGTCTTGTACTTTCCTTGTCTTATATCGTCAGGAGTCTGTGTTCTTGTATACTTCGTACTAGCCAAACTATCGTGGGCTTCATGGATCTTGGCAAATCTTCGGGTGAGGCTTCCGTTGGGCACACCATATATACCAATAATAGGCACCCGAATGGTTATGCCCATGTCAGTAGCCCCCGAGGATATGTTCGGATGCTTGCGTCCGAGCATAGGCTCAAAGTCATTTTTAATATGCGCGGAAGGTGAACTCGAAAATTTCCTCGGATGCGTGAACTTGTCGATGTCTTTTTTGGCTGATGCAATGGATGACGTTGTCTTGTTCTTGAAGTGATGTCAGCATTTTTATCGGGCGCTCCCGATGGGAGTAACCTTTGAGGCTATACTCGGGCAGACACAAAGTTATGCTTCTTCACTATAGATATTCTTCCGCCGACTCCTGTTTGGAGGATTTCTGTTTTTCTATTGGGTGCGCGGTCAGCGCTCCCGATGGGAGTAGCCCGCGAGGCTATGTTCAGCTGTTTGCACCAGAGCATAGGCTCAGAGATCTTCATCCAAGAATTTCCCCGTGTAGATAAAATAGGGACCCTGGAAAAAGACATGTAGACTGTGTAAAGTCAGCCAAAAATGTAACACCCTCGAATCGACCCTACACAGATTTTAGCGCTTCCCGCCAAACCCGCATAGAAACAATTCAAGGACGCCCACCAGGCACTTGCGTGTGGGTGGAAAACGAAGTAATACGGACATGGGTATACCCTACAGGTACTCGAGCTTGGTATATACGGCCTGAATACGTAGAGGCCCACGGTCTCGCCAAGGCCCAGATGAGGAACTCGAGTAACTTATAGACTCTCGATTGCTTGAAGAACAAGAAGAAGCTGAAGATAGAAAGTTCAAAGGGGAAAACCCTAACTTGTAACCGACTCGACCTGCTACCCGAGACCTAGCCTATCTATATAAAGGCTAGGAGGAGGCGGCTAGGAGGACACACGCAACCCTAGTTTCCACATCCCTCGCCAGATTGCATCTGTGCACCATTGTAATCCTTGATTCCTTCATTAATTCCACGAGCAGACAAGCAGGAGTAGGGACCTCTACGAGGCCTGAACCTGGGTAAATCTTCGAGTCCCCTGTGTGCTTGTTTGCTAGCCGATAGATGTCTCCAGCGCTCCCTCCTCCCCCAAAAATCAAGTCCATAACAATGGGCATTGATGAGTTAAACCCTCGTCAATTGGCGCCGTCTGTGGGAAATGGGAGTGCTGATGTTGCGGCTTCTTCGGCCCCATCAACGGCGATCTACAACTCCGCAACAACGGATATTCGCCAGCTCTTCGGCGCATTCAATTTCACCGTCCACACGCCGGCCACTCGCCCGGCTTTCGAGTCCGTGGGCGACGGAATCAGCTTGGCGATCGGGAGCTTCCGCTTCCAAGTTGGTCAGATGGGCACGCTTCGCATGCCTGACCAGCCGATGGTACCATTGATTGCTCCAGCGTCGTGGTTCCCTCCACCAATCGGCACCCTCAGCGAGCTCAATGCTTTGACAACAGTCAAGAATAAGGACAGCGATAGCAGTTGCGAATCCGATCTGAGTGATCTGGCAACTGAAGATGGAGCCTACGGTTCCGGATCTGAAAGTTGCGGGAGCAGTAGCTTCCCCAACCACTTCATGTGCGCCGTTATCAACGCGGGCGACACCTCCGCCAACCGCTACAACACGGGCAACCGTGGCAACGAAATCGCCCCGCCTAATGGCGGCAACAGCGGCAATGGTGGCAACGGCAGCAACGGCACCCCCGTTAACAACGGAGGAGCAATCGAACCTCCAACTATAATAAACAAGCAAACTGGTGAACGCGTCGTGATCAGGCTCAACGAACAAGAGTGGGCTCGCTGCCGCGATGCCTTATGAGGCAACCCTCTACCTTCAGATCTCCGCAAGAACTGCTAATGGGCTACCATTGGTTCCTGAAAGAGGAATTCAAACGCCAAGTACAAACAATCGCGCAACTCGAGGCGCGCAAAAAGGCGGCAGATGAGTCGAGCCTTCGTCGTGCTGGGCTCTCCTCCCACGGAGGATCCTCCTCAAAGGGCAACGAGTACATCGCAAACAAGAGGCGATCCCAGATGGCCCATCTCACCGAGCAAGAACGCATAGAAGCTGCAAAGGTCCTCGACTTCAGCTCTATGACAGTCGATACACGGGGCAATATGGTCCCCAAGACGCTGTAGGCTGCGGTGACAGCAGCAACCATGTACCTCCTCAACAACCAGCCGCCAGCTGGAGATCCCCGAGCCGCCATGCACCGATCTACGATCGCGGGCTTGGGACTAATCGAGGCCGCCCTCGACAAGGAGCCAGCACCGGAGCCAAAAAAAGGCAAAGCGCTAGCAAAACACTACTCCTCGCCCTCATCCAGCGACGACAGTCACGACCTGTCTCGACGTCGCCGCTCACGGCGACACGACCACGACTATGATGCGCGCGATGACCTCACGTAGCGCAAGATCGACAAATCAAGGGCGCGACGTGCTTGGTCGACTGACTCAGAAGACGAATATGTGGAGCTCTGTGGCGCCAGATGCTTCACCGGGGCCATTAGGCAAAAGCGAATGCCCAAGGGGTTTAAACTCCCGTCGAAGAACCCGAAGTTTGACGGCCTGCAGGACCCAAAGATCTGGTTGGAGGACCACATCTCCTCCGTCAGGCTCCACGGCAGAAGTTGAAGCACGGCCATGCAATGCTTACAACTACAGCTGCAAGGCGCCGCCCGAGCGTGGCTCAACAACCTCCCACGCGGATCCATTCGCAGTTGGGAAGAGCTGGTTTACAGCTTCGTGTGCAATTTCAAGGGCACATACAAATGGCCTACATCAATCGAAGAGCTGAGATGCTGCCAGCAAAGATCGGGCGAATCGCTACGCTCCTACATCTAAAGGTGGTCCATCATCAAGAACTCCGCAGAGAACATCTCAGAAGATCACGCGATTGACGCATTCAACGATGGCCTGTGTCGCATAGAACTCAGGGAGGAGCTGGGCCGCTCAAAGCCCAAATCCATCGACCACCTGATGGAAATTGTGAAACGCTGGGCAGATGGAGAAGATTCGGTGAAAAATCACGCTCACTCCGATGACGAGGCAGAGCTCGAGCGCAGACGCGACCGCCGAAGCAAACGTCGCATGCGCATCTACGATGACCGAGACGATGTCAACATGGTCACAGCCGGCTATGCCGACAGACGCGATGACAACCGCAATAGCGGCTACCACAGCGGTTGATACCGCGACTCTGGAAAAACCACGCAAGTGTGGCAGCGCCACAATCGTGATGACGCACCGGCAACATCCATTGAAGACAAAATGTCCGGGCCATGCACTGTGCACTTCTACATCGACAAGCATGACGGAAAGAAGAAGTCCAACCACCTCCTCAAGGACTGCCGCGAGTTCCTCAAACTACATGAGGGATTGGTTCGAATGAATCACAACGCAGTCGAAAGGGGCTACGGCGCTGCTCCAGGCGCCGTGGCACATGGCGCTCCGCCACCACCACCTGGATTACCCCCAAATGCAGCTGCGCTAGACCAGCACTAGGGAGGCGAACCATACCCACGGGCCATGGGTACCATGATGATCCAAAAGGGACGCCCCTCGAATAGGGTGCAGAAGGCCATCACTCGCCAAGTCAACTTGGCCACAAACTCGCCACCATCGACCACTAAGTACCTCAGCGGAAGCGAGTCCTGTATCACCTTCGACAAACGCGACCACCCGCCTCAAGTACCTCGTCCAGGCCATTGTCACCTCGTACTCGAGGCGCAAATTGGAGGCTTCGACATGAGCCGCGTCTTCATGGACGGTGGAAGCGGCATCAACCTTATATTCGCGAGTACCTTGCGAGCCATGAGGATTCCTCTAACTTGCTTAGAATCCTCGGACACAACATTCCACGACATCGTCCCAGGCAAGGGCGTGTATCCCCTTGGCAAAATCAACCTGGACGTCATCTTCGGCACGCCGAAAATCTTTCGGCGCGAGCGCATCGACTTTGAGGTCGTCGACTGGCCCTCGCAGTACCACTGCATCCTCGGACGTGTCGCGTTCGCTAGGTTCATGGAGGTGCCACACTACGCCTACCTGCAGATGAAAATGCCAGGTCCTAATGGCGTCATCACACTCAACGGGAGCTTCGAGAGATCCGACAGTTGCGACAGGGAATTCAACAGAATTTCCCAATCCTTTGGCATCCAAGAAGAACTCGCGAGACTAAAGGAGTCGACAGACAACAGTCTGCCTCCCCTGAGCCGGCCAAGTTCACCCGATCTATCTTTCGACTCATCGGTGCACACAAAGAAAGTTCAGGTCCACCCATCGGATCCCGCCAAGATGACCCTCATCGCCAACAACTTGAGTCCCGCATAGGAACTCGCACTCGTCGAATTCCTCCATGAGAACTAGGAAATTTTCGCCCGGTGTCCAGCGGACATGCCAGGAGTTCCTAGGGAATTCGCCGAGCACGCACTCAACGTCAACCCAGACGCAAGGCCAGTCAAACAAAGAATTCGGCGATTATCTGAACCAAGGGCAAAGGCAGTTAGAATGGAGATCAACAGACTCCTCGACGCCAAATTTATACGCAAGATCAAGGAAAGCACTTGGCTCGCCAACACGGTGCTGGTACTAAAAAAGGACACGGATATCCTGCGGGTGTGCGTGGACTTAACCTCTTTGAATAAGCACTGCCCAAAGGATCACTTCCTGCTACCGCGAATCGACCAGATCATCGACTCCACCGCGGGATGTGAATGCCTCTTCTTCCTCGACATCTACTCAGACTATAACCAGATCTGAATGAAGGAGGAAGCTCAAGAAAAAATAGCATTTACAACGCCTTTTGGTGTGTTCTGCTACAACACAATGCCCTTCGGGCTAAAGAACGCAGGAGCCACCTACCAACAGTGCATGCAGGCTTGCCTCAAGAACCAAGTTGGTCGCAACATTCAAGTCTATGTCGACGACATAGTAATCAAGACCAAAGAGGAAGCCTCATTAATCGACGATTTGCGCGAAACCTTCGCCAACCTCGATCACTACCGGATCAAGCTCAATCCGGAAAAGTGCGCCTTTGGCGTACCATCTGGGCAACTACTCGGGTACCTTATCTCCACGAGAGGGATTGAGGCAAACCCGAAGAAAATAAAAGCCATACTGGCCATGGAGAAGCCAAAAAACATAAGGGGCGTCCAGCAGCTAGCTGGGCGAATCGCGGCCCTCAGTCGATTTATTAGTCGGATGGGTAAAAAGGCATTGCCCTTCTACCAACTCCTCCGCAAAGCTGACAAGTTCGAGTGGACCAATGAGGCGCAGGAAGCATTCAAAGACCTCAAGCGCCTGCTATCCACCTCGCCAGTACTGGTGACCCCATGCGAAAGGGAACTATTGTTGCTGTACATCTCCGCCACCAACCAGGTGGTCAGCACAGTGCGAGTCGCGCTTTGGGGAATCGAATTGTCTCCACGAGACATCACATACAAAAAGTGTGACGCAATCAAGTCGCAAGTTCTCCCTAACTTCCTCGTGCACTGGATGGAGAATCAGCTCCCTGAAAAACCAGATATGTCCTACCTCTAGACAATGCACTTTGACGGATCCAAACGGAAGGACGGAGCTAGTGCAGGTGTCATACTGACATCGCCCTAGGGAGACAAGCTGAAATATATTCTGCGAATGTAGTTCACCGCCTCCAACAATGAAGCCGAATAGGAGGCCCTACTACACGGGATGAGGATGGCAAAAGCCTGCGGCGCCAAGAGGCTCATTATATACGGCGACTCCGAGCTGGTAGTCAACCAGACAATGCACGAGTGCGACGCACTGAACGACAACATGATCGCCTACCACGACTTCTACGACACACTACGGCTGCGAGCTGCGGCACATAGGTCGCGAAAGCAACGAAGAGGCAGATGCACTCGCCAACATAAGGCTCTACCTGCGCCCTCATACCACCTGGGGTATTTCTCGAGCGCATCTGCGAACGCTCCATTAAGCCAAAGGCCGCAGAGAAGAAAACAAGCGCAGCAACAGACTCGGGAGCTACGCCGCCTAATGAGCCAATGGCACTCGACGACTTGGAGCTGGACACAGGACTCGAAGGACCAATGAGCGTCATGATGATCGAGCAATCCTAGACTCAACCGTACATCACGTACCTTCTCAGCAAGAGGCTACCGGACGATCCGACTGATGCACGGCACATCGCGCGGAGATCCAAGCCATTGGTTGTTATCAACGACGAACTATACAAGCGCAGCATCACAGGAATACTCCAGCGATGCGTGTCTCCATGGCCGATGGAAGAGCTGTTCTCCTCGACATCCATGAAGGGACCTGCGGGCACCACGCCGGTAGTCGCGCCCTCGTTGCCAAAGCTCTACGAGCTGGATTCTACTGGCCTACGGCCATGCGTGATGCCAAGGACATCGTCCAAAATGCAATGCTTGCCATCGATTCGCGGACAAGCCGCACGCACCTGGCGCAGAGCTCCAGCCAATTCCATTGGTCTGGCCCTTTGCGCAATGGGGACTCGACATGGTCGGCAAACTCCCAAGGTCCCCACGAGGAGGCTACATCTACCTCCTGGTCACAGTCGAAAAATTCACCAAGTGGATAGAGGCCATGCCAGTAACCAATCAATCAGGGTACAACGCAGTCAAGTTCTTCGAGTCCATCATCTACCGCTTCGGAGTGCCACACAGCATCATCACAGACAATGGAACGAACTTCACATCCAAGGAGTTCCAAGAATTCTGCGAGAATCTGGGAATCAACATCAGCTATGCCTCAGTGGCACATCCACAGACCAATGGTCAGGTCGAAAAAGCTAACGGGCTCGTCTGCGGCGGCATCAAGAAGCGACTCCTCTGGCCACTCGAACAAGCCGCGGGTTGCTGGCCAGACGAACTACAATTAGTACTTTGGAGCCTACGCACAACTCCAAACAGTGCTACGGGGTACACCCCGTTCTTCATGGTGCACGGGGCTGAAGCGGTGCTACCCGCCGAGGTACGATACAAAGCACCACGCGTGGTCGCTTACAGCGAGCAGGAGTCAACACTAGCACTCGAAGACTCCGTCGACCTCCTTGACGAGGCAAGGGAAATCGCCGTGGAAAGATCAACAATCTACCAGCAGAACCTGCGCAACTACCACAGTAGAAGGCTACGCCCCAGATCCTTCGTCGAAGGCTACCTGGTCCTGCGACTGAAGCAGCAAGGGCATCTCAAGATCGAGTCCCCCTGGGAGGGACCATACGTGATTACAGAAGTAATCCTAGGTGGCGCCTATATCCTTCAAGATTTAGAGACAGGAGTCGCATACTCCAACCCTTGGAACGTCGCGCAGCTGCGACGCTTCTACCCTTAGTCGCCTTTTTACTTTTACATTACAAATAAGGCTACTCAGCCAAGGCTACTTAGCCACACATTGTACTTCGTACTATCCCGTGAATAAATAAAGCTAAGTGCCCCAACGACTCTGTGTTTTCCTTTATTTTTCGCAAATTATCCACTCGGGGGCTGCGCCACCCTGTACACATCTGTTCTACGAACTAAAATGTGATATCCTGAGTAGCTGGCACACCAATCGAAACCATTGACAAACATCAGCCCAGTTGCAACGCACCTGACAGGTTGACAAGGGATCGAGATAAGCGCATAGCCATGCTAACGAAAAGGAGTCGCATAGTGCAACGCACTCACAAAACATACACGCTAACAAGCTCTTTTATACATCATCGAAAATCAGTTATACACAACATATATACGAACTTTACAACATTGGTACAATTATGTGCAGGATACAAACTAAACTACTATTGCAGCAAGAGAACATTGGTTTGCTCCTCGAAGAAGTCGACGATCTCCTCTGCTGGGCGATCCACCGCTTGGTAGTGTAGCACCATGTTCCAGGCAGAACCAGCTGGCGGCGCAGATGGTCCGGCCGCAATCGCTGCAACATCTACATTAGGCCTATGCAGTCACATCAGTGACAGAGCAGCCTTGGCACCAGCCACCAACTGTTGCCGTACGCACTCGCGGACCGCACTCAAGTCATGAAATTTAGCAAGAAGGGCCAGCAGGCTTGACGAGACGACATCCAGCGGGAACATAGTCCGATAAATGCTCTTCAAGCATAACTGCGACTTCTTCAAAAAATGAAGCACTCACGACGCACGATCCTGTAGGGCCGCAAACGCGATTGCGCGATCATGATCTACCCAGAAGTACCCACTCGCCTGAAGTTGCTCTTGGGTCAGGTCATTCATGCGAATGGCAATTCGATCCTTCTCATCATGCGGATGGCGCGCGCTGACAACTATACAAAGCAAAAGTGGAAGTATGAAGACAGCAAATCACTACGAGTGACTACAAGGGAAAAGATAAGAGTAAGAAAGCAAACACTTAAATTGGTCACCCAGCTGCGTCACCTCCCCCAATAGATATTGTTCTCGGGCGGTGGCCTTCTCTGCCTTTGATTTCCATACATCCGCATTACCGCGGAGTACAGGCAACTCACACTCCAATTGCTTCACGCGATCACGGAGTCGTGAGAGCAGAGACAGCTCATCCACCCTTGAGCGTGGCGGCGCCAAAGTGTCATCAAAGGGTGGTGAATCCTGAGGTTCCCTCAGAGGTTCACTTGATGTGCCCTATCACAAGTCAAGCAAGAAGCAATAAGAAGACTAAAGCAATGCACAGACAAAAGATTCGAGTGCATTCAAAATCAGCAAAATTATCAGCAGATACACTCGCCAAAAGGCATGTTTTTTGACAGAAGACATAAGCTATCTAACTATTACAAGACTACTGAGGAGCAACTGGTTTCTTCGACTTGGACTTTGGCTTTGGGGGCCTCATCGAGTCCGTGGCGGTATCAGATGCCACTGACTTTTCGCCGGCCCCTAACGCCGCAGCCTTCACCGCCTTCTTGGCTCGCTGCAGCTACTCAGAGTACTTTGCAACCGTGTTGATCAGCTATGGCCCATACTTGCCACAAGCAGTCGCGAAAGGGGCCAAGACTTCCTGCTGACCGTCCGTGCTGACAGGCATCGCCCTTGGGACTGCTGCAGGGTCAACTTCGACTCCATGGGCTTGCACCATCGGGAGTGACATTGATGCACCAGCCGCACGTAGCGAGTTCCTGAAGCTCGCAGGAACGCCTCCGGCAAATGATTCCACCAGCTCATCTAGATTTTCGATCAGCTCAGCCTTGGGTGTCATCTCCTCCCAAAGCCGGCTGAGCACACCTTTAGCCTTGGCGAGCGTACACTGCACGGCAGTGCTGCGGTCTTCGACTGCCGAGACAGTGCCCGCCAATGCGTCATCACGGCGGAGCGCCTGTGCGTCAAAACTCAGACCGCTGGCATCTATACAAGAATCAAGCATTGGCACAACGTCAGCAGCAAATAGCAACATCGAAGGCACTCGACAAAAAGGCAGTTGGTAAAATTGCAGACCAGCAAATACCTGAGAGAGCCATGGAAATCAAAAAAAGTTGTTCTTCGAACAACTTCTCCCTAGCTGTGATGGCGGCACGCAGATCCTCTTCGCGCTTTTGCGCCTCGTCACACGCCGCGATTGCCTCATCGCGGCTCTTCACAGCCGCGACGAGCGTCTTTTCCATGGTGGCGGCGTTGCGAAGAAGGGCATTGTGTTCAGCTATAAAACAAAGCAAAAGGGATATACTATCAGTCGACTACATAACAACGATGCAGAAGAAGAAGAAGTTAAAGGCACTTACTTTCCACCAGGCGATAGCGCGTATCCAGCATTGCATGTTGGCGACCCATCGCAAGCACCTGCTCCGCCAGGTGAGCGGCTTCCTTCACAAGGAGCTATCCTAAAAGGAAAACAACAAAGGATCAGCAGATGACCTAGATAAAATTGACTGCACCATCAGAAAAAAGAGATGCTACACTTACATGATCCTCCAATGACTCCGAAGTCGATTGATGAGCAGTCATCCGAGCAACCATCCGATGCTCCCCATCATGTGGAGAGCTTGATGAGTTATGCCCGGAGTGGGCCGCCAATGGAGGAGAAGGAGCACGCTCAACCTCTTTCTTGGCCCTGGAGGTCGCGACTCCAGATTCTTTCAAAAATTGGACGTCGCCAGAAGATGACGACGCCTGCTGACTGCAAGACCAAACCAACATCAAGGAAAGGCAACTCCATGGAAGAACCAAAAGGAAGACTCGTATACTTACCAATCAAAATTGTCAATATCGAAGGAAGGGTCCCCCAACTCTGACGACGACTCCTTCGGCAGTCGCATCTTCTTGCGAGAGGATGGCGCCATGGTATTCATAGGAACAGCAGGGATCGGCGACTCTGCACCAACACCTACACCTTCCGGATTCGAAGGAGACGACGCATCCGAATCCTTGCTGCGCGAACGCTTGCGAGTGTCCGGACCACTCGACTCGGGGGCTTCCTCCTCCACATCAGATGGGACGGTCGACTCCGACTCGTCCTCTTCTAAGGCTTCACGAGGGATAACCCCTTCAGGAAGAGGGGGCATACAGGGTGACACCGCCCAATCCTGCATACATAGAATAATTCAGCACAAAGTCAACAAACAGCAAAGAAGCAGTCGACAAAAAAGCTACTACGTAGCGCAATTGTACCTCGGGAGGAGGGTTCGCAGCATCGAACGGAGGAACGCCTGGTTCATTGGGAAGCACATCCTTGTCAGTGTACTTAGTGACCAGTCGCACCCTTTTGTCTACCCCATTCGCGGACATGCCATCGGCAGACACGCGAGAGACATCGTCCGCGCCAGCCCACTGGAACATAGGGTGGACTCTGGCCTGCAGGGGCTGGACGCGACGGCGCAGCCATGTGCGAATGAGGGCGCAGCCTCCCTCCTCTTTGCCCATTTGACTCTCAAGGTCGTAGACACGCTCGTATAGCACATCTGTCTCCGCAGACTCGCCGGGCATAATCACGTTCTTCCAGGAGCGCATCCTCTTGCATGGCGTCGCGGGATCGAAGGGCGCGAGTCCGTAGTGGCCTCCATTGGCCTTCAGGTCACGGATGTAGAACCATTTGTCCCTGCACCCTTGGACGGACACCGTGAGTTTTATGTTGAAGTACGTGGCGGAAGGATTGACGTGGATACCGCAGCCGCCTACATTGTAGACTACGGAACCAGACGCCGATTGGCGCTTCAATTTGAAGAAGCGCTTGAAGAGGCCGAAGTGCGGCTCGATTCCAAGCCAGCACTCGCAGAGATTAATGTAGCAAGCTACGTGGAGGATGGAATTGGGGAACAACTGATGGAGCTGGAGCCCGTAAAAATAGAGAAGGCCCCTGAAGAAAGGATGCAGGGGCAACGAGAGGCCGCAGATGATGAATGCTAAGAACATCACCCGAAAGCCGGCAGGAGGAGAGGGGATTACCTCGCTGCCAGGGACGCGCACGTCAGTGACTGTGGACGACAAAACTCCATCTTGGCGAAGAAGACGAAGCTCTGAGGACTTGATCACAGATGCACGCCACGCACCATTTGTGACGCGAGTGCCCGTGCCCTTCTTTCCGCCGGTGGCGGTGGTGGTACCCGCAGCGGCGGAGCCGCCCTTCTTCTTTGTCGCAGCCGCGGCGGCAGTGGAATCGACCGCAGCACCTCCCTTTTTCTTCCCCATTCCGCGGCGGCGATGTGACCGGAGGAAGTAGCTGGGAAATACACGGAGCTGGTCCAACGCCGTGAAGGAAAGGAGCACAAAGAAGCAGAGGAGCAGCGGCAATGGCGATGGAGGCAAAGGCAGAAAAGAAGTAGATGTAAAATTTACCGCCGCCGCATCGCTACTTAACCCCATGGAAGATGCAATCCAACGGCTCAGAAAAACCTTATCAGACGCGTGGCGTTCATCGAGCTCGACACGTGGAGGACCTGAAGCGCGAACCGTCCCCCACTACTCCCATTACGCGCGGAAATCGAGGAGACACAGTTAAAATAAAGATTACGCACGCCCGGTCAAATCAGAGTCAGGAAATGGGACGCACCGCTCGTCACGTCCCATCAAACTCGCTCACACGGGCAACTGAGGTCATGGAATCGTCAGCACTGACGTCATCCAAAATTACGCAGCAGCAGATTTCGACTACTTTAGTCCTTGCTCGAGTCTTCGACTCCACCAAGCACTTGGGGGCTACTCCCATAGGGAGCGCTGGTCGCGCACCCTACGATTTGTTCTTTTTCTTTTTGCAGGAACATGGACAATCAACGCAAAATCCAACCACTCGAAACATGGTTCGACTTTCGACATGGGTTACTACCATAGGGAGCGCCGGAAACAAATCCGACTGAAACAAGCAACAAAAGACGACAGCAGTCGCAAAAGTTCTTTAGTCCCTGCCTGAGTCTTCGACTCAACCAGGCACTCGGGGGCTACTCCCATAGGGAGCGCTGATCGCACACCCTATGATTATTTGTACAAAGTAATGTGTGTTGATAACATCCACACTCGAAGCTTATGGTGACACCGCCTCATGACTTTTCCCTACAAAGAGACTGCATCTCCTAGGTCACCCGAATCGTCTCCGCGATGACAAAAATTCGGATGTCGCACTTATAGCGTGAAGACAAGACCTGGATAAGGCCTGGGAACGCATTTGATGCGCACTACCAGAAATATAACCATGCTTACAGGCATGATGAACATGCCTTGATGGACGTGTCGAGAGCTCACACCCATACACTAGAATTCTACTCCTGTAAGACCTCCGTGGCTTGAGTCGAATTACACCAACACTTTTCCGGATTCGAGTCTGGGGACTCGAGTTCGAGTAGATGGCGTTGTTTTACCCTAAGGTAGTTAACTGATACCGATACATCGGTTAAATCAGTCACGCATATCAACAATCCCTATGACATAAACAGAGCAGTCGAAAAACATACTCAGTCATGCACTCGAAAGGCTTCATAAAGTCTCCAATCGAATCTGCGATTCCACTGGACACTCGGGGGCTACTAACATGGGTATACCCTACAGGTACTCGAGCTTGGTATATACGGCCTGAATACGTAGAGGCCCATGGTCTCTCCAAGGCCCAAATGAGGAACTCGAGTAACTTACGGACTCTTGATTGCTTGAAGAACAAGAAGAATCTAAAGATAGAAAGTTCAAAGGGGAAAACCCTAACTTGTAACCGACTCGACCTGCTACCCGAGACATGGCCTATCTATATAATGGCTAGGAGGGGGCGACGAGGAGGACACACGCAACCCTAGTTTCCACAACCCTCGCCAGATTGCATCTGCGCACCATTGTAATCCTCGATTCCTTCATTAATTCCATGAGCAGACAAGCAGGATTATGGACCTCTACGAGGCCTGAACCAGGGTAAATCTTCGAGTCCCCTGTGTGCTTGTTTGCTAGCCGATAGATGTCTCCAGTGCTCCCTCCTTCCCCAAAACCCAAGTCCATAACAATGGGCATTGATGAGTTAAACCCTCGTCAAATACCATTACACAATAGTTCCTGATGGAACCCACATAACAAATATATATACAACACGACTCCATGAGTCAAGAATACAGATATACAATGCAAAGATCCAAATCACCTTGAAAACGATACAACATCTGAGTACGGACAAGATGCAAATTGGGCTAAGAGCCCTAAAGAATAAACAATGGCGTCCATAACCCTGCCCAGGCCAAGCCAGAAGGGTAACCCTGCTAACGATGTCGAACTCGTACCTGTTAAACAAAAGGGGTGCCGACGAAGGGAAAAGGAAACAGGGAGCGGTCAGTACTGAGGCTAGTACACGGCGAGTATAGAATTCGGCGGCTCTCGCCTACCTAGGTATGGTGGACTGAAGCGGTAGTGAAGCAGCACTAAACAACCTATAGAGGCTCGATACAACTATCGGCTATCAGAGAGATAAGAAAGACCTGCGCGGGACCAACCTGATACTAACAGCAATCATACCCATCCTGGTCTTTCCCCCTCGAGACCAAACGAGGAAGTCAAACCGAGGAACTCACACAGTTGGCAGTCTTATTTATTCCATTATAGTTGCAGCATTTACTAGTCAGATATAGATACCATGAGTCGTCCTGATAGCATAAGTAGTGGGCTGTTTTAGTTAACCGTTCCGTTGTAGTTGCAATACCTACTAGGCAGGTATAACATGACATGATGCACCCCAATACCACCAGTTGTTGGCACTTTTATTTACTTTCGTTGTAGTGAAATTGATTACTAGACATGTAAAAGTCAAATTTATAGCACTACTTTAGTTATGCTTGTCTATGATCGAGATACTGTGCTCCAAGTCATCCATAACCGTGGACACGGCTTTCAGAAAGATTTACCCTGCAGGGGTGCACAAATAGCAACACACACACGATCAACCTCGAAAAACCAAATAAAAACCCAACGAGGCTTTCACGACAAAGCAATCACATGATTCATAAAATATTTCAGAGGGCCACCCCACTAAGCTACCCGCAACGAAGCTGGCCGGCTCCGGAATGGACTCAGGGTTTGCGAGAACAGCTGTAAACGACTGGGCACCCGAAAGTGTGACTGGGCTTGTCGATACCGCGAAATCGTGCCGCGATTCAAAACAGTACAGGTGCTCCACGCACAATTGTAAATAACGCAGTAAAGCATGGCATAAGTACAGAATAGTAATAAAGCTCCAAAATACTTTGTGTCCCCAAGAAATAAGAAATGAATCAAGCTCTGGCTAAGGGGATTCATGGTCACACATGCGGATAGTGCGATAGTCAAGGAACAAGTATCAAGTATTTGGGGCCTACGGGACACAGGTGGGCTATTAAAAACCAAATATTAGCTATTGCCCACGGATGCATCTACATTATTTATATCTATTCCTAGCATTTTAATTATCAAGTTGTAATTAATGTCATGATCATCTCCACCATTAATCATATGGTAACCTTCCAACAACTGTGGAACGACAACGACACGAAGCAGCACCTAGGCAAGCAACTACGACTCGCAAGGCCGACTGTCTATCAAACAACAGGAAATAGGATGTTTCCAAGGCAATATAGAGGTTGTAGGGAATATAAATGGTGCACGGAAACTAAAGCTTCGCAACAAGGATAGCAATAGATCAACAGGAGGACGTAAAGACTATAACTGCAAAATAGGTAGAAAGCGGGAGATTGCTCGCCTGGGAAATATTGACGAAGGTACATTATCCGAAGCACTTGTCGATACTCGCATCAACTCAACGGTCTAATCCACGAAAAACCAAAGCACTAAAAGAAATACCGGATGTACTATTTAATACTACGGAAGAAGATCGAGCATGATGCATGTCTGATGTATGACATGGAAAATGTGCGATGAAATTAGGCAATATTAAGCAGAACCAGGTTCCCGACAACTAATTAGAAGGTTCAAGTTATTGAGGTACCCCGCAATTTAAATGTTGTCTTAACAAGGCAAAAAATGGCATCGGTTGCTAAACAAATTTAAATGGAGCCAATATAAGACTACCATAACCCGCATATGGTATCCATATTTAATTATGAGGTGAATCGGCATAATGCCCCAAACCCACATGATGAGATATATGCAAGCATGAACAATTTAATATGCAACAATATATATAGATGTCACTTTATAAAATAGGGCTAGAAAACGGTCACACATCAGGGGTTCAGTGATCTTGGGGTTCCGAGGGTTCGACCTCGGCGGGATCGATCTTTGGACTCCGGGAACGGGGCTCTAGGATCCGTGAAGAGATCTTGGCGTTCGGGGTCTCGGCGTCTTCGGATACCGGGTCAGAGAGCTTGGTGGTCTTCGGGTCCGTGAAGTTCTCGGTGCTCCGTGTCGAAGGCCTTGGGGTTTCGGCTCCGATTGTCGATGTCAGGCTCGATGGCGAACTTGAGTAGGCACCGACAATCATTAGAGACCTTGGTAACCAAAACTAGACGACATGGCACTTGGCGTTAGGAACATGGTCTAGGTCTTGGTCAGGTCATCGAGCAGCGGCCGTGATCCAGAACAATAGCCACAAGGTCACCCTCTAGCCGTGCAGAGCAAAGGAACTGCACACGAAACAAGGACACGGGCACCACCACATCAAACCAAGGCATACACAGGCTTCCAGGGGCTCTGCATGCGCACAGACGGGAGGACGGCGAGATGGAGGTGCGGGGCACCAGCCGGGATGGTGGATGGTGAGCTTGACCCAAGGAGGGCGACACGGTGGCACCGACGTGGTCGGCTAGAGGACCTCCTGGCAGCAGGGGACCGAGGCACGAGCTTAGGATCCGGCGCGCGGCGACTAGGCTCAGAGGCCGGCGAGGCGGACGGAACATAGTGAGGTCGATCTTGCGGTTCCGGGCGACGCGCAGGTCGCAGGGTCGCGGGCTCCCGGCCCAGCGAGCAGGGAGGCTCTAGCTAAGGCCCGGTCAGTGATGCGCGGCGACCGGCGGTGGAGATGCGCGGACAAGCGGCCGGTGACGGCGGCGCTGCACCAGGGAGAGAGGTAGATGGGCGGCGTAGGATCCGCACAAGGAGAGAGGAGGTGGGGGACTCAGAGCAAGCAGAGGAGCGAGGCGCAACCTTGGCGGCGGTTGGTGGGGAAAGAGGAGCGTGAGGGAGAGATGAGGGGGTCACACGCCGATACGGGGTGGTGGAGCTGGGCTAGGCGCGGGGTGGGGCCAGAGCAGACGCGTTGCTTGCGTCTCGCGTGCGGGTGGGGCCGGGCATGGGGATCGGGGTTGGGTTGGCATGACGTGCGGGCGAGGCGTGCTGCGTGCAGGCGTTGCGCGTGCGTTGTCGTGTACCGCGACACGGGGTAGGTAGCATGGCGATGCGGGGCTAGGGATGGATCGATTAGGGAGAGGCAGGATCTAGGGTCGCATGCGGTGAGCGGTGTGGCCGCAGGTGGGATCGGTGGCTAGGTGAGGTTAGGGCTTAACTTTAGGATTAGCGTTTGGTCTAGAGGCTAGGTGGGTTTTGGGCCGGGTAGTATGTGGTCTGGCCGGTTGGGCCTCTAGCCTGACTGGCTGGACTGCCTCCCCGGACAAAACATTTTTATTTATTTTATTTTTGAAAGATGTTTGTAAATAGTTTTTAGACAAACCAAAGACCTGAGAAAGACCGAGGTTTTGATTTGAAATAAAGATGGGGAATATTTAGAAAACAAAGATGGACTTTTAGAAAATAGTTTTAGACGAACAAATGCATGATGACATGACGATGCTCAAATGCAATTTGGCATGATGACATGAGCATGCAGTCATGATGATGCACAAAACAGAAACACCAAGCGATTTCTAGTAGTGGTTTTACCGGGGTGCTACAATTCGACACCACTAACAATGGATCTTGTCCTCGAGATCCGCCTCATGGTACGGGGGAGAAGGCTAATGAGCGGATTCTTCTTGCTTCGTGTAGATCCTTGCGACACCACTAACAAGGATTCTTGCCCCACCTTGAATTTGGCGACACCACCAACAGAGCTCGTTGTTCATGTTCAACGTGAGAACACTCCAGAGAAAGAAAGACGAAGGTAGAGGTCTCAAAAGGTAAGGCCACCTCTAACTTCCGTGGAAGGAGTAAAATTGCATTGATCCACCCTTTCAATGTACATAAGCGAATGATAAGAGTAGTGGTATGGTCGTGACTCCATCTCGCACTCAAAGCATTACTTTGCACATGAATAGAAGATCTATGCAACTCTCAGAATTTAGACTGGAGATCTTGACAAGCGATGTTCAAAAACAAAGGAGTGATGCAGGATCTTCATCGGATATGACGTGTAAGATATCTTCGCATAGAAACCACCGTAAGATACAAAGAAGAATTTAGTGGATTTTTGGGTCCACTTAAAAGGTACATAGAGGAAACCTCCTCTGATAGCATGAAGGCCGGAGGTAGCAACACCGTTACAAGAGGACGGAAGCGAAACCCTGAAGGCAAGAGAGCAAATTTAAGACACGCAAAGGTAAGAGGAGAATAGCATAGGGGTAAAGAGTAAAAGCAGACCTAATCAGATCTATCCAACCGATTGTGTAAAAATAGTTTTGACACTACATCGACCATTAGCTAGGTTATCCTATAGGCTGGACCAGTGCGGTATCGCAACAGCTGCGCTCTAATACCACTCTGTAACAGCCTCGAATCGACCCTATGCAGATTTTAGCGCTTCCAGCCAAACCCGCATAGAAACGATTCAAGGACGCCCACTAGGCACTTGCGTGCGGGTGGAAAACGAAATAATACCATTACACAATAGTTCACGATGGAACCCACAGAACAGATATATATACAACACGACTCCATGAGTCAAGAATACAAATATACAATGCAAATATCCAAATCACCTTGAAAACGATACAACATCCGAGTATGGACAAGATGCAAATTGGGCTAAGAGCCCTGAAGAATAACCAATGGCGTCCATAACCCTGCCTAGGACAAGCTAGAAGGGTAACCCTGCTAACGACGTCGAACTCGTACCTGTTAAACAAAAGGGGTACCGACAAAGGGCAAAGGAAAAAGGGAGCGGTCAGTACTGAGGCCAGTACATGGCGAGTCTAGAATTCGGCGGCTCTCACCTACATATGTATGGTGGACTAAAGCGGCAGCGAAGCAGCACTAAACAACCTATAGAGACTCGATACAACTATCGGCTATCAGAGAGAGATAAGAAAGACCTGCGCGGGACCAACCTGATACTAACACCAATCATACCCATCCTGGTCTTTCCCCCTTGAGACCAAACGAGGAAGTCAAACCGAGGAACTCACACAGTTGGCAGTTTTATTCATTCCATTATAGTTGCAGCATTTACTAGTCAGATATAGATAGCATGAGTCATCCTGATAGCATAAGTAGTGGGCTGTTTTAGTTAACTGTTCCATTGCAGTTGCAATACTTAGTAGGCAGGTATAACATGACATGATGCACCCCAATACCACCAGTTGTTGGCACTTTTATTTACTCATTCTGTTGTAGTGAATCCGATTACTAGACATGTAAAAGTCAAATTTATAGCACTACTTTAGTTATGCTTATCTATGATCGAGATACTGTGCTCCAATTCGTCCATAACTGCGGTCACGTCTTTCAGAAAGATTTACCCTACGGGGGTGCACAAATAGCAACACACGCACGATCAACTTTGGAAAAAACAAATAAAAACCCAACGAGGCTTTCATGACAAAGCAATCACAGGATTCATAAAATATTTCAAAGGGCCACCCAACTAAGCTACCCGTAAGGAAGTTGGCTGGCTCCGGAACAGACCCATGGTTTGTGAGAACGGTTGGAAACGACTGGGAAGCCGAAAGTATGACTAGGCTTATCGATACCGCGAAATCGTGTCGCGATCCAAAACACTACAGGTGCTCCATGCACAATCGTAAATAACGCAGTAAAGCATGGCATAAGTACATGATAGTAATAAAGCCCCAAACTACTTTGTGGCCCCAAGAAATAAGAAATAAATCAAGCTCTAGCTAAGGGGATTCATGGTCCCACATGCGGATAGTGCGATAGTCAAGGAATATGTATCAAGTACTCGGGCCTACGGGACACAACTGGGCACTTAAAAACCAAATATTAGCTATTGCACACCGATGCCTCCGCATTAGTTATATCTATTCCCAGCATTTTAATTATCAAGTTGTAATTAATGCCATGATCATCTCCACCATTAAGCATATGGTAACCTTCCAACAACTGTGGAATGACAATGACAACGACACGAAGCAGCACCTGAGCAAGCAACTACGACTCGCAAGGCCGACTATATATCAAACAACAGGCAATAGGATGTGTCCAAGTCAATACAGAGGCTGCAGGGAATATAACTGGTGCATAGAAACTAAAGCATCTCAACAAGGATATCAATACATCAATAGGAGGAAGTAAAGACTATAACTGCAAAATAGGTAGAAAGGGGGAGATTGCTCGTCTGGGAAACATTGACAAAGGTACATTATCCGAAGGACGTGTCGATACTCGCATCAACTCAACCATCTAATCTGCGAAGAACCAAAGCACTAAAAGAAACATTGGATGCACTATTTAATACTACGGCAGAAGATCGGCCATGATGCATGTATGATGTATGACATGGCAAATGTGCGATGCAATTAGGCAATATTAAGCGGAACCGGGGTCCCAACAATTAATTAGAAGGTTCAAGTTATTTAGGTACCCCGCAATTTAAATGTTGTCTTAACAAGGCAAAACATGGCATCGGCTGCTAAACAAATTTAAATAGAGCCAATATAAGACTAGCAGAGCCCGCTGTCGTCAGATTGATGACAAGTACACCATAAGGGGGTCCTCGAGGCATGTGGAAGAGAGGGGTGTGAGACGTATGGGATTCCGGGACGGTGAGCACACAAGTTTACCTAGGTTCAAATCCGCCGGCTTTGGACGGATCCTACTCCTGCTAGCAATCCAGTAATTTGGCAGAGCCGGAATATGGGTTACAAGGGTTTCGCCTGTGCGAGTTGAGATTGTAGACTATTGTCAGGGTGCCCTAAAGGCTCTCCCTAGGACGGCTTATATAGATATCCGGCCTAGGGTTTACAGGAGAGATCTATCTAGCTACAACTAAGAGTCGGTTACAGAGTACATCTTGAACTACAAGTAACACTATGGGCCTATGTCGGTAAGTCTTCTGGGCCTTCCCGTAGCCGGACTGGACTCTGTCTCTTCTCTCTGACTGGGCCACCCATGAAGCAAAGCTCTAACCCGAAGTGGGCCACCCTGGTCAGTGAGGTACAGTGAGGATACCCGAAAAGTATATCCCCAACAGAAGCCCCCGAAGGCCTCCAAGATCCAAAGTCGGATTCATCATCGTCTAGCTTGATCTTTGGCTTGCAGAATCTTGAAGGGTTCCTGAAACTTCAAAAGAAGAGATACGATATGGGTCTCAAAAATGAGTCGGACCTATAAATACGTTATTCAAATTTCCAGCTCGAAATTCAAACTAAGCCAGAACTTGGTCTCTAACGTTATCTGACACCAGTCACGGTCAAGTCACGTCACTGACAGACATTTCCTATCAGCACGACCGTTGGTGGGTCCGCCTTTCGCAGAACCGAGGCGCCGTTTCAATGCGTGTGTGGAGATCGAGGCGACGTAATCATCGTGTGGGGGGTTTCCCAGTTCTTTCCACGACGCGTGGCACGTTTACTGTAGCGTTTACATGAATCTTGATGCGGCCGGTGGTTATAAGTGGTAAGGATTCTTTTCCCCATCTCCTTCACCAGTTCCTTGCGCCATTTCTTCTCCCCTAGATCTCCCACGAACTCAGAGCTCCTCTGCTCCCCAGAAATCTCCAGTGCCGCCCATCCAAGGTCACCGGCGCACCGGCAAAATGGCTTCTACATCATCTTCCGGCACGGCGGGTGACGGCAGCAGCGACGGAGAAGGAGAGAAATCGCGGGGTTTGGATCTCGTGCGTCCTCGACGACACCAAGCTCCGCAGTGTGGAAGAAGAAGGGCTCCTCCGTGCCGGCGATTAGTGGAGTGGCTTTGGCGAAACCATCCCCAACCCTCACGACGGCGAGTGAGTGCACTTCAGCACTCACCTTGACAGAGGTCTGAGCTTTCCAACCTCAGATTTCTTTTTCGAGGTTATCGATCACTACGGAGTTCATCTCCATCATCTTCCCCTGAACTCCATCTTAGAGATGAGCGCGTATGCATATTTGTGCGAGGGGTATCTCGCATTAGGCCGAGCCTAACTCTTTTTCGGTACTACTTCCATGTCTAGAGAAATTCCATTACTGCCGGTAATTCTTATATTACCGGTACTATTAGATTTTCGGTTAGGCGAGAGCGCGTCTATCCTCGGATTATGGCCAGTGAGTCGGCCAAGCAATGGTCGTCCACTTTCTTCTACCACAAGGATATTCCTGCTCCCGGCAAAGCTACTGATTTGCCAGCTTTCGTCGATGGAGCCGCCACACCCAAAAAATCCTGGGATGAGGTTGCTTCGACTCTTAGTGACGATCTGCTTCTCACCAAGAGGCGGATCGAGTATTTGATGAAACACAAGGGCCTAAGAGGGTCCGACTTAGTCCAATGATGGGTGGCACACCGGATCTAGCCTCTCCAACATCATGGAGATCGACTGATGCACTCCATCACGTCGTCCAAGAAAGATACGCTCTGAATTAGTCACAAGGCCTACTTGGAAAATGACTATATATGTCAAATCAAATGGCTGATAAAGGAGCGGATCGAGAGGAAAATTCCGGAGCTGTCTCTGGACATGCACACGGCAGAAAACCCCGGTGTGCTGGTAAGCTTCAGTAGCAACTCGTTTTACGTGTTCATCTTTATATGATTTTGCAATACTGAGATACTATCTTCTTTTCAGCTTGTCGACCTCCCCGAATTAGAGCTTGCTCCTATCGAGGGATATCCTCCTGAGTTTTCTCAGGATGAAGGAGTGTTGGTCCCACTGCCGGACATTGTTCCTCGGAACCGTAAAGCTCCGACAGTGGATATCGGCACAAAGGAGGTGCCTGTTGTGAAGAGGTAACTTTCCTCACAAATTCCGCCTTTGTACTTTGTTCTTAATTCTTTCCGAGATGTTATATTCTTTTGTTCTATTACCTTCTCACAGCTAAACAGCTCATCAAGGGCAAGGGGAAGGGAGTTACCTCGAAGCCCTTATGCCAGCAGAAGATGAAATTGGCTTCTCCTGCCGTAGCTCCTCCGACTCCTGCCCCTCAACCTTCTGCCGCCTCTGCCCCTCAGACTTCCACGGTGCCGGAGATTACTCCATCTCCGACTGTCATAGAAGATCCGACTCATTCAGTAGAGCCAGTGATCCTTGAATCGCAAACTGGCATCACCATGGGTGACTCAGGTCTTGGTAAGGGTGAACCTTCTTCGGGTAATGATACCTCGGCAAAAATCTATGCCGACAATCTCCTAAGTAATCCGAGACATGCCAAACTTGGCCTTTCTTAGAAATCTGCGGAGGAAATCTAGCTGCTGGCCCAGCAATGCTTAGAAAGCCAGACCATTACTGCCGAAGAAGAAGCACAAGAAGCGGAGGACGTCAAGTACTCTGAACTTCTTGAACAAGTCCGCCTTCGCGACGAGGGATTAAGAGTTGGTGTGCTTCCACCACCACCAATTATTCCACTCACCCTTGCCGAGAAGGTTACCACTTAAGTGAACATGAGCTTGAGTAAACTCACTCATGAACAACATGTAAGTCAGAATTCCAACTCACATTTTACTGTATTTCATATCATATCCTGTAGCCCCCAAGCATCAAGTTGGATACACAAATCCGGATTTATGCTTCCTTAGGATGCCAAAGAATGAACTGGTGTAGCCCCCAAGGCTCGTGTTGATATTAGTAAAAAATATTAGCCCAAGCCTTCAGTAGACTTCTGACTCTGGTATTCTGACTTACAGAAAGTTAATTCATATAACCAGGAATTATTGAAGAATATTTGCAACAAGCGGAGAGACATCAAAGCTCTCTGGCTTGAAAATGCTCAATTAAAAGTATCCAGGGATGACGCTGAAGGTAATCATTTCAGTATTCAAACCTTGCTTTTTATTTCATAGTCGAATTTTTGTTCAACTGTTGTTCCTTTGACTACAGGACTGGTAAAGCAGTCTTGTGCAATGATTGAAGAGGCCGAGAATCTTAAAACCTTGGTGGTGGAAAACAAGGACCTCCGCCAAGAGCTGGATAAGCTTAAGGCGGATCATGAGAAGATCATTGCTCAAGTTCTCGAATCCACCTCCATGGCCACCATGGAGCGTGATCGTAAGATTGCGCTCTAGGACAAGAAAATCTCGGATCTCAGCAATGACTTGTTCAGAGAGAGGGATATCACCGAAGCACTCCGGGTTGAACTCCAAAGTCTTTGGGAGGAGAAGACCAAAGTCGACGATGTCATCTTTGGTATGTTTCCATCTTGTCTGACTTTTCTGCATCTTTTGACTCTTTCGAGGTAGGATTTCTTTTATTAACGATTTTGCATTATATGCATGGTCCTCTGAATTTACTGGACTCAGCCTCTGCTGAGTCTCGCACCAGCGGCTTACACAAGTCGGCGATCTGCTTCATGACTTCCGCCAATCTATCGAGGATATTGGCGAACTTCTTAAGGTTTCGGACATGCATAGCATGTCTATCTTTGAAGTGCGAGACAAGGCCAAGGAGATGCCGCAGCTTGTCCAGGACTGGAACATGTCCTACGCACGATCCGCAGCCCAAAACGCTCTCACCATGGTCATGAGCCACCATGAAAGCATGGAGATCTGGCAAGTGACCAGAGGATATTCTACTATGGACGAAGACGACCAGGAGTAGGACATCAAAGCCATCATGGACTCCTGCGCCGGATACGGGTGCCATGTAGCTGACTTAACCAGCTACGACACTCTGTTCTTCACCCGCATGGATACGCCACCTCCGCCTGCCGAAGAAACAACAGAAGTTTCCGACAATGAACAAACCGCATCAGATTTGAACATCTCGGAACATTATCAAGGCGAGGTCGATGTATCCAGCGAGTCAGCAGCTCCTACCTCTTCCCCTGCATAATAAAGTATCAGAAAAAACAATGTGTTATTCTGAAAACAATTTGGGTCTATAAATAAGTAGTATGGTACTTTTGCTAGTGCCAAGTTTTTATTTTATCTATTCAGTACTTTTGGCTTTAATGTTATGTGCCTGAAATGTTTGCATAAGCACTCGTGTTTTTTGTCTACACTTATCGTTTATCTGGCTTGCCGCCTCGTCCCTTTCGTGAGCCGGCCAACCTTTAGCATGGAAACTTTGCCAAGCAACGGAGCTCAATTGCTAAACCAGTTTAAACTCGAAAACAAAGCCGGCTTCCAGTACCAACAATTCACTACTCGGAAAATGCCCGCATCCGGCAATCGGACAAATAACCAAAACACAGACTATAAAATTTAAACTTATACCCGAAGGTAGCAATTTTGGAATCGGAAATCTAAACTAGAACAAACATGAGCATAAAGTACTTTCAAGTATTATGGGATTTTCGACTGTGACATGATCATTCGGAAATAAGATGGTAAAAAACTTCTTAGAAAAAAATTGAGGCAACCAATACTTTATTTCTTTTTGAACATGTACACATATATGATTACAAAGAAGGATAAACTAAGAGTAAAAGGGACGTAGCGGAGCAATATTCCATGGTGTGTCTAATTCTTCCGGGTTTGTACTGCCTCCAGCTCTCTTTCTCTTCTTAGTAACAGGTATTTCTTTGATTGGCCACATATTAGTTAGGTAGTATGAACCATTGTGCAATACTCGACTAACCAAAAAAGGCCCTTCCCATACTGGGGAAAGTTTGTGCTTTCTTTGCTGCACAAGCCGAAGAACCAAATCGCCCTTATTGAAAGACCGGTTTCTGACTCTCTGGCTATGATACTTGTGTAACTTCTGCTAAAAGGTTGTTGCTCCCATTTTAGCAACAACGCGAACTTCTTCGACTAAGTCGAGATCATTTTGTCAAGAAATCTTGGCATCCTCTTCGATATACGTGGCAACTCTAGGAGAATTGTGAATCAAATCACTAGGAATAACTGCTTCAGCACCATAGACCAAGAAGAAAGGTGTGTATCCGGTTGACCTGTTCGGAGTTGTTCGCAAGCTCCATATTACAGAGAGTAATTCCTCTGCCCAAGCCCCCGCAACACGTCTCAATGGTGCTTCGAGTCTTGGCTTTAGGCCTTGTAGGATTAAACCATTTTCCCTTTCAGCTTGTCAATTAGCCTGCAGATGTGCGACTGACGCAATGTCAAGCTGGATATTTTGTTCATTACAGAATTCGGCAAGCTCTCCCATAGAGAAGTTACTCCTGTTGTCCGTGATAATGCTATGCGGATAACCATATCAGATTATAACATCCTCAACAAATCTTCTAGCTATTGCTCCATCACAACTAGTGACGGGTTTAGCCTCAATCCATTTGGTGAATTTATCCACCATCACTAAGAGGTGAGTAAATCCACTTGGAGCCCGTTTAAATGGTCCTACCATGTCAAGCCCCCAGACCGCAAAAGGCCATGTTATAGGTATTCTTCACAGCTGATCAGCCAAAACATGAGCTTGTTTGGCGTATTTTTGGCAACCTTTGCACGTCTTGACCAGCCGTTCGGCATCTGCCTTGTCTGTAAGCCAGAAAAAACCGTGTCGAAAAGCCTTTGCCACTAAAGATTTGGCTGCAGCATGGTGACCACACTAGCCTTCGTGGATTTCTCGTAAAATTTCCACTCCTTCCGGAGATACGCAGCGCTGAAAGACCCCAGACGCACTCCGCTTATAGATCTCACCACTAATTATAGTATAGGGTTTTGCTCGTCGGACGATCTGCCGGCTCAGAACCTCGTCTTCGGGTAATTTGCCATCTACCAAGTAATCAAGGTAGGGTTGAGTCCAGCTGGGAATTACAGCCAGAACTGCTACTAAAGGTGAGTCGGATTTGGTCGGATATTCCTTGCCTACTCCTTTTATAGAGGGAACTTTGAGGTGCTCTAAAAACGCACCATCCGGGACCTGTTTCCGTGCAGAGCCTATTAGAGATAATGCATCGGCTTCCTCATTTTCTGTTCGAGGGATGTGTTGAACCTCAAACCCTTCGAACGATTTAGATAGATCATCCATGACAGCTTTATATGCTGCCATGTGCTTATTTGCATTAAAGATATCCGACACTTGTTGAGCAACAATATCCGAATCTCCATAACACATCAAACGTCGGATGCCGATATCCTTAGCAATTCGGATTCCATGCAGCAGTGCTTCATACTCGGCAATGTTATTTGTCGCTGTGAAGTGGATTTGCAACACGTATAAAAGTTTATCTCCTTGGGGTGATTTGAGCACCACGCCAGCCCCCGAGCCCCCTCGAGCCTTAGACCCATCAAAATATAGGGTCCAATATTCCAACTCCGGGAGGGTCATATTCTCCTTTGTGTCTGTCCAATCAGCAACAAAGTCAGCAATGATTTGGGATTTGATTGTTGTTCGAGGTTTATACTCAATATCAAAAGCTGGAAGCTCTATGCCCCATTTTGCGACGCGTCCTGTAGCCTCGCTATTATTTATTATATCTCTCATGGGAGCTATGCTCACCACGGTAATTGGGTGTTCCTGAAAATAATGTCGTAACTTACGGGATGCAAAAAACACACCATAAGCCAGCTTTTGATAGTGCGGATACCGCTGCTTCGATTCAATTAGGACCTCGCTGAGGTAGTAAGTCGGACGCTGCACCAGGTGTTCCTGGTTTTCCTCTGGTCTCTCCACTACCATGACGACACTAACGACCCTGTTTGTCGCAGCGAGATAGAGCAACATTGGTTCCCTTGGTTTCGGTGCTGCAAGGATAGGAGCAGACGAGAGTACTTCTTTCAAGTCTTGTAGTGCAGCTTCAGCTTCATCAGTCCAAACAATTTTTTTGGTCTTTTTCAGGAGCTTGTAAAGTGGTGCGGCTCTTTCTCCAAGCCGGCTTACAAACCGACTGACTGCAGCAATGCAACCATTTAGTCTTTGGACGTCCTTTAGGCGAGTTGGCCTGAAAATATTGAGTATAGCCTTGATCTTGTCTCGGTTCACCTCTATGCCTCTTTGAGACAAGATGAAACCTAACAATTTTCCGGCTGGGATTCCAAAGAAACATTTCTTCGGATTAAGCATTATGTTATATTTTCGTAGATTGGCAAACGTTTCCTCCAAGTCAGAAATTACTATTTCCTTATTTTTGGACATCACCGCAATGTCATCCACATATGCATGTACGTTGCGTACGATTTGGTCGTGGAGGCAACGCTACATAGTGCGCTGGTACGTAGCTCCTGCATTCTTGAGCCCAAAGGGCATCGTAACGAAACACAAGGTTTCGAAGAGGGTTACGAATGGAGTTTTGATTTTATCTGATTCCTTCATCCGAATTTGGTGATAACCGGAATATGCATCCAGAAAACAGAGGAGTTCTGAGCCTGCCGTAGAATCGATAACTTGATCAATTCTAGGCAGAGCGAACGGATCTTTGGGATAAGCCTTGTTCAAGGCAGTATAATCAACACACATCCTTAAATTAGTGGTGTCCTTTATAGGGACCATTACAGGGTTGGCCGACCAATCCGTATGGATGACCTCTTCTATGAATCTGGCTAACTCGAGCCAGGCTAGTTCCTTAGCTATTGCCTTACGCTTTACATCGCCCAAACGTCGTAGGGACTGTTTGATGGATTTAGCGTTTGGGTGTATATTTAGAGAGTGCTCGGCAAGTTCCCTAGGTACTCCGGTCATGTCAGATGGCTGCCATGCGAAGATGTCTTGATTTGCTTAGAGGAACTTGACGAGCGCGCTTTCCTATGCGCTATCTAGGCCTACGCCAATCTAGTTCACCTTGGAGGGGTCATCATCCTTCAATGGCGTCTTCTTCGTCTCTTCCGATGCCTTGAACTCCGGATTCAGCTTTGTCACCTCTTTCTTCATTGCGGGCATCTCAGACAGATCTATGGTCTTCTTGATCTCCTAGTACTCCTAGGCGTGCAACACGGCTTCAGCAAAGGCAACATTTCCATCTTCGCACTCTCGCACTTTCTTCGGGTCTCCCCTGATGGTGATCACGCCGTTGGGACCTAGAATTTTCATCATATTGTAAATATAACACGGATGAGCCATAAAAGCCCAATAAGCCGGACATCCGAATATAGTGTGGTACGCGCTCTTGAAGGGGACCACTTCGAAGGAAAGTGCTTCCGTCCGATAATTCTTTGGAGTTCCAAAGGTAACATCCAAAGTGATCTCTCTCAGGGAATTTGCTTGTCTTCCTGGGACAACTCCATGAAAGATCACAGAGTTGTGATTCAATTGGGTCTCCGAGATTCGCATCTGGCGTAGCGTTTTGACATACAGAATATTGATGCTGCTACCACCGTCCATTAGAGTCTTGGAGAAACCATAGCCGTCAATAAGTGGATTGACGACTAAGGCGTATTTTCCTCGCCTGTGCAACTTAGGCGGATGATCAGCATGGTCAAAGGTGATGGCAACTTCCGACCAGTCCAGGTACTGAGGGATAGCCGGAACTATTGCGTTGAGCTCATGCAGAACTGCTTTCTTGACCTTAGCTAGTTGAGATCCGAGGAAGGTGACGTAGGTGTCTTTCTTTGTGGGGAAGGTTTTCTTCCCTCTGGCTTGGGATTTGAAGGATCAGCTTCCTCCATGTCGGAGTCTTCCTTGGTCTCTTTATCCTTTTCGGGATTCTTTTTTCCCTTCTTCCGCTTAGCCCTGTAGCCAGCGATATCATCTTTCTTGATGTCGTCATTAAAACGACTCTCGGCGTTTGTGTGAGACGAGCCCCCATTGGCATCTAAATGATGCACACATGGGTTATTGGCAATGTCGGCCCAAGAGTAGGTTTTGCCAGGTTGCTGGTCTCCTCTACCTTGAACTCTTGATGTCCCACGACCGCGTCCGCGGCCACCGCCGCGTCCTCCTCGTCCTCCAGACCTAAAAGTAGCAGTAACCACTGCCGTTTCTGTGTTGGGATTTTCTTCCGAGGTGTTCTTGCGCTTCTGAGCTTGCTGCTTTGGTTGTTTTGCTGATTGTGGCACAACTAGGGTGTTCAGTAATCCCTCTGCGTCATCGTCAGCATCTGCATACTTGCTCGATGTTTCTATCATCTCTCCCAAATCAGTGACCTTGTCACACTTCAAGCGATGACGTAGTAAACCAATTGGGAGTCCTGCAATGAAAGCTTCAATCGTAGTTTGGTCATTTACTCCTTCACATGAGTTCTTGGTGTCGATCCATCATCCGAGATAATCTCGACAAGTTTCTCCGGCTTTCTAGGTGCAACGTTGTAGGTCTCCTACCGTACATGGCCTCTGATATGTGCCTTCGAAATTCCAAAAGAACGCACTCTGCATGTCATACAAGTTGTGGATGGTGTTCTACGGAAGTTCATTGAGCCATGATCGCGCCGTCTTCCGCAACATAAGTGGGAGATATCGGGTTGCGACCAAGCTATTTCCGCCTTTGGCGATACATCAAGACTAGAAAAAATCCTAGAGCCAAGTATCTGGCCGAGCCACACCATCATAGGCTTGAATGTGTCTTGAGATAGCAAATCCTTCCGAGAAATGTGTTTGTCCAATTCGTGGTCCGAAGCATCTTGGGCCCATGCATATATCATCATTTTTGTAGCGCTGTGCCTCTATGTTGGAGTTAATCCGGTGTCTCACGTCACTTGGAAACAAAGATCGCCGTCCTGAGTGACGACTATGGCTGTGGTGCCTTGGAGTCGAACTTCGGCTTCTACCACCACCTCCTCCGCCGCGACGTCCTCCTTGGCCTCCTTGAGAGCCGTTGTGATGGCTACTTGGTGGAGAAGGTGGGGAAGCTGGATTGTTTCCAGCTGATCGCCGGCCTCCATCCGGAGCGTCATTATTCCGGTTCCGGGGAGGGTCTTCATTGCGGCGAGCCCCCTGCCGGCTTGTCTCAGCATGGTGTCCGTCGTTTCTTCGTCCGTTACTCCCACCACGGTGGGGCTCAGCAGGACGGCTTGTAGGTCTAGGAGGTGGCATTCTTTGATGGTCCTCCTCCCGACGTTTCTCTTTGTCTTCTTCCCTATGATCGTTCGACTGTCGCCGGTGAGGATTCTTCGGATACAGTGCAGTGATTGCCTCTTGCTCAGCCGCTGGAGCGACGTTGCGCCAGTCACGTGCAGTTCTGTGGTGCTGCCCTGAAGATCCGGTTCTTGAGTAGTTGTCTTCCCGACGGTCAGAATGGTGATGTTGTTCCAGAGCACGTTGGTGTCTTACGTCATTCCAGGCCGGATCCATGCGACATTGGTCAGATTGGGAGACCAGTTTTCCGCTTCCGGATTTCACGGCCCTTTGCTGCTCCAGACCCTTGGTGAGTAGCTTAATGCCCAATCGAACCTGTTCTGGGCCTGGATTATTTGACAGGATATCTCGAGCTACAACAGTGTTTTGCACCGGTGTTGGGTACACCAGATCTCCCTTACTGTCGAGTCGAGGCATCCCCAGGTCTCCTTCAAAAAGGACTTTGTGAACCTCCGGAAATTGATCATCACGAGTGTGACGCTTCCAGGTCTTTTGATGCTGCCGAGAGATGCTTCTCTGCAGTTGCCATGCGTTTCTTTTCTTCCTCGATGTTTTTGGCTTCATCCAAGAGTACTTGGCGACGCGCTTCCAGGGCCTAGGCCCTCTCATTAGTTCTTCAGCAGTAAGTTCTGCAGCTGTAGGGATAGGTATAGTTAATGCAACATCGATCAGTTTACGTGCACCTGCAGTGACCACGTGTCCATCCACCGATTCTTCTTTGCCCTCGTCTGGGATAAGTGCTCCATCCGAGTCTTCCTCATATTCCTCGGCAATCACTTCCTCTGCCGGAAGATCTTTAGCCGGGATCTTGTTCTTCTTCTTTGCCTTCTTGGCAGCACCGGTAGCAAAGACGGCTTTGGGCCCGTTTCCCGAAGTTAAACTCTGATCGGTACTTTCGGCCATTTGGTCCTCGGGATTATCTCCGAGATCCATATTGTCCTGCGCTTTAGGAGAGTTTTCTCCGGATCCTTCGTCCATAGCTTCTCCTTCTTCTGCAGCTGTGGAGTTAAGCTCCTCTTCATATTCTGCGGAGAACTTTTGGAAATCTGCCGACATCATGGAATCATCCGACGATGCCGCTAAGTCGACGCTTGTTCCGATTTCCTCCAGCACCGAGTCTTTGTTGCCTCCAGCATCGGCAGAGCCGGATCTAGATCCAACTATCCGACAAAGTGCGACGTGTGCCTCCTGAGATAGTTGCGGATCTCGCGGTCGGCTTCCTTGAAACACCTGATGGTCTCGAGAATATCATCTATGCTTGCATCTTGCATCATCATGTGCCTCAACATGTATCTTAGGAAAGGTCTATCAGTTCCAGTACTATCAGAGCCGAAACCAGAGTTGTTTTCCTGCTCTTCCTGGGTTTCGACCTCCGTAGGTGGATCGATCTGAGATTCTACCTCGCTAGGGAGATAACTCTAGATCGACTTGCACTTCAAGATCTGCTTCAGGTTCAACTTTCTCCACTATCTCTGCAATGGGTGCGGGCTAGGTGGGATTAGGGATTTCTGAGATCCGGAACTCTGCCGCCTCCGCGGACAAAGGGGACCCAGAATTTTCTTCTACCTCTATCATCACCGCTGGGGTGGGTGGGACAGGTTCAGCAAAACCGATGTAAACATCGATCTCACCGAAAGACATGATGGTGTAGGTGGTCACGACTTCCCTAGCCGGAATCTAGGTTTCGTCAAGAACGATGAAAGGGACGTCACTGGCATAGAGGATGCGACCGACGGCAATAGTCTCGCCGATTTCGATTCTTGTAGATTCTGCTCGGAACGCAGATCCAAAGCTCACTTGCCCCACGGTGGGCGCCAACTGTCGTCGGATTGATGACAAGTACGCCATGAGGGGGTCCTCAAGGCGTGTGGAAGAGAGGGGTATAAGACGTACGGGATTCTGGGACAGTGAGCACACAAGTTTACCCAGGTTCGAATCCGCCTGCTTTGGACGGATCCTACTCCTGCTAGCAATCCAGTAATACGGCAGAGCCGGAATATGGGTTACAAGGGTTTTGCCTGTGCGAGTTGAGATTGTAGACTATTGTCAGGGTGCCCTAAAGGCTCTCCCTAGGATGGCTTATATAGATAGCCGGCCTAGGGTTTACAGGAGAGATCTATCCGGCTACGACTAAGAGTCGGTTACAGCGTACATCTTGAACTACAAGTAACACTATGGGCCTATGTCGGTAAGTCTTCTGGGCTTTCCCGTAGCCGGACTGGACTCTATCTCTTCTTCCTGACTGGGCCGCCCGTGAAGCAAAGCTCTAACCCGAAGTGGGCCACCCTGGTCAGTGAGGTACGGTGAGGATACCCGGAAAGTATATCCCCAACACCCGCATATGGTCTCCATATTTAATTATGAGGTGAACCAGCATAATGCCCCAAACCCACATGATGAGATGTATGCAAGCATGAATAATTTAATATGCAACAATTTATATAGATGACACTTTATAAAATAGGGCTAGAAATAGGGTCACACATAAGGGGTTCAATGATCTTGGGGTTCTGAGGGTTTTACGGGGTTCGACCTCGGCGGGATCAGTCTTCGGACTCCGGGAACAGGGCTCCAGGATCCTTGAGGAGATCTTGACATTCGGGGTCTCGGCGTCTTCGGATACCGGGTCAGAGAGCTTGGTGGTCTTCGGGTCCGTGAAGTTCTCGGTGATCCGTGTCAAAGGCCTTGGGGTTTCGGCTCCGATTGTCGATTTTAGGCTCGATGGCGAACTTGAGTAGGCACCGACAATCATTAGAGACCTTGGCAGCCAAAACTAGACGACGGGGCACTTGGCGTTAGGAACATGGTCTGGGTCTTAGTCAGGTCATCGAGCAGCGCCCGTGCTCCAGAACAATAGCCACAAGGTCACCATCTACCGCGCAGAGCAAAGGAACTGCACACGAAACAAGGACACGGGCACCACCACATCAAACTGAGGCATACACAGGCTTCCAGGGGCTTTGCATGCGCACAAACGCGAGGACGGCGAGACGGAGGTGCGGGGCACCGGCCGGGGCGGTGGACGGTGAGCTCGAGCCGAGGAGGGCGATGCAGCGGCGCCAACGTGGTCAGCCAGAGGACCTCCTAGCGACAGGGGACCGAGGCACGGGCCCGGGATCCGACGGGCGGCGACTGGGCGTACAGGCTAGCGAGGCGAACGGAACATGGCGAGGTCGATCTTGTGGTTCCGGGCAGGTCGGAGGGTCGCGGGCTCCCAGCCCAGCGAGCAGGGAGGCTGTGGCTAAGGCGAGCGAGGGCTCGGGCCCGGTCGGTGATGCGCGGCGACCGGAGGTAGAGACGCGCGGACGAGCGGCCGGCGACGGCGGCGCTGCTCCAGGAAGAGAGGTAGATAGGCGGCAGAGGATCCGCGCGAGGAGAGAGTCGGCGGGGGCCTCGGCGTGAGCAGAGGAGCGAGGCGCGACCTTGGCGGCGGTTGGTTGGGAAATAGGAGCGTGAGGGAGAGAGGAGGGGGTCACACGCCGACGCGGGGTGGTGGAGCTAGGGCCAGGAGCGGGGTGGGGCCAGAGCAGACGTGTCGCTCGCGACGTGCGGGCGCGTGCTGCGGGCATCTCGCATGCGGGTGGGGCCGAGCATAGGGATCGGGGTTGGGTTGGCGTGACGTGCGGGCGAGGCGTCCTGCGCGCGGGCGCTGCGCGCGCGTTGCCATGTACCGCGGCACGAGGTAGGTAGCATGGCGATGCGGGGCTGGGGATGGATCGATCAGGGAGAGGCGGGATCTGGGGTCGCGTGCGGTGAGCGGTGTGGCCGTGGGTGGGATCGGGTGGGATCGGCGGCCAGGTGGGGTTAGGGCTTAGCTTTCGGATTAGGGTTTGGTCTAGAGGCTAGGTGGGTTTTGGGCCAGGTAGTAGGTCGTCTTGCCGGTTGGGCCTCTGGCTTGACTGGCTGGACTGCCTTCCCGGACAAAACATTTTTATTTATTTTATTTTTGAAAGATGTTTGTAAATTGTTTTTAGACAAACCAAAGACCCGAGAAAGACCGAGGTTTTGATTTGAAATAAAGACGGGAAATATTTAGAAAACAAAGATGGACTTTTAGAAAATAGTTTTAGACGAACAAATGCATGATGACATGACGATGCTCAAATGCAATGTGGCATGATGACATGAGCATGCGGTCATGATGATGCACAAAACAGAAACACCAAGCGATTTTCTAGTTGTGGTTTTATCGAGGTGCTACAAAAAATATAGCTTGTTGTAATTTATTTTTACCGATGGCTATGGCGTTTGCGCCCCTCACGAGACCTTTTCGTTAGCCTGATGCCCTTTGGGCTGAATCAACTACTCGGGTCAAAGCGTGTTTTGACGTATTTCATGGCGGAGCCGAAATTTTTTTTAACTTTGCGCTAAGTAGCGAAGCCCCCGAGTATCGGAGTACGATCATATAATAATTTATTTGACTGAGCCCCCGAGTATCGGTATAATAGAGTATTGAAAGTAGACTTGGTTAAGAGAACTTAGCTTTATTGATAGTGGGTGCGTGAAGATGATATTCATCCGAGAAATCTCTCGACTCGGGTCTTGATTTTTATCGGGTGAGCATAAGCTCAGAAATCTTCTTTTATCCAAAGAGGTACTTGATAGAATAGTTTGATGTAATTGACATCCTTGCAAAAAACATAGAGAACTGTGAAGTACTTGCATCTTATAAAAAATATTGCCTTTCAATTTGTCATAAGATTTTCTGGTGCCATCGGACCCGACACTTTTGCATCGTAATGCGAGACTTTATCCCGACGCTCTTAGACTCAGTATCTTGCCGACCTATCAGTTGGGCTGCAACTGGGTCGAAGTTTAAGGATTCGACGCTCATGCAGAATCAGCTATTTGGGAAGTCGCGTATGAGGTGCTCGAGTGCACGAAGTCGATGACACTTATATTACTCGAAGATGGTGCAGCCTCCGAGTGTTTCGTGTGCGATTAAACTAAGAAAGAAGTCAACTTTAAATAGAAAACTTAACTTTGTTAATAGTCAACGAGACTGATGTGGCCGGAGAAACCGAAGGCGATGACGACAATAGGTCATCGCATCCGAAGATTTATAGCGGGTCGCCGGAGTTAAAAGAGCCGGCGGATGTAGTATTGGCGTGGTCGACGAAGTCACGTCGCGCGGTGGTGGACGCGGAGTTGATGCGGGGTCGATGTGACCCGTACCGGTGGCGGTTCCCAAAAGGTCAATGTAATCTGGTAGCTCGCTATTATTCTGGGCGAGATTAATTCCGCAAGTTTGGATGTTGACATAGTGCGTCGTCCTCCGTGGCGTGAAATTCGTAGCAAACATTGGTTGATCGATTTTGTTTTATCTTCGGGTGAATCATCTCTTCTTTCCTCGAATCATCTCTTCTTTCCTCAAACGGTGGTGGAGCTGATCAACCTCTTCCCAATTTAATCTTTGCGATGAAACGACCACGCGTGACTTGATTCGATCGTGCATTACTTTCCTTTCATGGAGTAAGTTGCGTTTGTCCTTTCCTCTTTAAAATAGGTAGCAAACCACTCTCTCAGTTTTAAAATATAAGATGTTTTAGCTTTGTGACACACTAAGCTAAAACATCTTATATTTTAAAACAGAGGGTACTAAAAGGGTCTAGATTCATTTCTTTCATAAAGCTAAAATATTTAATATTTTAAAACGGAGGGAGTAGTATTTTGTAACCGATGCTTTTCTTCTTTTTCTTTTCTTGTTTCTTGAGCTGCTGTACGTCTGTACACGAGCAAGCCATCCCGATATTTCCTTGTTTTTCTCGGGTCACTTCTTCTCGTACTCGGGATATCAAATTCTGTTTGGTCTCTGCTAGTCCTCAAACGAAAGGAACGATGGCCTGGAGCCAGCCTGGTTCTCAAATAAATCGACGAATCGCCCGCGGGTGCACGGCCTTCCAGTTGTAGATTATTGCTGATCCACCGATCCAACTTAGGACCGGATGATGACGAAGCTTTTCGACGATGTAGGCGAAGCGTGTACATGCTTGCTTCTTGAGCGCGACGGTGCGGACACCGTAGCTCGTTTGCTTGGAAGCTATGTATGGAAGATGTAGGCAACCTAGAACTCCACGTGTAGCCGAAGTAGACATAGATGGTTGCTTGTTCTGCCGATGATGGAGCCGCCGAAACCTTGAATCCAGAGCACCGATTTCCCACAAGGAGGGACGGGTGTGGATATGCTTTTATCGGGTTGATGCTTGGTGGAGAGCGGTCTGCCGAATCCGTGATTTCAGCGTTCAGGTTTCTCACAGACGGCGCAAATTGATGAGAGGTAAGCTCGGCAATGCCTATGGTGATGAACTTGGGATTTCACGGAAAAGAGAACGCTGGAGATCGTCGGATGTCAGGGAAACAATGGAATCAACATCGCCTGAATATTGAGTAATCGCACTATTATAACTTGTCTTCTAAATTTCGGTGTCTATTGTCTAGATCTAAAGTTAGGTGTAACGTCTATTGCATTGTGTTATCCCCTCTCGTTGGCCCCTCCTAACCTTTATATATGGGGAGACTAGGTCTCAGATACCAATACGAGTAGGTTACAAGGTAGAGTTTGTATCTAATCTAGTCTTGTACTTTCCTTATCTTATATCGCCAGGAATTTGTGTCCTTGTATACTTCGTACCAGCCAAACCGTCGTGGGCTTCATGGATCTTGGCAAATCTTTAGATGAGACTTCCGTTGCGCACCATATATATCAATAATAGGCACCTGAAGAGTTATGTCCATGTCACGTGTAGAATCTAAATGGAACTTCTGAATTCCGGCTGGCTGAAGCGACCAAAAAAAATTAAATGATTATTTTGCCATGTACTATAACTTTAGCTTCTCGGAGCATTCAGATTGAGTAATAATAAGATTTTCTGAGCTGAATAGCCAAGTTTTTAAAGATGGAAAGCCATATATTTGCATCATCTTAATATGATTAAATACAGAATTAGGAAAAAGATTATCAACACTTCATTGAGTAGCTTAATAATCTATGATCGTTGTTTCTTTCCCTTTGGACAGTTTTTCTAATTCAATATAAAAGTTGCACTGTTTTTTTTTTATGTTTCTCTTCCAACACAAAAAAGGTAAAATGACACTACCTACAATGTCAACTCGTATATTTTATGCCCAGCTGAAAATAAAATCCATATTTTACCGAACCATATATAGATGCACAATTGTAGAAGAAAGGCACAGTATAGTACCTCATAATAAAATATTCCAGACTTCATCGGCTCCTCGCTATGAATTTCGTACTGACGCATCAGTCCAAGGTTGAATCATCGCGCGGTCAAAAAATCAAGAGGATTGTAATGAGATAGAAGATCGTGAAAAGAAGGTAATGAATCGACTGATTTCTGTACGCACCAAATTTTATAGATTGATGGAAAAAATCTTCCCCAATAGTATGTCCAGATATTAACAGCTGCGCAGGTCACGTCACCCTCATGTGGCCCATCCAGAGTCAGTGTTGTTACACGTGTCTTGCGACTTGCTAGTAGATCGATCAACATATCACGCTAGTATTTTTTTTCTCGCGTATCACATGTGCGTGCTACAGGTTCTGATCGACTCCAGGAGAAATCCATCTGTACCTAGTCTTGGCAATGCGAGTCGATCTGCTGCCTTCTTTGCAAGTTCCTGGAAAGAAGTCGTTGCTACGTCGGGGGTTTGCCAACATCTCCCGAGTTCCTGGATTTTGCTGACGTGGATATATATCTCCACAGATCGATCTCATGCGGGAGCAGTAGCTTGAGATGCTGTTGCAATTCGCTCGACGACGCTACATGATAATACCAGCTCAAGGGGGTTTGGCGGCGATGAATAGATCGGGGCATAGTTTTGGCATGAGATCAATGTACTCACTCCGTCCTACAATAAATGACGTGGATTTGTTTAGATTCGGATGTATCCAAACACATTTTAGTATATAGGTACATACGAATCTAAACAAAACCAAGTCACTTATTTTGGGATGGAGGGAGTAGTTTTTTTTTATAACGGTGACAAATGTGGGTAATTTGTTAAAACTTTAAAGGTACACTTTTTTTCCTATAATCTATCGGTTGAGGTTCTCTGCTCTCTCAGATTAATGGTCCGATTTCTCTGATTTTTGTAAGATTTTCTAGGCTATTTTTCTATTTTCTGGTTAACCCATAATATATTTTTTGTATATAATAGATTTCTTTTGTAGTTAGTGTAGAGAATCTCTTATGCTATGTTATGCTATGTTTTTATTGGATCAAAAAAATTATTAGCAATCTTTATTTACTTTGTCTTGTTTTTATTTACTAGCAAACATGCCCGTGCGTTGCAACGGAAGATAATTTTTTTGTGAAAGTGTGTCTTCAATGCGTTCATTGTTGAGCGTTTTGTCTTCTTCCCCATCGCTTTAGCAAGACCACCCGTTATACGTGCGACAATTGATCCATGTATTGTCACCGCTAGCTCACCCACTCTGGGAAGGACCTTACCTAGCTCACCCACTCCGCGAGTTGGGACATATACTGTGTAAATCAATCTGAATTATTAAAGTAATTTGATTTTTAATTATTCAAAAGGTTATAGAAGATAGTAGAATTTTTTTTACCCGTGCACGAACTCCAAGTATATTTTTGAAAGACATTGTATGCTCTTTAAGATCCTTTTAATCATGTATACTTTCAAGGTATATCATGTTTATATACTCCTTTAATAGTTCATCATGCGCAACAGCCAGGGTACAATGTGCTTACTCCTTTAATAATAAAAATGAACATACCGGTGCATTGCAACCTAAAAGAAAAACCACAAATAAAAAATATACAATCATCTTATTCTAGTTTTGCTTCATCCTTGCTTGTCCTCGGCTTTCCGGTCACACCACCGACATTGTAAACCTTTTTCCCCCTCTCTCGTTAAAGTGAAGATATTTTGACAGTAGAATCTTAGCTTGGAGGACAATATATTCAGATTCAAGACAATGAAGCTAACCTAAGCTAATTATAGAACTTTAAAATACACGTGGAGTATTTTATGGTGCTCCGAAATAAAGAACTTTTCATCTAAAATTGGGCATTTAGGAATTTCTACTTCATTTGTATGATATTCTTCAATCTGTACTAAATAATTTACACTAAGTACTACGATGGATCTTCCACAAAATGCGCCGGTACTAATAGCACAGCTCGATAGGCGGTAGGACTATCACTGTTTGTTTACCAGATGAGAACACTGTAAGATACCGGAGTCAAGAATCATTCCTTTGATTAACATCCTGGCCACCTGAATTCATTTTTTCCCCATCCGTGCAATGCTACACAGCTTCATAAATCCTCCGCTTTTGATTGAAAAGAAAAGGAGAAGATAATTTCTCCTCTGCCTAAGAGGACTACATGAGCCGAGCGGAGTGCCACTGAGTCCAGCCCGGTAGCTCGATCTGAAATATCGCATCGCAGCGCTCGGCGCCACCGGCTGTTCCTGCTCCGGCGCTCGGGCTTGCCGCTCGCGTTGTCCTACTTCGGCGGCGGAAGCTGCGGCACGCATTCAGCAAGGCGGCACATGCCTTACTGCTGCTCCAGTATCCCTCTGCACGTGACGGCGGCATGGACTGTGACGGCGCACCACCACCGGAGCAGATCTATTTCCGTGGGCCAGGCGCGCATCACCTTCGAGTCGCTCCGGGGCCTGCTGCTGAAGGACGACGAGCGCGCGGAGGCGCTTGGCCTTTCGGGCGCCATCGGGCTTGCTCCGGTGGATAGGCGCCGCGTGCGCGCGGCGCGCCGACATGCGGGCCGCGGCACTCATGGCTGACCGAGACCTGTGGCTCAACGGGGACCGCCGCATCGTGGGGCCGATGCCTGGGATTTCTGTGGTCGTTATTTTGACTTATGGGTGGCATAGGTGGGCAATTCTTTCTGCTGGCTAGAGGCAAAATCGGAAAGAAAAATGCTGGTTGACAGAAGCGTTCATTTCTTTATTATAGTTCTTCGGTACCTATTTTCTAGTAGTTGTCAATACAATACGTGTAAAAGTTCACGACATGAATACAACCACAAGATATTTTAAGATCCCATAATATCCTACCTCGTTTGAAATATATTTAGACAACTGATATAATTGATATCGTTTGAATATGAAATAAGCACTCGACAATTTGTAATCAACTAATGTCTACACCTTGATGCTCCTTAGATATTGCCGTACAACATGAGGGATATTTTCTTCTGCTTCATTCTCATGATACTTGAGCAAGTGTACCAAAAACTTCTTCCGCAACTCGTTTCCATTTGCATCACAATACATGTTATTAGCATGTATATTTCATGTCTAAACAATAGAGAAGTGCAATCGTAAAATACCACGGCACATATTGGATGGACCAATTCTTTGCCATTCCATGAGATCATAATGTAAAAAACAAAATAACCAGACGCATTCCTGTTGATGAACAACTCATCATTATGTTGAATATTAAAAAATGTGTAATTTATTTGAGTTCATGTTTAGAGATATTCACATGTCAGGACTTTTTAGAATATCAACTGATCTACGTGGCCAGACAAATATATCGGCATCCCAGTCGGGTTGTGCTAATGCTAGTGCATCTCTTAGGTAGATTGCAATTCTTTGCAATTTCAAATCCAAGTTGTGAGATCGAAGCAGTTTACTCTCTAGCGATGGCAACACGGAAAGAGGATCCAGAACAGATACAAAAGAGGCATGCTTATCGATAGAAAACAAGTTAAAGTGCCCCCTGGAAGAATACGGGAGCAAGACCTTCAAAGGAACAACAAAAACCATTAGAAACACATGTAACATGACAACGTTGGACAACTGAATTATTTTTACCAATTTGCGTGAAGAGATTTTGTAGTCTATCCCAGGCCAACTATTGAACAATGCCGCCAGTGCCTGCTTATTTGGCTTTACTTGCCACTTGTGACCTCGTCTGGAATTGACCATCGCCGTCTGACATTTTTTATGTTCAGAAATATATAGTGATAACAATGAAAATACAAGATTGTAGTAACTTACACAAAAACGTAGATCCATGTAGTGCACATCGATCTCTACCATCTGTAGGATCTCGTCGCATGCCACTATGCGTATGCCCAAGTTGAAACAGTCATTATCCATAGTCCTCTCATTCCTGAGTTGTCCTGGATTTTCTTAAGACTCAAACCTATCGAATATGGTTTGGAGCTTCGCACCCATTCTTGTCTGCAAGACAAATGTTAAGAATGACAAAATTATAGCAATGCATATTATCACAAGTAATCTTTTTAACATGTTGCTTACTCTAATAATTTGGTGTCTTTAATCGACATGATTTGTTTGCAAAGCTCATCAACTAACTTGCGTGGGTCCATAGGCATCACGTGGACCGAAATTGGACGTTTTCCTTCGGCTCCATCAGTCAAGGCAAGTCGCTTCGGACCATCCACAATCATACAATCAGAATTAGACACATTTTCTTCATTGCTGGGTTGATAATATATCGGCTTTCCTTTTATCTTATTCAATTCTGACTCCACCAATATAACTACTAATTTTCGACGAAATTCTTTCATATCTTCCTGCAAAATTGTATTCAGAAACATTTCTTTGAAACAGCTATTTAAGATGTAAGCGACTACTAATGTTATCCTAAACAAAAATAATTACCTGAGTAACATGATCAGACAACATATCACCTGTCCAATATTCCATATAATTAAGCATGAATAACCCGCACGATGAGCTACAAGATTACCGGGCACTAATTTAGTCTCTCATATTCAACAAATCAACGGTATGAATGCACCAGTTTTAAAAAATAACAATTTGAGATTCTAAGAAGTGTCCAACATACCCATCAGTTTGCGCCGGTTCTTGAAAATGTTCTACTACTGGCCATTTTGTGACATCAAGATCCTTCCACTTATCACCTATGTCAAAGTCCTTCATCTGGGATGCAATTTTCAGATGCTTCTCAAGTCCCTGTAACTTTTATACGAGAAGTAGGTATCAGTTATTGAGGCGAACAAAATGTTAAGAGGAAATCAAATTCAGTAGACATTTACTTACCATGAGAGTGAGATCACTCCGACTCATTCTAGCACCAAGCAAGTCCAATACTTGTATCACACGTTTTTTCGCATTGATGACAGCTAAATACCAGTGTGTCTTACTAATATTTATTGGAAGTAAGACCTGTAGTAAATATTGTATAAGACTAAGAAATGCAAATGTTTAAAACATATTGAATAAGACCCATAGGTAGTGAGTGAATTCTAACCATGTCATGCTTTACATAAAGATGCACCCATTTTAGGATGCGGTGACGTTCTGATTGTTTCAAAACAGCAGAGGCAAATGTAGTGTCCAGATATACATTTCCACTCGCTCTATCTCGCAGATGATCACATGCACTTATACAGTATATGTAAGCATTTAGAACCTATAACTGGACACATAAAAGTACATTTAACTTCAAGAAAATTTTAGACTTCAAATGTGTAAGTAGTGGTCTATGTGCCGTTGACTTGCACCATCCGGCAAGAAATCATCGCCACGTGTAAGACACCGTAAATCATCGTTTGATAGCAACGCATCACCGATGTCTACAAACTTTGTATTTTTTGGTGCGGACATGACTAATTTGACAACATCTATATCTTCGGAAGTGCAAACATAATCTGGCATAACATGGTAGTGCACCGAAAAAATAGTTAGGTTAGAAAATAATGGAGCGCAAGCAATAATATAATATCCGCAACTGGAGTATGAACCTTGTGGGTTAACCATTTTGTCAGCCTTTTTCGGTTTGTTATGTTGTGAATTGGTCATCCACCTCTGCTCCTCCTTTAGTGGTGTAAGCTTCGACAAATTTTCTGTTTGTTCCAACATCTCCTCAGGGCATATGTTCATGGGTACTTCCATAACATCAATAGAATCCATATGTTTCCCGCTAATGATCTGCAAAGGTGAAACAATATTTATCGAAATAAATTCAAATATGGGTATATGCAACATGCATAGAGAAAACATCTATTCGTATGCACCTCATTTGGTGGTGTAGAGTTAGCAGGGGCATTCAGAGCATCGATAGAATCCATGTGAGTTCCCATGATCTAAACAGTAAGACATAATATAATTACATTAAAATTAGTACATGGTAACATACAACTGCCTAGTAAAAAAGAAACCAAGCATACGTGCACACCTCCAATGGTTGTGTAGAACTCGATGAATCTTCTGTCCTTCCCAACACCATGGTATCAGGGACTTTATATGTTGATTTATGTGGATCATCATCGGAATCCATCGGGTTTCCACTTGTGATCTGCAAAAGTGAAACATAACTACTGAGGCTATGGTGTTACCTCAAATGACATGGAGTGGGTCTCATTCTTTTTTTTATGTGATTGAATCATATACGCTAAACGACTTCATAAATTTTTTGGAAAAGATGGAAATTCGTTGTGGTATAGGTACTTCAAGTTTTGGACGTGAAAGCAGTATGGATCCCCTTAAAAACAAGGCAACAACTATTGATGGTTCCACAAGCCATTTATCTAGGAACATGCGGCATCATTATTTTTGGTAGCACAGTTATTCCGCAAATTGATTTGGTCATTATTTCTTACAGGGTGAGTACCGACAATGTCTTCATAGGGCATAGGAGAGGCTACTAAAGAGCTGCAACTTGGTTTTGCAACACTGAGAGAGTCTTCATAGAAAGCTACCGAAGAGCTACGAGTGGGTTTTGCAACTTCTTTTTAAATAATGTATGCAATGTAAATACAGTCTAACAACAAAGTAGTAGCAGGTCCAAACAATATTTATTTGCCTTGACATCTTAGTGTTGGTACAAAAGAAATAGAGATAAAGACATCGGCTTCTTTTTCAGCTCACACCCAATCATCGAGGTCATGTCAGTTCTATGGCTATTGGAGAAATTTGTTTTTTCAGGAGTATGGAGCATATGCTACAATAAAAGCTGCCCATGGGGAAAAAACTTACACCTCAAGGCTACACTAATATAAGCTTTTATGAAGAAAATAACTTAATACCGAACAAACTTTTATGCCTGAAAAACAACATCTAGAGGAAATGTCACTTCGAAACACACACATCTCAGATCTATTTGGAACCATTACATTTTAGCATAAGCAAATGGGCCTAAGAAATATAAAGGTTCAAAGTGTGAAAAACAAACGATATGGTATTTCCATATGCTACATTAAGTTGGTATGGCCAATACACTAACATGGTGGTGATATCTAATGAATGGGCAAATGGTGGTCGATCTAATCTTTATTATAGAGTTGCGCACGGAAGGCTTTGGCACTGATGGTCCTGAGTGGATGGGATCGTGTGTTGCTTGCGGGAGTATCCTATTCCTCAGAGACGATCCATAACTCTTCTCCATTTGGCATTAAAGCAATGAGCTCCTCTGGATCTTCTTCCTCATTCTGCATCTCCTGGTCCTGAGGGGCTGTTGAGGTCTCCTTAGGCATCATTGCCTTCTTCAGTTGGGCGATCTCAGTATCTCTCGCAAGAACCTTGTCATCCATATCACGGAGCACCATGGTCAACTCCATGTTACCATTCTTCAGCTTCTCCACGGTAACCCTCAAATTCTCATTCCTTCTCGTCTCAGCAGTAAGGTTATCCTCTAAGTTGACTATGTGGCACTCCAAGCCCTCCATCTGGATAACCCTGTAGTCCATCCCTCCACGGTCTCCAGCAGTCATGTTGGCTGTCCCATCCTCAAAGCGCCTTCCTAAGGCATAAAAAGCATAACCCTGAGATATCTCCTGGCGGTAAGTCTGCACAATGCGGGCCAGTGCATCCTGCATGGCCATCTCTACGCCAATCTCCCAGTTGGAGCTCTCCTTGTAGAAGACTATGTCTTGTGTCTCTGGACTGACCCGTCGTCCCCTAACAGTGCCCTCAATGAGCCAACGGTGATCTCCGGGTGAAGTTGGTGGGAGTTGCTTGCCCCTGAACTCTGATGGTGGAAGTCCAAGCAAAGTCGTCAAGGTCGCCAGCTGGTCACCAAAAAGACTATCATCGTCTTCCTCGGGGGTTGACATCACAGTGAACTCTCCAAAGTCTCCCATCTACATTTTGAAATAGAGAAGAGTGTAAGATATTGAAAATGACAAGTTACGAGAAAAAACAAATGCGGTTGAAACTGTTATGTGGATTGGCTACTACTTCGGCCTCTTTCCCCGCTTATAGGCTACATGCCCTACAAAGGATGGATAACCAAAACTGGGAATAAAAGGCTGTATACATACCCATGCATAAGAAGCACCAGAAACATATTTTTCGAACAGCACTCATGTTTTTCGAACAGGTAAACCACATAACAACACTCATGTTTTTCGAACATTGTAGAGGGAGTTCAGCATTAACAATATGTCAGCAAACAACATTGTCTAAACTTCAAGATTAATTAAAAAGCTAGGAAAAGTTGCTGACCAGTTCAAGAAGCTTAGTCTTCTTGTTTTCAATATGTTAGCTCCCTCTTCTTCACGTCTGAATCGAGAAGGAAAAATCTTTACACATTATAAACATATAAAAAAGCTTCCAGTTAACAGGATAGATATGAAGCCAGAAGAACCAATCCCGAAGGTTTTACATATGCTGACTGACTAAATGGACCGACTACATAGCATAGGGAAATCACAAACAAACAGTACTTGGTTGTATTGGAGTTTGATATTGATACAGCGATCAATCAGTATACTTGGTTACTTGGTCGCACGAGTAACAGCCTATTAATCAATTAATACAGTCATTAGGCCTAGAGTAATTGAGCACACGCAGAACTGATTATTTCTTTCTTTTCATAACATACATCTTATCTATTTTCCTTGCATGAAATTCTTCAAGCACACACATGCCTTCCGCATGCCCAATCGACAAGATATATGTAAACCAAACTTCATGCTCTTATCATGAAGCCTATCAATTAATTAATTCTTCATGCACACACATGTGTTCCCATGTCCATATATACCCACCTTTGCATTACTTGAATGCTAATTTTGTGCATGACATCACTCTGCTGAAGCATCGGATCAAGCTTAAGCATCATGCAAACTTGAGGGCCTGGATTTTTTTTAGTAAGTTATTTTCTCTTTTTCGTTTCTCTGTACATAAATTTTTCGGTGAAATAAAAGTTTACTGCGGGGCGGTCGCCTTGCAGTACAGGGTCAAAAAATAAAATCAGTATACACAGACAAACAGAAAATTTGTAGTCTCTATGGTGATGTGTTATGGTAATGCATCTTATTCCAATCAGAGGCGTTGTAGTCTCTATTTTGATGCAATCTCTCTATCTCTCACATGCATAGATGGGGCTAGGCATTCATAGCAGAAGCTGATTAATTTATTTGGATTGAATTGTTTGAAATAATCCATGTTCAGATAGAAGTGGAGGAATATCAGGAGCGTGTGTTCTCCTTAGTAATTGGAGGTTTGATCTGTACTTGAAATCAAGCTGGGTAATTGGTATGATCGACAGGCTGGCAAGTGCTCACCGACGCCATTGAACCTAAGGCTCAAAACTACGTAAGCAAAGGCAAAACAGACATACATACCTGGATGTTGCTGATGGAGTTGGCAGCGGTGAGGACTTGCCGGCCTCGGTCGTCTTCCCCACGGGCTCCGGCCAGAATGGCTACAAGGTTGGAAGAGTTGGATTTGTAGGCGTCGGTATCGTGCGGGCTAGGCAGGAACACGTACACAACACCGCCGCTGCCGTTGTGGAGCACGGGCACGGCGAGAAGTTAGCACGTGATGGCCCAGCCCGCGAGCTCCTATTGCCGGACTGGAGGAGGATGATGATGGAGAATATGAGGAAATGGGCGTGCGGGAATAGGAGAGTAGGAGGTCTCGTACATTTTGTACTCGTGGTGGAGGCCACCACGAGCTCCACGATCTGGCAAGCTCCACGATCAGCATCGGCAGTTGCCACGGATCGAGCTGACCGGCGGTTTCCCGCTGACCATGGTGACAGGGAGGCGGCGCGGCTGGGGATGGGTCAGGATACAGGGGAATGGGGAAGGCGTCATCGGTGGCGCGACGCGCGGGACGGCGGAGGCAGCGCGACGGGAGCTGGGCGGCGCGACGACGGCGGCGAAGGGAATCGATCTGAGGGGATTTTTCCTTTTCCTGTGAGGGAGGAGAGTCGCTCGTGGTCGTGGGTGTGACGTGGGTGTGTGGGATTTAGTCTCCAGGTTTAATTTGGACAAGCCGGTTTTGTGCCAGGTTTATCTGGTTTTTTAGCGTTCTGGTCCGGAGCAGTTTCTGCTGGAGAGGTAGGACGGACAGTGAATCCTTGTCAATTACTGACGCCCAGTTCCCGCAAGAGCAAAACTGACGGAGCAGTTTCTACATGGTTTTTTTTTCTTGAAGTGGTTTTGACCAAGTAGTTTATAGCTTAGTTTTTTTTGAACGGGAAAAGCCCCGAAGGGCTCAAAAAAACCGCCACGATACACCCGACAATTAGAATTCAAAAAAAATTATCGTTATTGTCGCAAGCATACGACTCATCACGAAATAAAGAAATAGGAGGGAAGCTCACATTAAAATAAACAGTGGAGGTACAAGATTACATAGAGGACCCCATGAGAAAAGAAAATTACACTTAGGTCACCCAATATTTGCAGGACAGACCCTTCTAAAGATTTTCCAGTGAAATCGAATCTTCCTCTTTCTCCACCGCCGAGCAAAAAGGAATGGCAGGGTCGTCGTCGAGCATCACTGCGGGGACGAAACCACTTGCCTCGATGTCGCCGATGAGCGCGACCGCCGATCCAGAAGAGGGCCTCCCGATGGAGGTTGAGCTTTGCCGGAGCTCACCGGCGTCGACCATGGGCGAGAAATCGCCACAGATAGAGAGCTCGCGAGAAGTGCTTCCACATCTCCCGCCGCTACGCGTGGAAGAACCCCAGCCTTCGCCAACAGGAAAACGCGGCCAGCCCCCAATCCCACTCCTGCCATGGGTGGAGGGGCACCGGCGAAAGAGATCGGCTTGGCCGGGAACCAACCACGCAACAGCAGACCGCGAACTCCACCAGCATCCTCGTCTTCAGTCGCTCCCCCCTCGCCACCTCGGCCGATCGGGTCGTAGACGAAGACAAGAAGGCCGGCAGCGCGCGGCCTAGAACGACGCTTTATTGAAACGCCCGCTCCAATCCCCTTCGCCATCGACTCCGACCTCAGGAGCTCGACACGGAAGGATCTCGGAGACCGCATAGTGATGCGCTAGAGCACCGGCACATACGAGCACAACCAAGGCCACCGAGCTCCAGCCAGGCAAACACCGGCCCCTCGCCCCCTCCCCTCGCGCCCACTGCTGGCCAGAGAAGGCAAGAGCACCTCGATGCCGAGCCAAAGTCGATGCCACGAAGTCAAAGCTTTATTTTGCAGGGCAGTGCCATCCAGCGTCGCGCAGATCTCCGACCGGAGGAGCACCGCCGCGCGCAGGATGAACCCTAAGCCTAGGATCTGGACTCCACGATCCCCGGCACCGCCGCATCTACTGGGCATCAAGCCCAAACCTGGCACGAGGCCAAAACTCCTATGCCTACTCTGTACACGCCGCGGCGGTGACCCCAGCTCACGCACAGCGGCATCGCCGCCGGCGGAGGCCGGGCCTCGGCGCGCAAGGCAACCTTTCACTCTCAAGCGGTGGGAAGCAGCGAGAAGGGAGGGGAAGTTGGAGGACTCCAGCTTAGTTAACTATACTTTTGATCGCAATATGAAGTTGGTCTACTTTGCCTGCTGCATACACACAAGTTCCTTCGTCTTCTGTGTTTTCTAATTTCTTATCATTATTTGCAGGTTCTCCAGTGCTAAGGAGCAACCGGAAACTCTTAAGGAAAAAGATTCATCAATGAAGAAGGAAGGAAAAATGTTGTACAGAAAACAAGCATTCACCCAGCTTTGAGTATAGTACCAAAAAAATTCATGCTGTGTACAACTAACCAGGTTTGAGCAAATATTGAATAATCTGCACCTACAACTTGCTTCCTCTTCCCACATCAGAAAACATGTTCTTTGATAAACAATTTGCTATATGCTTTTGGTGAATCAACGAACCTATGTGCACATAGGGGAGAAGTGCTCACTTTCATTATTGCAATAGTGCAGCACCTAGATTGTCCCCAAAAGAATCAGCATTGGAGGCTCACGACTAATTTGTACAGGTGCTCAGAGAATTGGTCTCACAAGTACAGTTGATAAGCAATCACCTCGGGCACAACTTGACAAACATTGACAAACTCTGACAAACCATTCATCGTATATTGATAAGCAATTACCTATAACCATTCATCATATATTGCACGAACATTGACAAGCTGACAGAACAATGGTACTCCAGCTACAAAATTCAAAACACGTATATATTTATTTAGTTCATCTTATAAATAAGTACATGAATAAATGATTCAACTATATACCCTACCACGATAAAGATCTTCTTTTGGCACAGAAGTCTGTTGTTTGACATCAAGATCGAAACAACCAGCCTCTCAGTCTTCATCCTACCTTGTTCCGGAGTTACCACCAATTAGACATAGATATGAAGAAAGAAAACTGAATGCAAAACCAAACTGCAACAACTATTTCTTCAATATTGGTTAGATGAGGTGCTTGTTTGGTCGATGCCTACAAGCAAAGCTAATTTTGTTTGGCCTCAGCTCCTCTATGTCCCCCCTCTATGTCCCCTTCCTGCCCTGGTTCTTCAAGAAACAAATCAGATCAGTAGACAAGAATACACTTAATGGCACGCCTAGTTAAGCTCCAAGGAGAAACAATAAAATACAGAGGGGCCTAGTTAAGCTCCAAGGACAACTTTATGATGGCTGGAATCCTCCACACATGTAGTTTATCAAAACCAACCAGAGCATATTGAAATTCAAAATTACTCTGCCAAGACCACAGAAAGATACAACATAGCGTTGTTTCTAAATTTTTGTATCGAACATATTTAATTACTTGACCAAAAATAGCAGAAAAAACAATGATCAGAGAAAACAGAAGGTATTTGGAGAGAATGCGGCACCATAACCAGGTGGAACTGGCCATGAGGCAACAAGCGATAAATCCTGAAAGTTATGCTACCCTAGCTATCTCACATATATGTTCATTGAGAGGGTCCCAAATAAGGATGGGACTTGCCTCGATGGTGCTCATTGCTCAAAATAGTTTCATGGGCTCAAGGTGCACGTAGTAGTCATCATACCTGGACAATTGATGTTTGCCTCACACTTCTAGTACACGATGTCGGGCAAACCCCACCATATATGCTGCTTAGAACGTACCCAGCACCACACCTCACAACCATTCATCTCGTCCCGCGTCTCCACGATAACTGGTCATGTCAAGCTTCCATAAAATCGGAAGTAAGCAAATATGAAACACAGCTGTTGATGAAACACAGCTATCACAACAACATTCTGTCTACCTATAAACTAATAGATAATCGGTTAAAACATGATGTTGACATATTTCAAATAATTGACAAGCTGATCGATTAAAACATGAAGTGCAGTAGTAGTTTGAAACGAGATAGACAGCTACAGTTCACACAAAAATACATCCATGATGTAGACATCTAATAGGTGCGGGCAAACAATACCAAAGGGCTGTAGAGAGAAGTACGGAATACTCACAGCTGGTCTCATTCCATCTTTCTCGCTGCTCAAAATCTCCCTAATCAGCTACAACAACAAAAGCTACTTCCAAAAAAAGTTCACTAAAAGCTCACATTTGGAGTATGGCTACAACATCTGCTCCATAAACACAAGCATTTACCACGAATATAAATTAACACTAAATAATGATATACTGCAAATGCACATATATCAATTTTGTCTGCAACCATTACATTTTCATAAAGATGACACTAACCATTCACCTATAGTGATAATCATATAATCTGCTCAATGACACCAAGGGCTAAGGACTTCCCGGGTGCTCCACTAATACAAGCATTTACCACGAAAATAAATTAACGCTAAATAAATGACATACTCCAAATGCACATATATCAAATAAGTTTGCAACCATTACATTTTTATTTAAAGACGCCACTAAGAGGACACCTATGTAGAGATACCAATATAATCTGCTCAAATTTGCCCAATGACATCAAGCGCTAAGGACTTCCTTGTATACTATGTTTTGTGTGGTCGATACTAAGGACTCACATCTTTTCCGCTTCTTTGAATTCTTGGCCTCATCCTTTCTCTTGTCATTACCGGCGAGGATCTTAATGTTGCTCATCGCGGTGGCTCTGGACAATGCCACGTAGAGCTGACCATGTGAGAATACCGCTTTCGGTAGGTACACGCCGACAACCGGGATGGTCTGCCCTTGCGCCTTGTTGATTGTCATGGCAAAACTGAGTCTGACTGGGAACTGCTTTCTCTTGAATCTGAATGGGAACATTTCGTCATCAGAGGGGCAGAGTGGTATTCGAGGAAGAAACACCCTTTGTCCGGCGTGTTGTCCCAGCATGATTTCTGCGTCGATAGCATTCCTCTGGAACCCTCGGACCACAAGCCTTGTTCCATTACACAGACCGTTTGCTGGGTCGATATTCCTAAGCAGCATAATGGGGCAGTTTATCTTCAGCTTAAGTGCGTGCGGAGGCAGCCCATTAGGAGTCAGATCATTCAGGAACTCAGGTGCGTAGTAGCCATGTGGATCGTCTTCTGCACTGTCAAAGCTATGGTAGATATTCTCCTCTCCCTGAAAACGCTCTATCATACGCATGTTTATTACATCGACGTTGTCATTCTTGGTGGAGAGTATTGCTCGAGACGTCATGTAATCCGGATCAGTCATGTGGTGGTCCATGGCAGGAAACACATGATCTATTAGCTTCTCTATGTCGGCGACCTCGTCGGTGGAAGGCACGCAGATATCTTCAGGGAGTCGGATGTTCCCTTCCTCATCAGTTTCCTCGGTGCCATTACCTACCCTCAATAGGTAATCTGCAAACCACCGGTCATTATGCGCCCTCATGTTGCGGACGAGCTTTAGCTGGCGCATGCCCTGCCAGAGGTACGAACTCCGCAAAGTCGCGTCGACTATCTGACCCCGTGACCCTTTCCCGACCACCCGAAGCACCTGCCTGAAGTCCCCACCGAACACGACGGTCTTCCCCCCGAAAGGTCGGTCCCGTCGGCCCATGATGTCACGCATGCTGTTGTCCAGTGCCTCAACTGCCTGCCGCTTTGTCATGGTGGCCTCGTCCCATAGGATGAGTGAAGCCATCCTCAGGAGCTTGGCTGTCCCACTTTGCTTGGTGAAGTTGCACGATGAGCCGTCCTGAATGTTAAGTGGGATCTTGAATCTAGAGTGGGCAGTCATGCCTCCGGGCATGATGGAAGCAGCGACACCGGAAGTTGCTGTGGCCACAGCTATCTTCCTCTCGCCTCGAACCCTAGCGAGCAATGCCCTATACAGGAAGGTCTTCCCGGTGCCCCCCGGGCCATCGACAAAAAATATGCCCCCATTGTCACTGTCGAGTGCCTCTAATATCTCTTTGTATGCTAGCCTTTGCTCGAGGTTTAGCGAGTCAGCTAGAGACTTGTCATCATCGTCAACCTTGATAGTGGTTTCCTCGATGACCTCCCTCGCCTCGCCTTTTGTGTTGTCATTACGTCTCGTCGATGTCCGTAAGAGGGAACAACTTTATGTCTTTGCCCATGGACTGTAGCATACCCCTGATGTTAAGCAATACCTTCTGCTCCACCGCTATAGGGCACGTGTGATTTCGCCTAAATTCGTCAGACATCGCTTCAAGGTGCCTATCCCATAGGCCACGCACGTCGCCAGGCTCGCAGAATACCAAGATCGTTGCGAAGAGTCTCCTGAGAGAGACTGGCATGGCCCACTACGCTGACTCCGTAAGACACTCATCGAGGGTGTTGTCGGCCTCAATGAGACCCCTCCTCTCAGCGGCCTCCCGAAAGGTGTCACAGAGCACACCATCCACGGTTTTTAGGTATTCAAAGGAATGTGAGCCTGCTACGTGGTTTAGAAGTACCCTCAGAAAGTAACGCTCCCCCTCAGCAGGGTTGGCTGACACGATTCTGCCTACTTGGAAACAACTGTTTTTCCTTTTCTGCCAAAATTTTAATCGTTGCCATGTGAAACTTCCTGGAAATTCCTTGTACAGAATATTTCGAGCCCAAGTGTGCTCCTGGTTAGCCACGAAATACTCAGTTAGCATAGACTTTGATGCATTCTCACTTGCAAGAACATCGTTCAGGTTATCCCCTGCTTTGAATGTGACTCTGTGCATGTTCGGGAGATGTAGCGGAAGTTGTAGAACCGGAGGGTAGTTCTCACAGAGGGTGAAGCCAAATATCCTCCACATCGCTTCCGGAGGAGTAACCCACCTCGCGTCAACGAATCTCTTGATTTCGTCTATGTTACCTTCAGCATCGGGTTGGTCGATGTTGAAAGAAGTCTGATCGTGGCCCTTGTATATGTACTTGTATAGGTACTTGACGGCCTTTATGCTAGAACACACCTCCACATTGATGTGGCAGTTGAACATACGAAGGAGGCGAGGGTTGTACGACACAACCCATCTATTGTCCAGTATCTGACCACGGACCTTCGCTGAACGACTGTCTTTTCATCTTCGATAAACAGGGTAGGAGTCCTTTCCCTATACGGTGGTCTCGTTGAACTCTCGGGGGTACCTGCACTTGCATGACCCCTCTTGCATGCACACATTGTTGGGCTTCAGGACACCGCATGGGCCATGCATCATATGCTTCACGACCATGGCGTATAGCTCTGGGTACTTATGCTTGTTAGGGAGCTCGGCGGATATGACACGATCGTACTGTTCTGGCACAGCAAGCTTATATCTTGAACCCATGATCAATAACAAATGGGCATGTGGTAGGCCCCTTTTCTAGAACTCTACCACGTAGACATATGCCTTCACAACGCCCAGGATATGATCCTTGGTCAACATCTCTTTCATCTTCTCTAGCTTGGCTCTGAACACTCAGGCCACAAGATCAGGCCGATCTTGCGGAGTCTGGCCGGGAAACAACTCATCCTGTATCTCCTGCCAGTTTGGGTTGCATGTCATCGTTAGGAAGATGTCAGGCTTGCCATATGTGTGGATCAGTGCCATGGCATCCATATGCCTTCGCTTCATGTCTCGGAAGCCCCCTTGGAACGTGTGCGGCAGAACAATCCTAGTGCCAATAGCGCTCGCTCGTGTCTCCCTGGCTGTGATGCTATCAACAATGCCTTTATATAAGTCGGCCCGTATCTCCGGCTGGTGGTCCCTGATCCATTTTAACCTGCAGCCCTCGATCTTGATGTACATGTCGACACCTCATTGTTGGAATAAGCGCCCTCCATGCAGTATGGGGTTGAATATTCCAGGACGCGTCTGTAGCCTGTAACAATAGTAGTCCTTGACGGAGACGCATAAACGGCCATCCCCCTCTGCGATAAGGATGGAAAAAAAATGAAGGTTAGATAACGTGAGACTGATGTGTTCTCCAAATAAATGCACAAGCATCTGGAATAGGCGAACCTCCACCGGCATCACGGTTGACTCTTGGTAGTTGTGCAACATCCCAAGACACCTTATCTTTGGGGATATTCGGATGCCAGCCGAGTTCCCCCTTGGGGAAGAAGAGGGGGTACGAGAGAGGGTCATAGCACCCCTGTGTGGCTTGTATGCTATACCTCTCGTTGTTGTTCCCGTAGAGGGTAATGCTACGTTTGAACCTATTCGCCAAGTCGCTCCCCTCGACCCAGATGGCAGCCACCTCAGACGAGATTGGTAGATTATATGTTCGTTGGTCTAACTTCTGGTCGGTGTTTAGTTCTATCCGATAATTGTGGAGGTTGTACCTATTTGCAACCAAACTCCTTAATTGTTGGGAGTAAGGGTTTGCTCTCATGATGTTCGTAAATTTCCGGACAACCTCCTGGTCTAGTTGCTCGGTGGCTTCCTTGCGATGAGTCAGGCTAGGATCATCGTCGTAGAAGTACAACTGTAGATGATCAGGATGAGAGCCTGGCCCAAATGAATGGACATTGTGGTACACCGAGCCGCTTGCCCGAAATGTGTAAACCCCAGACCTCATATTGGTGCAACTGCTATCAAGGGTTACACCAAGCGTTGTGAAGGAGAAGTGGCCGTTGAAGAATCGGATGCTATCCCAAAAATGTCGACAGTCTGCATCCGTGCTCGACCATAACCTCATCAGCTCCGGGATAGGTTCTTGTTCAGACAACTTGATATCCCCACCGAGACAACAGAAACCAGGGGGCTCGCGCTCAAACCTCTTGCCATTGCAGTATTTGCAATTTGGGACTTTCTCCAAAATATGCGTGCTTTCTGGGAGGTTCGAGTACACAAAGTCAAAAGGATCAGCAGAGCCCGCCCCGGACAAGTCATATGGTTCATCTAGTTCCATGTCGAAAGTGTCAGAACCTACATGCATAATGTGTCACAACAGGGTAGACATTTAAACTGATAACAAAGAGGGCAAGTGGAGAGGCTCATGAACATACATTCAACATCATATAGGTAGTACTCCTCATCCATCGGGTCATCAGGGACAACACTTTCGTCCATGAGCCTACTAAGGAGGGCCTCCATATCATCTGTAACGTTTTCGAGCCATGTAAGTAATGGTTTGCTAAATATATTAACATATGAGGTGGAGTAAAGATAGGAGAATCACCGTTGCTTCCAATGGTGTAGTCCGATGTGCTTCCTGAACAAGGGGCAGTTAGTGAAGCAGCTCCCTCTTTGGCTAGGTTTAACTTTCCCAAAGCAGTTGAATTTGGGCATGGCATTGCGATGGATTCAACGCAAGGGGTGTTCTGCCTAGCCGCGGCATTTACCTTGCGCTTAGCTAGCAAAGCCTCCCTCTTTTCTCCAGGTATGCTCTGCATGCGTGCTCTTATGTTGGCATTCATCTCTTGCCTCTCTTCGACGGAGATATTTTTCGTTTTAGCCCTTTGTCGTGCATTCCTCTCATCGAGAGGTTTGTTTTGCCAGGCTTCTCTTCTAGTTGCATTAATCTTCTCCTTTTGCTCAGCCGTCAGCACTTTGTTTTGTCGAGCTGCTCTTCTACATGCAGAAATCTCCTCTTTTTGCTCGGTTGTCAAGTTATTTCGTCGAGCTCTATCTCGTTCACGTCTTGCTCGATTTCTTGGTTCTGAAATGCTTGCAATTGGTTGCATTTGTCCTACCATCACCGTAGTTGAACTTCCCATGGCATCATTGACATGTTTATTACCTGTATGGTGTACCCCATTTACAAAGATAATTAGGCATGAAAGTGTCTAATAACATTATATCGTGCTACCAGTAAAAGGGTATACCATTTGAACCTTCGCCCTGTAGTATCATGGTGTTGGTAAGGTTGCTTTGAAAGTAAGTTGTGTACGCAGTGTGTCCCTCTTCTTCATCAGACGATGAAATAACTGAAGTATTCGAAGGCTCATGTATGGAAAACCCAGTAGGAGGGCGTGGCACATAACTGGTGCGGGATTGCTTGGAAGCCTGATGCTCATGAACGACTGGTCGATCAATAAGAAACAAACACGGCCCATATTAATGTCAATTAGTTCAATGTGAAAGGGCATTTTTTGGTCTACTTAATATTAAAGGGATAGCATATTGTAACCTTCTTTTCCTTTACGCGATGGTTGGTTCAGATGCGACATCTTTGCAACACTTCCGTAATCTAATCCTCGACAAGAGGAAAAGATATATTGCCTGAGGGCAACGGTTTCACTTACTTGTTGGTTTCCTTATTCTTCCTCTCTTCACTTCAGATCCCAATAACCTTCGGTCTTATTTGTCCTGTTGATTCAAAGTAACCGAGCTTCAGATAATTAAAATTTCTGATAGTTCAACGTTTCTTAACTATAAAGATAGGGATAATAGTAAAAAGTACCATCTGGAACTATCTATTTGCAACTACTGTGTAAGCTACTATTACTATAGCATATCAGGGAATTTTTTCCTCAAATAAGTTTATCGCAAAAGATGGAATGAAACAATTTTACAAGAATCATTTTGTCTTCTGATTGCATTTGTGCATGTTTAGTTTTCACGGAACAAATATGTTTACTGATTGCTAACTCTATTCATGAACTTGTTTCCGTAGCTAGTTGAGATCATGCGTTCAGCTATGGTTTTGTTTATTCTAAGAAAACTGCCAGCAAAATATGAGATCACACGGTACGACCGTATCCATACTAATCTCTACTACATAGTATATGTAGCAGGGCAAATACAGGAAAGTCAACGTGGAAATCACCGTGCTTGATGGGAAGCGTGAATAAATTTTATGCGCGGAAACCTTCAGGATTTAAGGTTACTATGTTTGTATAGATAAGACCAAGAAATCCCATAAACTTTAATGGAACAATATTGATACATACAAGCCTTCACACAATATGTTCGTTTAAACAAAAAAACTGAACAGACGAAATACAAAGTACTTTGAAGATTCCGTTTTGTCACAGAATTACAGTACACACAGAAATCATATAGCATGTAGCTTGCCTAAATTACAACAGCGAATAGATAATCCAACAACATCTACTTCTTGTAGCGTGCATCTCTTTTAGCCAGCACCATCGACACGAAGGCCCACCTCCTCTCAACAAAACTTTGCACGAAGGTCATGTCAATTGCTCCACTAATTATTTTTTGGCGGATATCTGCATGTTTACATTTGAATTCAATATGCATATATTATACTGACCCTAATAGGTTTATTAATCTTTGTGTAACTTAGTGTTCTGTTAAATTAACTCACCATGGAGAGGACGTGCTACAGGATGAGCTAGGTTGAATGCAACATTAGTATAGTCTGATGTATTCAGGTCACCTATTGTTATGTTGAACAAATATAATTACCCCGGTGTATCAATAACATAAGTTAAAATATAAAGTATGTGGTGATGCGGATAAATCAATTACCAAATTTAATATCTTTCTCCAACATGGTTGCAATGACAATGGGGTTGCCACCTTCAGCCGTAGACCATAGGTATGAGTTCTGAATCAATTGTAAACCCCAAATGCCAACGGGAATAAGATTGCCCCTACGGATCAAAGTTTTCACGAATTTTTAAAAAAGAAAACATCTTTACAATAAAGATGCCATAAAATAGTTGGTGTTGTTTATATTTACTACTTAACATACCACGCATCCATGAAGATAGCTTCCTTATACTTGCCATACCTCTCAAAACGGCCACGTTCACAACAGTGAATGACTATGCCAACTATGTCTATAAAAAATTCAGTAGTCGATTTGGAATGCTGAAATTGTATTGGTCACAGTTGTATAGGCAAAACATATATGGAACATACCTACAAAGGTTTTGTTCGGACGCTTGGCTACATCCGAAAATGGCATCAGATGCTTTGGGAGTATTGGGAACTCAATAAACAGAGAGGGCTCAACCATTGTCATTCGATTAAAATGGCATTCAAACGGGTGTCCAATCGCTCTAAACTCGACAGATTCCACGTTAGGACTAATTATAACCCTATGGATGGTATATTTGCAACCAGATTGCAGTATTCGGTTGAATCGCGCTACTTCATAAAATCCCCAAACGCTTGCTTCTATTTTTGCTCCCTTGAATGTGTTTGAGCACAAAAAGTATAAGATTGTGTTAAAACACATGATCACATTTTAGTAAATTTATCAAGAGTTTTCGGAACTTACAGTTTTATCCATAAGAACAAAACAAATGTTGTCACCATATTTATTAGGCGCAAACTTCACTTCTATCCTCACACAGATGCTCCACTTTGAGATGGTATCATCAAACTCAATGTCATCAAAATCCTTAAATCTATAGTGATCAGTGTAAGATGGCTAGTACTGTATTTTATTCATGATGAGAAGGTAAGCTAAACTAACCTAGGTCGCCGCGGAGTTTCTGTCAAGGCCGCATATGTCCTCTTATTTTTGAGCTTAATGGGTGCCATCTACATTAAAAAGATACTAAAGGTTTAATTGTTGCGCACTGCCATGGGAACCTTATCGTCCCTAGAATCGCATGAAAATTGGACATTAGCACATTTCCACAAGTGTGTACCACCACCAAAGACATTCATCTACACAGCAGTTAAAAAAATTGTGGGAGGCAAATTAAGAAGAACTGTAGACAGAGAGCACATGCAGGAGCAAGATTACCAGGCTAAAATGACCAGAAAATAGGAACCACATGACTATATGGGAAACATAATCAACATGACCTGACCAGCAACTCTCTATCAATACCAGTAATAAGATTGGCCCTCTTTATTTTATAGGAGAGGGACCAGAAATACTGTCTAGCTTCAATGATCGCCTGGTTCAAAGGTCCAGATATACAAGAGCTATCAGCTGAGTAAAAAAAGTAAGCAAGTACTATAAAAGAAAACACATGGCATGCTATCGCAACTTATAAGATATACACATATAAACACAACATACACATTTATATGTTCTGTTAATGAAAGAAAAGGCCACTATTATGTATTTCTTACAAAAAGATAGGAACAGTTGGAACCATGCCACGACAAAATTTAATTTTGAACTTCGAAAAATACCACTGACTCTGAGTAGGACATGTTGTGGAATGTTTCAAAATTTCCATGTAACTTATATAACGACCTGATTAGTTTAGTTCTAAATACTTTGGTTACTCACTCTATAGTGAGATAAAACTTACTCCCATGTTTCATATTTAGAAGTTAGAAAATTTTGGTTCTGCAACATGGTTGTATTGCTAGCACTGTAGGTGTCACTAAAGTGGTCATTTAATTCCTAAAATGGTTTCACCTAGTTCACTTATCTCCACTACTATTAAACAATCAAACATGATTTTTCTTATACACACCCCGCTTATTGTATGCAAACAAATCAGCACCGCAGGATAGGCCCACCAGTGCCGATCTAACAACCAACGTCAACCCAATCGTTATATGGTGTGCACATAGCAATTTTGATTGACTGAACATACTCCACCGCAGAGAAAATTTTGACTTCCTAGTCCGTCTTTGATAAAAAAATGACTTTCTAATCCTGTCTTCACATCCCTACAATCACGCAATCCTATTTGCGGAAAAAGGAAACAAATCACCGCCAGGCCAAACGCCGCCGAAATTTCCGTCGCCTGCCTGCAAAATGCAAAGCGACCCTTCTGCCCCCTGACGTCTCCTTCTGCAATTCTAGCGATGCTGCTCCGCCTATGTCGCAGACGCCGCCGTCTGCCCCAACCTCGCTCACGTCGCCACAGTTCTCCTCCAAGGTGTCACCCCGCGACGATCCTACCAGCAGAAGGTATGCACCGATTCGCGGATGACGACCACATTCATTGACACCGCGCTCAACTTCTGCTATGCGGGCATCAACGGCACTGCTCCGCCATCGATTTCCGTCTAGTTCATCACCATTGCATGATCTTGTTGACGTCCTCTTTGTTTTCCATCCACCAATTCAATCTTCTTTTGTCCGTAGCATCGCTTCTAGCAACCTCCATCGTACTTCTATTCCCCGCGCCCTACTCCTATGAAGAAAGATGACCGGGGCCGTCTCCATGACAACACGCTGAGAGCTGCTGTCGAAGTTCGCCTCCACGACGACCGCGAAAGTGGCCAGAGTTGTGTCCTCAATCGGCGGCATCTATGTCGAGATCTGCCAGCACATCGCGCAACTGGTATGAAATTCAACTATGCGTCGACACGTCTGAATTGGTTTTGGTTTGGGCGTTTGCAGGCTCATTTTGAATGTTAGATTGTGAAATTTTGTCACCGACTACTTTTTCTAGGAGTACGTGGTGTGCGATGCCAGAGAAGTAACTAAGACGATGAGGGATGCTGAAGAGATGCCTAGTCCATGGGGTATTCAGAAAGATATTGGAGGACTAACGGAAATTGTTAGTTGTCTATCTTCGATGAGGTGACCAACATCACAACATACATTTCCTATAATACTATATTTTCCTACATCTTACTGTAGGAACTTAGAGTCTGCAGGAAGTTCACTTGACGATCCGTCATGGAAGATTAATTAACAAAACCGCATAATTTGAATGAACATGCTTTATGAAGTTGTTTCTAAAAAGCCTATCAAGTATAAACTATTCATGCTTGAATCATATAATGGATTCATGTTCAGCTTGTGTTAATTTAGAATAAACTCTGACATGGAGTTTCTCTTTCACCTTATCCTGCCGATGTATGTTCTTGCAGAATCTTACACCGTCCCACTTGCAAGTTCCTGTTGCACAAGTGGGCAGAAATTTGATGTTAAGGTTCCAATATAAGAAAAGACTGCAGTCCCTTAAGGTTACTCTCATGTTACTCTCACATGAGATAGGATGGTCTTCTCTGAACTGTAAGTCCCACAGCCTATTCCCCACCTAAGTCTCTCAACCTTTGCTATCATGCATCATCAGCATGCACATCATCAGTATCTTTAAGTTAGTTGCACAATATTTTCTATCTTGCACGTATCCAAGAAATGGCAGTGGCAATCTGTAATTGTTTTATGGACTCCAAGCTGTGCGTCTCAGTATCAATATAATGGCATGCATTTACCCCGATACTCCATGACTGAACTATTGCTTGTTATGTTTTCTGTGATCAATTCCCATGCAAGAAGTTAGAACATCAGGTTAATGTTATTGTCCATTGTAGATGTTACATGTTCATTTTTTTCATGTTTCTTCTGTTTTCTGTTTTCTTGGTTTATTCTGACTTTGATGTTGATGCGCTATACTAGAGAGAGAGAGAGAGAGAGAGAGAGAGAGAGAGAGAGAGAGAGAGAGAGCGAGAGAGATTTATTTTTCTCAGTATGCAACATGTGTTTTTTCTGAAATTTTGCATTATTTTTCTCAACTGGATTTGTTAACCTTAGAAGGATGTTACACTGCATTCTGAATTAATTTATGCTACTCTAAAAATATTTCTGAATATATCATGTCCACCCAGGTACAATGAAAATGAAGCTCAAGATTTAAGAGAACCTCGCTGTCGAGGATTATAATAGATTTCTAACAAAACATAATTCAAATATGCATATAATTATGAATGTTTTTCTTAAAAACATCTAAGTTACAAGAGGAGCATTATTTATATTTGAAAGGTTCGCCTTCACGATTATTGGCATTCCACCAGCAGTACCTACGCTCACTAAGCCCAAAAAATTGGGTAAGAATTTCAGGTGGCGGAAAGTTTGGAGTGTATGATGTTCTGAATTTTCTTTTCTTATAGCCACTGCACAAATCATGTTACCGAAGGTTGTCTATGATTATGCAATATAGGTTTCCATATATGTATAGATGATCATGTATTTAGTTTCATCTAAGAAGTGCTAATGCAGAATGACTCCCTTTAATAAATTGCATATGTTTTATTACGAAATATAACTTCTAAATTAGTTGACCTTTCACTGTGTTCAATTCAAAAACTATTGGTGCAGACGTGCGTGCACGTGCCTGATTACTATGCATAAATAGGCACTCGCCATATGCATGTGTGCCTATGAATTTAGCTCTGTCCATAAGCATGTGTGTAACTAAATTAAGTAGTAAAAGATCATCAGGAAGTTTTAGCATGTAAGACAAAAAGAAAATGTCGAACACCATCTTATAAATGTCGACACAATGTATCAAAATGGCGATCACTAAATCACCATGCTCGAGGTCACGAAATTCATAGGGAATCATCACAAAGGAAATATAGAGAAAGAACTTACAGTGTGAAAGCAATATCCCTTAGCTCAATCACTACCAGAGTCAAGAGTAATAGTGTGGCCTGCAGACATGAAACAAAAAAAACATTTTCAGGAGCATACATATTAACTACATGCTAATTCGGTTTAAGGATCCCCATATTATACAAAGTGCACCCATGAACTCCAATTAAACAGATCTCTAAAGGGATACCAACAATATAGTTTCTAGTTACCTGGCTAGTACTATGGTTTTTACTTGAATAAAAAAATTATTCAGATAATGTTGTTAGATGCTGACAATAGCATGTCTATCATGAAAAGAAAGAACTAAAAAATCCAAATAAAAATATTCATCTATTTATTATCAAGAAATTTCCTTCCAGAAGCTAAAGAAAGATTGTAAGATCATGTGAGGCAAACTAAGCATGCATGAATAAATCAAAAGTATTCTGATCCAACACTTCTTATATTCAGTACTTATGAGAAAAGATATATGGAGAAACAATTGTAATAGGGGAAGCTAAAATGCAGTCAATCTTGATGGGTATGGAATGTGCTATAGAGAAATACTAAAAAAATAAATCATGAAAATGGGTTTATGTGAAGTCCATATATGTCAACCAATGTAGGGACAGAAATGCAATTTAGCTACATACAATCCTAGCATTGTCCATCTTTTTTCCTCCATGGACTATCCAAGAACAAAAAAATAATGGTTTCACGGGCTGCTACTTAATCTGTTTTTCCTTACACGTATGACATGGTGAAATCTTTTTTAGATAACGGTGACAAGATCGTATGAACTGATCAATGCCTTGTTTAATCAGTAAAATTCTATGCATCTAGGCAGATTAGTTCTTGGAAGTGATCAAACTTTGATAAGCAGGTAAACAAGGTTAACTTAGTTACCCAGGGCAGTTGCTGGCTGACTTGGTACAGGCAGCCTTAGTAGTCTACTACCTTTTACTTAGATAGGATCATTTAAACTTGACGAGGTGCAGTTCATCGTCTCATGACTCATGCGTTTCTTACCCATTTTTCGGACCGACGAGCTAAACTGGCTTAAGGCATATGAATTGTCCACAGAGTGAATAGAGGAGAAATTAGAATCGCAAATACACTGAAATAACCTCATCTAGCAGAGAAGAATAAGAATCGCAAATACACAGGCTTAAAGCATATGGAAAATTAGGACTACCAATCAAAAGATCCTTCTACAACATCATGATAGACTTCTAGCCTAATTTTTGTCACAACACATGGATGCAACTCCTTTGTGTACCTTGCAGTCGCCATCACACGATGCTACACCGTCCTGGAACCACCACCTGCACGTCATGAATATCAATCAAATCAAATCAAACCAAAAGAGCAAGCAGAAGACGAAGACGATGTCGAGGAGTGAAGCAGACCAACGCGTGTTCGGCCAAAGATGGGGCGTATGGAGGAGTCCTGTTCACGACCTCCTGACTTGCTGGTGGGGGATGAGCAACATGGACGGCGGGCCGGTGTGGCCACTCTCGGCGAGTCAGACCGGTTTCGCGCTCTGGCCACTGTCGGCGGCGTCGAACCAGTTCTGTGCTCGGAGGTATCCAGGCGGTGGCAGCTGGTCCGGTCGCCGGATTGGAGAGAGCTGACGGGAGGCGAGAGGAGAACAAGGGTAGGGAGAGAGGCTTTGAGGATTTTGTACTACTGGAGGTAGCAGTGACCACGACCTCCACGATCGGCAGTTGCCGCGCACGGAGCTGACCGGCGGTTGCCATGGATTGACCGGCGGTTGTGAGGCGGCACCGGGGGATTTGGTCGGTGTCGCAGTAGGGATTAAGGCGCGGTGGCGGCGGGTGTTGCTGGCGGTGCTGCGAGGCGGAGCCAGAGGTCATGGCGCAGATCGACGGGCAGATCGACGGAGGAGGAGCTCAGGCGGCGTACGCCATGGATCGGGATTTTTTGTCTCGCGTTCGTGGCCTGAGACGAATAGAGGATGGATTGATTTTTCCCTCACGGTCCGGTCGTGGCAGTCACAGGAAAGGACCCGTTTCTGTTTTTTTAGGTATATACTCCGTTTCTATTTCTACACTGCGTGCGACGTTCCGTTCTCTTCACGTACGAGAGTTTTTTTTGGACGGTGAGAATTGCGGGAGGTAATACGACGTACCAGCGATCTGGTCGTCTTCCCCTTTAATGAATAGTAGAGATTAGGTATAGATTAGATGCAGACGAGGAGTCGTACATGTGAGATGGCTGCGGAATCCTCCACACCACCCGTTGATACGTTGAACCCCGAGTCACTTGGCATCGAGTTCACCAAGGAGTTCCAGCTGAACCGTTTCAACCGTCTCAAGTTTTGAGAAATTAAGTCCACCAAGTGGATGTGTCCTTATATCCTGAACCAACTTGGCATTCGTGGTGATTTTGATTTACTTTGCAACAATGTTGGTTTGTATAAGTTTGTCTTTCAGGATGTTGCCACGTATCGTCGTTTGACTCTTGAGTTCTTCAGCACCTTGACCCATACGGTGGATCCTTTGGTTGTGCCGAGGAACAAAGGCCCGGAGTTGATCTAATCAAATTCCGTCTTATGAACTATGAGTATACTTTGACACTCAGCCAATAGGCTCAGTGCTTTGGGTTTGCCAACAACACCGCTGATGTACGCACAACAACTTTGTTTTAGATCCTTTCCCTTCACAATAATTTAATTTGATGAGAATTCGTTGAAACATACCCAAGGGGAACCAAATTGATCATCCTGCTATTCGATATTTATTCTATGTGATTGCTAACACACTGCAGACATGTAGTGAGTTTACTAGATTTAATGAGGAGGACATGTTGATTCTTGCAAAAGCTGTTCTTATTAATTGTAACTTAACACCAAATTTGGGCGCTCTACTTGTCTTTTACCTTAAGCATCAGGCTCTTCAATCTCGAGGACCCATATGTGGAGGATGAGTCGTGACCGTTCTTACACGTGTACTTCGTATCAACCTAAAAACATCCAACCGTTGACTGGAAGTCACTGTCTCGGTCTTTCTACTCTAAGAGCATATGGTATAATTCCTAAAAATCATGGTAGATATTTCTTCGATATACCTGTAGCAGATCACTTGATCCCAGCTCCTTTACCTAACGGTTTATTAACTATCGAAGATGGACGATTGCGTTTTGACGCGCAGGTTGAAGCTACTCTACCCTAATAAGAAATACACGTGGGAGGAGGAGAAGATGAAGAAGTAGAACAAGGAGGACCCGAACAAGATGATCAGCCACCAAACCACTACACCACCTATGAAGATATATATACACTCGAAGGAAATATTCAAAACATAAACAACCTCTCCATGAACCTTCGAGATATTACTACAAGCCTCGTCACCCAGTTCCATGATTGGAGCAGTTAGTGGAATGTGGGAGACTATCCACCACCACCATAATGAGCAAAAAAATAGCTTGCAAAAGCCTGAGCTTGGGGATATGTTCCCCCGATAAATTTATTTGAGAAATAACGAGGTTGTACTCCAGCTCCTTGGGAGCTTTGAAACAGCCGTGTTGGCTTGTTCCAACACTTTGCTTTTTAATTTGCTTTCGTTTTCGTTTATTTTTGTTTTTTTATTTGTTTTTCTTTTCTTAAACCCTTGCTTGGTCGCAAGTTCTTTTCTATTCTTTAATTCCTATACTAAAAAATATAAAAGATTTTTCCGTTTTTCCCTTTTTTTCGTAAACATGGATTCACACTTTGCCTCTTTATTTTAATATCATTAAATCGTGTTTGAGTTTTGAAGGAACACATCCCTATAAGGAAGAGGATCATGAAGTCACTTATAAGAGGTATGTCTTATGTCTCCCACTTATGAAGTTTGAGTTGTTTATCTTAGTTGATTGATTTGCTAAGATGCCATGCTAGTGGAAAGTAATTTAGTATGGTTAGATTAAGGCTTTTTATTGGTACGATGATTAGTTGTTGAAGCTCTTGCTCTAGTTCTTTTAGTTTACCGAGTCTTACCTTGGAAATAATATTGCTAAAAAAGTACAATAAGAAAAAGTTTGAAATTTATGACTTGTTTGATGAATGATTGTCTTGAGAGTATACCCTTGATGATACTTAACCCCATAGATATTTTTATAGTCTTGACGACACTCATGAAAGGAATTGTTTGATTGAAATAAAGTCTAATGGTAATTGTGGTGCATGCCAAAGATAATCTTGTGGATCAAACCGCGGTACTAGCTCAAAAAAAGAGAAAGAATTGAGATAACCTTGTTCTATGTCTGAAAGGCCCAACTTAGGTCGACTAGAGGGGGGGTGGATAGGAGACTACCAATTTTTATATTTTTATCCCACTTTTAAGGCTTAAGCACAACGTAAGGTTCACTAGAGATGCAACTACGTGAACACCCTAAATGACAAGTAGCACAAAGGAAAACAAGAGAGTAAATACAAGAAGTAAAGGAGCGGAGCGAAAGAACCGGCAAGGGGACACGAAGATGTAATTCCCGTAGTTCACTTCCAAGGAAGCTACGTCTATGTTGGAGAGGTGTCAGGGCCACACAAGGTCTCCTGAGCGCCACAAAGGCCTCACCTTCTTCTCCGGTGAGCACCACCACAAAGGTGGCCTCACAATCCACTAACCGGTGACCTTGAAGGCGCCAACCGAAAACCTTTACAACGAGGTTGAGGGGAGGCTTCACAACTCAATTGAAGGCCCTCAACGACACCCCGGAGCTTTACAACAAATGCCCCAGCTCCGAGGATGCCCTACACCGTCTAGGGTTCCAAGAACCCAAGAGACGAAATCCACGAAGGATGAGTGGGGGAAATCCAAATTCCTTTGGTGGAGGTGTAGATCTAGGTCACCTCTCCCAATCCACAAAAGATCAAGAGATTTGAGTGGGTAGGGAGAGAGATATAGCAAAGTCAAACTCTTGTGAAAATGGTGGAGAGAGAGAACAAAGAGATAAAGTTGGAGGAGGAAGAAGGGGGCTTTAAATAGCACCCCTTCAAACGGGCAGAATTTGCCCTGGCCCGACGCCGTCGGTACAACCGGTGACTGACCGGTAGTACCGGCGAGCGAGCCACCACCGGTCCAGCCCAGGCCACGTAACGGTCAAACGACTGTTGGTGGACCCAAAAGGGCTGGCCGGTAGTACCGGTCCAAATTCCGCCCTTATTTCCACCAAATAGGCAGTGCGAGGCAGAAGGTTATCTGACCCGCACTGCCCAGCGTCGGAAATATGACCGGAACCGGACCCGAAACTACCGGTCCCCGAAGCTGGCCGGTACTATCGGTGAGGGAGCGGTACTACCGCTCAAGGGGCAGAAGCAGGTCTGGCCGGTACTACCGGTCCAAGATCCAACGCTATTTCCGACAAATAGGCAAAGTTAGACAGAAGTCTTACAGAGCCCAAAAAGGCTTCATCGGAAATAGGACCGGATCTTCGATCGGAAGTACCGCTCGAACAGCCCTGGGAAAACCCCTGGGTGGTACTACCGCCGCCTGGCCGGTACTATCGGTCAGGGTAGAAACCCCTCCAACGGCTCAAAAAACACTCTCTCACTCGAAAACTGGGATGGCTGTGGAGGTGCATATATGGTCTGTGCATGAAATATTGATTTCCCACAACCTTCCTAGATGGACTCCCTCTTGATAGTACGGTAGCCTAAAATGTAAACAAGAGAAAGTGAAAAATAAAAGCTATCGACTGCAAGCTCTTCCTTGAGAGACAACATCCACGAACACGTCTGAAGATAAAACCTGAAACTCGGACAAACGGTTAAACCACAAAAAGGAGTTGTCATCAACACCAAAAACATAAGGAGAAAAAATAATCCTTTCAATCTCCCCCTTTTTGGTGCTTGATGACAACCCCACAAGATTTGCACAAAGAGGCAATACAACTAGAGGTGAGAGAGGCTCCCCCTGAAGCATGGGAGAGAGCTCTCCCAACCGAGAAAAGAGTGGAGCTCATACCTTGCACCAACACAATTTTGGTGAGACAAAGATTTGACAATCAAGAATAGTCCACCACAAAACCTTAGGAGAATACCACAGAGATACCTTACCACATAGATTCACCAACAAGGTAGCAACCATACAAGAGGTCCATAGACAATAACGGAGGTCCACAACCATTACAAAACGGAATAATGTGTGCACGAGCATAAAAAGATCAAAGAAAAAGCGAGCTCGTGACACAACCCATGCAAATCCCAAGATCCTAACGGAGCACTTTCTCCCCCTTTGGCATCAAGACGCCAAAAAGGGACAAAGAAGCCAAACTACGCGCCCCACCCACCAACGAACGTAGGAGGCGGCTCGGGGTCCCAAGAGGCATTGTTCCAAGCGGGCGGGAACTGACTGGAGATCTCTGGCTCGTCATCACTATCAGTCCATTTGCAATGCGTGTTGATCCACTCATCCTTGGGCGCGGTGACGAAGCTAGACTCAGGTGACACATGAATATCAAGCTTCCTCATGATGGCCTTCTCCCGGCGAACACTGTGCCTCTGAGCAACATAGGACTGATACTCACGGTCCTGAAGGAAGCAGAAGGTCTTCTTCACCTTCTTCAGCAGCTTTTTAGCCCAAGAGGGTTGCCTCACAAGTCAGGGTGGAGGAGAAGCCTCAGCACGGTCCCCATCACTAGCATCCGAAGCAGTCCTACCAGCAGCATCGTCGTCTTCAGCCTGAGAGCGAGGTGGCTTGTGCTTCATCACACGGAGAGTCTTCTCCTCATGAATAGTGAGAACCTCCTGAGGGTAGAGGGAGCCAATTGCCACCCTCCACTTGGCATTGATAAGAGTCTGGATGTAAGGAGCATATGGACAAGACCTCTTCTCAATCATAGCGGACCAGATTTCTTCAAATATGTAATCCATAACATCAAGAGGCTCATGAGAGTTTCTGTGGCGGTAAGTCTGAAACATGAGATCAATCTGGAAGGCGTGAAGCTGATCAAAGTTACCTGCCTTGGGAGCAATGGTGTTCTGATAGAACTTGCGCATGATGTCATAGGTGGGAAGGAGATGGGCAACGTTTCCAGCAACGCCGCGACCCTCAATGTAAAGAGGCTCAAGAACTTCTGGCCCGGAGGCCTTCCCCCTATGCACCCACCACCCATTGGCACGACGACCGCCTTCCTGAATAGGGTAGCCAAGAAGGGCAGCAAACTCAGACCACTTAGCAGACAGATAGAGGTTTTGGGTCATCCACTTCATGGTTCGATCATCAGGGTCAGTATCAAAGTAGAGAGTGGAGTAAAACTGAGCAATGGCCCTCTCATCAAAGTTCTCACGGTGTTGCATCAGCTTGATGAGCCCAAACCTCCTACACATATCAAGAGCTTCACCAAAGTATTCAGGGTTGCTTTACATCTTTGCAATGTTGATGTGCTTCTGAGGAGCACACACATTCTTCTTCTTAGTAGCATAAATCTCATAATAGATCTCCTGTTGACGCACGGTGTGGAAGAAAGGATCCTGGGCCAGGCGGTCACGAGGAACAGCGTAGGGATCAATCTTGCGAATCTCCTCATAGGCAAGCTGTGGCCAAGAGGAAATCTTCTTCTTGCTAGAATCCGGTCCAGAGGTGGTCTTCTTTTGACTTGCCAGAATAGGCCTCTTGCCTTCCGTAGCAGCAGCACAACGCTCAGCTGCAACCCTCTGACGAGCAGTCTGACTGGGAGGGCGCACAACCTCAAGATCATCCTCATCAATCTCTGACGGTCCACGAGAGGGAGCACGAGACCGCTTGGATCTGCCACGGGAACCCCCTTGCCCTGGGAGAAAAGCAAATAGAAGGGAGGAACTAGAGAATAAGTGCACAAGGTCGAAGAAAAACAAAAGCAACTAGACTGAATTGACACGGTACAGAGACAGATATCAGAAATTGGTGCATCGAAAGTTCCGCCTGGTGGCCGGAACTACCGGTCGCATGGGATGCACCGGAAGTTCCGGTCATGCCCTGCCCCTGGGCGGTACTACCGCTGCCTCACCGGTAGTACCGATGAGAGGACCACGCCGGTAGTACCGGCGAATCGGCACCGGTAGTACCGGTCAGGGCACGAACAGGGCAGTTCAAAAACTGGGTCCAAATCCCAGATTCGAGGAAACTCGATGCACAAATCGATGACATCTAGACTATGTACTGAGGCAAAACAATCTAAAGTAGAATCCTATCCCTACCAAGACTCCCCATTGAAGTTCTAGCCAAAGAAGGGCCCTAGACATGGAATGTCCTACTCAAGCACAAAAGTGACTAGATCTCCATGACTGGAGCACGAAAGGAGCAAATACCAGGGTCCATGGCGGGGAATCGAGGACGGGAGGAATCCCACGGATCCGATCTGATGAGGGACGGCTGGAATCGGTGTGGCCGGCGGTGTCACCGTGGAGTGCTCCTTGAGAACTAGGGGTGTTGAGATGGGGTCAAGGGGAGGCAAGTGGGGAAGATGACCCCGTGCCCCCCTTGGCCCATCACTTAACAGGGGCCCCTTTCACCGGTAGTACCGGCCAGAGGCCGGAACTACCGACGACACCGGTAGTTTTGGGAGAAGATACTGCCGATCAAGGCGGAATTTCTGAAAGAAAATTTAGCCCTGACCGGTAGTACCGGTTCAGACCGGAACTACCGATGATTCTCAGAAAGCAAACTCCAGATTATAATTGGCAAGGAAAACAACCTTGAGAAAAAACTGAAAAGAACCAGAACCACCCGAAAGAATAAACTCAAACCAACGACTGCGAGTCAAAAAGCAGAAAGTCGGTGGCCTTGGCCACCATATGAGTATACTTGGCTTGAAACCGCGAAGATGTATCTTGGGTTCACTACCAACACTCATCATTTAAGCTCAAATTGTCTCCTTGAGAGACCATAGAGAATGAATACATTAATGTGTGCATAATAGGAGGAGTGATGGTTCATTGGAGGAACCACACTCCCCCTAAAACCATGCGTACCTCCAAACAAGATATCCTTTGAGACCTGGGTATGTGCGCAAGATACTTAAGCCACGTTGCTTGAATCAATGATATTTAGTTCATGCCTCAACTCCTGGAACCTTGCTTCATCAAGTGGCTTCGTGAAAAGATCCGCAAGATTGGCCTTGGTAGGAACATACTCCAAAGAAATGTCTCCTCTAGCAACATGATCCCGAATGAAATGATGATGAATCTCAATGTGCTTGGTCTTGTTGTGTTGAACTGGGTTGTGAGCAATAGCAATAGCACTCTCATTGTCACACAAAAGTGGCACCTTGTCAAAAGAGAGTCCAAGATCCTTCAAGGTTTGCTTCATCCATAGTAATTGAGCACAACAACTCGCGGTGGAGATGTACTCAGCTTCGACAGTGGACAAAGACACGCAGTTTTGCTTCTTCGAGGACCAACACACCAAGGACCTCCCAAGAAATTGACAAGCACCGGAAGTAGACTTTCTCTCCACTTTATCTCTTGCCCAATCCGAATCAGTGTAACCAATGAGATCAAAGCTGGCCCCCTTTGGGTACCACAGCCCAAAGTTAGGGGTATGAACCAAATATCGAAAGATTCTCTTGACCGCCACCATGTGGCTTTCCTTTGGAGCGGCTTGAAATCTTGCACACATACCCACACTCAACATAATATCCGGTCGAGAAGCACAAAGATAGAGTAGAGAACCAATCATCGAGCGGTGAAGCTTTTGATCCACATCCTTACCCTTGGGATCAAGATCAAGATTAACCTTTGTGGGCATGGGAGTTTTGACTCCATTTACTTGATCAAGGTTGAACTTCTTGAGCATATCTTGGACATATTTGGCTTGGTTGATGAAAGTCCCTTTCCTCAATTGTTTGACTTCAAAGCCAAGAAAGAATTCCAACTCCCCCATCATAGACATCTCAAAGCGGTCGGTCATGAGCTTAGCAAAATCCTCATTGAAAGCTTTGTTAGTAGACCCAAAAATAATGTCATCAACATAGATTTGGCAAATGAACAAGTTTCCTCCAACTTTCTTAGTAAAAAGAGTGGGATCAATGAGGCCTACTTCGAAACCACGGTCTAACAAGAGCTCTCTAAGGCACTCATACCAAGCACGAGGGGCTTGCTTGAGACCATATAGTGCCTTATCGAGTTTGTAGACATGGTCCGGGAAGAGGGGGTCCTCAAAGCCCGGAGGTTGCTTGACATACACCAATTCTTTTAAAGGACCATTAAGAAAAGCACTCTTGACATCCATTTGTTGCAACTTGAAATTATGATGGGTAGCAAAGGCAAGAAGCATGCGAATGGATTCTAGACGAGCAACGGGAGCATAAGTTTCACCATAGTCTATGCCCTCAACTTGAGAGTATCCTTGGGCAACTAACCTTGCTTTGTTGCGGACAACTATACCATTTGCATCCTTCTTGTTCTTGAAGATCCACTTGGTCCCAATCACATTTTGACAATCTTTGGGTCTTTTCACAAGAGTCCACACCTTGTTCCTCTTGAAGTTGTGGAGTTCTTCGTTCATAGCATCAAGCCAATCATCATCTTTAAGAGCTTCGAAGACCTTTTGGGGCTCAACATGAGAAATAAACGCATGATGAGAACTAAAAGAGGTTAGTTGTCTCCTAGTAGTGGAGCCCCTATTGAAGTCTCCATAAACATTATCAAGGATATGTCCATCTTTGATGAGCTTGGCAAGGCGGTATGCTTGACGACGAGCTTGGGTCTCAAGATGAGATTCTTGAGCAACCACTTGATCATCACCACGATTCGAGAGCCCTCCTTGACAATATGAATGAACTTGATCACTATCTTCATCAACATCAACCGAGGGAGAGACATCATCATTTGGCAGAGAGACACTTGCTTGGCCTTGGTCATTGTCAACTTGACAATCTTCAACTTGACCTTGAGAGTCATTAACATGAGGAGCTTCAACAACTTGGAGGGGAGGAGCTTGATCAACTTGAGGTAGACTTGGACTTGAAGAGTCATGAGCATGAAGATCTTGAGAGGAGCTTGTCGAATCTTGAGAAGCATTAAGTTGACCTTGAGGTGCAAGAAGGTCTTGTGAGAGTGAAGGCTCCGCTTGAGTGGAGCTTGGTCCTTCTCCTTCGGCCACAAGGGGATCCTCAATGGGGTGGAAGAAACCCACACCCATTCTTCTTATGACTTGGGGAGGAATTTCATCACTTGGATCACGAATACCATCTTGCCGCACAAGAGACTCATGATCTTCATCAAACTCCACATTGCTAGATTCTTCAACCCTTCCCGTTGCTTTGTTGTAGACTCGATAGGCATGGGACTGATTTGAGTACCCAACAAAGATCCCTTCTTGAGCCCTAGATTCAAACTTTGACAAGCGGACACCTTTCTTGAGGAGGAAGCATCTACAACCAAACACCCGGAAGTACTTGAAATTTGGCTTGTGACCGGTGAAAAGCTCATATGGATTCTTGTTCTTCTTCTTGCGTAAATAGAGGTGATTGGTTGCATGACAAGCGGTAGAAATGGCTTCGGCCCAAAAGTTATATGGCGACTTGAATTCCTCCATCATGGTCCGGGCCGCATCCATCAAGGTACGGTTCTTCCTTTCGGCAACACCATTTTGTTGAGGGGTATAGGGGGTAGAGTATTGATGTTTGATCCCCTCATTACTAAGAAACTCATCCAAAGTGTAGTTCTTGAATTCGGTGCCATTTTCACTTCTAATGGTGAGGATGGTGGAATTGAGTTGCCGTTGCACTTGATTTGCAAAGTCGATGACGGTTTGTTGAGTCTCACTCTTGAACTTGAAGCAGTAGACCCAAGTGTAACGTGAAAAGTCGTCAACAATCACCAAACAATACTTCTTCCCACCAAGACTATCATGAGATGGAGGCCTAAAGAGATCCATGTGAAGAAGCTCCAAGCACCGCTCAGTGGTGATTTGATTGAGAATCTTGTAGGGCTTCTCATGCATCTTCCCTTCTATACATGCCCTGCACACACGATCTTTGGCAAAGGAAATGTCTTTTAGTCCAAGGACGTGGCCCCCCATGTAGAGACTTTGCAAAGCCTTCATGTTAACATGGGCTAGGCGGCGATGCCACAACCAGCCCACGTCGGCTTTCGCATAGAGACATATAGCATGTGTAGATGGCTTTCCGGAGAAATCCACTACATATAAGTCATGCTCTACGTATCCAATGTAAGCCACCATGAGAGACTTGCTCCACATGAGGACCACAGAATGCACACTAAAGAAAGATGAAAGACCCATGATAGCAAGAGCACGAACAGAAAGAAGATTGTAGCCAAGGGTTTTGACAACCATGACATTTACCAAGGATACATCCGGGGCAACTACCACCTTACCAAAACCCAATACCTGAGAGCTTGTTTTATCACCATAGGAGACTAAAGTATTGGCAAAATTTGGCCTAATCTCCGACATGATAGACTTGCTTCCGGTCATATGGCTTGTAGCTCCACTATCAAGCACCCATTTTGCACCTCCGGAAGCAAAGTCCTACAAGAAAATCAAGCTTTGGTTTTAGGTACCCATTTTGCAATGGGTCCCCTTTTGTTAGTCACAAGGGTCTTAGGTACCCAAATGTTCCAATGATAATCATGAGTGTAAGATGTTCCAATGTACTTAGCATAAACATGACCATCAAAATATTTGCAAAGAATGTAGGAAGGGTTATTCTTCCCGGCAAAGTTATCACTTTGCACAAAGATAGAATCATGAGAGGATACTAGAGCAAGGTTCTTGCTCTTCTTCCTTTTCTTGTTCCTTCTCTTGTTCTTCCTCTTGATAGTGGCTTGCCCTTTTGCAAGTTGATCTTTTAATGTCTTGTTCTCCTTAACAAGATCCTCATGCTTGCAACAAGGGTTAGACGAACAAGACAAATGCACAATAGGCGAAGCGGAAGACTTTGAATGTTCAATATTTAGTTGCGTTTGGAGTTGCTTATGAGCCTCAAAGATACTTGAGAATTTACTCTCCAAGGCGTGATGTTCCTCCTTGAGTTTCTCAAAATCCTTGAGGCATTCATGACCAACACCAAACTCAACCTTTTCATTTTTAAGGACATTCAATGAAGCAATAGCATGATCTCGTTCTTTAACAAGTTGCGATATAAAGGCATTATGGTCATCAACAAGTTTAGCCACACTTTTCTCAAGAGTTATTCTCATGTTATGTTCATCTTCAAGAGATTGGGATAGAGAGGCAATCTCATCGGCGGCCTCTCTCTCATATTTACCTAACATGTCAATAACTTCCTCTTTCTCATCTAGCATTTCCCTAGCATGGTCAAGTTGGTTTACAAGTGTTTCAAAGCACATCCTAGTATCATCATCTAGATGCTCCATGGATTCACACATGCTTACCATCTCTTTCTTAACCTCTAAACCATCTAGATCATGCAAGGGAAGTTCATTTGGCGAGGACTTGGAAGCGGGAGTTACCTCGGTGGCCTTAGCCATGAGACACTTTTGGTTGCGGTTAGTGATGTTCTCGTTAGGGGATTCGAAGAGAGACACTCGTGGAGTAGATGAAGTAGAAATAGCGGCAACCCCCACGATCTCTCCACCTTGACCTTCATTCTCAACATCATCATCATCATCGCCCGAAAAGTACTCTTCATGGACCACCATTGACCTTTCCTTGTTAGGTGAGTTCTTGTTGTGGAAGTTCTTGTTCAAAGGATGAGGAGGTCATGGCTTGTTCTTGCGAATGAGGCGACCTCCATTGTCTTCTCTATTCTCGAAGGGGCATTGAGCTACAAAGTGACTCTTGTCGTTGCAATTGTAACAAGATCTAGTCTTTGGAGTCTTCAAGGTTGAGTTGAATCTTGGGTTGTCCCTTGACCTTGACTTCATGCCCGGTTTGTTCCAAAACGCCCTTGATGCTAGAGCCAAATGCTCATTTAAAGCATATTTGATGTCCTCTTGAGACCACTCACTTGAGTTGTCGTCTTCATCAACTTCCACCACTTGAGCTTTCAAGGCAAGGTTCAGCTTTTGAGACCCATAGGCATGAGCACGAGCTGACTCCGCATTCTTCTTGGCAATGACTTCACTCAGCACCTCTTGAGAGGACATGGTATGTTAGTTGCTTCTCCCCTTGATAGAGTTGAGTTTTTGTTCCTCGAAGGGAAGAAGAGCTTGAACAAACTTCCTCTTCATGAATTTGTCGTCAACATAGGTAGCTCCAAGGTCCCTCAAGGTACAACAAAGAACCTTGAGCCCACGATACATGTCTTCGGGTGTCTCATCATCTTGCATTGCAAAGCCATCAGACTCATTGTTGGCTTCATCAAACTTGGAGCTTTGAATACTCGCATTTCCAATATACAACTCGGTGAGATGATCCCAAGCTTCTTTGGCGGTGGAGAATTGGCGAATGTGAGCAAAGTCCTTGGGGGTCAACGCCTTTTGAATCATACCCAAGGCGGTGGCATTGAGTTGCTTGTCCACGACCTCGGCACGAGTCAACTTCTTAGCATCATATGGAGAGAAGCCTTCTTCCACAATCCTCATCAATTCAATAGAGGAGCTGGATATATGAGATTGCATTAGATATTGCCAATTGGCAAAGTTAGAAGTATCTAGTATGGGAGGTGCTTCTTGAGGTATGATGTGCGGCATGGGAATAGGAGGATCCGGCGTATATTTGAACGGTGGTGGTACCGCCGAGTAATCCTTGACTCCCTCTTTGGAGGAGGAGTCACCTAGCCCCTGGGAGCTCTCGCTTGGGAGCTTGGTGGTTTGAGCCACAAAGCCTAGACCCAAGTGTTTTGGGGCTGCCGCGGGAATCACCCCGGGGGTAACCACTTGCACGGGAGCGGAGGGGGCTTCGGCTTCAAGAGATGCATCATGAGGGGTTTCTAGCATGGGGGTAGGCTTAAGGGATTGCAAAAGAGTCATCATTTCCTCAAACTTGGTCATCATGGATGTCTCCAAACGATTGAGGTCATCCATGGAGGCCAAGTTCTTGGGGGCTGCACCCACACTTCCCTCTTCGTCGGCCATAGTCTCTTAGGCGGTTAAGCCCGAAGTAAGAGCCGAGGCTCTGATACCAATTGAAAGGCCCAACTTAGGTCGACTAGAGGGGGGTGAATAGGAGACTACCAATTTTTATATTTTTATCCCACTTTTAAGGCTTAAGCACAACGTAAGGTTCACTAGAGATGCAACTACGTGAACACCCTAAATGACAAGTAACACAAAGGAAAACAAGAGAGTAAATACAAGAAGTAAAGGAGCGGAGCGAAAGAACCGGCAAGGGGACACGAAGATGTAATTCCCGTAGTTCACTTCCAAGGAAGCTACGTCTACGTTGGAGAGGTGTCAGGGCCACACAAGGTCTCCCGAGCGCCACAAAGGCCTCACCTTCTTCTCCGGTGAGCACCACCACAAAGGTGGCCTCACAATCCACTAACCGGTGACCATGAAGGCGCCAACCAAAAACCTTTACAACGAGGTTGAGGGGAGGCTTCACAACTCAATTCAAGGCCCTCAACGACACCCCGGAGCTTTACAACAAATGCCCCAGCTCCGAGGATGCCCTACACCGTCTAGGGTTCCAAGAACCCAAGAAACGAAATCCACGAAGGATGAGTGGGGGAAATCAAAATTCCTTTGGTGGAGGTGTAGATCTAGGTCACCTCTCCCAATCCACAAAAGATCAAGAGATTTGAGTTGGTAGGGAGAGAGATCTAGCAAAGTCAAGCTCTTGTGAAAATGGTGGAGAGAGAAAACAAAGAGATAAAGTTGGAGGAGGAAGAAGGGGGCTTTAAATAGCACCCCTTCAAACGGGCAGAATTTGCCCTGGCCTGACGCCGTCGGTACTACCGGTGACTGACCGGTAGTACCGGCGAGCGAGCCACCACCGGTCCAGCCCAGGCCACGTAACGGTCAAACGACTGTCGGTGGACCCAAAAGGGCTGGCCGGTAGTACCGGTCCAAATTCCGCCCTTATTTCCGCCAAATAGGCAGTGCGAGGCAGAAGGTTATCTGACCAGCACTGCCCAGCGTCGGAAATATGACCGGAACCGGACCCAGAACTACCGGTCCCCGAAGCTGGCCGGTACTACCGGTGAGGGAGCGGTACTACCGCTCAAGGGGGCAGGAGTTGGTCTGGCCGGTACTATCGGTCCAAGATCCGATGCTATTCCGACAAATAGGCAAAGTTAGACAAAAGTCTTATATAGCCCAAAAAGGCTTCATCGGAAATAGGACCGGATCTTCGATCGGAAGTACCGCTCGAACAGCCCTGGGAAAACCCCTGAGCGGTACTACCGCCGCCTGGCCGGTACTACCGGTCAGGGCAGAAACCCCTCCAACAGCTCAGAAAACACTCTCTCACTCGAAAACTGGGATGGCTGTGGAGGTGCATATATGGTCTGTGCATGAAATATTGATTTCCCACAACCTTCCTAGATGGACTCTCTCTTGATAGTACGGTAGCCTAAAATGTAAACAAGAAAAAGTGAAAAATAAAAGCTATCGACTGCAAGCTCTTCCTTGAGAGACAACATCCACGAACACGTCCGAAGATAAAACCTGAAACTCAGACAACGGTTAAACCACAAAAGGAGTTGTCATCAACACCAAAAACATAAGGAGAAAAAAAATAATCCTTTCAATGTCTCTAATGCACACCTTTGGGATGCCAACAACTCCGCTAGCTTTTGAACGATCTATGGTATAACCCCGTATTTCGGCTATGAGTTGATGACATGAGTGACATACGTGTCAATATATGGGCAAAAGTATTGGTACTCTCAAAGGTTGTGCAAATGCTTGCAAAAGAAACAATCAGCAATCCTTCAAAAAGTGAAAGAAAGAAAAAATATATCTATGAGGATCCACATAACAAGTCTTTGGTATGGTTTCATTACTACTTTATGAATTTTTATTGAAAGACAATGATTGGATTAGAAGTGTTTTTGATAGACTTTATTTATTGATGTGGGTGTAAATAAGACACTTCATTATTATACTACTTGGGACATGAAACTCTCTTATTCAATTATGCTATTTAAACATCCTAGTGTTCCTTGGAAAGCTGAGAGTTAATTAATTGAATTAGATTAATTACTACACTTATAGTTACTTATACTTATATTAAACTTTACTTTTATTGCCTTGACTTACCGAAGCTTGTATAGTATTCCTGTCATCTCTCTAACTTTGATAAGCTTCACAAATGAATGAAGTGTTGAGCACATACGACTACCAACTGTAAGTGAACTCTTATTCTCGTTGTTTCAAGTTTAAACGTTGAATTCCTTATAATTATTTTGGTTCTTCTTGCTCGAGGACGATCAAGGTTTGAGATTTGGGGAAGTTGATGGCTCCAATTTTCACCATTGCCAATAAAACTCTCAATCCTTGCCACTAATGACTAATAATTTCAAATATATGAAAATCCTCTCTTTGATTTATGTTGTGTAGGAAATCACGACTTTTAATGCGAAATAGGAGTCATAATGAAGGATTTTGAGGAAGTACACAAGACCAAGTAATTGGGATGCAGTACCAAGGCGCTAGATTGCTTAACGACCCCTGGTATGGGCGCGGTTCACCCGTATCGCCCGCCGATACTAGGTGGCAACGGCTTCTTCTTGTCAAATCCTATAACTTTCGTGAAGACAACTATATATTTTGAGGCTCCAGCCGCCGGCTAGAGAGCCGCCATTCTCAGATTCAATCACAACACCACCAAAGGAGATCCACACCATTGTTTATCACTCCCACCATCCATCCATCCACTAGCCATAGACATTACTTTGTACTTTAGATCTCCTTGTGATTTGGCGACCATTATAAGAATATTTGATTTCAATCTAAGTATTTGTATGATGTTTTCTATCTCCGATCTATTTGTTATGAGTGAGTAGTCCTCATGGGCTGCGGGTTGGGGAGAAACCTTGCAGCGATTATGTGCATCTAGATCATGGGAGAACTGTATTTTGTTTGCAATTTTGATTTGTATCTTTTGTTTGTTTGTCTCTTGTCTCGATCTGTGGACTTGTAGGTACCCAAGATCCTTTAGATTGATAAAGGCTTGAGGTGGGATACTTGGCTAGCAGCGATCTCATAGGAACCTCAGTGACAAAAAGGGTAGTACGGTCTTCGCTTAGCTCCCCATTCGGGATCAACAACAACATCACCACTTAAAGCTTTGATCTGTGTTTTACACTTAATAATCGTTCGTAACCCGTGGCTTCGGTGTGCACTCGGTTGGATTAAAAGTCTATTGCTATGCCCGTTGCATCATAGGGGCTCTAGAATATTAGGATATGTTGCCCACAAGAGATTATCACCATTCAAACATTATACATGACTATGCTTATTATTATCTTTTATCCCATTTGATGTGCAGCTACAAGTGGATCTTCAAACATGGCCTATTTCCATCCATTGATTCACACCCATTATAAAGTAAACTAGATTGGTCTGGTCAAGTAAGGTAAAACGAACAAACAAAGTCTTGTAGATGTGTCCTTTTTATTACCTTTTAATAGTGCTTCCCGAGGTTTGATTAAACCTATGTATTCTAGGGAAAAAGCTATTATACTACATCCGTGAATCCGGATCGAAGGTATCAACCACGCCAGGACGCCTTGTACGTCTTCATCCCCGCCCTTGCGTGCCCGGTATTGGCAACACGGGTCTGTGCCTTCGTCCCCGACATGTCCTCGAGCCTGGCAATCTCGGATCGATGTCTCGTCTTTGTTGGCCTTGACAAAGTCTTCTTAGGCATCAACACCTTCCTCTACGACTGCCTCGACCGTGTCACCGACAAGCTCTTCTTTGCGTACTCGGTTCTGGCAAAACCAAAGTGTGCGTTCTTCCCCGACGTGCACCTAGTTCTAGCAAAACTATGGCCGCACCTTAGCCTCGATGGCTCGAACTACATCGACTTCGTTATCGACACCCCTTAGCAAGCTGTCGCGGCCCCATGGCAAGCCTGCACGAACCCTCAGTAAGGCTCCGCAGACCCTCGGCAAGCTACCGCGGACCCACGATGACTGCCTCGATGCGTCTCCGTCATCCTCATCGCGCACTATGCGCATGTAGCTTCACGTGCGGCTACCTCGACACCAGCATCCCCGACCACGATATCAACCACATCGACCCCTCGCAATGGCTACCCGACCTCGGCACCGCCTCAAGCTCTCGGCTCCCTCAACATCGGAACAAGGGCTATCACCTTGCCAGAGCATCTCACCAGCTTCCTCTATAGTCCAAGCTACCACGATGCGTGATACATTGCAAATGTATCTATAATTTTTGATGTTCCATGCTCGGTTTTATCCACTTTCTTGTGTTTTGTCCACACTTTGGAGTACTTTTCATATGATTTCTTGGACTAACCTATTAACAAGAGCCACAGTGCCAGCTGCCTGTTTTCTGCTGTTTTTGGTTCCAGGAAAGACATAAAATGAATATTCTCGGAATTGGACGGGACAAAAGCCAAAGTGCCTATTTTTCCGGAAGTCATCAGATTCCAGAATACGAGATGGAGAAGGGCCAGAGGGCGGACACACCACCTGGCTGCATGGCCAGGCTTGGCCCACGCCAAGGGGTGGTCTAGCCAACCCCAGCACCCCCTCGCCCTCTCCTTCCGCCTATATATTGCCCTCGGGACGAAAACCCTAAGTACCTGATCAAAAATCCACGAAAGAGTCTGTAGCCGCCGTCATCTCCATCCCAAGATCGGGAGGGATCTGAAGCTCTTCCTGGCACCCTGCCGAAGAGGGAATTCACCCTGGAGGCCTTCTTCATCACCATGCCAGCCTCCGGTGTGATGCGTGAGTAATTCATCCTTGGACTACGGATCCATGTAGTAGCTAGATGGCTGGTTCTCCTCCTTTGTGCTTTCATGTTTAGATCTTGTGAGCTCCATTCATGATCAAGATCATCTATTTGTAATTCTGCATGTTGTGTTTGCGAGGATCCGATGGAAATTGAGATGCTATTTCAGATTGATTATTGATTCTATCATGTCTTTGTTATTTGTGATCTTGCATGCTTTCTGTTGTTAGTAGCTATCTTGGCCAAGTAGATGCTAGCAACTCCAAGAGTTAGTATTTATGCTTAATAGTGGGTTCATGCCTCTGGTAATCTGGGGAAGTGATAGAAATCTCTAAAGTACTAGATGTGCTGTTGCTACTAGGGAGAAAACAACAATCATTTGTTCATAGAACAATCGTATTGTTTACATTACACGCAGTTCGTAAAGCAATAATTTGTTGCTTGCAACTTAATACTGGAGGGGTTCGGATGATAACCTGAAGGTGGATTATTAGTCATAGATGCAGTTGGATGGCGGTCTATGTATAATGTTGTAATGCCCAATCGAATCTCAAAGGAGTCAAGATGATTAGTATATGCATGTATTGCTTTCTCGATGTTTGTCAATTGCCCCGCTGTAATTTGTTCACCCAGCATGTTATCTATCTTAAGGAGAGCCACCTCTAGTGAACTATGGATCCCGGTCCTTTTCTTTTACATACAATCTATAAACTGTTTACTGCTTGGTGTTTACTTTCTGCAAACTATTACTTCCTTCCATTCGATACGTTTAATCCTTTGTTTTCAGCAAAACACGGTGAGATTAACAACCTCATCGCAAGTTGGGGACAAAGTTCTGTGGTTGTGTTGTGCAGGTCTCCACGTTGCTACTAGCACCGGTAGTGCGCCCTGGCAAGGCTCAGCTAGCAACACCTTTGGGGTGTTTCCTTACTCCTACTGGTCCGATTAAAGCTTGGTTTCATAACTGAGGGAAACTTGTTGCTATGCTCATCATACCTTCCTCTTGGGGTTCCCCAACGAGCTTGTTAATACACGAGCCATCAATGCGACACCGTCCACGATGTTCCTGCTTGGACAGCGGGGGATGTCAGCCTACTGGATGCTACTTCGGTTTATCTCTAGTCTGACCATCCACGACGTTCCAGTTGTTCACGACGCTACCGCTATGACTGCGGGGGAGTGTTAGAGTATTAGGCATATACATTTGTTATGATAGTTTAGATAGAGTTAGGATCTGTTACGTACAGTCCTAACTTGACTTGTACTCCAAGATAATACCCTGTACGCCTATATATACTCGCTCATGAGGCTCAATAATATATCCATCATATTCTGCCAAACTCATACTCTTTCAGGTTCCCCTCACTTAGAGGAAGAATTGATTGGTGGGGATTGTGGATCTTGATCTCCTCTTCCAAAGCCCTCAAAAGATGCAAGAATTATAGGAGGGAAGAGAGAGGAAGCAAACTCAAGAGGTTCAACAATGGAGGTCAATTTCGTGGTCAAGAACACCCAAAAACATAGGGGGATGAACCCTCTTATATAGGGGAAAACAAATATGGCCATTGGGAGGATTCCTGCGAAAACCCGGTTTAAAAGTCGGTTGGACCGACCCCGGGACCAGGAAACTTGGTCCCCAGGCCGGTGGACCGGCCTACAAATCGGAATGGCTCTATTTACCAACTCGGAATACACTCGGTCACGAAAACTAGAAAATCCGGTCTACCGGTGCTGACGTCGGACCGTCCGGTGTGGGGACCGGTTGGACCGGATCCACAACCGGGATGAAACAGACTTCATGAAAAACGCAATAACTTTTGCATCCGGACTCCGATTTCAATGATCTTAGGCTTGTTTTGACGAGAACAAAAAACTATACAAGATAGTGCAAAGAAATATCATATTCCAACAAAGGATGATAGAACCAAATGAAGAAATATATGAAGCCTCCCTATGAGAAGAACCGGTAAAACCTTCAAACTCGAAAACGCAATAGAAGATTCATACGAATTCCGTTTTTGATAAACTTGGGCTTGTTGAAGAGCTAGAAATAAGCTCAAGAACCTAACATGGAAAAACACCAAGAAGAAGTAAAATAGGAAGATATAAAGTATGCAAAGGATTGAGCTCCCTAATACAATGTGATCAAGTTACCCAACCGAAAACCCCTCTTGATAGTGAGGCTATCTATCCTATAAACCAGTCTCCAAACAACCACCTTGAGACCAGTAAAAAGAAAACCTAGCAAGGCCATACATTTTCCTTGCGCATCCCGCTTGATCTTGATGACAACGCTTCAAGCTCCATTCAAGCCGGAATGCATCACTTGATCATTGTTGCTTCGTGAAGACTCATATTTGCTCCCCCATACACCACTATGGGATAACTTCATTAATACACGTCTTCACATGTCCATTATCATCAATATAGATGAAAATATTCAAGCAAATGATCTTCTCAAGATGCTTATCTTGAACTTTCCCTTCTCAACCTTGATGACGATCACCACTTGATGTCATCCTCTCATAAGCTATATGCGATCTTTATTTTTGATGCATGCCCATGAAAAAATACCTAACCAATATAGATAACACAAAGGCATATATATATAATGGGTTAGTTCAGGAAGCATAATTGACAAGCTTACCATACCACAAGATTTATGTGGTACATTCTTTATGCTTCATGTGTTGACCAAATTTGAATCTAATCTTCACTCTTTGTATTGGTCATACATGTTCTCGTGCTCCATCTCAATATCTTGAGGTACATAAAGAACTCTTCATATGATTACATGCTCTAAATATTAGTCAACCATAGCTCAACTAATAAGGCTATCATGACACTGACTTAGAGCCATATCTTGAATTCTTTTATTGAGATCACACTCTCAAGATCTCATATCATATTCTTGTCTTCAACTCGATGATCTTGATGTCAATACTCAAGGTATATCTTTGTCTTCATGGCATCCATACTTGAATCCAACACATGGACTACAAGCATGACCTATAAAATATTGCTTCATATAAAACTCAATTAAAATATTAGTCCATAGGGATTGCCATTAATCATCAAAATCACACATAGGGGCAATCACACTTTCACTATCTGTGGCCAAAGAAGCCCCTCCATGCTCGGAATTATCCGAGCATCTTCTTGCTCCAGGTGCGGAGGATCTTTGATCTCGGCATGGGAGTGGTCGCTGGCGCCATCCCACGTGGTTTTCCCCCGGTGGTGGCACGGGTGCCCGTGCTTTGAGGTCAACATCCGCGGCGGCGACAACGAAGAACCCAATTGTGTTATCTCCATTTCTTTGGAGGTCGTGTTTGTAGAGTCAGAGGGCTGTGTTGTATTTTCATTTACCTTTTGGTCCTTTGTGTTTGTACTCACCGTCTAAGGGCATCTCCACCAGCACGACCTAAACGGGCGACCCAAAAGGTTTGATTCTGTCCGTTTGGATCAGGCCGCGGACAATTTTGGGTCGCGGTCATGTCTGTCCGGCCAGCCGCTGGCCAAAATTTTCATCTCTTTGTATATTTTAGCACAAAGTACATAGATAAATGTACAATTTGACAAGCAAATAAACTAGATTAGATAATCAAATTAAAATAGTACTTACATATGAATAGTTCAAACTCACATGGTCCGATAAAAACAACCAAACGTTATTCAAATTACAGAAACAAATAAGGGATTAATTTTTTTGGTTTCCCGTACGAGCCATATATGCTCAATAAAATCTAGTTGAAACTGGTCACGGCGAACGTAGCTCAAGCGCGACCAGGCAAAAGATCGAGCAGGTTGTGCGCGACACACCCCAGAGGCTGTCGCGCGTTCAGTACACAAACATCAGCGGGCGGCGGGATAGACACGCTCAACTCGGCAACGCGCGTGGCCTGCGGTGATGCTCGATATTGCGGAGGCGACGACGATAGCGGGCTGTGACAGCGGCAACGATTGTGCTTGCTCTGGCCGCGGATATGGAGGCGAGGGTTGGGGAAGAAGAGTGCCTCTTGTGCCACTAGCGAGAGGGTCCGGACGAACTAGGGTAGGATGCGGGAGGACAAACGTGTTGTCCGGACCGATGCAATCATGGGCTAAATTTAATGTGTGGATGGGTCGCGAGACAACCTAGATGGGTCACGAGCTGGGCAAGCGCGCAGTTGTCCTCCAGTCCACGTGGATCGGTTCGGACGTGTTCTGACCGGTCGTGTGGTGGAGATGGCCTAAGTAACAGTTTTTTTTGATAGTACCCTAAGCAAGGCAGGTTTCACGCCCCTTCGGGTCGTTCCGTGTGAAAGAAAAAGTTATACACTCCGCTAAACACGTGAGTCGACAGGTGCTGCTTGTGTGGGGCGTGTAGTGTAGGTGTGGAGTGTGTGAGCGAGGAGCTCCCAGAAAGGCCGTTGCCTTTGATTGTAACCGTGCACCTCTATCTGAACGAAAATCTCTTTTAGGCCTAAAAAAAACACGTGAGTCGACAAATGGAATGCTATTTCAGCGGAGCATCCCAGCCCTACCTGCCTCTGGCGGCCTGTCCCCTCGCTAGCTCCCACATTTTCCATTCCATTTCCACACGACCACACCCACCGGCCACCGCCGGCCGAGTCCGTCCGGACGCCGCTATCCATGTACCCTTCTTCCGAGACCCCACTGCTGCTCACCAGGGGGAACAGTCACGATGAGAAGCGGCGGTGGTGGAGGGAGGCGGTGGAGGAGTCCGGCCGGCTGGTGGCGCTGGCGACGCCGATGATCGCGGTGGCGCTGCTGCAGCTGATGATGCAGCTCATCTCGACCGTCATGGTAGGGCACCTCGGCGAGGTCGCGCTCGCCGGTGCCGCCATCGCCAACTCCCTCACGGCCGTCTCCGGCTTCAGCATCCTCGTGAGCTAACCCCATCTGTGTGCTGCCGTGTACTTCTTCTTCTTGTTTGAATCGAAAAAATTGTAAAAGCATATGCTCCGATTAATGATATTTCAGCATTATCACTAACATGTACATTGTGCTTTAACCCGATCCTACCCGTACGGATAAAAAATGTGGTCAAGATGGATTTTAAATTTCTACTACTAATTTTTCATTGAAATGGCACCCAAAAGAAATTATGATCCTTAGTTTTTCCTCCAAACAATGCTATAATGACCAAATTCATAGGAATTATGATCCTTTGTTTTTCGTCCAAATCAAAGAGGTCGGGCCTTATCTTGTGATTCCGGCTACATGAAAAGGCTAGTGAATTTGGTGTTAATTATGTATGCAAGGATCACTCAACCTTAGGTAGCACCTTTTGTTACTACTCCCTCCGTCCCTAGTAACCATGCGTTATGGGTTTAGCCAAAATTTAACTTTTCAAAGTTTGACCAACTATGTAGAAAAATATCAACATCTATGATACTAAATATCAACAATCCATAATTCATGTTTTTGTAAAATAGTTGTTGCCAGCCTTGCACAATCCATCATTGTTATTCTTGCCATTCTTTCAGCACTATCTCTGCACTTTATCCTACATTAACTTCCATTTATTCCTGAGCAATATGTATATGATTTGTTAATTCACTACTGATGCAGTTTTCCTTTAGATAGGACTGCAAGTGGATTGGAAACTATTTGTGGGCAGGCATACGGAGCAGAACAGTATCATAAGCTATCCTTATACACCTATAGGTCCATCATCGTACTCCTTTTTGTGAGTGTACCCATCGCCATTCTATGGGTTTTCATTCCAGAAGTACTTCCTCTCATAGGCCAGGAACCACAAATAACAAATGAGGCTGGGAAATATGCATTATGGCTTATCCCTGGTTTATTTGCCTTCAGTGTTGCCCAATGCTTTTCAAAGTTTCTGCAGTGTCAAAGTCTAATCTTTCCTATGGTTCTTAGCTCCTTGATTACACTCTCTGTATTTATTCCTTTGTGTTGGTTCATGGTTTATAAAGCTGGGATGGGTAATGCTGGAGCTGCTTTATCCGTGAGCATCTGCGACAGGGTTGAAGTGACTGTTCTTGGTCTTTACATTAATTTCTCACCTTCTTGTGAGAAAACGCGTGCTCCACCCTCGTGGGAAGCTTTTAGCGGGATTGGCAGTTTCATGCGTTTGGCTGTACCGTCCGCTCTTATGATTTGGTAAGTAAATAGGTTTTGCATTTTATTAAGTAAACAATGATGATACCTCTTGTTTATATTCTGATCAAGTTTAACAAGAATTCTGCTTTGTGTTAGACTTGCCTCACCAAAGAATTAAAGCACATTTAATATGAAGGGGTGAGTTATTTTGGCCATTCGGTATGAGTATAGTACATATTATTCACTTGCAATACCACTGGACATATATTCCTCCCCTCTTATAACCAAGTAGATATGCTCTATATATATTGGACGTAACTTTGAAATAACGAATGGTTGTGTGCATCAATCGATGCAGGGCCGCTGTTTTTCCCTTTCCTAAGAAAAATGCTCTATGCATTTGTTACTTTAGGTATAGAAATTCCTTGAGTTAATTTGAATTAGTAATTTTAACCTCTTTTTTTGCGATAATCTTAACTCAGTTAAGTTCCCAATTTTGTATCCTCTCCTCTCCAGATATTAATCTAACTTTCCTTGACAACAGCCTTGAGTGGTGGTCTTACGAGTTGCTTGTTCTGCTTTCTGGGATCTTACCAAATCCAGCACTTGAGACTTCTGTGCTTTCAATATGGTATGCCTTAATAGAACTTCTAAATATGACATCGTTGCATCATGTTCTATGACATTTACCAAAGTAATACCCTTTCAACAGCATATCTACAGTGGTACTGTTGTACAATCTTCCTTATGGTATCGGAACAGCTGCAAGGTAGGCTAGTGCATTTGTTCATATCCTCAGTTATACCTCTTTCTACCGAATCCAGCAAGCTAACTACTGTTAAATCCATGTTCCCAGTGTGCTTGTCTCAAATGAACTAGGTGCTGGCAATCCGAACGGTGCCCGCTTGGTGGTAGGTGTTGCACTGTCTGTTGTAGCTTGTTCAGCGGTCTTGGTGAGCGTAAGTCTTCTAGCATTGCACCACTTCATTGGAATTGCATTCAGCAATGAGGAGGAGGTTATAAGTTATGTCACCAGAATGGTACTCGTGCTCTCCATTTCAGTAATTACGGACAGCCTCCAGGGAGTGCTTTCAGGTACCCCATGTCTTTGGCACTAAATATTTTCAGCAGCGTCATAAATTGATTTAGATGAAGTGCTCCATTGAAATTGTGTGCTTGACTTGTACTCTTACTCAATACTCGCACTGTGACAGGTGTTGCTCGGGGCGGTGGATGGCAGCATCTAGGGGTGTATGTTAACTTGGGCACGTTCTATCTTGTCGGGATTCCCATTGCGCTCTTTTTTGGTTTTGCAATGCAACTAAGAGGAATGGGATTTTGGATTGGCATGATAGCTGGTGGAGCCACACAAGTCACTCTCCTATCTGTGATTACTGCTACTACAAAGTAGGACAAGATGGTAAGTTCTATCTCCATCTTTTTACGCCTGATTCTTATTCATTTGGTACTGCTAATGCTTCTCCTCCTTTCTGCTGAATGGTTCATTGCTATAACTGACCCTTCCTCTATGTAAACCCTCAGCACTGGAACCCGGGGATAATGATAACAAAATAAATATGTGGCATCCTGTGGGAAATCAAACGAGTGTATCCAACTTCATGGATACATTAGCATATTTGATTTTCTTCAGACAACTGTTTTTGTTAACTATCCAAGAGTAAAAATATTAGCTCCCCCCCCCCCCCCCCCCCCCCCCCCCTTCGTGCTTTCTGTCATTATCTATTTTCTGATTTCCAAAATTAGCTTGCTTGATCACACTTGTGAACTGAAACACATATAAGTAATATTGTGTCTATTTGCAGGCTGACAAGGCTAAGGAGAGAGTATTCGAGGAAAGGCTCCCAACACAATAAGCCTTGAAAGGATGGAAATGAATAAGATTCTGTAACTTCTACTAGTAGGATGACGCCGGCATTTGCGTGGCTAGATGACTTCCCCAGCAGAGCCACACACGAATACATGGCATCTTACAAAACTGTTTTTGGATCTTGGAAAGAAAGATGAGCGAATGATCCGTTAGCTATTTCAGACTTAGTAGCTCAAATGGCCCCTATCCAAGGGCATGTTTAATCAACTAGGTTGACACTCTACAGAGGTTGCACGTTTTCTCCACGTGACACGGTCAATATTTTTGTACTACTCGACCAAGCAAGCCCATATAGCATGTGGTCGTACGTTTATCCTTTACATTGAGACATAGCTAATCTTTTTGAATTTGGTTGGCCATCCCACCAAAATCCAGAGTGAGCCCCACGGATGTAACTCTTGATAGACACACCTGACACCCCCGAGATACCACTCCGCCTAGAGAAAATGGTTTGGAGTTTCTATTTTCCAAAGCGTTGTCAAAAAAACATACACGCCCATAACTTGAGCTTTAATACTTCTAAGAATATTTTTCGTACCCATCCTGTTACCTACTTCCTCGGTTCCAAGTTAGTCGTCACGTTCCAATATAAATGCATATATCTACATAAAATCTAACCAAAATCACGACAATTTGGTTAAGCCTTAATCTTTTATATGGTTCTATGATGGTAATATATGCGAACATCAACTACATTTACTTCATCTTTATGGGCTCATAGGGCTGCCTCTTAGTATAATGAAGAGAGTAAGGAGGAACAGAATGATAGATACCATGTCCTAAGACTTAAGAGTCATATTAGGAGGGTTCTTGATCGGGACCTTAGAATTTTAAGCAATGATTGGATATTTATATCTTAATAATGAATCCTTTGATTGTATATAAAAATAACCTTAGGACCAATCATTAGGGGTGTACTTGCACATGTATATGGCTACACCTATTTTAGACTCTGTCCAACGAGAATAAAACTTGACAAGACACTTACCATACTGTTGAGAAATCTATATGTTGAATAAATCCATGCTGTCCTCGGGAACTTTTGTCACATATAAGAACACACACTTGAGCTTGTTCTCTTGCTGCATAGAGGATTGTGCTTTATCTGAAAAGAGCATTTACTTTCTTGCAAATTTACTTTACAACAATTTACTTTTCTACAAACCATGAATCAAAAACACAAAACTTCTGTATCTTATATTGTTTTACTTGTTAAACTTGCTAACCAATACCTTCATCTCCTCGTGGGTTTGACAATCTTTTCTATATAGAAAGGTACTATAATAGATCTCTTGCACTTGGGAGACATCAACGGGCTCCCACGCATTGTCATTCCTCGCAAGGAATACAATCCGACCTAGTTATCCGAGGATATACAGAACGAAGAAGATACCAACTAACTTACTTGTCCCAATTCAGGATACGTGGTCGGCGCTATCTATACGGCGCATTGGAATGACTAACTACAATTGTTTGTTTAGTCCTAGGTTTTCTTTTCCGGTCCAATGGAATCTTTTCCCATAATGGTTTCTGTTGACCATCACGTCTCACTCATTTCATTTATAAATAGTAATTTGCTTTTAAATGCAGGTGATATTACTTTTCAAAAGTATTTCATAAATAAAAGATATGCAAGATTGAACTTGCCTCCGAAGAGTATCATCATCGGTCTAATAAGGACTAATGTTTAAAGATTGTAAATATGATGTGATGCATAATGTATGATATGCAAGCGTTCTAATCCCTTGGTACTAAACCCACGTGTATTCCATTTACAGATTTGGCTTAGGTTTGGATTGGTGATTGAAGGGGTTCCGTGGCAGAAACAAAAAAAATCCTAACGTCGAATACCATAGCCAAGATCTATCTATGCAAATCTATCGTAACAAGAGGGATCCGGTGTTCATACCTTTCAAGACCGAAAGCGGGATTACGTTCTCGCACAAACATTGCTGATGTAGCGGAAGCATATCCGACCTCAAGGTCGAGAAGCTTCAAGCATCCAACACCACATGTGGCGGTGCCTCCGAAGTATTACACATGTCTGGTGTAAAGACGTCCCCCGGGCCCCAGTCCAGCAAGACAACGGAAGAAGAAGATCTGGACCCACTCCAATTGCACGACGACATGCATATGGTGGAGAAATATCCACCTCGTTGCGTACGTTCCTAACTAGGTAACACACACGAGAGGCAGAGGGACAGAGAGAGAAAAGGCAAAAGCCAATTTTTGGATGAAGAATGGGAGATGGGTCTTCCTTCTTATATAGGGAAGGGGGAGCGCTCCTTCCCTCAAAAGTCCCGAGGTGGGACTAAACAAAGGGAGAGGAGGGAGAGGGTTGGCCGGCGGTGGTGGGGAGCGGGCCCCACCATGTGCGTGCCATAGGCCCATGGCCGATCGGCGGTGGGAGGGCCCTACCCCCGCGTGCGCCTCCTTGCCCACATGGGCCCTTCCCTCCGGGAAGGCCCATTAGGTGAGCTTTGCTCCTTTTTAATAGTTAAATATATATATATATATTAATTAATTCATTTAATTAATAATAAATACATATTAACTCATTCCTTATAGTTTGAAACACCTTTCGAAGCCCTCAGAACACCTTTGGTATTTCCCCGGAATGATTACGGTTCTCTCTATCCTATTTTTCTTACGATATCGTACCAGTCTTTTTCTTGAAAATACATTTATTCTCTATAGCATTGCGGCCTTCGAGAATATTCACCAAGGTCCATACTTGGTTGTCATATCAGGGCCTTTCATTCCTTTCTTATAGGTTGTAACACCCTCAAATCGGCCCTATGCAAGTTTTAGCCCTTTCCGCCAAACCCGCATAGAAACGATTCAAGGACGCCCACCAGGCACTTTCGTGCGGGTGGAAAACGAAGTAATACCATTACACAACAGTCCTCGATGACACCCATAGAACAGATATATTTACAGCACGACTCCAAGAGTCAAGAATACAGATATACACTACAAAGATCCAAATCACCTTGAAAACGATACAGCGTTAGAGTACAGACAAGATGCAAATGGGGCTAAGAGCCCTGAAGAATAACCAATGGCGTCCATAACCCTGCCCAGGCCAAGCCGGAAGGGTAACCCTACTAACGACGTCGATCGCAAACCTGCTAAAACAAAAGGGGGTGCCGACAAAGGGCAAAAGAAAAAGAGGAGCGTCAGTACTAAGGCCAGTACACGGCGATGCTAGAATTCGGCGGCTCTCGCCTACATAGGTATGGTGGAATAAAGCGGCAGCGAATCATGCACTAAACAACCTATAGAGACTCAATACAACTATCGGCTATTAGAGAGGGATAAGAAAGACCTAGCCGGATCCAACCTGATAGTAACACCAATCATACCCATCCTGGTATTCCCCCTCGAGACCAAACGAGGAAGTCTAACCAAGGAACTCACACAGTTGGCAGTTTTATTCATTCCATTATAGTTGAAGCACTTACTAGTCAGATATAGATAGCATGAATCATCCTGATAGCATAAGTAGTGGGCAGTTTTAATCACCATTTTGTTGTAGTTGGAACATTTACTAGTCAGATATAATTGTCCTGAGGAATCTCAAAACCCAACAGTTGTTGGCACTTTTATCACATTCCATTGGAGTTGCAATACTTACTAGGCAGGTACAGCAAGACACAAGGAACCCCAGCTCCACCAGTTGTTGGCATTTTTAATATCCATTCCGTGATAGTTAAATCTGATTACTAGTCATATATTAAGTCAAGTTTATAGCACTACTTTAGTTATGCTTGTCTATGATCGAGATACTGTGCTCCAAGTCGTCCATAACCGCGACACGGCTTTCAGGAAGATTTACCCTACAGGGGTGCACAAATAGCAACACACACATGATCAACCTCGAAAAAACCAAATCAAAACCTAACGAGGCTTTCACGACAAAGCAATCACAAGATTCATAAAATATTTCAGGGGGCCACCCCACTAAGCTACCCGCGACGAAGTTGGCCGGCTCCAAGATGGACCCAGGGTTTGCGTCAATGGCTGTAAACGACTGGGAACCCAAAAATGTGACTGGGATTGTCGATACCGCGAAAAAACTCTGCATCCAAAATAGTACAGGTGCTCCACGCACAATCATAAATAAAGCAGTAAAGCATGGCATAAGTACAGGATAATAATAAAGCCCCAAACTACTTTGTGGCCCCAAGAAATAGAAATGAATCAAGCTCTGGCTAAGGGGGATTCATAGACTCTCCCGGATGTGGATAGTGCGAATAGTCAAGGAACAGGTATAAAGTACCCGGGGCCTATGGGACACAAGTGGACATAAAAACCAAATAGCATATATTGTCCACTGGTGCCTCTTTCATTAGTTAACCCAGCAATTTAATAGTTGTATTTAAAGTCATGATCATCTCCACCATAAACATCTGCCAGCATTCCAACAACTGTGTTACTTGACAACACGAGATCGCACCTGAGCAAGCAACTACGACTCGCAAGGCCAGCTATCTACCAAACAATAGGTATTAGGAGGTGTCCATGGCAATATAGAGGCTGCACGGGATATAACTGGTGCACGGAAACTAAAGCATCGCGACACGGATAGCAATAGATCAACAGGAGGAAATAAAGACTATAAATGCAAAATAGGTAGAAGGGGGAGAGATGCTCGCCTGGGAAACACTGCCAAAGGTTCATATCCGGAGAACTTGTCGATACTCGCATCAACTCATCGGCCTAATCCGCGAAGAAGCAAACACTAGAAGAAACACCGGATGCAATATTTAATACTACGGTAGAAGATCCGGCATGCTTATGATATGATGCATGGCATGGCATAGGTGCGATGCGATTAGGCAATATTAAGCGGAACCAGGGTCCCGACAATTAATTACACGGTTCAAGTTATTTAGAAACCCCGCAAATTAAATGTTGTCTTAACAAGGCAACACAAGGCATCGGTTCGCTGCACAAATTTAAATGGAGTCCGGAATAAGACTAGAATAGCCCGCATATAGACTCTATATTTAATTATGAGGTGAAACGACAAAGTACCCCCAAACAAATAAACATGTATGCGAGTATGTATGATTTAATATGCAACAAGTATATGTCATATATTATAAAAATAAAGGGTCTCGGATAGGGGTCACACATTGGCGTTTGGTGATCTTGGTTCGATGTGGTTCAGGTTCGGTCTCGCCGGGATCGGGGTCTTCGGACTCCGGGATCAGGGCTTCGGATCCGAGGACAGGGTCTTGCCGTCCGAGAAGGAGAACTTGGTGTTTGGCCTCGGTTGTTGACAGTGCACTTGGCTCCGGGAAGGAGAACTTGTCATGCCATGAAGATCTTCGGGTTCAGGTCTCGGCCATCGGTGGTCTTTGGGCACCTCGATGGTTCTTCGGTTTCATACTTCAACAGCCACACCAAACGTATACAAGATATCAAAGCCACGTCTTCGTCTTGTTTAACATGTCTATCGTTTAACTCGAGGGTCCTGAACAGGCGCTCCAACATCGCCATATTGTCGATCCTCGCATGCATCATCGGGTAGCCAAGTTGGAGCAATTTGTATGGGGTCCTGGTCATTGTGTAGCAGCATAAACATCTGGACAAACCAACACGAACACTCGTAGGAAAAGTATCAAAGAGGACACGGGTAGAGGCATCCTTCACTGTAGGGGCAACAGGAGACAACACTGGGACGAAAGTCAGAGGATCATGCCAGAGAGGGAGGTAGCCAGCGATGATGCTAGGTTGGTGTCGAGCAGATGTGCGAGGGCATAGACGCTGAGACGCGGTCATCGAGGAGGCAGGAGAAGGCGAGCGAGAGGCGCAGGGGTTCCCGACGACGCCCAGGCGCAGCCGTGGAGGTTGAGGGTCGGAGAGAGAGGGGAACCGCGTGACGGAGAGGCGGCGGCGACTGGGTGCAGCACGGGGTAGAGGGGACGAGGGCGCCCCTGGCGGCGGACAGAGGAGACCCCGACTAGGCCGGCTCGCAGAGGAGGGGCAGAGGTGGGCGCGGCCGAGCGGCGCCGAGGGTTGTTGCCGGCGAGCGGCTTCGTGGCGGGGGAGCTCTGGTGGCAGGGACGTGGCTCGGCGAGGCAAGCTCCGGCGGAGGCGGCGAGGGTATGGCCGCCGTGGGGTCCGGGGAAGCAGTCGCGGGGAGGAGGAGCTTAGGCGGCAGAGGCAACGACTGGGCGACGAGGTGATGCGGTAGCATCCGGAGGTCGCAGACGGCGCACGGGGCCACGGATGCGAGGCGCGGTCTCGACGGGAGGCAGAGGAGGACGGGGCCAGCTAGGCCAGCGACGCGGCGGCGCTGGTTGTGGCCGATGATGGAGACGAGGGGGCCACGGAAGGGCACGGAGTCGCGCTACCGGGGCGGCTCCAGCAAGGCGGAGGAGAAGGCCACTAGCGGCGGCGGCTTAGTGGGGAGCGGGCGCGAGTGAGAGACGGCCCTGCGTCGCGTCTGGGGTACGTGCGGGGCTGGGTGTGTTGCACGCAGCGGCAGGGAGGTGGGATTAGGTGGGACTGGGTCATGTACGAGCTGGGGCTCCCAGGCGTGTAACGTGGTGTGGTCAGTGGGGTGCAGAGGGGTGGGGGTGGGTCGCTATGTGCGATGGAAGGCTGGCGGCGGTTGGATGGAGGGAGGGAGTGGCTGGCGGGGTGGTTAGGGTAGGGTTTGGATATATCTAGTATGGGCCGGGCTAGTGGGTAGTAGGTGGCCTGGCCTAAACGGCTAGGCTGCCTCCCCATAAAATATTTTTTATTTGAAGTTTTTATTTTATAAAAGGGCTTTTACAAATAGTTTTTAGACAAATAAAAGATCTAGAAAAGACCGAGGTTTTAATTTGAAATAAAGGAGGGGATAATTAGAAAAAAATTTAGGCTTTTGGCAAAAATATTTTAGGGCAAAAATATGCATGATGTCATGATGATGCACAAAATAAAAATAACACGCGATTTTCTAGTAGTGGTTTTAGCGGGATGCCACAATTCGACACCACTAACAAGGGATCTCACCCTCGAGATCTGCCTCATGGTACCGGAAGAAGGATGATGACCTGAATCTTCTCGCTTTGTGTAGATCCTCGTGACACCACTAACAAGAGGTCATTGTCCACGTTCGTCGAGAACACTCTGGAGAAACAAAGACGAAGATAAAGATATCGAAAAGTAAGGCCACCTTTAACTTCTGTGGAAGGAGTAAAATTGCTTGATCCACCGATTCAAGGTACAAAAGTGAATGATAAGAGTAGTGGTATGGTAGATACTCCATCCCGCACTCGAAGCATTACTCTGCACAAGAATAGCGGAATTATACAACCAACTCTCGGAATTCAGGCTGAAGATCTAACCAAGCGGGGTTCTGAAACCAAGGAGTGTTGCAGGCTCTTCATCAGATCTGGCGTAGACGATGTTGCCGTGTTGAAAAACACCAAAAGGCACAAGAAGGAACAAAGAGAAGTCCAACAGATGAAGGATTGCTCAAATAACATGAAGACCAGATGTAGAAACACCGTTGCCAAAATAGGAAGCGAAACCCTGAAGGTACGACGGAAACCCAACCACGAGAAATCCTGGACTTGAAGAAAGGTAAGAGAGCAGATTCAAAACACGCAGAGGTAAGAGGAGAATAGCATAAGGGTAAGGAGTAAAATTAGACCCAATCAGATCTATCCAACCGATTTTGCAAAATAGTCTTGACACTCTACATCGGCCGTTAGCTAGGTTATCCTACAGGCTGGACCAGTGGGGTATCGCAACTGCTGAGCTCTGATACCACTCTGGAACACCCTCAAATCGGCCCTATGCAAGTTTTAGCCCTTTCCGCCAAACCCGCATAGAAACAATTCAAGAACGCCCACCAGGCACTTTCGTGCGGGTGGAAAACGAAGTAATACCATTACACAACAGTCCTCGATGGGACCCATAGAACAGATATATTTACAGCACGACTCCAAGAGTCAAGAATACAGATATACACTACAAAGATCCAAATCACCTTGAAAACGATACAGCGTTAGAGTACAGACAAGATGCAAATGGGGCTAAGAGCCCTGAAGAATAACCAATGGCGTCCATAACCCTGCCCAGGCCAAGCCGGAAGGGTAACCCTACTAACGACGTCGATCGCAAACCTGCTAAAACAAAAGGGGGTGCCGACAAAGGGCAAAAGAAAAAGAGGAGCGTCAGTACTAAGGCCAGTACACGGCGATGCTAGAATTCGGCGGCTCTCGCCTACATAGGTATGGTGGACTGAAGCGGCAGCGAATCATGCACTAAACAACCTATAGAGACTCAATACAACTATCGGCTATTAGAGAGGGATAAGAAAGACCTAGCCGGATCCAACCTGATAGTAACACCAATCATACCCATCCTGGTATTCCCCCTCGAGACCAAACGAGGAAGTCAAACCGAGGAACTCACACAGTTGGCAGTTTTATTCATTCCATTATAGTTGAAGCACTTACTAGTCAGATATAGATAGCATGAATCATCCTGATAGCATAAGTAGTGGTCAGTTTTAATCACCATTCCGTTGTAGTTGGAACATTTACTAGTCAGATATAATTGTCCTGAGGAATCCCCAAACCCAATAGTTGTTGGCACTTTTATCACATTCCATTGGAGTTGCAATACTTACTAGGCAGGTACAGCAAGACAGAAGGAACCCCAGCTCCACCAGTTGTTGGCATTTTTAATATCCATTCCGTGATAGTTGAATCTGATTACTAGTCATATATTAAGTCAAGTTTGTAGCACTACTTTAGTTATGCTTGTCTATGATCGAGATACTGTGCTCCAAGTCGTCCATAACCGCGGACACGGCTTTCAGAAAGATTAACCCTGCAGGGGTGCACAAATAGCAACACACACACGATCAACCTCGGAAAAACCAAATCAAAACCCAACGAGGCTTTCACGACAAAGCAATCACATGATTCATAAAATATTTCAGGGGCATCCCACTAAGCTACCCGCGACGAAGTTGGCCGGCTTCGAGACGGACCCAAGGTTTGCGTCAATGGCTGTAAACGACTAGGAACCCGAAAATGTGACTGGGCTTGTCGATACCGTGAAAACACTCCGCATCCAAAACAGTACAGGTGCTCCACGCACAATCGTAAATAAAGCAGTAAAGCATGGCATAAGTACAAGATAATAATAAAGCCCCAAACTACTTTGTGGCCCCAAGAAATAGAAATAAATCAAGCTCTAGCTAAGGGGGATTCATAGACTCTCCCGGATGTGGATAGTGCGAATAGTCAAGGAACAGGTATCAAGTACTCGGGGCCTACGGAACACAAGTGGACATAAAAACCAAATAGCATATATTGTCCACCGGTGCCTCTTTCATTAGTTAACCCAGCAATTTAATAGTTGTATTTAAAGTCATGATCATCTCCACCATAAACATCTGCCAGCAGTCCAACAACTGTGTTACTTGAAAACATGAGATCGCACCTGAGCAAGCAACTACGACTCGCAAGGCCAGCTATCTACCAAACAATAGGTATTAGGAGGTGTCCATGGCAATATAGAGGCTGCACGGGATATAACTGGTGCACGGAAACTAAAGCATCGCGACACGGATAGCAATAGATCAACAGGAGGAAATAAAGACTATAAATGCAAAATAGGTAGAAGGGGGAGAGATGCTCGCCTGGGAAACACTGCCAAAGGTTCATATCCGGAGAACTTGTCGATACTCGCACCAACTCATCGGCCTAATCCGCGAAGAAGCAAACACTAGAAGAAACACCGGATGCAATATTTAATACTACGGTAGAAGATCCGGCATGCTTATGATATGATGCATGGCATGGCACAGGTGCGATGCAATCAGGCAATATTAAGCGGAACCGGGGTCCCGACAATTAATTATACGGTTCAAGTTATTTAGAAACCCCGCAAATTAAATGTTGTCTTAACAAGGCAACACAAGGCATCGGTTCGCTGCACAAATTTAAATGGAGTCCGGAATAATACTAGAATAACCCGCATATAGACTCCATATTTAATTATGAGGTGAAACGTCAAAGTACCCCCAAACAAATAAACATGTATGCGAGTATGTATGATTTATTATGGAACAAGTATATGTCATATATTATAAAAATAAAGGGTCTCGGATAGGGGTCACATATTGGCGTTTGGCGATCTTGGTTCGATGTGGTTCAGGTTCGGTCTCACCGGGATCGGGGTCTTCGGACTCCGGGATCAGGGCTTCGGATCCGAGGACGGGGTCTTGCCGTCCGAGAAGGAGAACTTGGTGTTTTGCCTCGGTTGTTGACAGTGCACTTGGCTCCGGGAAGGAGAACTTGTCATGCCATGAAGATCTCCAGGTTTAGGTCTTGGCCATCGGTGGTCTTTGGGCACCTCGATGGTTCTTCGGTTTCATACTTCAACAGCCACAACACACATATACAAGATATCAAAGCCACGTCTTCGTCTTGTTTAACATGTCTATCTCGTTCAACTCGAGGGTCCCGAACAGGCACTCCAACATCGCCATATTGTCGATCCTCGCATGCATCATCGGGTAGCCAAGTTGGAGCCATTTGTATGGGGTCCTGGTCATTGTGTAGCAGCATAAACATCTGGACAAACCAACACGAACACTCGGAGGAAAAGGATCAAAGAGGACACGGGCAGAGGCAACCTTCACTGTAGGGGCAACATGTGACAACACTAGGACGAAAGTCAGAGGATCGTGCCGGAGAGGGAGGTAGCCAGCGATGATGCTAGGTTGGTGTCGAGCAGATGTGCGAGGGCATAGAAGCTGGGACACGGTCATCCAGGAGGCAGGAGAAGGCGAGCGAGAGGCGTAGGGGTTCCCGGCAACGCCCAGGCGCAGCCGTGGCGGTTGTGGGCCGGAGAGAGAGGGGAACCACGCGACGGAGAGGCGGCGGCGACCGGGTGCGATATGAGGTAGAGGGGACGAGGGCGCCCCTGGCGACGGACAGAGGAGACCCCGACTAGGCCGGCTCGCAGAGGAGGGGCAGAGGTGGGCGCGGCCGAGCGGCGCCGAGGGTTGTTACCGACGAGCGGCTTCGTGGCGGGGGAGCTCTGGTGGCAGGGACGCGGATCGACGAGGCAAGCTCCGGCGGAGGCGGCGAGGGTGTGGCCGGTGTGGGGTCTGGGGAAGAAGTCGCAGGGAGGAGGAGCTTAGGCGGCAGAGGCAACAACCGGGCGACGAGGTGATGCGGCAGCATCCGGAGGTCACAGACGGCGCACGGGGCCACGGATGCGAGGCGCGGTCTCAACGGGAGGCAGAGGAGGACGGGGCCAGCTAGGCCAGCGACGCGGTGGCGCTGGTTGTGGCCGACGATGGAGACGAGGGGGCCACGGAAGGGTGCGACGTCGCGCTACCGGGGTGGCTCCAGCAAGGCGGAGGAGAAGGCGAGACGGCACTGGGTCACGTCTGGGGTAGGTGCGGGGCTGGGTGTGTTGCGCACAGCGGCAAGGAGGTGGGATTAGGTGGGACTGGGTCGTGTACGAGCTGGGGCTCCCAGGCGTGTAACATGGTGTGGTCAGTGGGGTGCAGAGGGGTGGGGTGGGTCGCTATGTGCGGTGGAAGTCTGGCGGCGGCTGGATGGAGGGAGGGAGTGGCTGGCAGGGTGGTTAGGGTAGGGTTTGGATATATCTAGTATGGGCCGGGCTAGTGGGTAGTAGGTGGCCTGGCCTAAACGGCTAGGCTGCCTCCCCACAAAATATTTTTTATTTGAAGTTTTTTATTTTATAAAAGGGCTTTTACAAATAGTTTTTAGATAAATAAAAGATCCAGAAAATACCGAGGTTTTAATTTGAAATAAAGGAGGGGATAATTAGAAAACAAAATTAGGCTTTTGGCAAAAATATTTTAGGGCAAAAATATGCATGATGTCATGATGATGCACAAAATAAAAATAACACGCGATTTTCTAGTAGTGGTTTTAGCGGGATGCCACATAGGTCACAAGTTTATCATATTCAATCAACATGACCATATTTACAAGATGGTTGTACCATTCAGGAGTAGTACGTTTTCTTGTTGACCTGCGAGGTTTAATAGTTACCTCGTCGTGATTGTCATGATCATCATCATTTTCTTACACTCTAGTTGATGAGGACATCTCCGAAACATCTTCATCGAGCTCTATTTTCCTTCCACTTACACCTTTCTTGAGGAACTCTTTCTCGAGGAAGCTACCATTCTTAGCAACAAATGTTTTGCCGTTAGCTTGATTGTAGAAGGTGTATCCAATAGTTTCCTTTGAATATCCTATAAAAATGCATTTTTCCGCTTTTGATTAGAGTTTGTCAGGCTGTAGTTTCTTAACATAAGCCTCACATCCCCAAACTTTCAGGAAAGTCAACTTTGGCTTCATGCCAAGACATTTCTCATACGATGTTTTCTCCATGGACTTGGATGGTGCTCTATTTAAAATGAATGCGGAATTTTCTAATGCGTATCCCCAGAATGATACAGATAAGTCGGTGAGAGACATCATAGACCGCACACTATCTAATAGAGTGTGATTACGTTGCTCAGACACACCATTACACTGTGGTGTTCCAGCTAGCGTAAGTTATGGTACGATGCCCCAAGTCTTCACATACGTGCCAAACTCGTAACTCAAATACTCGGCCCCTCGATCTGTTCAAAGGTGCTTGATTTTCTTATCGAGTTGAATTTTAACTTTACTCTGTAACTCCTTGAATTTTTCAAAATTTTTAGACCTATGTTTTATCAAGTAGATATATCCATACCTACTCAAATAATTAGTGAAGGTGACAAAGTAACCATAACCATTATGCGTGGTGACGCTCATTGGAACACATACATCTGAATGTATGAATCCTAATAGGTCTGTCGCCCATTCCATCATACCGGTGAACGGCGTCTTGGTCATTTTTCCCGCAAGCCACGTTTTGAATCGATCGAGAGATTCAAAATCTAATGATTCTAAGAGTCCATCAGAATGGAGCTTCTTCATGCATTTTACACCAATATGACCCAGATGACAATGCCACATATACATGGTGAAAGGGCATTGATCTCTCTTTGTGTTTTGGTGTTGATGACAACTCCTCTTGTGGTCTAATAGTGTGCCTAAGTTGCAGGAATCATTTGTGAGCACTTTGTGTTTGGTGGACCCTTCTTCGAAAGGATTCTTGAAGACGATGTTTATTTTCGGTTTTATCTCTATTTTGTTGTTTTAGGATCCCGTATTATCAAGAGGAGGTCCACCTCAGAAGGGTGTGGGGAAATAACTTTTCTTGCACAAACCATAGTTGCACCTCCATAACCCTCCCAATTTTCAATGAGAGAGTGTCCTGCTTGAGGTTTTGAGCTGTTTTAGTCCTGACTGGAAGTACCAGTCACGCACCGGTAGTTCTACCCGCAAGGTTTTTCCTAGCTGGCGCTGGTGGTAGTTCCCGCACTAGTACCGGCCAAGTTTAGACGAAGGCGTGCATCTCCTTAGTAACCTCTCTGGTTTGAGAGTGCTATTTACCGAACTTGAGCCAAAAGTTGACCGATAGTACCGGTCGGAAGTTCCGCTCATCTCCGAACGGAACATCCGGCTGGTACTGACAGGTCACTTTCATAGGCCTCTACCTAAGTTACGTGTGGTCGAAAATTCCGATGTACGCCACTGGTAGTTCCAGTCAGGGTTTTGCGGCCCAGAACTTTTGGGTCTAGTTCTGGTCGAGTTCCGATGAGGGCTGGTTTTTGTTCTGTACACTCTCTGTTTGAGATGTCCTATTTGGCAGAACTTGATCGGAAGTTGGGCCAGCAGTACCGATCGGCAGTTCCGCCCACACTGGGTTGGAACTTTCAGCATGTGGTATGAGTTAGTTTCAACAACCTTTAAGCCATTGGAACTTGGCTTACCGGAATTTCTGGTGCGCCACCGGTAGTACTAGTGGAGTCACAAAAACAGGAAATGGTTCATTTTGAAAGGGCCTATTTAAGGACCCCTTCTTCCTCCTCCCCACCTAACTCTTGAACACTCTCTCTCCTCCATTAATTTTAGAGCTCAATCTTGCTAGATCTCTCTCCCTACCCAACCAAATATCTTGATCTTTGAACGAGGGGAGAGGTGACCTGGACCTACACTTCCACCAAAGGAAATCCGATTCCCCCCACCCATCCTTTGTGGATCTTGTTACTCTTGGGTTCTTGGAACCCTATATGGTGTAGACATCCTTGAAGCTCGGGCATTCGTTGTAAATATTCTTGTAGTCGTTGGGGGCACACTAGTTGAGTTGTGGAGTTTGCCCTCAACCTTGTTCTAAAGGTTTCGGTTGGCGCCTTCAAGATCACTGGTTTGTGGAACGTGAGCTCGCCTTTGTGGTGAGTTCACCAAACAAGAAGGTGAGGCCTTTGTGGTACTTGGGCGACCTTATGTGGCCCCAACACCTCTCCAACATGGACGTATCTTCCTTGGAAGTGAACTACGAGAATCATATATGTGTCAACTCGCCGGTTTACTCGTTCCTCTCCTTTACTACTTGTCTTCACCATCTTCTGTATTTGTTGTTGTTCTTGTCATATAGCTTTGCTCATCTAGTTGTATCTCTAGTGAACTTATATTTCTGCAAAGCCTAAATTTGAAGTAAAAGATAAAAATGTTGGGTTCACAACATAGAAAATAAAAATTCCTACGATATGAAGAACTAAGCACCAAGATCTATCTACCTAGATACAATCAACAGGTGGATATACATCCATAGAGATCTTACCCTCGAAGACCAAAAAGCTTTGTTAACAAAATCTGATTTCGTGGATGATGTAGTCATTCACTTGCCGATCTCAAGATCATGATGAAGTCTAGCACCGCAAAGAAGCAATGCATCTGTGATCGCACACACGTCTAATACCCTGACAACCTCCGAGTCCTAGCTCCAGCAAAGCAGCGGAAGTAGCAAATCCTTCCAGAGAAAGCCACCTGGAACATGTACTTCGCTAATCCGAAGCCATGGGGAATATTATAGAGGGGAAGAGAGATCCTTCATGAGGAGGTGTGATAGTGGAGGAGGATGGGAGATCCTTTTACAATAGGAGGGGGAAGCTCCCAAGGGTCCATGCGCATGGCATGGTGGTGCCCCCACCGCTCCCTCCATAATGGTGAGTGGAGCTTCCACTAAGCCCACTCCCCTTAAAACCAACTCCACTCACTTTGCATTAATTTTCCACCAAATTTAATGGAAGCTCTCATTAAATAAAAACCTATTTATTTCTTTATTCAGAATTTTGGTAATTACTTTAGTTAACAAACATTCAAATAAAACCCTTGCAACATTTTGATATTACACGCAGAACAATTTTTAGCAATTTCACCCGAAACAATTTCGGTGTCCATCGAAATAATTCCAGCGCTTTCATTTTCTTTCTCTGGTATCTTATTTGCTCCAAATGGTGTCAGTATCTGTAACAACCTAAGTTTGTAATATATGTAATTAGTACTTAAGCATTGCATACATGCATCACTCCTACACTTGGCTTTAATTAAGAGAGAAATAAAGCCCTAATGCACTATTATACCCTCTCTTTTAAATCTATGTGAAAATGGGTTTTACCTTAAAATCCAAAAATGTTTTATACCTAGACTTGAACCAGTGTTCAATTGTGGCTCTGGAAAATGAATTCAAGTTTTGTTTGTATTTTGAAAACCCTCAAAACAGAGTTTTGTTTGAATTTTAAATGGAAAGAGGAGAATAGAAAAAGGAAAAAAGATTCCAAAAAAAACCCAGAGAGCAAGGCAGGATGGCCCAACCCTCTCTCTTCACCCTAGAACCTTTCCTACAGCCTGCTCGCGGGCTATGCCAGCCCATTTGCAGCCTGTACCACTTTGGCCTCGCCTAATGCCATCGTCTTCCTCCCCGGTGACTAGAAGCTGCTCGCTTTTGCTGTTACCGCCGTCTGCCCGCGCTGTGATGCCCGCCCACGCTGAGATCCTCGGTACCGATAGCGAAATCGTCTACAAATACCCCTTCTTCTCAAGAGCGAACCCTATCATCTCCCTCTCTCGGTTTACTTCTCTCTGGCCAAAACCCTAGTTCTAGATCGCCGGTGTTCCGAGCACCGCTGATCACGCTACGCCCTCCGCCTCGCCTTGAGGATCATCTCTGCCAAAGGAAGCAAGCCGGGAAGCCCCCAATTGACGGAATCACGTCATCCTCTCCGACCTCGATGAAGCTCACCGCCGTCGATTAGCTCGTCTCTGACCTCGCCTGCCTCCCCCGACCCATTCAACAGCTTCACGATGATCCCATGTGTCTCCCCATGCCTTCCGCGCTTCCTGGTGTCGCTTGTGTTGTCCCCGTGTCGCGCGCCACCATAGACCACCATCGCAGCCACACCTCCAGTGACTAATCCAGGGAGGCGCCACCCGAGTTAGGTTTGCCCCGTAGCCCCGGTTCGAACGCACATGCTCACGTAACCCCGCGCGTTCTCCATCGTCATCGCTGGTGACCACCCGATGGTGGCCGTCGAGGTGACGTCGCCGTGATGGCACGATGGCATGGGCCTTGGACCCACTGACCGCTAGCGGGGCGTTTGACCTGGCCCTGGCCTCACTAGTCAGCCTCTAGGGCTAGACACAGCTGCAGTGTAAAAAGTTTAGGGTTAGTTGATGCATTGCTAACGTCATAAAGGCTTTATTTATTTTCAGAAATGTTTTAAATAAGGCAGAAATTGTTATAATCTTGTAAAATTCATAACTAATTCATATTTAATCAGAAAAATAATATTATATCAAAATGATCAAAAAAATGAGATCCACACTTTAAAAATATAATCATGCATTGTTGATCAACCTAAACCCTAGCTAGTTTAGAGGAACATCGAACCCCTCTAATTGCATATGGGATCGATGAAATGCTAGACCATTGGCACTCCGAATCCATTTAAATCGATGCCAATCCTAGCATTGTCATGATAACTTTAATCTGACATGTCATTCATGTGCTTGTGCATTGCATGGTTTGAGACGATGATTGTTGCCTTCCTTTCTGATATTGCTTCTTCGTGATAGGATCCGAGCACGAGGCCAAAGTCAACGACATCGAAGATCCATACCTGTCTACTAAAGGACAAGACACACATAGCCTCTCATTCTAAACCTATGTTTTACAAAGTATCTACTTTCTCACTATATTACACATGATTCCAATGTGGTATTTTGTCAGTAGCTAGAGTTACCTATCTGCTGCATAGTTTCCCTGTTGTAGCCTTATACACCTAATCCACTGCTCCTAGCATACCCATGTCTGGCATGTGAGTGTTGCTAGAGCTTCTTCCACTGTCAAGCTTAGCCATGCTTAGTAATTACGCATGATCCATCCTATTGATGATGAATCAGAGATGCCAAAGAATATAGAAAGATAGGAGATGGAGACATCATCGGAGGTGACGGATAAACATGCTAAGGGTTGTATGGGAGGCCACGTTGGGTGTGGTTTTTGTAGTCCCATGCTCACCACCACTAGGAACCAATTTCTTGCCTTTGGAACCGAGACGAGCGTATAGCCATAGAGGGCCTGGAAAACCCCTCGACTAACTAACTTGCCTAGTAGATTCCATGAGTCACCTAGTTCGGGTTTTCCATTTGGCATACGCATTGAAAATGTTTTCGAAATAGGAGGAGAAGGATGTGCATCATAACAGGTAGGAAAGCATGGACCAGGTTGCTTGGGGTAGAGAGCGCCCTTGATAAACCAACCTCGCCCACATCTCTAGGGACCGGCATCGGGATTTGACCCGTTATGGTGGAACCCTCCTTAGGGCGTGACTCATGGTCTCGCGAACGCAAGGTAAAGGTCGTGGTCAACCACCCTCTGCCAGCCCTCCAAGGAAGATGGCTAATAATATTTGGCACTAAGAGTCAGTTGGTACGTGTGGGTAAAGTTGTACACCCTTGCAAGGTTAAATATTTTTGAAAAGTTGTGTTCACAGTTATGAACGCTTGGTGACCAGATTCTAAGATCATAGATAATGATAACTAATGGTAAAACCTGTTGTTCCACGTGTTCTTAAGGATGCTTCCTCAGGGGTTCGAGGGGGTGATCCTAGATGAGATGCTCGGATGTTCTTGGATAACAAGAGCTGATGTTCAAGATGGAGTCATAGCTCTATTACCTCTTTAAAAGTATTCTATGTAGACGAGCCTCTATTCTCTCTTGTTTACAAACAAAATTTTCTTTACGAAAGGAAATACAAAGAAAGCTTTTCTAGCTAGAGCATGTAGATACTAGGTTATCTAAGTCTTGTGGAGTACATTCTCATACTCAGCCTTGCGCCATTGTTGTTTTTCTATAGATGATCTAGTTGCAACTAAAGGTGGCTTCTATGTTGAGATCGACGAGTAGTTGGGGGTCCCAGGTAGCAGCTTGAGGACTATGGGTTGACGTCGCTTATGTTTAGGGCCTCTTAGGACCTTTGATAAGTTTGTTTTGTAGAACAATATAATTTGCTTTGCTATTTGGTGTGATGATTGGTCTGTGACCCCTGGTTTGTAATAATGTGATATCGTACTTTGTTAAGGGTTTAAACTTATGTTGTTGTGACCCTATGTTCTGTAATGTTACCAAATAATATATTGTGAGTCTTCGAGGTTGGAGTTAACTTTATCTTGAATGTTAATCTGAGGTTTGTTTAACCCTAATCGCGGGGGTGTTATAGGTTTCGGTATTAGAGCAGGACTACATGTAGGAAACCCTTGTATTGGTCGATGTTGAGTCTAGAAGTTGACAAAACTATTTAAAAGTTGAAAATTATTTGCAAAAACTCTTACTAGGATTCTTTTTACTCCTTTTTTGGTGTGATTCTAATGCTAGAGTTTTCTTATCCTATTTTGTTTGAAAAGGTTTTCATTCCTTACCTTTAATTTCAAACTTCTAGGATCGTGGTTTTGGGGTTGTTTTCTAAGTACTCCATAATTGGTAGCATCATAGCATGTCACCAATCCAGCTACCCTGGGTGGCCTATAGTTGGTAGCAAGGCCTATGGCCTGCTGGGCATCACAGTTAGACGGATCCAGAAGGGAGGCCCATGCTGGGTAAAGGAAGTCTAAGCAGGAGTCACCGACATACTCGGAGCCTTGGAGTACAAGACACGAAAGACTAGTTCATATTAGTGTAGGACTCTTTACCTTGTCCGGTAAGGACCTTTCCCTATAAACCCTAGCTTCTAATGCCTTTGTAAGCCGGACCTGTGGGAGCATTTAGGGAACAACCTCTTAGATTGCTATGTACAATGTGCAACACCTCGCACAGTGAACCTATCTCTGTAACTCAGCGTATTTCCATTATAGTGATTTATAACAGGAGTAGAGTTCTGCCACCGTTGTGGGACTTGAACCTAGGTAAGTTGTGTTACCTCGTACCCGCCAACTCTCCTCCTTACCCCACGTCTCTAAACACACATTGTGAGGACCCCCTCCATGACGTACTCGTCGGCAATACCACGACAGTTGGCACCCACCGTGAGGCAAGAGGCGCTCCGAGCTCTACATCGGGCAAGGTCCAATCTCTTCGTGGGAATCGGCAACACCATAGCCATCAGACACGTTCTCTTCTCCAGCAATGTCCCAATCATCCCTCCAGACGAGTTCTAGGTGCCGGCAAAGACGAACCCTATGCGCTGCTCTGTCATCCCCTTCAGAGACATCCACATCTTCATCAGCGAAACCGACTCGGGTCCTAGCTCCCAAGAAGTCAGAAACTCGTTAAGCCCTGCATGGACCGCCTATGAGCAGGACATGTTCGCGGAAGGATCTGGGCCATATCTCTCCTTGGAGTATGGTGGCTCGGATCAGGAAAATTTAAGGCCTACCCAAACCGCCCCTGTGCAGGATATAAAGGTGGAAGGACCCCGCAAATCCTCTTGGCTTCCCCGAGCATAAGAGATGCACAAGTCACACTTTGTCAGCGTGGTCACCATCTTCGATCTAGCTAGATGTGTTCAAAGGGATGGAGAGCCTCCCAGCGAATACCTCGCCAGCTGGATGAGGGTGAGGGAAACCCTAGAGGGCGACCGCGCCGACAAGCTCGTGTACCACTATGTGGAAGGGCTCACACCCGGAACACTCTTCCGACATACCCTCCGAAGGCAGCAGGCCGCAGGTCCTCTCACACTTGGTGAGATGGTCGCAATCGTCCATGAATACACGGACGCTGAGGAAAACACCCAAGCTATGCCTAGGCCGGAAGCCGGAGGAAACAACAATGGCCCGCCTCCATCACCCTCAACATCCGTCGTCGACAACACCGAAGCCAACTCTGACTCCGTCCTTGACGCGCTATACGCCGACATCAATATGGATGGCGGCGGCTCAGACGCTAACTCAGAGGAATATGATGTTGTTATGAGGGAGATCGAGTAGGTCTTGAAGGGCTACGCAATGATCTTCATCACCATCTTCATCAACATCATCTTTAACATCAATCCCCTTTGTTTACTTTGTTGTAGTCCATTCTATATTGTGGATTTGTACTTGTATTCAATTGTACCTTCATATTTTGTCCATACAATTACCATGATGTTGACCCCCTTCATGGATGAGTAGTTGCCTTGTTCCTGGGGAGAGATGGTGAAACCCTAGCACTATTATGAAGCTTCAATAAAGATGATCTATTCTTGTGTCCATATGACTGGCCAGTCTATGATAGATTTATGATTTGTGTTTGATCTCTCTCTTTAGATGGTATGTGTAGTCAGCCAAATATCATTTGCCTTTGGGACTAAAGATGAGGGACAAATCCTTTGGACGTGTTTGGAAGTGTGCCCGGAGAGCTTCGGGACAATTGGCACCGTCTAGCAACCTACACGGTCAAAGGAGGATAAATAGAAACTCCCTAAGCTAATTACGATATCCACGAGGAGACCCTTAATTCTAGTGGTCTGTATGGGTGATTGCTCTCAGACATCGCGATGGTTATTTAGAGGTGACCTCATTATTGGCTCAACAAAGTGGCTTCCTACGAGCCTTGTATTGGACATCTTATTATGGAGCTCTCTCCACACATATCATGACACAAGAAGTTTGTTATCTTAATTATGAATAATAATATCATGCTAGTGGTGAATCCTACAATCCTTGAGAACCCCTCAACCATTTTACACAACACTTCCTAGACACTCTCTTGTTTTAGTTTACTTTTGCTATTTAATTTGTTCGTGTTTACTTTAGCACTTATTCAAACACACTCTTTATACACTATTACTTGGAATTAGAGATAACCTACAAGTACTCTCTAGTGAATAGTAACGAGGGGCATAAAGACCTTAACCAAATAGCTCTCTGTGGGTTCGATACTTTTACTTCAAAACTAGCTACAATTGATCTATGCACTTCCAGTCATCAAGCTATTTTCTGGAGCCGTTACCGGGGAGCTAAGCGCTTTTGGACTTTGTTCTTAGTTGCTAGTTTATTATTGTTGTAATAAAGGTTGTTTACGAGTTTCAAGTTATTTCTGTTTGTTGCTTTTTATTGCTTTTACTTACTTGAAAAGAACAAAAAAAATATAACCAAAAACCCATACAAATTTATAAAACAAAAACTATAAAACCATTTGCTACTAATCATGTCTTCTAAGATTGCTATTTTAGAACATATTCAACTTGCAAAGGAGGAAAAGGGACGAAAAGAATCCTTGTACATGGTTTCCAAAGAAGAAGATGGTGTGTACAACGAAGAACTCATAACTACTAATGATATGCAGGTATATGTAATCTGTTGTGCTTACACATTATGTTCTTCATATCAAATAATATGTCTTCACTGTATGCATGCTAGGCATTTTTGCTTTCAATGTTCTCATACCTATGATGAATATGTGGCATCTTACAATAGTAGTTATTCTAATAGGGAAGTTTTGGAGTATGTTCTTTATGAAGGTGCCCATGAACTACTTCGAAAAATAATGATACTTATGATGAGTAGTGATAATGAATTTTTACAAATGGCATACGAAACCTTGCAATATATTGCTGAGTATTGTTAAGGACATCTTAGTGAGAATGTACTTGTGTTGGAGAGTAAGGCACATTGTAAAGCCATAGTTCCCGAAGATAATAATTTGATGGAATCACAAGATGAAAATGAGGAGCACAAAGGTGAGGTTGACAAAGATTGGCACACTACACATTCTTTGTTTGATAATGATGCCTCTCTCTCTCTAGTAATGATTCTTATAATGCTAAAACTGATTGTAATTTATCTATGGCGGCCTTGTTCGTAGACACTCATGAGGAGAGCATTGTTAATGATGAACTAGAGATACAACCTTGCTATGAATCACTCAATGCTAATATGCAGGGACCTAATTTACTCCCTGTTGCAAAGGAAGAATATTATGAAGTGTTCCCCACAATGGTAACAAAGGTAAAAGTTCAATAATTTTATTTCAACCTCTAATCCTCTTGTTGCAGCTATATAAGGAGGCATGCTCACCACACTTGGTGCATCAACACTTGCTTGAGAGCGAGAAATTATTTGTCTATATGATGTCGATACACAACAAGAGGGTACAACTTCGACAATACTCTACTATGAGATGCTACAAACCTTTGCTGGAGGTAAGTACCATTACACCTCGAATTGATATCCCCTGGGATCTAGGTGGATAATTTAATGGAGCATCTAAGCCTGTCTATATGGCTTTAAAGAAAGCGCTTCCTGGGAGGCAACCCTGAAGTTTTTAGGTGTCTTTCTTAATTTTGTGTCTTGAGTCTAGTTGCATTCATGTTGCATTGGAACTTGTATATATTTGCATGATTTCATATTAGAGTTGGCTTGGGACTATTTTTGACAGGTAGAATTTTTTGTTGCTCTAATAATGTGTTGCATATCTTGGTTAAATCTTCTCAACAAAAATATATGTTTGCGTTTTTGGATGATGGACTAACATTTCAGGTCCTTAGTATAATTTTCGGAGAAAAACAACTTGTTGAAGAGCTCACGGCAACCTTAAGGAGCAGCAGTACGGGCGGACTCGTCCATATCGCACACTCATACCGCTCATGTGACAATTCGGAAGAAGCAGAAATTTTCCAAAAAAGTGACTGCAAGCTTAACGAGCATAGGTACGGTCAGACGCGTCTGTACCGTCCGCCCGTACCGACCTCATTACCAAGCAAAGTAAATGTGAAGACGACCCAGGGGATGTAACGACCACCCGTACGGGTGCATCTCGCCCGTACCATCCAGGTGTACCAACTTCGATGGAACCCTTCAAAGAAAAAGAGAAGACGAGGTGTGGTACGGGTGGAGTCTGTCCGTACCATGCGCCCGTACCAAAGATAAACACCGCACAGTAAGGACAGGGACGAGTACAAAAAGTTTATAACCCCTCCATTATTTTTATTTTGACAACCTCAGGTCTGTGGGTTAGCTTCTACATGTTCCATTGTACTTCATTTTCTTTTAACTAACTTTGAAACTCGCTAGACTGTAATTCTTTGTAGTGTTTCATGTTTCTTTTATTTTTCTTCTCGTGGTTGGGTGAACGAACTCCATTTGTACACCGAATCGTTTGCTTTTACTTCGTTTGCTATTTTTGCAGGGGTTTGGACCTTGTGTAATGACGTGCATGGTTCGTGCCAACCGTGTAAATACTTTCATAAGCCACTTGGCTGTTTCAACTAAACACTTCAACAAGTAAGTATTCGTTGAACCAAAGGTCCATGTCCATTAAAAGTGAGGTTATTTGTACCTCAATGGTAAAGTGTGTTACCCTTGCTTTGTTCAAGCTTGGGGGGTAACCACTTCTCACACCCTCTTTTGATAGCTGCATTTTCTCTTTTCTTATGGTATCTGTTCAAGTTTTGTTCTTACAAAATTTCTAGCTTGGCGAAGTTACTTCTGCATGTGTAGAGTCTTGTATAATGTTCTGGTTCGATGATTTTTTTTGCAATCATGTATCCCGCTATTTTTGAATGCTTGCTTAGGTAAGTTGTGTTTCATGTTTATATAATGGATGCACTTTCTTTTGTTAGGATTCATAAGAGTTGAGCTAAAGCTTTGATTCACTATGTTAAAATCTTTATCCAACTTGAGTAGAACTTTGTGATCCCCTAGAATACATGGCCATGTTTTCTACACTTAAAACCTATGTATCCCACTTTTGAAGTTTGAATTGTTTATCTTAGTTGGTTGATTTGTGAAGATGCCATGCTAGTGGGAGTAATTCAAAATAGTCAGAGTAAAGCTTTTTATTTGAATGAATGATTAGTTGTGGAAGCTTTTGCTCTAGTTCTTTTATCTAACCAAGTCTTGCCTTGGAAATAATATTGGCAAACAAGTACAACAAGAAAAAGTTTGAAATTTATGAGCTGTTTGATGAATGATTTTCTTGAGAGTATACCCTTGAAGATACTTAACCCCATATATGTTTTGATAGACTCGACGACACTATTGAAAGGAGTTGTTTGATTGAAATGAAGTCTAGTGGTAATTGTGATGCATGTCAAAGCTAACCTTGTGGATCAAACCATGGTACTAGTAAAAAAGATAAAAAAGAAGGTTCTATGTTTCTCATGCACAGCTTTGGGATGCCAACAACTCCACTAGCTTTTGAACGATCTATGGTATAACCCAGGATTTCGGCTATGAGTTGATGACATGAGTGGCATACGTGGAAATATATGGACAAAAGTATTGGTACTCTCAAAGGTTGTGCAAGCACTTGTAAAAGAAACACCTGATGATCCTTGAAAGAGGAAGAAAAAAATATGAAGATCCACATAACAAGTCATTGGCATGGTATCGTTACTACTCTATAAATTTTCTCGAAACACAATGATTGGATTAGAAGTGTTTTGATAGCCTTGATTTACTGATGTGGGCATAATAAGACACTTCACTGTTATGCTACTTAGTACATGAACTCTCTTACTAAATAATGCTATTAAAACATCTTAGTGTTCATTGGCAAGCTGAGAGTTAACTATAAGAATTGGATTGATTGGCACACTTCTAGTTATTTATACTTATATTAAACTCTACTTTGATTGTGTTTATTTACCGAAGCTTTTATAGTGTTCTTGTCATCTCTCTAACTTTGACGAGCCTTTCAAATAGATGAAGTGTTGGACATATATGACTGCCAACCATAAGTGAATTCATATTCCCGTTGAAGCCCTTACTGTCATGGTGGTGGCACGGCAGATGCCATATATAGGCTAAAGATGGGGCCAATGTGCACTAGAGGAATCCAGGGAGGGATAGTGTAGTGATTCCACACACAAGGGTTTGTATTTGCCTCTTGTTGATGAAGGATTACAAGGGCTCCTCGACCTGTTCGTGGGAAGGAGACTAGTTCTCTTACTAACCATAGTTATGCTCTAGGGTTCTTCCTTAGTAAAAATGGCCGACCCTCTCTATGGAGGTCATGCCCCTCCTTATATATGGGGGGGCTAGGTTACAATCTAGGGCTTATGTGGAGGCCTATTCTCCGAATACGCTCCTCAGTAAAGTAAGATGCCTCTTTTACACTTTAATAGGCTGGTCCGGACTCGGGGTGTAAGCCTTCCTGAGCCCCTCTGCGTCGTGGCATCATCCGGCACTGGTAGCATTAGCCGACATTCAATACATCATCCTTGTTGGCCACGCCCCATTGGTCCTTTCCTCTGTCTGCTGTGCTCACGCTACAGTGGACAGAGACACCTTTTCACCAACGAGATTCCTTCCTTCTCCTGTAAGCCAAGCAGTAACCCGGCTAGCGCCTGGCTAACTCGGCTACGAGGGTACCTGCAAACAAGTTTAAGTGGCTGGCCGACTGATACATTGCAAATGTATCTATAATTTTTGATGTTCCATGCTTGGTTTTATCCACTTTCTTGTGTTTTGTGCACACTTTGTAGTACTTTTCACATGATTTCTTGGACTAACCTATTAACAAGAGCTATAGTGCCAGCTGCCTGTTTTCTGGTGTTTTTGGTTCCAGGAAAGTCAGGAAATGAATATTCTCGGAATTGGACGGGACAAAAGCCAAAGTGCCTATTTTCCCGGAAGTCATCATATGCCAGAATATGAGACAGAGAGGGGCCAGAGGGCAGCCACACCACCTGGCCGTGCGGCCAGGCTTGGCCCACACCAGGGGGTGGTGTGGCCAGCCCAGAAACCCCCTCGGCCTCTCCTTCCGCCTATATAATTCCCTCGGGACAAAAACCCTAAGGACCCAATCAAAAAATCCACGAAAGAGTCTGTAGCCACCGTCATCTCCATCCCTAGATCGGGAGGGATCTGAAGCTCTTCCCAGCACCCTGCCAGAGAGGGGAATTCACCCTGGAGGCCTTCTTCATCACCATGCAAGCCTCCGGTGTGATGCGTGAGTATTTCATCCTTGGACTACGGATCCATGTAGTAGCTAGATGGCTGGTTCTCCTCCTTTGTGCTTTCATGTCTAGATCTTGTGAGATCCGTTCATGATCAAGATCATCTATTTGTAATTCTTCATGTTGTGTTTGCGGGGATCTGATGGATATTGAGATGCTATTTCAGATTGATTATTGATTCTATCATTTCTTTGTTATTTGTGATCTTGCATGCTTTCCGTTGTTAGTAGCTATCTTGGCCAAGTAGATGCTAGCAACTCCAAGAGTTAGTATTTATGCTCGATAGTGGGTTCATGCCTCTGGTAATCTAGGGAAGTGACAGATATCTCTAAGGTACTAGATGTGTTGTTGCTACTAGGGAGAAAACAACAATCCTTTGTTCATAGAACAATCGTATTGTTTACTTTACACGCAGTTCGTAAAGCAATAATCTGTTGCTTGCAACTTAATACTGGATGGGGTTCGGATGATAACCTGAAGGTGGATTATTAGTCATATATGCAGTTGGATGGCGGTCTATGTATAATGTTGTAATGCCCAATCAAGTCTCAAAGGAGTCAAGATGATTAGTATATGCATGTATTGCTTTCTCGATGTTTGTCAATTGCCCAGCTGTAATTTGTTCACCCAGCATGTTATCTATCTTAAGGAGAGCCACCTCTAGTGAACTATGGATCCCGGTCCTTGTCTTTTACATACAATCTACAATCTTTTATTGCTTTGTGTTTACTTTCTGCAAACTTTTACTTCTTTCCATTCGATACGTTTAATCCTTTGTTTTCTGCAAAACACGGTGAGATTGACAACCTCATCGCAAGTTGGGGACAAAGTTCTCTGGTTGTGTTGTGCAGGTCTCCACGTTGCTACTAGCACCAGTAGTGTGCCCTGCCAAGGCTCAGCTAGCAACACCTTCTAGGTGTTTCCTTGCTCCTACTAGTTCGATTAAACCTTGGTTTCATAACTGAGGGAAAATTGCTACTATGCTCATCATACCTTCCTCTTGGGGTTCCCAACGAGCTCTACATCAACATCGCACCAGCATTTTCCTGGCGCCGACACTGAGCCATCAAGCATTTTTCTGGTGCCGTTGCCGGGGAGTCAATGACATCTTCACAAGGGGAGTCCCTCATAACCAATCTCTTTACTTTGTTATTTTTGTTTTGCTTAGTTTCTTTTTGCTTTGTTTGCTTGTTTTCTTTATTCAAAAACACACAAAAATTATTTTTACTAGTTTGCTTTCTTATTTGAAAAACACAAAAAAAATAGTTCCTATCTTGAGTTGCCACTATGTCTAGCCTTGCTCCAGTCACTATGTCACCCGAGGAAATGGTTTTCACTTTTAAACAAGGAATTGAGGAAAGTTTTAATGAAGCTTGGTCTAGAATCTCTGATCTACATGAAAAAACTGAGCCTAAAATGACTCAAAGCTTGTTCCTTAGCAGTTTTTACCTTGGAATTGCTCTTTGTTATAGATATGCTTTAGATGATGTTGTGGGAGGAGATTTCCTCCAATGTAATGAGGATGATGCTATTAATGCTACTCCCTCCGATTCATATTACTTGTCGTTGAATTGGACGTATCTAGCACTAAAACATGTCTAGATACATCCATTTGAGCGACAAGTAATATGGACCGGAGGGAGTATAAAAAATTGATCCTCACTTACAACTTGCCTAGCCAAACTGATATTTCTTTCGCAAAAATATTTGCTAGATTGAACACTCTTGAGACTGGCACTGCTAGCTTAAAAGATTGCTATAATATGCTTAGGGAGCATCACAATTATGTTCCAATAAATTCTGAACCATCAAAGTGGCTCCCTACAGTAAATATTGAGATACACACTGAAACTTTTCAAGCTCGCTGTGATATCATGTCTGAATTTTGTCTAATGCCCAAAGATATTTATGAATCTCTGAATACTTGGGGGCTTACTAAAGGAGGAAAAGAAATATCTCTTGCTAATAATGCTACCATATTACCTATTGGAATAGCTGAAGGAGTGTTTACAAAGATCCTTGGAAAAATGATTTCTACTGATTATCTTGTTATTGAATGTGCAGGAAAAGGACAAATTACACTTGGAAGATCCCTATTAGAACTCCTTGGAGCAATAATAGATGTTGGAAAGGGGACCATGCACCTTTCTTCTCCACCAAACAATCATATTTTCCCCAAGGTTAAGAATAAAAGTAAGAGAGGTAAGGGCAAGAAATTTGGTTTTAATGCTTCTTCATTTGAGAACACTTGATTCTTTTTCTCGCTTCTTATGCCTAACTTAAAGGCGTTAAAGAAAAATACTTATTGGGAGATAACCCAAAAGTTTTAGATGAATCTTGTAAATTATTACCTCTGTAATAACCTCTCCTTATCCTTTTTATTTGCTTTTTGTGCCAAGAGTAACCTCTAATGAGAGAGAAGTAATGATTGGGAAAGTTGCTGTCCCGAAACAGATTTCTATACTTCACAGTAACAATTCGTGTAAAATATCTGAACGCCTTTTTGAGGCGTGAATTTTTGTGCTTCTGCCCCAGGTTGTTATCTAACTTTCGTTAGTTCAACACTTTTTTATTTGAGCAACAGAAGGTCTTCGAAAAAATTCGTTTTTACCTGCTGGTCTGTTTTGACAGATTTCTGCCATTTTCAGCATTTGCTTCTTGTTGGTTCCTTTTTGAGTTCTTTTGGGGAATTGAGATTTTTGAGGGAAGTGCTACAGTAGCTAGTGTTCTAATGGAAGTTTATTTGGTGTTAGAACTGAACCTTAATACTTATTTATCTTGAGTGCACTAATGTTGCTAATACAGATTGTGTGAAGTTTTGTATGAAGGAAAAATTTCAGGTGTATGGAAGGAATGAGTAATGAGATGAAAGATGGACTAAAGCTCAAGATTGGGGACGCCACGCGTGTCACCCCAAGAAATATCCAAAAATTACAAGCGTCAAAGCTTGGGGATGCCCAAGGCATCCCCTTCTTCATCAATAAAAATTCCAGGTTTCTTCCAAACGCTTCATTTTTATTGTTTCATGCATAGTAGTGTTGTCCTTGCAGCGTCTTCTTTTTCGTTTACGTTTTGGTTTTTCGTTTGATTTTGCTTAGTTTGCTGAATAAATTGGTTGGACCCCCTCTTTCATACATTGGTTTGCAAATAGTTTGGTTTGGTTTGGAAAAGAGTAGGAAAGTTCATGCTTATGTGGTAAAAAGAGCTCGTTTTTGACTGTGGCCTATGCTCTATCATGCCATGCTTGATATTGTTTTGAATTTATGCTTAGTATTCTTTGCTGTAGCATGAATTGTTATAAACAATTGAGATTGCTTAATGTTCCTTGGATGAATCATGCGTTGTTTTAGCATATTAAAGCATAGTATAGTGGTATTCTCCTTTGATGCTTTATTTGGGTTGACTTGGCGCATGCTCACACCATGTTATGACTATCTCAAGTCACCATAGCCTTTATGATCCTTTAGTTTTTAACTTGTAGTATCACTTTATGCTTTGATCAATGATGTTTTGTCGCTCTGCATGATTATGGCCATTATTGCTATCTTAGTTTGTCGCTCCCAGTCTTTTGCTAGCCTCCACCACCAAGTATGAGTTCCACTCATGCATCCAACTCCCTAAACCAAGTTATTCCAAAAAGTCCACCATACACCTACTAGCTTATGGTATTACAAGTAATTCATGCTTTTGTTTACCTTTCAAATTAAACTTGTTATGAGAAAACTAGTGATTAAAGCTCTCACGAACTTGATGGCACACTTTACTTTTCTTGCCCTTAATAAACTTGAACCATTGTGTCATCTATGTTGTATATGCTTGCACTTATTTGTTGCGAATTAGCAGAACCATGCTTTCATGGGGAACGCTTTCAACATTGCACTTGGTACTTGTACCTAGTTGATATCATGCTCTTTTGTATATGGATGTCATCGGTGTGAAATGAAAGGGGAGCTTGTAAGTCCATGGAGTTATGTATATGTGTTACAGAAACGCCTGGGCCGCTGGTCTAATCCATGCTGACATGGTGGAAACCTGCAGCGTAACTATAATGAGTTTTCTATGAAGCATTCTTCTTATAAAAAAAGAGTCCTATATTGAGAAAAAAGAGAAAAATAAAAAAAGAGATATTATGAAAAGAGGAAAGAGCGAAAAAAACACCATATTCCCATGGTAAAAAAGAAGAATGCTGAGATGCTCGTTGTCTGCTTGCCTTGTCATTTTGATATGGGGATTCTTCCGTATCATCGGGCAAGGGGTACCCCGTTGGCGGTTCTCTATGATACACATGTACTTACGATGACAAGAACTTACCGGTGACTAAACTTGAGTAGCATGAGGAGCAGCCCTCGTATACAAGGGACATGCGATTTCTAACTTATACTTCGTCAAGCATGTACACTATAGTTTGTTCACTTTAACCTTAATCACCTTCAAGATGCTTATGATAGGGGCAATGAGAGCTGAAAGCTATAAGTACCATAATTTTTGGAAGCTCTTTATGAAACTTGAATCTCTGCTTCCTTCTATGAAGGCCTTTCTTCCACCATTATATTGAGTCTCCATCTTCTATCATTATGCACCTACTTTGAGAGCATAGTGGCCATTCTTAGTTCTATGTGCATTGTCCCAAGACTAGTTGATTGATGCATAACTTGATATTTCTTGTTTTAAACTATTTGTATCTAGTCACTCTTATGAACTTTGAAGGTGTCCTATGCATTTATATTTGCTACTCTATTGAGGGACAAGCTGAATACTATTATGCTATGTTTTCTTTATGTGAAACAAACAAACGTCTTGCAAAGCATTGTTATTCATGAATCTTTTGTTTGTGCCTTTTCATGTTGCATCATAGTTTCTTTGTTTTATTGCTAGAACTTTGTATTTCATGTCATGATTGAAGTACTATGATCCCAGCTTTGAATGTTTTACAAATACGTTGATCAAGTCTTTGATGGTGCATGTCACCTCAAAAATTATTCTTTCTTTTTATCACTTACCTACTCGAGGACGAGCAGGAGTTAAGCTTGGGGATGTTGATACATTGCAAATGTATCTATAATTTTTGATGTTCCATGCTTGGTTTTATACACTTTCTTATGTTTTGTCCACACTTTGGAGTACTTTTCATATGATTTCTTGGACTAACCTATTAACAAGAGCCACAGTGCCAGCTGCCTGTTTTCTGCTGTTTTTGGTTCCAGGAAAGTCAGAAAATGAATATTCTCGGAATTGGATGGGACAAAAGCCAAAGTTCCTATTTTTCTGGAAGTCATCAGATGCCAGAATATGAGACGGAGAGGGTCCAGAGGGCAGCCACACCACCTGGCCGCGCGGCTAGGCTTGGCCCGCGCCAGGGGGTGGTGTGGCCAGCCCAGGCAACCCCTTCGGCCTCTCCTTCCGCCTATATAATGCCCTCGGGACGAAAACCCTAAGGACCCGATCAAAAATCCACGAAAGAGTCTGTAGCCGCCATCATCTCCATCCCTAGATCGGGAGGGATCTGAAGCTCTTCCCGGCACCCTGCCAGAGAGGGGAATTCACCCCGGAGACCTTCTTCATCACCATGCAAGCCTCCGGTGTGATGCGTGAGTAGTTCATCCTTGGGCTACGGATCCATGTAGTAGCTAGATGGCTGGTTCTCCTCTTTTGTGCTTTCATGTCTAGATCTTGTGAGCTCCGTTCATGATCAAGATCATCTATTTGTAATTCTGCATGTTGTGTTTGCGGGGATCCGATGGATATTTAGATGCTATTTCAGATTGATTATTGATTCTATCATGTCATTGTTATTTGTGATCTTGCATGGTTTCCGTTGTTAGTAGCTATTTGGCCAAGTAGATGCTAGCATCTCCAAGAGTTAGTATTTATGCTCGATAGTGGGTTCATGCCTCTGGTAATCTGGGGAAGTGACAGAAATATCTAAGGTACTAGATGTGTTGTTGCAACTAGGGAGAAAACAACAATCCTTTGTTCATAGAACAATCGTATTGTTTACTTTACACGCAGTTCGTAAAGCAATAATCTGTTGCTTGCAACTTAATACTAGAGGGGGTTCGGATGATAACCTGAAGGTGGATTATTAGTCATAGATGCAGTTGGATGGCGGTCTATTTATAATGTTGTAATTTCCAATCAAGTCTCAAAGGAGTCAAGATGATTAGTATATGCATGTATTGCTTTCTCGATGTTTGTCAATTGCCCCGCTGTAATTTGTTCACCCAGCATGGTATCTATCTTAAGGAGAGCCACCTCTAGTGAACTATGGATCCCGGTCCTTGTCTTTTACACACAATCTACAATCTTTTACCGCTTTGTGTTACTTTCTGCAAACTTTTACTTCTTTCCATTCGATACGTTTAATCCTTTGTTTTCCGCAAAACACGGTGAGATTGACAACCTCATCGCTAGTTGGGGACAAAGTTCTGTGGTTGTGTTGTGCAGGTCTCCATGTTGCTACTAGCACTGGTAGTGCGCCCTGCCAAGGCTCAGCTAGCAACACCTTGGGGTGTTTCCTTGCTCCTACTGGTTCGATTAAACCTTGGTTTCATAACTGAGGGAAACTTGCTGTTGTGCTCATCATACCTTCCTCTTGGGGTTCCCAACGAGCTCTACATCAACATCGCACCAGCATTTTCCTGGCGCCGACACCGAGCCATCGCCGACATAAGTTATATGTCGACCGAGACAAAGCTAGACGAACCTCCCTCGAGCTGGGTCACTCCACAAGTCGTCCTGCCTTGAGGTGACCCGGCCAGCATACGCTTTGACCTTTCCGTACCTCGTCTAACATGGCCTTTATACTCCGGCGTGACCCTACCCAAGGGTATCGCCCCAAAGTTAGTCCCCGAAGCTGGTGTGGTCTTAGCAACTTCAGCTGATAAGGCCACATCAGGTTCAACCTAACAAGTTTTGTGCTCTCTTCATCGAGTCATCATGTAACTCGGCTACTGTGACTTGACATTCCCTTGGCTCATTTCGAGACATTACTCGCTGGCCGGGTTATTTTCTACTCACCCGGGTTATCTTTCCTTCTCTCGTACGCTTCCCCACGTCCTACATGGAGGGTAATCATTATTTTGCCTCATTTTAAGGGCCTGCGCCAGTTACAGTATTTACTGTCAGGGATAACTGCTGCAAACGTCATGTCGTGGCTGCCTCCTTGTTAACTTCATCACCAAGTCGCGTCGTGGGATCCGCTGCTCCCTGTGGCCCTTCCTATGGCCTACCTCTAATTGGCTGACCCGGCAAGTACACGGCCACATTGTGTGGCTTCATTGCACTCTTGGATCCCACTACCCCTCTCAGGGGCGTGGTTAAATAGGGAGCAGGGGAACCCCTTGGGGATTTCCCCCCACTTCGCACGTGCATCCGCTCTTCTTCTTCCTTCTTTCCCACAATAGCGCCACCGTCGCCGTTGCTTCTGCTCCTCGAAGCACAACCGCCGCGCCTTGTTGCCTTTTCGTCGTAGCTACACTATCGCTCCCGCGCAATCTCGCCGCTACAAGGCCTCACCAGTCCAGGCCACTGTCCCCTACCCCAGATTGGTTTTGTGAGGACAGTAACTTAGAGATGACGGAAGAGGAAATCGCCATTATTGAGGAGAAGGAGGAGAGCTAGGCGCACGAATGCGTTGCCTGGGTCGGCTCATGGGTCTATCAAGATGATCTTGACTAGCTCTACTAGACCCGTGGCATCCCCGCAGGGGTTACCTGCCACCTCGCTGCCCAGGAGATCGCTCCATATCCCAATCCGGGTGAGTTCGTGGTCTTCTTGTCTCATTTCCAATGCGGTTTCGGTCTCCTAGTTAGTGATTTCTTCCATGATTTCATCAATGCCTACGAGATCCAACTGCACCATCTTCCGGCGAATGCCATCACTTCCCTTTCCTCCATCGTCTCCGGCATAGAAGGTTATGTCGGCCTTTGGCCCACCAAAGAGCTTTGGATCAAGTTCTTTGGCCTCCGCAAAAATGTTATTCCTGATCCTTTTCTCGCCCCTGCCAACAAATCCTTAACCCAGTGCGGTGGAGCGTCTATCTCTCCCCACAAGAACTCCGCATTCCCTCGAGTCACTGGCCTTGAGTCCTGCAAAGACTGGTCCCAGCCGTTCTTCTGCGTGAGGAACAATACTGACGAGGATCTGATCCAGTTGCGCCCCTTCGAACTCGGCGTGCTAGATACATCCTTGTGGAACCGAATCCCAAGGCGGGCAACTGCCTTGGTGCATTAGGTGGATAAACGACTCAAGGAGCTGAAGAAGTTGGGGCTACACAACGAGGAAGTGATGATCACCTTCGTCCGTAGCCGGATCTATCCTCTGTAGAAACGTACGCACAAGCTCTAACATATGAGTCAACATCTTGACCCCAACCGAACCTCCTCCTTCGAACTGAACAATACCGAGATTTTCCGCCGGGTTAAGGCGATCTTCAAAATTGAGAAGGAGTTGACCGAAGAGTGGGAATGGGGGTTGGAACACTTCTGCCAGGATAAGCTGCCTCCTTCGGTGTGTTTCTTTCTTAATTTGCTTTCCGAGTCTTGTAGTATGTTGGATTGTACCTTTACTTGATCCTTTTGTATTTTTGCCTTCAGTTGTTTCTTTAGCAGACCGTCGAAGATGGCAAGGAGTCGTGCCTTAAATGGGGGAAGGACCGCCTAGTCTCGGACACGGTGGAGCCAAACACGGAAATGTTCTTGACCACTCCGGATGGCTCCAGACGAACCTTTGGTAAGGCCTCTTCTATGAGGGATTGGCCTGATGGCGATGACGACTCCGATATTGAGATTATGGAGGTACTTGATCTGGTGCCCATTTCTTACATGTTTCCGGTTGACTTGGCTCCAGCTAACCCGGCTGGGCAGGTCCACGAGGATCCTCCTCTTGCCATGGGCGATCCGGTTACTGCTCCCTCTACGAAGCGTGCTGCTACCTCGGTTGCTTCTTCCGAGCCGCCCCCAGCCAAGAAGAGGTAGAAGAAACCCGGCGTCAAGGGCGCCAACAAACCCGAGCCCAAGGTCAAGACCACCGTCCGGAGAGCGCCCAGGCCCAAGGAACCTCCAACTTCATCCGAGCAAGTCCTTGTTCCTTCCTTGTCCATTTTTTATTGTACTTCACCATCTTCACATATTTCTTGTTTCTCTTTTTCTGTTATAACTTGCAGTTCTTTGTCTGACTTAGCAGGGCTGCCAGGGAGATCCCCCTCAGTTGTACCAGCATCGCTTCGCCTATCCGGAGCGCCCCATCTCCCCCCCGCAACGATGATGTTTGCCCGCTGAGCCCTATTCAAGAGAGCTCAGTGGCTGCTTTGAATCTTTGCCCTCCTCGTCATGAGGAGGGCAACATCGGTGCAGGGGGAAGTGGCCCTGCCGAGGATACGGCTAGGACGGATTTCCCTAGCTCCTCTTCGGCTTAGCCGCAACCTGCCGTCACCGAGGTGCCAGTTACATCGGCACCGACCCAACCTTCTTCTGCACCAGCACCAGCTTCAGGACCAACTCCTCTTGCCTCGTCTGAGTCTTCCAAGACTTGGCGAGAAGACCAAGCTCAGCCAAGCCCAAGGGCCAAGACTCCAACGCCTACAGCTTCTGCCAAGGATATGTTCTAGCGGAATCCTCAGGCCAAATCCAGAGCGCAAGCCTCTCCTTCATTGTAGCAACCCATAGCAGGCACCAAGCCCAAGAAGGATTCTCATACCTCCAGAAGCCAACTATCTGCTGAAGCCGCCAAAACCCCCAAGGGACTAACATCCGAATCTGGACAGCGTACTATCACGTCCATGATAAAGAAGGGGAGTGGCGCCTCCGACCCTGCTGCTTCTAGGTCTGCTGGCAGCAAGTAGCTCACTCTTCACACCAGTCAAGCTGTTGCCCAAATCGCAAGGAAAGAAGCCCATGCCAAGGGGTTGGTGGCGACCCAGACGCTCAAAAGGGAGCATTATGGCTCGGCGTTGATCGAATATGTTAATAACTGGAATGACGCCAAGTTCATCAATCAGAAAGACGATCTCCCGGAGAAGTTTGGTCCGGCTGAGTTCAGCACCCAAATGAACACCGCCACCAAGGCTATTTCCTTTGCTGGCCGAATGATGGAGGTAAGCTTTTTCTCCCTGATTTACATATGCATAAGTACTTAGAGATATATCCACTAGTCCCCGAGCCTCCGGGGGAGTAACTTGTTACTCGTCCGTACGCTCCTAAAAACTTGGCGTAATTTCTTAGTAGCCTCGAAAATTCACACACCTAGAGCCGGGTTAAGTTCCGCTTGTCCCGGATCTTGTAAACTTCGAAAAATCACACACCTAGAGCCGGGTTAAGTTCCCCTTGGCCTGGATCTTGTAAACTTCGAAAATTCACACACCTAGAGCCGGGTTAAGTTCCGCTGGGCCCGGATCTTGTAAACTTCGAATATTCACACACCTAGAGCCGAGGTAAGTTCCACTTGGCCCGGATCTTGTAAACTTCGAAAATTCACACAGCTAGAGCTGGGTTTAGTTCCACTTGGCCTGGATCTTGTAAACTTCGAATATTCACACACTAGAGCCGGGTTAAGTTCCACTTGGTCGGGATCTTGTAAACTTCGAATATTCACACACCTAAAGCCGGGTTAAGTTCCACTTGGCCTGGATCTTGTAAACTTCGAATATTCCTTTGTATTCCTGAACTAAGACTTGCCTCATTAGATCACCACCAATCGCTGCACTGCTGAGTTCTAGCGTCTTCTGGACACCCACAAGGATCTTCGCTCAAAGAATATCAAATTGATTGCTGAGATAAAGAAGAAATGTAAGTTATTTCACTCAGTATTTTGTACTTTTACTTCTGCTTCCTCATTTTTTATCTGAACTAACTTGCAATCCGGATCGTACAGCTGAAGTTGAAGATGAGAACATCCTCATGAGGAAGAATTTGGCGGAGATCAGAGGTAATTCGCCTTGGTTACTCAACCTTTACCCTTTTCCATCCTGACTCGGAAGATAATTATACCTCGGCTATGTCGGGTCAACAAATCATTTGTAGTGTCTCTTCAAGATAGCGTGCCATTGCCTGATATGATGCTTCACTTTCTCGAACAAGTAGGGCAACACGAAGCCGAACTTAAGAAGAAGGACGATGAGATCGCCGAAGTCCGGCTCAAAAGTGATGAGACTACTCAGCTAAATGCCGAAATCAAGAAGTTAAAGAAATCTCACAAATCTGAGATGGACAAGACCGATTAAGAATTCTCCAAGGAAAAGGAGCACTTGAAGACTCAACTTGAAAAGAATCAAGATATGCTGAAGGAAGCCAACATCAAATTTGAGTCGGTGACCACTGAATATGAGAAGATCAATAAGAGGAATGTTGACGGTCTCAAGGAGCTGACCCGGATCCTCAGCCATATCTCCCATCAGTTCTCTGCCTTATACCGACATTTGTTTCTCCGGGTCAGGTGCCCTTACTTACTGATGTTACTTATTTTGTTTCCAAACAAATTCCCAGAGAGCGATGCCATTGCTTCTTCCGATGTCGCCAAGTTCCGCCTGCAGCAAGGTACTCCAGTTGGTCCTAGCTCTGAGGCTATTACTTATGACACGGAGGACATGCTGGTGAGCCTCGCTGCTCGAGTTGAAACGATGAAGAATTATGGCGTGGACATCATGGCTGCAACTACTCGGATGTTCAATGCTCTTTGGCCTACTAATCCCACTCCCAAAGGTAGTACATCCTTTATTGCAAAGTTGATGGAGTGTGATATCCAGCTGAACCTCTGGAGGGAATCCGCTACGCGCGTCGGAGCTGACATGGCGCTAAGCTTCATGCTATGTTGGTACGAGGGCTTGGACCTCAAGGTTCTGGATCGCTTGCGCACCAAATCTAAGGGGATGAATGATCTGGAATGGGTCACTCAATGCAAGGTCTGTGCTAACAACCTCATCCAGTACGCCTTTGTCCACAGCTGGAACAAGGTACCAAGTTTCCTTCATTCCGTTGATGACGCCTATGTCTCAGATGGACCAGATGGAGAAGAAGAAGAAGCCTCAGAGCTCGATGACTGTACTGAAGATCTGGAGGGTGCTGGAGCCAACCCGAAGGATGAGGAAGAGACGGAAGTTCCTCCCACAGATTCCAAATTACCTCCTCCTGCGGCTGATACCTCGGGTGCTGCTGCCCCTTAGAGGAAAAACACTTTAACATTTATCAGATCCCTGGTATGCCGGGTGCAGATGTATTAAGCAGAATGGTTGCGTTTGGCTACTAAGTTATTTATGTCGGATTAACTTGGGCGTAGTCCCCGAGTTCCATTTTCTTGTTCCCTCAATTTTATGATTCAGCTCGCGTCTACATTGATTCGGTTTCTTGACTTACGAGTCTGAGGTTTAAAAAATTGACTTAACAATACTTGAAACTTTAGGATTATCTCAAAGTAATTCAACTAACATAAATAAAATAAGTACAGGGTTAGTCTGAATAACAAATGTTGGCTCAATTACGTTCCTTTCCTTAGTCGTTTTTCATGTGCTTTGCAATTCCAAACTTGTTCTCTTGCTTGCTATGAAGCCAATTCTTGTTGGACAAAAACAAGTTGAAGAGTTAGGTTTCTGGTGCCTACACACTACTAACCCGGCTAAGGTATAAGTAATTTAAGCCAGCCAACATATAGAAAGTAAATACAGAAAAGACAACTATTAAGGCAGTGCCCGAGTTTCGGCTTGGGGTGTCGAGGTTTCATTGATAAGCTCATTGCCGACATACGTACCGACATATGAGAGACTCAGATACATACACTTCTTTGCTAAGTGTAAAATGGACGAAGTAGAGCTAAATTCCATGGACACTTAGATTCCTCGCCGGACCTATCCGCCTTATTCTTCTCCTGTGGCTGTGCATCAATGAGGTAATAGGAATCATTGTGCAATGCTTTGCTTACAATGAATGGTCCTTCCCATGGAGAAGATAACTTATGCATGCCAGCGGTGCGCTGTACCAGCCGAAGTACAAGATCACCTTCCCGAAAGACTTGGGGGTTTACTTTCTAGCTATGGTACCGTCGGAGATTTTGCTGATATATGGAGGATCTGGACAAGGCCAATTCTCTCTCTACTTCCAGCAGATCAACATCATTTTGTCGGGCTTCTTGCACTTCGGCTTCTGTGTATTGGGCGACCCTAGGCGAGTCATGCTCTATGTCGGCTGGTAATACAACTTCTGCCCCATATACTAGAAAGAATGGCGTATAGCATGTTGATTGATTCGGAGTCATTCATAAACTCCATAGTACCGCTGGTAGTTTTTCTATCCAGCAACCCACTGATCTTTGCAGCGGCTCAATGAGCCAGGATTTTATCTCGGACAAAATTAGTCCGTTGGATCTTTCCACTTGCCCGTTCGATGCAGTGTGGGCTACTGATGCAATATCTAGTCGGATCTTCTTTTCTCGGTAGAACCTCTCAAATGCTCCTTCAGCAAAATTTGTGCCATTATCAGTTATGATACTGTGAGGATAGCCATATCTCAAGATTATATCTTTGAGGAATGTCATAGCTATTGCCCCATCATATTTGCTGATTGGCTTTACCTCAATCCACTTGGTAAATTTATCTACCATAACCAAGATATGGGTCATGTTTCCCTTTGTCAGCTTAAATGGCCCGACCATATCCAAAGACCATATCGCAAATTGCCAAGTGATAGGTATAGTTTTTTCAGTTTCGACATGGGCATGTGTGTCTTGGTGGTGTACCTATGACAACAATTACACTTTGTTACAAGATCTTCTGCTTGCTCCAAGGCACTTGGCTAGTAAAATCCATGCCGGAAAGCTTTTGCCACTAATGCTCTGGATGATGCATGATGCCCACATTCCCCTGATGAATATCTCGGAGGATGTCAAGCCCTTCTTCCGGGTCAACACATCGTTGCAAAACACTTGTAACACTTCTCTTGTATAGTTCGACATTGATAATAGTGTATGCCTTTGCTCTCCTTTGGATTTTCCTTGAAAGTATCTCGTCACTCGGCAAGGTTCCTTCTTCCAAGAAGTCGAATATTGGCTTTTCCCATGCAGGTATAGCTCGAAAAGGGAAAAGTTCCTCATCAATTTCCATTGCTTCCACCGACATAACTCCAGCCGAATCAAGCTGAATAGTCCCCGAGTTCTGCGAGGTAGTCCCCGGGTCTGCCAAAGTAGTCCTCGGGTTTGCTGATGTGCTCCCCCATCTATATCCATTGGGATAGCCTCTGATCCAGAGTGTCCCGGGACATAAACTGAGTCAGATTTCGGTGAAGGTGTGATATATGGTTTTCTCAAGTGCTCCAAAGCAACACCTAGCGGGATTGGCTGCCGAGATGATCCCAATTTGGATAATATGTTGGCTGCTTCATTTTCAAGATGATGTATATGATGGAATTCACATCCTTCAAAGAACCCACTTATTTTCTGAACATGGAATCTATACAGGGCCATGTTTGCATCTAGAGCATCCCAGTTGCCAGATACTTGCTGCACCACCGGATCTGAATCACCAAAACATTGTATTCGACGTATCCCCACTTCCTTTGCCACCTTAAGTCCATGCACCAACACTTCATACTCGGCAACATTATTTCACGCTCTGAAATGGATCTGGAGGACGTATTTCAGCTGATCTTTCTTGGGCGAGGAAAGTACTACCCCAGCCCCTAGTCCTTCCTTTAACTTGGATCCATCAAAGTGCATCCTCCAATAATTTGAGTCTAGCAAAGGTGGTTCATATTGCATTTTAGCCCAATCCACGAAGAAATCCGCCACTGCTTGAGATTTGATTGCATCTCTCCTATCAAATTGTGGTGCATATGTGGCTAACTCGATTGCCCATTTTGCAATCCAGCCACTCATATCCTTATTTCTCATTATCTCGGATATGGGTGCTTCACATATCACTTTATGGGGTGCTCCTCAAAGTAATGCTTAAGCTTCTTGGCTGCCATATACATGCCGTAAGCCATTTTCTGATAGTGAGGGTAATTCTGCTTTGAAGTTGACAACACCTCACTTAGGTAATATACTGGCCTCTGCACCAACTTACCTTCCTCATCACGCTCCACCAGTATCATTGCACTTTCGACTCGGTTGGTCGCTGCTATATAGAGCAACATTGGCTCTTTGGATACTGGTGAGTCTAACACTGGTGCCGAGGCTAGCATATTTTTTAGTTCATGAAATGCGCTATCAGCTTGCGGTGTCCATATAAATTTATCTTCCTTTTTCATTAACTGGTAGAGGGGCAATGCCTTCTCTCCTAGCCAACATACAAACCGACTTAACGATGCCAAGCAACCTGTGAACTTCTGCACATCGTTAAGACACTTTGGCAATTCCATTCTTTATATGGCTCAGGTTTTTTTGGGGTTGGTCTCGATACCTCAGCTAGATACTAGAAAACCGAGTAAATTCCCGGTCGGCACACCAAAGGTACATTTCTCTGGATTAAGCTTCATTCGAAACCTCCTTAGGTTCACAAATGTTTGTCAGATATCGTCAAGGAGCGTTTTTCTTTCCTTCATTTTTATTACAACATCATCCACATACACTTGCACATTTCGACCTATTTGGTCATGTAGATATTTTTGCATACATCATTGATATGTTGCTCCTGCATTACGTAAACCAAACGGCATCATGCGATAGCAATAAGCCCCATACGGGGTGATAAACATGGTCTTTATTTGATCATCCGGGTTCAAAGGTGTCTAGTGGAAACCAGAATAAGCATCTATGAATGATAACAGCTCACACCCAACAATTGAATCTATGACCTGGTCTTTCCTTGGCAGTGGAAATGGATCATTTGGACACGCCTTATTCAGGTTCGTGTAATCGATAGACATATGCCAAACTACTGCCACATTTAGATCATCTTTCTTCTCCACGAGCACCTGATTAGAGAGCCAATCCGGGTAAAGTACTTTCATGATAAACCAGGATACAAGGAGCCGAGCTATCTCATCTGAAATGACCTTTCTCCTATCTTCGGCGAAGCAGCGGAGATGTTGCTTCACCGGCTTTGCTCCGGGTCTTACATTCAAAGAGTGCTCGGCCAACTCCCTCAGCACACCTTGCAGGTCATGTGTAGACCAAGCAAAGATATCCCAATTCTCACGGAGGAAGTTGATGAGCTCGCTTTCCTATTTGTCGCTTAATCCGGCACCAATTGTTACGGTGCGCTCCGGGAACTGGTCATCAATAGGCACCTTCTTTGTATCCTTCGTTGCTTGGAACGAGACACTCCCATGTGGGTTAGTTAGAGGTAGCATATGCTGCTGCGCGGACTGAGCCAATGCCGCCACCTATTGAATTTTCCTATTCTCCTGAGCAATTACCAGTGATTCGGCCAGGTTACACCCGGCTGAAGCACACTCAATGGAGCGCCTGAAGTCTCCAGCTATGGTGATCACTCCCCTCGGCCCTGGCAACTTCATCATCAAGTAACTGATGTGTGTACACGCCATAAACTTGTTCAATGCAGGCCTGCTGAGTAACGCATGGTACCCGCTTTCCAAGTTCACAACCTCGAATTCCAAGTTCTCAGTTTGGCAGTTGTCCCTTGTGCCGAATAACACGTCGACCCGGACCTTTCCAATGGGCTCACATGACATACCTGACACGATGCCGTGGAAAGTGGTCCTCGTTGCTTGGAGCATGTTCTCCGATATCTCCAACTTGTGCATGGTATCCTTATACATGATGTTGATGCTACTGCCATTGTCCATCAGCACCTTCAAAAATCTCACATTGATATTGGGCCCATTGAATGTCAGATCCAACACCAGTGCATATGATCCAGGACTCGGCATGAGCATGGGGTGATCCTTGATGCTCCAAGTGATTTCTTGTTCTGCCCAAGGCATATATCTTGTCACAGCTGGCATTACTGCGTTCACCTCCATATGTCGGTGTTGTAAACTCTTTCTATCAGTTTTCTCTGTAGTGAACACACAATAACTTTGGTGATGCTCTCTATACACATTTCTACTGTCATTGCCATGGTACCCTTGGTCTTGTTGTTGCTGATTATTCACCTGATGCACTACATCCCTTCTCTCATGGTTCTCATACCTCGGTGGAGGTGGAGGCAACATCAATTGCTGTCCATTCCCCCTAGTGAGCTGCTGCTGCCGAGGTGCTTCGTGCCGAGGTCCATCAGTCCGAGGTGCATCGTGCCGAGGTGCCTGAGCATTCCCCGAGCCACTCTATTCTAGCTTCCTCATCCATTCACATTGTCGGGTTGTATGATTTGTCAGGTTATTCGGACTTGGCATGTGGAACTTGCACGACTAATCCAACATAGACTCAAATGTGTATCTCGGACGATCCTTTCTTTCATGCCACTATTTCTTCTGCTTTGGCATCCAAGGTTTCTTGACTTCACACTTTTGTTGCCACTGTTGCCCTCTATTTTTCTGACGCTTGTTGGCGCCAGCATTGGGCTGATCCTGATCCACAACTGCCACTTGCTGTGAGCTATACCTATAATCCTGCCGATCATCTCTTCTTTTACCCCGTAAGTCATTGCGTCGTGATACTCCGGCTCCCTCACGTGGGTAGTACTAATCATTGGACTCACTGGACATCAGCCGAGGCTAGGTTGGATCACTCAAGGCGCACGAATCAGCAATCCAGATCGTTTCAGCCTACGTAGTTGGCATATCCCTCTGCAATCTTTGCCATAACATATTTGCATACCTACAGCCTTGGGCGAACCACGTAATTGATTGTGATTCGATCACCCCTTCACAGGAATTTCGCATGTTGCACCAGCGAGTCAAGAACTCCCGGTCCATCTCATTCGGTCTTTGCTTGCATAACACCAGCGTTTGTGGCCTATTTGGTCTCTTGTAGGTGCTGGAGAAGTTACTAACAAACATCTCCTCAAAGTCTATCTAGCAGTTGATACTTCCCTCTAGCAAGTTATTTAACCAGACCCTTGCTGGCCCCTCTAACATTTGTGGTACATACCTCACGGCCCATCTCAAATTTCCTCCGGCTATGTTAACTACGGTAGCATAGTCAATGAACCAATCATCCGGCTTGGTGCTACCATCATATGTCTTTGTTCCTCGGGCCAACTGAAAGTTTGGTTCTAGTGGCTCCCTCATGATCCGAGGTCCAAAACATGCTGGACCCAGAGGACCTTGTACCTCAATAATTTCCGACCTATAGATCCGGTCCAACTTCAGCCTTGCATCATCCGGCTGCAAATTCATGTTCCCCAATCTCGATCCAATCACATGGTGTTCTGGTCTAGGGTATCCACCACCAGCCATTGCCGAGTAACCATCATTGTATCTATCCTTACCCGGGCGAGCATTTTGCTGCTGCATTGCAGGGCCAACACTTATCTCCTACTGAGGTGCATATTGTTGCTGCTATTGTCGAGGTATATTTTGTCCTGCTCCCGCCAGATTACGCTATCCGGCATTACCGTTGGTAGTGTTTCCTCGACCGGCATTGCCTTGGTCGCGGTTACCCTAGCCAGCTTCACCCTGGCTGGCACTGTGACGATCCTCATCAATTGGCACTGCTTTTCCTTTCCCTGCCCTTACCGGGTCATACGGGGCCATCTATTTGTCTTTTCTCCCCGAGGTTACCACTTCCTATCTTCTAGGGCCATCATGAGGTGACGATGCAGCCCCAACAGACTTTGCCGGGTTATTTCTTGCTGAATGAACTATGTGCGAAGCTCCGGGTTGCGTCGGGTTTGCCTTGTTTATCTCCTCATTCTTCTGACATGCTACCCTTAGCAAATGGTTAACCCTCTCCTGTTGTATTTATCGGGATTCTCCGGTCAGACCCTCTAACTCTATTGCCGCTGCATTTGTAGCATAGAGGTTTTTCGCTGAGGTGTTATACCTCTCTGATTTCTACGGACGCTACTATTCTTATAGACAGTGTTGGGCCTCCAAGTGTAGAGGTTTGTAGAACAGCAACAAGTTTCCCTTAAGTGGATCACCCAAGGTTTATCGAACTCAGGGAGGAAGTTGTCAAAGGTATCCCTCTAAAGCAACCCTGCAATCAAGATACAAGAAGTCTCTTGTGTCCCCAACACACCCAATACTTGTTAGGTGTATAGGTGCACTAGTTCAGCGAAGAGATAGTGAAATACAAGTAATATGGATGATTATAAGTGGTAGTTGCAATCTGAAATAAGAGTGGAAGCAAGAAAACATGTACAGGACTGATTGTAAATGGTGTTTCAATGCTTAGAAACAAGGCCTAGGGATCATACTTTCACTAGTGGACACTCTCATATAAATATCTTATCTTCATGATGCTACCCTGGTTTACTCTCTGGTTGGACGATGTAGGGCTATAACAGCACACCTTAAAGTTCACATTCTCCATCTAGATAACCCCTCACTATCACCTTGAGCGCTAGATGGTTCCAACAAACACCACAATCTCATAGAGACATCCAACTCAAATTATACTCATGATAAGTATTTCTGTAACCTTAGCCTAAGTGCCACACGGTGTGCACACTGTCAACTTCACACACGTGGGGATAAGCAGAGATTAATTAAAGCACTTGAGTAGCAAAATAGATCTACTTATTCAACTAGATTACAAAGCTCATGATCTCAGTAAGATCACGCATAGAGAGAGAGATGAACACATAGCTACCGGTAGAGCCCTTAGCCTCAAGAGAGAACTACTCCCTCCTCATCATGGGAGTCAGCAACGACGATGGAGATGACGGTGAAGTCAATTGAAATGGCTCCGGGGGCACTTCCCTGTCCTGGCAGGGTGCCGAAAATGAGACTTCTGCCCCCAAATATCTTCTTTGGTGGCGGTGGAGCTGCAGAACTTTTCGTTGAATTCTGATCCTCTCCTTAGGATTTTCGTCTCGAGGGGTTTATATAGGCGAAAGGAGAGGTCGAGGTGGAGACCGAGGCGGCCACACCACCCCCTGGCGCAGCATAGCCTGGCCGGTACCGCCAGGTGGTGTGGGCCCCTCGTGGCCCTTCTCAGTCTCGTCTTCTGGCTCGATGAGTCTTCTGATAAAATAGGAGTTTTGGCTTTTGTTTCGTCCAATTCCGAGAATATTTCTTTACGAGCTTTTCTGAAACCAAAAACAGCAGAAAACAGGCAACTGGCACTACGACATCTTGTCAATAGGTTAGTTCTAGAAAATGTATAAAAATGCCTCAAAGTGTGGGCAAAACATAAGATAGTTGATACAAAACAAGCATGGAGCATCAAAAATTACAGATACGTTTACGACATATCAAGCGTCCCCAAGCTTAACTCCTGCTCGTCCTCGAGTAGGTAAGTGAGAAAAAGAATAATTTTTGAGGTGACATGCACCATCACAATCTTGATCAAGGTATTGTAAAACATTGATAGCTGGGATCATAGTACTCTAACATAAACATGAAAGATATAGTTCTAACAATAAGACAAAGCAACTAAGTTGCAACATAAAAAGGTACAAACAAAATATCATGAATAACAATGCATTGAAAGACATTTTTTTCTTTCACATATAGAAAACATAATAAGAGTGGTAATCAGCTTTTCCTTCGTGGTATAGCAAAACATAAATGCATAGGACACCTTCAAAGTTCATAAGGGTGACTAGATACAAATAATTTAAGAACAAGAAATATCAAAGTTATGAATCAATCAACAAGTTTTAGGACAATGCACATTAAACTAAGAATGACCACTATGCTCTCTCAATTGGTGCATAAAGATAGAAGATGGAGACTCAACATAAAAGTAAAAAGAAAGGCCCTCCATAGAGGGAAGCAGGGATTTCAAGTTTCATAAAGAGCTTCCAAAAATTATGGTACTTAATAGCTTTCAGCTCTCATTGCCCCTATCATAAGCATCTTGAGGTGATTAAGGTTAAAGTGACACAAATATGAGGATATGCTTGACAAGTTATAAGTTGAAAATCTCATGCCCTTGCTTATGAGTACCGAACCTCATGCTACTCAACTTTAGTAACAAGTAAGTTCTTCTCATTGTAAGTACATGTGTATCATGGAGAACCGCCAATGGGGTACCCCTCGCCCCATGATATAGGAGCTATCCCATATCAAAATGACAAGGCAACATACAATGAGCATCTCAGCGATCTTTCTATTTGCTAATTGTATAGGTTTTTATTGAGGATGCTTCTGATACATTGCAAATGTATCTATAATTTTTGATGTTCCATGCTTGGTTTTATCTACTTTCTTATGTTTTGTCCATGCTTTGGAGTACTTTTCATATGATTTCTTGGACTAACGTATTAATAAGATGCCACTGTGCCAGTTGCCTGTTTTCCGCAGTTTTTGGTTCCAGGAAAGTCAGAAAATGAATATTCTCAGAGTTGGACGGGACAAAAGCCAAAGTTCCTATTTTACCGGAAGACTCACGGAGCCAGAATACGAGACGGAGGAGGGTCAGGGCCTAGCCACACCCCCCACGCGCGGGTACCCCTAGGCCGTGCCAGGGCATGGTGTGGGCCCCCTGGCTAGCCATCGACCTTGCCTCCTTCGCCTATATATTCCTCCCGAGGCAAAAACCCTTGATCGTCAATCCGAAATCCACGAAAAGTTCCGCAGTGCCGCCGCCACCGAAGCGGAGATTCGGGGGACAGAAAGTGTTTGTTCCGGCACCCTGCCGGGATGGGGAAGTTCCCCGGGAGCCATCTCCATCGATCTCCACCACCATCTCCATCGTCGTTGATGATTCCCATGATGAGGAGGGAGTAGTTCTCTCTCAAGGCTAAGGGTTCTACTGGTAGCTATGTGTTCATCTCTCTCTATGCATGATCTTATTAAGATCATGAGCTTGTAATCTATAGATCTACCTTGCTACTCAAGTGCTTTAATAGATCTCTGCTCTCCCCATGTGTGTGAAGTTGACAGTGTGCACACCATGGTGGCACTTAGGCTAGAGATTACAAATACTTGTTATGAGTTAGATTTGGAGTTGGATGTCTTTATGAAATTGTGGTGTTTGTTGGAACCATCTAGTGCTCAAGGTGATAGTGTGGGGTTTTCTAGATGGGAAAGGCTTACTTTGAGGTGTGCTGTTATAGCCCTATCAACGATTAGAGTGTCCAACCAGAGAGTAGTTCAGCGTACTATCATCAAGATAATATATTTGTATGAGTGTGTTCACTAGTGAAAGTATGATCCCTAGGCCTTGTTTCTAAGCATTGATACACCGTTTGCAATTAGATCTGTTACATGTTTGCTTGCTTCCATCTTTATTTCAGTTTGCCTTTAGTCTCTTCCACACCATCAAGTTATTTTCTAGCACCATTGTTTTATATCCATACCACTTGTATTTCACTATCTCTTCACCGAACTAGTGCACCTATACACCTGACAAGTGTATTGGGTGTGTTGGGGACACAAGAGAATTCTTGTATCTTGATTGCAGGGTTGCTTGAGAGGGAATACCTTTGACCACTTCCTCCCTGAGTTCGATAAACCTTGGGTAATCCACTTAAGGGAAAACTTGCTGATGTTCTACAAACCTCTGCACTTGGAGGCCCAACAACTGTCTACAAGAATAGAAGTGCGTAGACATCAGCTTCACATAATGCTCACTATGGTTATGCTGCAAGTTTCCACCATGATTAGGCATGGCTTAGGCTAGCCGCCCAGGAGTTTCTCTAACACACATACAAACTCCATGAGCTTACAAGCTCCCCTTTTATTTCACACCACCGGGATCCATAAACAAAAGAACATGATATCAGCTGAATAATAAGTGCAATGTTGAAAGCGTTCCCCATGGTACATGGTTATGCTAATTCACAACTTATAAAGCGCAAGCATATAAGCAACATAGATGGACACAATGGTTCAAGTTTATTAAGTGCAAGAAAATAAAGTGTGCCATCAAGTTTGTGAGAGCTTTAATCACTAATTTTCACATAACAAGTTTAATTTGGAAGGTAGATAAAAAGATGAATATACTTGGAATGGTGTAACACACCATGCATAGGAATTTATAGTGGACTCTTTGGAATAACTTGGTTTTCTTGGGGGTTGGATGCATGAGTGGACTCATACTTGGTACATGTGGAGGCTAGCAAAAGACTGGGACCGACCAACTAAGAGAGAAATAATGGCCATAATCATGCAAAGCGACAAAACATTATTAATTAAAGCATAAAGTGATATTACAAGTCAAAAACTAAATGATCATAGAGGCTAAGGTGACTGGTTCATAGTCTTAACATGGTGTAAGCATGTGCCAAGTCAACCCAAATAAAGCATCAAATGAGAATACCACATTATGCTTTTGTATGCTAAAACAACGCATGATTCTTTCAAGGCACATTAGCCAATCTCAATTGTTTGGAACAAGTCATGCTATAGCAATAATCACTAAGCATATGGTCAAAGCAACATCTATCATGACATGATAAAGTCTAAGCCACAGTCAAAACAAGCTCCTTTTGTACCATTATAAGCATGAAACTTCCTACTCTTTTCCAACACCAATCAACTTATTTGAAACAACTCTCAAAGATAATAATCAATAAAGACCAGATAGCATGTATCACCCATCTACAAAGAAGAACTAAAAAGTTCTAAGCCAAAAGAATAAGAAAACTAAAGATAAACGCAGTGCTAGCAAAGGAGAACACTCACAGAACAATAAGAGTGAAAACTAGAGTATTCTAGGCAATGAATAATGGGGTCTGTATCTCTCCAAAAGAAGTGTGTTGGGATACAACCAACTTATTGCGAAAATAAAGCAAAACAAAACTAAAAACAAGGATGCTCCAAGAACAACACATAGTGCATAAGGTAATAAAAATAAAGTGTCTTGAAAGAAGACCTGCGATTATTAATGAAGAAGGGGATACCTTAGGCATCCCCAAGCTTTGACGCTTATACTTCTTGAATATTTCTTGGGCTGAAACGGGTGGTGTACCAAAGCTTGAGCTTTTGTCCATACTTCATCTCATCACATCATTCTTTCCCTACACTTGAAAAATTCCTTCATACAAAACTTCACACAATCTTCATTAGCAACATTAGTGTATTCAAAATAATAATCCTTTGGGTTCAGTTTCAACTCAAGTAAATCATTCATTAAAACATAAGCTACTGTAGCAATTTCTTTTAAAAGCCCGAGTTATCCAAGAGAACTCAAAAATAAACCGATTAAGAGGCAAATGCAAATAATGGCAGAAATCTGTCAAAATAGACCAGTAGGTAAAGACCATTTTTTTAGAAAATCTTATGTTAATCAAATCGAAAAGTGCAAAACTAACAAACGTTGGGTAATAACCTGGGTCATAAGCACAAACAATTATAGATCAATCCGACGTACTGAGATTTTTCACGATTTTTTACAGTGATACACAGAAATCTGTTTCGGGACAACAACTTCCCCATATCTTACTTCCCTCTCATTAGAGGTTATTCTTGGAAAAAAAACCAAACAAAAAGGATAAAGAGAGGTTATTACAGAGACAATAACTTCCAAGACTCAACACAACAAAAATAAACTGAAAGTAAAAATACAATGGGTTGTCTCCCAAAAGCTCTTTCTTTATAGCCATTAAGATAGGCATGCTGATTTCGATGATGCTCACATAAGAAATATGAATTGAAGTAAAACAGAGCATCAAGAAGCAAATATGGAACAAATTTAAGTCTAACCCACTTCCTATGAAAAATAATCTTGTAAAGAAACAAGTCATGAAAGCACGAAGCAACAAGCATAGGAAAGCAAAACAAGTGCAACTTCAAAAATTTCAACATAAAGAGGGGAAACTTAATATTGCTGAGATGCATAAAACCATGTTTCCCTCTCTCATAATAACTTTCAGTAGCATCATGAATAATATTAACAATATAAATATCATATAAAACATTCTTATCATGAGCCACATGCATAAAATAATTATTACTCTCCATATAAGCATAGTCATTCTTATTAATCATAGTGGGAGCAAATTCAACAAAATAGCAATCATTATTATTCTCATCACCATAGTCATCAAATATAGGAGGCATATTGTAATCATAATTAATTTTCTCCTCAATAGTAGGTGGACTGAAAATATCGTATTCATCATTGTAATCATCATATATTGGAGGTATAGTATCATCATAAGCAATAGAATAGTTATCTTCCAAAGTGTGTTCATTTGTAAACATGTCATCATTGGAAGGAACATGGGTAGTACTAATAGTACAACAATTATTAACATCATCATTTTCATAATTGGTACCGAAGAGATTTTCAATATCAAAAGTAGTGTACTTTTCCCAATCATGATCACTACTATAGGTAACAGGCATAGGAACATCATCGAGTTCAAACTCATCAGAAACTATAATAGGAGCAACATGCTTAGGGGAAAATACTGTTTCCTCCCTCATTTTACTCCTCCTCTTCTTCTTTTTCTTCTTCTCTTTAGGACGGAGAGGCTTGAAAGGAAGCTTCTCCATATACCCTAGTTTATTGTTAGAGACAATAGAAGAAACTTTGGAGGATTCCTCCTTTTCATTTATAAGAACAAAACACATATTAGTCCTGTCATATTTTGGTAAAATCTCATATTTTATAATAATTTCTATGTAAGTATTTGTGTGGCAATTATCAACACAATAAAGATGACAACTATGCAGGACGCTATTCATATCAAAAGCACTCATATCTACCAAAGAGCTTTTCTTCATAACTCTTCACACCCCAAAAATAATGTAAGTTCATCATGCTGATTAGGAGTGATCATGTTATCACAATACAAACTTGCCGTACTCATTGGATTAGAAGGGCTATTATTATGGCCTGAGCATTGAAAATTTAAATGACCCACTTCAAAGAAAAGTTCACAAATAAAAGGGTAGAGGGCACAAACTTTTTTACCAAGATCATTTAGAGCCCTATACCACGTTCTAGTTTTTTCATTCCTGTGGGTGATACAATATTCTTCTTCAATTTGATTCTTTTCACAAGGTCTATGTACTCCACAAAAATTAACATGCTTAAGAAATAGTACTTTCAGAGGTTTGAGCATGTTTATTGCTATTATTAATAACAATTTCATTTTTCATGCAATTGTTTTAAAAGGCTCATGATACATGCCCCATTTTTATTTAGGAGCATTAATATGAGAAGCAAAGGCTCTACAACAATCAAAAAGAATTTGAGGACCAAGACCATATTTAGCACTAAGCTCTTGAAAATCAGCAGTTTCAGCGAAAGACTTAATGCAATGAAACTCATAGTTTATACCTAGTTCTTTACCTTTGTCGTTATCCCAATCTTCGGTATTGCTTTGAATTGTTTCAAGAATATCCCACTTATCTTTGACCTCCTTCCTTGTGAAGGATCCCTCTACACAGGTATCTAGGTAGTCCTTGTAATATCCTGAAAGCCTTACATAAAAATTATTAATAACAATATTACTAGGGAGCTCACGAATGGGACATTTGAGCATTAGTGACTTCAGTCTCCCCCATGCTTGGGCAATACTTTCTCCATCATGAGGATGAAAATTATAAATATAATTACTATCTTTATGAATTTCATGAGGAGGATAAAATTTAGAGTAAAAGAGAGATTCAAGTTCCTTCCACTCTGAATGATGAGGATCATCTAGTAGCTCATACCACTCCCTTGCTTTGCCCTTAAGTGATAAAGAGAATAGCTTCCTCTTACTTGGTTCATTGAAATACTTGCACACTTAAACAACTTGCAAAATTCATGTATAAAGAGTAAATGATCACCAGGATGGACGGTTCCATCTCCAAAATAACAGTTATTCATAGCACGTTCATCAATTTCCATAGGTATTTTAAAAGGGACGCTTTTAGTATGTGGATTGAAAATATCACAAGTATCATTAGAATTACCACAAATGGGAGATAAAGTATCATCAGAGCAAATTTCCTCCTCTAAAGCTGGGGAACTAAAAAGATCATTTTCATAAAAACTAACTTCCCCAAGCTTAGACGTTTCCATAGCATTAGTAACAAAACTGTTCAAAAAATTCATACTAATAACATTGCTATTAGCATGCAAGGAAAGTTCCATGGGTTTTTTAATTTTCTTTTCAAACCATTTATGTTCTACCTCAGGAAAAATACTAAAAAACTCTCTAATTTTGTTGTTGTTTCCCATTAAGCCTAACTAGTGAAAATAAAAACAAGAAACCAAAAGATATAATTGCAGAATCTAAAGGAAATAACTTCGAGCACTCACACACCAGCAACAATACTAGAAGATAGCTTAGTATCTAGAGGATGTGAGTACCTTTTACCGAACCTCCCCGGCAATGGCGCCAGAAAATAGCTTGATTTCTACGCATGCTTCTATTCTTGTAGACAGTGTTGGGCCTCCAAGTGCAGAGGTTTGTAGAACAGTAGCAAGTTTCCTTAAGTGGATCACCCAAGGTTTATTGAACTCAGGGAGGAAGTGGTCAAAGGTATCCCTCTCAATCAGCCCTGCAATCAAGATACAAGAAGTCTCTTGTGTCCCCAACACACCCAATACACTTTTCAGGTGTATAGGTGCACTAGTTTGGTGAAGAGATAGTGAAATACAAGTAATATGGATGATTATAAGTGGTAATTGGAATCTGAAATAAGAGTGGCAGCAAGCAAACATGTACATGAATGATTGTAAACGGTGTTTCAATGCTTAGAAACAAGGCCTAGGGATCATACTTTCACTAGTGGACACTCTCATATAAATATCTTCTCTTCATGATCCTACCCTGAACTACTCTCCGGTTGGACGATGTAGGGCTATAAGAGCACACCTTAAAGTTTGCATTCCCCATCTAGATAACCCCTCACTATCACCTTGAGTGCTAGATGGTTCCAACAAACACCACAATCTCATAGAGACATCCAACTCAAATTATACTCATGATAAGTATTTCTGTAACCTTAGCCTAAGTGCCACACGGTATGCACACTGTCAACTTCACACACGTGGGGATAAGCAGAGATTAATTAAATCACTTGAGTAGCAAAATAGATCTACTTATTCAACTCGATTACAAAGCTCATGATCTCAGTAAGATCACGCATAGAGAGAGAGATGAACACATAGCTACCGGTAGAGCCCTTAGCCTCAAGAGAGAACTACTCCCTCCTCATCATGGGAGTCAGCAACGACGATGGAGATGATGGTGGAGTCGATGGAGATGGCTCCGGGGGCACTTCCATGTCCCGGCAGGGTGCCGGAATAGAGACTTCTATCCCCCGAATCTGCTCTTCGGTGGTGGTGGCACTGTGGAACTTTTCATGGAATTTTGATCCTCTCCTTAGGGTTTTCATCTCGGGGGGTTTATATAGGCAAAAGGAGAGGTCGAGGCGGAGACCGAGGCGGCCACACCACCCCCTGGCGCGGCATGGTCTGGCCCGTGCCACCAGGTGGTGTGGGCCCCTCGTGGCCCTTCTCCGTCTCGTCTTCTGGCTCCGTGAGTCTTCTGATAAAATAGGAGTTTTGGCTTTTGTTTCATCCAATTCCGAGAATATTTCTTTACTAGCTTTTCTGAAACCAAAAACAGCAGAAAACATGCAACTAGCACCGCGGCATCTTATCAATAGGTTAGTTCCAGAAAATGTATAAAAATGCCTCAAAGTGTGGACAAAACATAAGATAGTTGATACAAAACAAGCATGGAGTATCAAAAAATTATAGATACATTTACGACGTATCACTCTCCAGCCCTGCTGAGACTAGTGTAGCTGTCTGACCCGGCTTAGGCACTTACTCCATGTCAATCTCAATAATCAGGTTTCTACCTTGGATTTTCACTCCATCTATACGGTTTGCCTTCGCATACTCCTGCAGAGTAATGTTCACTGATTACTGTAACTTAGCTACCTTTTTCGCTCCAGCTAACATTTTCTGCCTAGTATCCTCTAACTCGGCCTGTGCCTGAGCTGGATCTACTGCCGGTGCTATGGGTGTTGCCAAGCTATCTATTGCCTGCTGCCGTACATTCTCTGGCCTCTCTAGTTGAGGGAATCTAGATCTTGCCTTCTTTGGTGTCGCATTTGGATCTAGCGCTGGATCCTTGCTTGCTCCTGCATAAGGCATCATCACCCTAACCTCGGCGCATCTAGCGGGGCGAGTAATTCGCAAACCACGAGCTGCGCTGAGAGGTGGTTTGCCTCCCTCAATGACATGCTGCGGGTGAATAAATATTGTGGGTGCCAAGCTTGATGAAGAGGCCCTTGCACGGAGCAGGACGCCTTGCGAAGCTACCAACATTGTCGCTCACGTAGTACAACGCTCCAAAGCGATGAACGATCCCAGATACGATGCGTTCGCCAGTGGCGATGATGTTTCCCATCTGGATTTTCACTCTTGCTAGCACTGCTTGCCACACGGTGGGTGCGACTGTCATGGTGGTGGCACGGAAGATGCCATATATAGGCTAAAGATGGGGCCAATGTGCACTAGAGGAATCTAGGGAGGGATAGTGTAGTGATTCCACACACAAGGGTTTGTATTTGTCTCTTGTTGATGAAGGATTACAAGGGCTCCTTGAGCTGTTCGTGGGAAGGTTACTAGTTCTCTTACTAACCACAACTATGCTCTAGGGTTCTTCCTTAGTAAAAATGGCCAACCCTCTCTATGGCGGTCCTGCGCCTCCTTATATAGGAGGGACTAGGTTACAATCTAGGGCTTACGTGGAAGCATATTCTCTGAATATGCTCCTCGGTAAAGTAAGATGGCTCTTTTACACTTTAACAGGCCGGTCCGGACTCGGGGCGTAAGCCTCCCTGAGCCCCTCTGCGCTGTGGCATCATCCGACACTGGTGGCGTCAACCTACATTGGCTACGTCCTCCTTGCCGGCCACGTCCCGACTAGTGGACAGAGACCACCTTTTGACCAGCGATATTCCTTCCTTCTCCTGTAAGCCAAGCGGTAACCTGGCTAGCGCCTGGCTAACTCGGCCACGAGGGTAACTGCAAACAAGTTTAAGTGGCTGGCCGATATACGTTATATGTCAGCCGGGACAAAGCTAGACAAACCTCCCTCGAGTCGGGTCACTCCGCAAGTCGGCCTGCCTTGAGGTGACCCGGCCAGCATACGCTTTGACCTTGCCGTACCTCGGCTAACATGGACTTTATACCCCGGCATGACCCTACCCGGGGGTATCCCCCCAACACTTACTTTACAAAAAGTGAGTAGATACAAAACATAAAAGGCACAATAGGAGGATCACAAGTTTGCTTTCAAAGATAGATTCACTCTTGGCATGGAGCATTGAAGTTTTAATTGATCTTTTATAGATTGACATAATTGAGCTTGTATTGCCTTGTATGAATATGTCCTTTCTTACTTTCAGCTTGCAGGGAAAATAAGGATACAAGGCATCGATCTTCTACATTCGATATTATACTTTTTTTTCAATTTTTTGCCTCATTTATGTTATCGACTCGTGCCTCATGAACATGGTGACCTTGTCCATAAGCCACCATATTGATCAGGGAGGAGCACTAGCTTGGGGAAGTTGATGAGTTCAAAATTGAGGCATATTTAACTATATAAATTATTCATATTGTCACTCAATCGGAGTCTGTATGAAGAAATGGTGACCAAAACACTGCAGAGTTTAGAGGGCGTAACGACCACTGGTACGGGCGGAGCCCGTTGATGTCTGCAAGAGCACATATCGTTTGTAGCTAGTTTCGAAGTTCAGATATGGATCCCACAGGGAGCCCAAAGGTAAGTGTTTATTGATGAAGTCTTTGTCACACCCGAAGTTGTCACAAGTCTTCGAGTGAATTGACTGCAAGTGTTGAAATAAGAATGGGATTTTGATTAAATGCGATAGATTTAAATAGAACTAAAATGTAAACTTCAGAAATATAATGCATAAAAGTAAAGAATGACTTTGATTGTTTGTTGTTTCCCACAGATGGCGAAAGAAGGTGCGGGGAGATTCAGTTCATGGTGATAGTGACTGTGTCGGGTGGACGAGTGGTAAATGTAACAATTATAATCTTATAGATATATGTGTAGGCGAGCAACCCATAATTAGCCGGAACTCCTCTTGGTAGATTTCATCCCAACTTCAATAATCCTACTAGCCTACTACCAAAACCATGGTCAGACACTAGACGATTAAGACCCTTCAGGTCGCTTAGAGATTAAGCTCCTTGGATCGGACTAATGCAATAAGCACACCGGTTACTTGTTATCCTCGAGTCAACTAGCTTTCCATTGATATCCCCGTGTCACCCGGGGGTCGCCGGTCCACTAGCGTACAAGATCTTATCTATGTAGAACAAAGTATCATGTTGTCTAGACCCTTAATTGGACAACAAGAATTAGGCACTCCATAGATAGTCAAGCACACATAATATCGTAATTAGAATCAACCACAAACTAATGGAAAATATATGAAGGCACATCACATGTCACCAATCCCCTACATCTCCCACGCCCAAGGGAATTAAGCACACATGAGAGAAGAACAGATCATCAATATAATCAAATAAAGGGAATTCGTCTTAGTATTACCGTGGAGATCCAGAATAAGAATAGAAAAAATATCCAACATAATTCAAGATGGGAAGAAACAATCTCAAACCCTAGTCTTTTAAGGTGGAGATCCCTCTCTCTCAAGTACAAGTAGTGGCTATGGGGTTGTATTGGCTAGGAGGTCGAAGATCTTGGAGCGAGATGAATCATGTCTTCTCCTACTTCTTCGGATCTCTTCTTTCTCCCTTATGGATGGTATGGTGGCTGTTGTATTCTGTTTTTGCTCCCCTTCCCTTCACGGAAGTTGTTCCTTTTGACAAGATAGAGGTGGTGGCAACTATACGGCGGGAACTATAAGGCCAGAAAAATATTCCCGCCGTATAGTTGCTCGTTAAAGCTTCTGTGAGCTCCCCTCGCATGCTTACAAAGTGAGACTTGCTTGTTTTCTCAAGAATATTGTATTTCTCTAGTTAAATCCTTCTGTTGACATTCAGAACCTGAAACACACATTAAAAACTAAGTTTTCTTCGTTACCGAAGTATTAGCTCTAGGTAAAGCCAGAAAACAATCAAATCCCGGAGAAAACCATCAATAAAAGCCATCAAAAATGTGTCGAATCTCACAGCTATCAACTCCCCCAAGCTTGGGTGTTTCTCGCCCTCATGTGATAAGGAAATAAGGAAGAATAGTAGAGATTCGAGACTCAGAATAAAGGAACTCACAAGTTTGAATTGGTGTCAAATTCTTTTCTTCACAATCCCTGTAATCTTAAATATGATCATACGAGTATTCACAAGATTGCACTGAGTCCACTTCCTAACCACGTATATCTTGTTAGCAAATAATTCATATGCCCAAGCAAGTGTTGAAAGTTTAGCTAGGAAGGTGAGACAAATTCTTTTGGTGCCTCTCTTTGTTGAGAGATGAAAACTTTTTGTTCTTGTTCATTTAACCAATTAAGAGTACTCAAGTTTGCATCAAAACATTTAATTTAAGAACAACTCATCTAATCCCATGTCAAATTTCAAGGCTCTCAAAGCACCTTTTTCTTTCTTTTGTCTTTCAAAAACTTCAGCTCTTTCATAGAGAAATCATGCCACTATTTTTAACATGTTAATTGGGGCTGTGTTGTACACTCGTGGCCATGCCAATAAATGATGTTGAGAAATAATGGGCTAGAGGAGTACTACAACTTCACTTGGAACGTGAAACCATGGGGAGACTAAAAAATTTACACGTCATAGCATTGCTGCTACAGACGTTTACATAACTCAATAGCCGAAATCAAGTGGTTTCCCACATTTAGATCGTTCGTTGGCCAGTAGAGTTAATATTTCCCCATGGAGCATGAAAAAGTTGTAATGACACGCGTAAAGCAATATCTTATGGTAATTATTAGAAAAAGTAGTTGTATAATTTCTACTATTTCGAAGCAATCAAGGGTACTATTGAGTCTATTTATATTAAGCTCAAATGGGATGGAGTAGTTCTAAAATCAAATTCTTTGAGCTAAGCATGGACTCAAGTAAATCAAATTCTTTGAGCTAAGCATGGACTCAAGTCATCTTTCAGATGCTTTTTCTTGTTGTAAAAACGTAGGAAGTATTTTTAACCAATTTCATTGCTCATTGTTTCAAAGCTAAAAAGGAGACACTAGCAAAGGAATAGAATTTGTAGGATAACAAGCTAAGTGGGGAGTGACTCTAGTGTAAGCAAGTAAATAATTGTAGGATCAATTTAAGGTTGCAAAGAGTGTGATGAAAGGAATGTGATACCTCCTCTTGCTTGCTTCGTTCTCGTATTTGAGTCAAACCTCTCCTATATTTCCATATTGCCAAATCACCTGAAATTAAGCAATCTCTGAGAGAAACAAAGAAACAAACTTGCAAATAAAATTACAAATAAGTTTTTTGTATTTTTGGTTTAGGAATGCAAAACTGAAAATAAACATGCATTTTTTGAAGAAATAAAATAAATCAAAACAAGAAATAAAAACATGAATGCAAAGTTTGGAGGTTTTAAAACCTCCCCCAAGCTTAGGTTATTGCCAGGCTCAGTTGTTGTCGTCATTTGGCGGCAGGTGCGGATACTGCTGGTAGAAGTCAGGGAAGTGGGTCATGAAGTGACTAAAGTTGTGAGTCAAAGTGTTCACATCTTCATTCACATCCTGAAGAGTGTGGTCGATCTCCCCAACGCGCTAGTTGAGCTACTGGAACTCCTGATAGGGGACGCAGTCGTACCCCTACTATGGCTGGTTGGGCCATGGTTCCCAGGCTCCTCCTGGCTGCTACTGCTGTTGTCCTTCCCAAGCAGGGTTGTGTACCTGCTCTTCCTCCTGCTCATCCTGCTGCCCTTCATCTTCCTCTTCCTCGGGCTGGAGCTCGGCCAAGATCTCCGTCACTTGGTCCTTGGTGAGGATCCGAGCGTCCTTCTCCACAATCGAGAAGGCTTGGGGCATGGAAACTAAACCTGCTCACCCTATGTATCAATAAGATAACTGAATTAATATGCTCAGAGCCTCCGGTTAGCATGGTAAACACCAAGAAAGCCACAAGCAGTCAAATACTTGACGTCCATAAGTTTGGATCCGTCAACAAGTTCCATAACTGGTAGTACAACATTTAATGCATAGGCAAGGTGGGTTACCAATCCACCAATGCGAATATCACATTTGGTCTTGTTGCTTTGGTGGCGAAAGTGCTGGATGAGTAGAGCTGCAGGACTGGGGCTTTGCGGTGCATTGGGGAAGAGAGCCTTGATGATTGTTGCCATGTCCGCATTGGCCATGGAGCCTGTGTCACCTCTCCCCAGTAGTGTGTTGGCAAGGAACAGAGCATAGTAGCGAATGATTGGGTTCTGGATGGTGGACATCTTCTTATGATAAAAGTGGCTGCCACCATTAGCAGAAATAACCTCCCAAGTCTCTCCACTTGTGACGCTATAGAGGTTAGTAACATTGGGCTCCCCAGTATGAGGGAAGTTGAAAGCATTGCGATTTTTTTCGAAATTTACTTCATAATGTTGTCGGTTCATGGTGAAGCTTATCGTGCACATGTTACCTTTCTCCCGGTGTTCATCGTAGAAGGAGGCAAGGAACTCATGGGTGAGCTCGGCGTAGGTGTCGTGTCTTGCGAAGCCAAGTACCGCCAATCCTGACCTGTTGCACATGAGGTCGAAGTCCGCTTTCAACCCTGCCACGGTGAGAAAGTTGTGGTCGGCCCAACATGTGGGTAACACCCTCCTTGATGAGACAATGTCCATCTTGGAGTTGCGCGGAGCTCGGGCCCCCTAGCTTGAGCCCTCACCCCGTTGGCACTTACTCGAACGAAATAGGTTACCGATTTTGTTCATCGTGATGCACTGAAAAATTTCACCATAAAACCTTAGGCATATAGTTTCTATATGATATATGAATGATTCTACGTGGAAAAATTCAATCCTAACGTGAGAAATTAATAGGAAAAACTAAATAAGCTTGAGTTCATCCACTATACCACTGTGAGAGTTTTAACCATGGAAATCTGAAAATAAAGCATGGATAGAGAGAGAAACATACCGATCTGTTGATTCCCCCCTCAAACGAATGAAATCCGTGAAGAATCAAGAGTTCTAGGTGGATTTGAGAGGTTTGGAAAGAGAATATGAGAGAGATAATGAGGAGACGAGGAATACCTAGCCGCCCCGGTGCGATTTTGTGGTCGCACCGAACTATATGGTCAGAACTATACGGGCGGGTGATGTTGCTCCGCCCGTATAGTTTCAGCGGCGCCGCCAACTAGGGTTTCTTTATACAGGAAACAACTATACGGGCACAACTATATGGCTGGATCACAATGATTCCACCGTATAGTTGGTCGTTAAACTGTCTGTCTCTCGACATAAATTTCTAAAACTAGCATCGATATCTATATGACCAGAACTATACGGCCAGAATTTTTATTCCCACCATATAGTTGGTCGTTAAACTCCCAGTACCTTTGGAATAAATTTTTACGAATGCATCGATATCTATATGGCCGGAATTTTTATTCCCGCCGTATAGTTGGTCGTTAAACTCTCATTATCTTTCAGAAATTTTTGTACGAAGGCATCGATATCTATACGACCGGAGCTATATAGCCGGAATTTTTATTCTCATCGTATAGTTGGTCGTTAAACCAACAGTATTCATCAAAACATTTTTATTTCTTTGATTATACCTTCTGATCCCATATCTTAGCGAAATACCAAGTTTTTAACAGAAAATTAATAGTAAAAAATGTCGACCAACATTAGCATATTAAAAGCAAAATTCTAGCTTCTATAAATAGAAAACTCAAACTTTTATTCTTATTATTATTCTCTATTCGTTCAATCGACATTTCTACTAGTTTTTGACAGCTGCATCTTCACGGGCTCGCTTGCGCAGAAATGTATGTGAAAATGTGGTGGGAACATGATGAACTTCTTATTCTCTATTCTAAATTGATTAAAATAGGTTAACTCCCATTAAACATTTATTAAGAATGGTTGAATCAATCAACATCTTCTCTCTTCTCGAATTCTTACCTTTGGTTGCCCCTTATCAATGGCACTTACCACATGAACTTGTTTTGCCGGTGGAACATATCTTTCTCCTGCTTCTACCTTCTTTGGAAAATACCGGCTGATTTCTGCATCATCACATTGAATATTATCTTCCCTTCTACACAATCTACTGACGCACCTGCAGTACTGAGGAAGGGTATTCCAAGTATTATAGATAATATTTCATCTTCTAGAATTTCAAGAATAATAAAATTAGTGGGAATAACATGCTCATCTATTGTAAGTAAGACATCCTCAAACATACCAATGGGTTGTTTAGTGGAATTGTCAGCCATCTGTCAAGTGATAGCAGTACGAGAATGCTCCCCTAATCCTAACCTTCTATAGAGGGAGTATAGAATTGCACTAACTCCTGCTCCTAGATCACATAAAGCATTGTGAATATCTATTTTACCTATTGAGCATAAATAGTTGGTATTCCAGGATCTCCAAACTTAGACAACAACTTTCCGTTAGCAGGATAGCTAGTTATCATGGAAACGGTTTCAGTTATTTCTTTCTTTCTAATAAGAATATCACGAAGGAATTTACCATAAGTAGGAACTTTGATTGCATCCGCAAATGGAATTTCCAGACAAAGGTCACTAAGTGCCTTTGTAAAAGGGTTATAAATTACCTCACCGGTGCTTTCTTTTTTCAATCTGGATAAGGAAGCTTTTTCTCACATATCTTACTCTTGTCTTTTACCTTTTGGGGGGGGGGGGGGGTCAGGCTATTTCGTTGCTTTCTTTTGTTGTTGCTTATTGCTTTTCTTCTTTGCTACTACAACAACTTCATCTTCCTTACTTGTTTATTTATCTTCTCTTGGATCAACAGTCTCCACATAAGTGTCATAATGACATCTTGTGCATCATTTTGGTCCTCCTTGGTTTGATCTTGTGTTTCAGTCTCATCTTGAGGATCCACCAACGTATCATCTTTTTGGCTTGCTTCGAGCAAGGTTTTTTCCTATCACTCTTTTTCAGCTTCGTATTCAGGTGGTCCTAAGGGTCCTGTAACAACTGCACCCCTTCTTGTGACAACATTAGCAGAAACAGGAATATATTCGTCTTCACGAAGAAAAATTTAATAAGCAAATGCTATTTGTCCACACTGGGTTTCAATCATACAAAGTTACTTGTGAAATAGTTTTATTTCTTGACCAATCTCATCATAATTTTCAGTGAGTTCCGCCAAAATCTTTTTGTGTTTTTGTAAATTCTTATGCAAGTTATTATGAGATTTTACTTGTTGATGTTTTAATTCTTGAAAAACTTTTCTAGTTTCGTCTTCTTCAGTTAAAACTTGTAACAAATCCTCTTTGTTTTCCTTAGCAAGTTTAGAAGGTATACCTTTTTCTTTCATAGTTTTGCATACCTTAGGCATAAGATCAAGAGTTATCCGAAGTATCCCTTTTTCCGGCTTAGTGCCAAAATTAGGATTATATAAAGAATGATTCTTAGCCCTAGTAGACATTAATTCCAAACATTCTTTAATAGTTAAAGTATTTATTGATCCTCCTGCTAAGAAGTCAAGAAATTCTCTACATTGAGTATTGAGACCATGGTAAAATAAATGGCAGACTGTTAGTTCAGAATAGCCATGATTAGGAATACTATTGATCATTCCAAAGAATCTATCCCAGGCTTGTGGGTAGTTTTCTCCCATGTTCTGACTAAAGTTGCCTATGTTCTTTCTTAGTTCAGTTACCTTTTTAAAAGGATTAAACCTGTTGATGAATTTAATAATGCAGCTTTCCCAACATTTAATGTAATGGCGAGGGAGATAATATATACAGTCTAGAGCTTCACCTTTAAGAGACCACCGAAATAATTTAAGCTGAGAAAAGTCTCTCGGCAAACCTTTTGGTCCAAGTGATGTTATCACATCATCAAACTCTCTTATATGTCTTCCTGGGTCTTCATCTTCCCTTCCACTAAAAGCTTTCTCCTGCAAAATTTTAATAATTCCACCATCAAATCGATATTCTCTAACTCCAAGATTAGGGAACTCTATTGGTTGTTTAAGAAATTCAGAGCTTGGAGCACTGTATTCCCTGAGAGTTTTCTCAGGTTTCATAGGAGTTGTCCTGTAAATAGACATGATTTCCATAATATCACTCGGGTTTTCAACTTCAACTTTATTTGATCTTAAAAGTTTTTCAATAATTTCTTCGCGCCTCTGAGCAGGCACGTGCTCAATATAATCCGAAAGGTAGGTCCTACCAGAGCGTGTATACCCTCTGTCTCCTAAGGAGAAAATTTTGTAGTAGCAACACCTGAAATGTCAAAAGACAAACACTTAGCTTTTAGCTCCCCGACAACGGCGCCAGAAAATAGCTTGATGTTTGCAAGAGCACAGATCGTTTGTATCTAGTTTCAAAGTTTACATATCGATCCCACAGGGAGCCCAAAGGTAAGTGTTTATTGATGAAGTCTCTATTACACCCGAAGTTGTCATAGGTCTTCGAGTGAATTGACTGCAAGTGTTGAAATAAGAATGGGATTTTGATTAAATGTGATAGATTTAAATAGCACTAAAATGTAAACTTTAGAAATATAATGCATAAAAGTAAAGAATGACTTTGATTGTTTGTTATTTCCTGCAGATGGCGAAAGAAGGCGTGGGGAGATTCAATTCATGGTGATAGTGACTGTGCCAGGTGGACCAGTGGTAAATGTAACAATTATAATCTTATAGATATATGTGTAGGTGAGAAACCCATAATTAGACGGAACTCCTCTTGGTAGATTTCATCCCAACTTCAATAATCCTACTAGCCTACTACCAAAACCATGGTCAGACACTAGATGATTAAGACCCTTCAGGTCGCTTAGCGATTAAGCCCCTTGGATCAGACTAATGCAATAAGCATAGCGGTTACTCGTTATCCTCGAGTCAACTAGATTTCCATTGATATCCCCGTGTCACCCGAGGGTCGCCGGTCCACAAGCGTACAATATCTTATCTATGTAGAACAAAGTATCATGTTGTCTGGGACCTTAATTGGACAACAAGCATTAGGCATCCCATAGATAGTCACACACACATAATATAGTAATTAGAATCAATCACAAACTAATGGAAAATATATGAAAGCACATCACATCTCAACAATGCCCTACATCTCCCCCGCCCAAGGGAATTACTCACACATGAGAGAAGAACGGATCATCAATATAATTAAATAAAGGGAATTCATCTTGGTATTACCGTGGAGATCCACAATAAGAATAGAAAAAATATCCAACACAATTCAAGATGGGAATAAACAATCTCAAACCCTAGTCTTGCAAGGTGGAGATCCCTCTCTCTCTCAAGTACAAGTAGTGGCTATGGGGTTGTATTGGCTAGGAGGTCGAAGATCGTGGAGCGAGATGACGAACGTATTCTCCTTCTTCTCTAGATCTCTTCTTTCTTCCTTCTAGATGGTATGGCGGCTGCTGTGTTCTGTTTTCGCTCCCCTTCCCTTCATAGAAGTTGTTCCTTTTGGCAAGACAGAGGCGGCGGCAACTATACGGCAGAAACTATACGTCCGGAAAAATATTCCCGCTGTATAGTTGCTCGTTAAAGCTTTTGTGAGCTCCCCTCGCGGGCTTCCCAAGTGATACTTGCTTATTTTCTCCAGAATATTGTATTTCTCTAGTTAAATCCGTCTATTGACGTTCAGAACCTGAAACACACATTAAAAACCAACTTTTCTTTGTTACCAAAGTATTAGCGTTAGGTAAAGCCAGAAAACGATCAAATCCAGGATAAAACCATCAATAAAAGCCATCAAAAATGTGTTGAATCTCATAGCTATCACCCATCTATACTGTACGGCCATACCACCCTCCAACGGCTTCGTTTCTTCAAATGGAACAACATTTTTGAAGACCCAATGGGCATATTCGGCTCCTAGCTCCGTCGGTTCGCAAAACCGACCTCAAGATGCCTATTTAAAGAGGGGAAACCCTAGAACAAGAAAGAGAGTACACATATGCCAAAGGGGTGGAGCCCTGCTACTCCGCTGCCTCTATAGCCGGCACCACAAGATCTACACCACCATACCACTCAAGGGAGAGAGGAGACTTGCATATTGAAGGGATACACATTGATCTTCATTGCCATCTTCATCAACATCGTCTTGAACATCAATCCCCTTTGTTTAGTTTGTTGTAGTCCAATCTCTATTGTGGATTTGCACTTGTATTCAATTGTACCTTCATATTTCATCCATGGAATTGCCATGATGTTGATCCCCTTCATGTGTGAGTAGTTGCCTTGTTCTTGAGGAGAGATGGTGAAACCCTAGCACTATTATGAAGTTTCAAAAAAGATGATCTATTCTTGTATCCATATGACTAGCCGGTCTATCATAGATTTATGATTTGTGTTTGATATCTCTCTTTAGATGGTATGTGTAATCGGTCACATATCATTTGCCTTCGGGACTAAAGATGAGGGAGAAATCCTTTGGACGTGTTTGGAAGTGTGGCCGGAGAGCTTCGTGACAATTGTCGCCGGCTAGCAACCTACACGGTCAAAGGAGGATAAAGAGAGACTCCCTAAGATAATTATGATATCCACGGGGAGACCCTTAATTGCGATGGTCTATATGGGTGATTGCTCCAGACATCGTGGTGCTTATTTAGAGGTGACCTCATTCTTGGCTCAATAAAGTGGCTTCCTACGAGACTTGTAGTGAACATCTTATTATGGAGCTCTCTCCACACGTATCATGACACAAGAAGTATGTTATCTTAATTATGAATAATAATACATGCTAGTGGTGAATCCTACAATCCCTAAGAACCCCTCAACCATATTACACAACACTTCCTAGACACTCTCTTGCTTTAGCTTACTTTTGTTATTTACTTTGGTCTTGTTTACTTTAGCACTTATTCAAACACACTCTTTATACACTATTACTTGGAATTAGAGATAACCTACAAGTACTCTCTAGTGAATAGTAACGAGGGGCATAAAGACCTTAACCAAATAGCTCTATGTGGGTTCGATACTTTTACTTTGAAACTAGCTACAATTGATTTGTGCACTTGCAGTCATTAGAGATCTTGGTAGGGCTAGGGTATTCACACTACTGTAGATTGTCCAAATACATTGGTTGATATGGATATCATTCCCTCTAGAACTAATGAACTGCCATGGTCAATCTCTCACCGGTACTTCTATTGGGGCTCGAACGGTAATTTTGATTGCCTGTTTTGGCCGGTAGTACCGGTGGTTCATTGGAACTTCCGATAAATCATATTTGGTCTTGATCTGTGTATTTTTCAATCTCCACCTTGTTTTCCTATCGAACTTGTGCACTTACCCACTGTTCCCTCCCTACCTATATGCTTTCTTCTGAGGGCAAGGTGATTCTGGTGGCAAAAGGCGCTCTTGTGCCTACGTAGCCAGGTCCGCTAATCCTCATGCTGGTTGAAGCACTCCTCCAGACATTGAAGAAGATGATCTTGAGGTTGTCCATCCCACTGCTCAAATAGCCCGTCAGAAAGTAGCAGGAGCTCGTCATGCAACCGAGGTCGAAGAGAAGAAGTCGGCTTCCTCCAAAAAGGGAGTCGCCAAGGGGCCAACCAAAGAGAAGATGTCACGCCCCGAGACCCGGCCCGATAGAATGACAACCGCCACGCGTATATTGACCTGGAGGCCTATATACCCGTACGGCTAAAAATATAGGCAAAATCCAGTACAGTGGATCTCGAGATGCTCAAAACATATTTTATTACATTTTTATATTACATTTACACAAGAATATAACTAGATTCTCTAATTCGCTTCCCGCCCACCGGTCTAGCCTAATCTTCTAATGACGACATCTTCTGCAGCGCAACTCTGATAAAAACATTAGGAGCAAGGGGTGAGTACGATAAATCATACTCAGCAAACTAATCATACACATAGTCATATAAATTGTAAAATAGACTTTCTTTTGTAAAAACATGTGAATAAAGTAATTAGGCAGATTAAAAATGCATGGTGCCACACATGAAAGTAAGCATTCCCAAACCCGGGAGTCACAGGGGTTAATATTAACGCTTTTACGCTCTGCAGAGGGGTACTCCAACGCCGATAGCCTCAACTAGAACCACACATGCCTCTAGAAGAGCAGAGCCCTTTTACCCACTAAAACTCGGACACCTGAATTTACTGATGTCGATGGCTCCTATGGATCCATCACCGACACATTCCGTTTCAGGGCCGTCCCCAGTGGAGAACTCAGCCAGTCCCATACCTGGACTAAGACCGGTACAATACGGTTACCTTCGTAGCACCAAGTTTTACTTTGTAAAACAGTCTTATTAATTCTCATGTTATTCTCCAAATCCATATATATGACAAATACCCGGTTCGTATCGGTGGCTCCGGCGGATCCATCACCATATACCAACACCGACGTATTAGCTCACGAATATTTCAACGGAAATATCCAACATCTCTAATAAAATAGGATATCATAATTTTAATAAAAAGAATCTACTTTACAAAATATATGAGAGATGTATAGAAGAGCTTGCCTATATTAGAATAATCCTTCTACATATAAACACTCCATGTAAATAATATTTCCACATCAAAATACTATCCAAGCGAAAAAATCCGCCACCTCATAAATCGATAGAAGTAAAAGCACCAATATATGGATTGACTCTCCGTTTCATTTTAGCAGCATCTCCCCTTTTGATGTATATTTCTCTTCTTGAACACTCATCGGTATCTCTCTCTTATATCCTACTCTCTCTAGCTCTGTATATTGCACTGGTACTCTCTCTCTATCTATCTAAATGATTTGATGCGGGGTGAGGCACCGACTCCTATTTATAGCAGCCAAGCACCGCTACACTAGCTAAAATATCGGGGCAGGCCTTGAACGCTAAGTCAGCTACATGTACAGATGGGGTTTGCTTTTCTCTCTCTAGGAGACACGCAAGATCTGACTCACTTCTCTCTACATGCATAAGTCCACGTAAGACATGGCCAACTAAAAGTGGCTGACATGCCTCAGCTTTCTTTAATATGTAGCCATGTTAGGCTCCTTGTCAAAATATCTCCTGCTACTAGGACTAGTACTACATGCATGCAAAGCTCTAACACGTTTCTCTCTCAAAATGTCTTGTAATACTAGAAATTTCTACTACTACTACACTGGTACCACTTGAGTGTGCATGCATGCACCTGCCCTTGGCATGCACATACGAAACATCCAAATGCATTGGCACTACCAAGCATTTTTACTACTTTTTTTATTAACATACACAGCAAGTTAGAAGTTACTCCTCTATTATTTATTTCATGTAAATATTAACAATTTAAGCACTAGATATTAGCAAAAAGGAACACAATAATTAGAAGCTAATCATCATCTACCACAAATTAATTAATCACCTAAAAATCTGGGATACCACATCCTACCTACCTTATTAGAATTTCGTCCTCGAAATTCATTACAAAACATTCTACTCTAACATCTAATTTGAGGCTATACATGATAAAGTCATGGTCCAATGTAAGATTACTAATTTATACCAGTGGAAGAAATGATATTAAAAACACAACAACAATCAAGTAATGCAAATATAATTATTCAAGCCCTAGTTGACGATGCTCATAACAAAAAAAATAGTTTGGTCATGGCAATTTGAAATCAACCAACAACTATCTAACTTGACGCGCAAAATAAAAATACTTCTATTCGGCGACTAGTCGCAAAACTTAAGTAATGTCTACCCGATTTTTTCCCCGCGATCCTAAACCTAAAGCTCTGATACCACTTAATTGTCATGCCCCGAGACCCGGCCCGGTAGAATGATAACTGCCACGCGTATATAGACCTGGAGACCTATATACCCGTAAGGCTAAAACTACAGACAAAAGCCAGCACAGTGGATCTCGAGAAGCTCAAAACATATTTTATTACATATTTATATTACATTTACACAAGAATATAACTAGATTCTCTAATTCGCTTCCCGCCCACCGGTCCAGCCTAATCTTCTGATGACGACATCTTTCGCAACGCAACTCTGATAAAAACATTAGGATCAAGGGGTGAGTACGATAAATCATACTCAGCAAACTAATCATACACACAGTCATATAAATTGTAAAATAGACTTTATTTTGTAAAAAACATGTGAATAAAGTAATTAGGCAGATTAAAAATGCATGGTGCCACATATGAAAGTAAGCATTCCCAAACCCGGGAGTCACATGGGTTAATATTAACGCTTTTACGCTCTGCAGAGGGGTACTCTGATGCCGACAGTTTCAACTAGAACCACACATGCCTCTAGAAGAGCAGAGCCCTTTTACCCACTAAAACCCGGACACCTGAATTTACTGATGTCGATGGCTCCTACGGATCCATCACCGACACGTTCCGTTTCAGGGCCGTCCCCAGTGGAGAACTCAGCCAGTCCCATACCTGGACTAAGACCGGTACAATACGGTTACCTTCGTAGCACCAAGTTTTACTTTATAAAACAGTCTTATTAATTCTCATGTTATTCTCCAAATCCATATACATGACAAATACCCGGTTCGTATCGGTGGCTCCGGCAGATCCATCACCATATACTGACACCGTCGTATTAGCTCATGAATATTTCAACGGAAATATCCAACATCTCTAATAAAATAGGATATCATAATTTTAATAAAAAGAATCTACTTTACAAAATATATGAGAGATGTATAGAAGAGCTTGCCTGTATTAAAATAATGCTTCTACATATAAACACTCCATGTAAATAATATTTCCACATCAAAATACTATCCAAGAGAAAAAAAAACCCGCCACCTCATAAATCGATAGTAGCAAAAGCAGCAATATATGGATTGACTCTCCGTTTCATTTTAGCAGCATCTCCCCTTCTAATGTATATTTCTCTTCATGAACAGTCATCGGTATCTCTCCCTTATATCCTACTCTCTCTAGCTCTGTATATTGCACTGGTACTCACACTCTCTCTCCATCTAAATGATTTGATGCGGGGTGAGGCACCGGCTCCTATTTATAGCAGCCAAGCACCGCTACACTAGCTAAAATATCGGGGCAGGCCTTGAACGCTAAGTCAGCTACATGTACTGATGGGGTTTGCTTTTCTCTCTCTAGGAGACACGCAAGAGCTGACTTACTTCTCTCTCTACATGCATAAGTCCACGTAAGACATGGCCAACTAAAAGTGGCTGACATGCCTCAGCTTCCTCTAATATGCAGCCACGTTAGGCTCATTGTCAAAATATCTCCTGCTACTAGGACTAGTACTACATGCATGCAAAGCTCTAACACGTTTCTCTCTCAAAATGTCTTGTAATACTAGTCATTTCTACTACTACTACACTAGTACCACTTGAGTAGGCATGCATGCACCTGCCCTTGGCATGCACATACGAAACATCCAAATGCATTTGCACTACCAAGCATTTTTACTACTTTTTTTATTAACATACACAAGAAGTTAGAAGTTACTCCTCTATTATTTATTTCATGTAAATATTAACAATTTAAGCACTAGATATTAGCAAAAAGGAACACAATAATTAGAAGCCAATCATCATCTACCAAAAATTAATTAATCACCTAAAAATCTGGGATACCACAGAAGAAGATCTCCAAGTAGCCCCAGGAAGCTTACATGGAGATTCGTCGTAAGGATCCTTACTTTCATAATTCTCGACAAGAGGAGATCTACCTTGAAGTTTATGTGGGCCTGAGGAATGTGGTTACCCCTCAGAAACACATTAATGTGGACCACATGGAGCAGGGAATTGCTTACTTTGGTGAAGCACTTGACATGTGTAGGAGGTTTGGGCTTATCAAAATTATGCAGCATCATCAGAACTTTGATGAGAGAGATATTGCCTAGTTGTACTCCACTTTCCACATGGGTACCGACCACGTGGATGTGACTTTGAAGTCTCGCAACCGAATGTTGACTACTAAATGGTCTGAGTTTGCAAATCTTCTAGGGTATCCCATTCAACCAGGCACCAGGGAATATGAGTGGAGATGCCATGGGGACAAGGCATCAGCTCCTGAAGTTTTGGAGCCTCTCTACATTGAAGGTTGGGGTGTCAATGGTCAAAGCACCCATCTCCTTCCCATCTATGACTCCATGCGCCATGTGTATCAAAACACTATTGCACCAAAGGCAGGTAACTTTGATCAAATTCATGCTTTCTAGATTAACCTCATGCTGCAAACCTATCTTCACAAGGATTCCCTTGAGACGCTTGATGTGATGAACTATCTCTACAATGAGATTTGGCTTGCTATGCTTGAGAAGATCTATTGCCCTATCCTCCCTACATTCAAACTCTCATCAATGCTAAGTGGCGTGAAGTCACTGGCTCTCACTTCCCTGAGGAAAACTTCACCATTCATGAAGAGAAACAGATCATGTGCAAAAGAATAAGATGCCTAGAACTCAAGAGGAAAACGATGTTGTCATTTGGAAGGCTGGGAAAGAGAAGGCTAGAGCGGCTGGGCAGCGCTCTCTCTAGTGATGATGACCGTGAGGCATATGTTATGCCAGCCAAGCTAGAGAGGCAACCCTCTTGGGCCAAGACCTTGATGAGGAAGCTCAATAAGTCTTTCTGCTTCATGCAAGACCATGAGTACCAAGCTTATGTGGACAGGAGGCACAGTGTAAGAGGATGAAGGCCATCATGAGGAAGCTCGACATTGAGGTATCTCTAGAATCGAGCTTGGTCACCGTGCCCAAGGCTCGATGGGTGGATGAGAATTGCAAGTGGACTAATGATGAAGATGGAGATCAAGACACCATCACTGGTCCTTCGTCTTCTAGCTAGGCTAATGCCACCTAGAACCCCGAGCCTCCCTATCCATATATTGGTGGTTGGGGTGCATAGATTTGGTCTTTGCCCCTTTTGTCATCTTGATGCTATAGGGGAAGCGATGTCTATTAGGTTGCGACGGGATTTGCATGGGGTATGTCCCAAGCTCGTTCTTGCTTTGATCTTTTATGCTCGTGAACATTTTTATTTCTATTTCTGTGCTTGTGGACCTCGTTATTTGTGCTATTCTATGTATGAGACTATGTGTTATGCTATCTATGTGGCATCCTTGTTGTATTCTTGTGATTGGTTGTATATGGTGGATTATCTATATTGTTGCCTAATCTATTATCGCTCACCATATGTTCATTCGTGCAAAGGTATGATCTCACTCACTTACTCTTGTATCTTTGAATTTGACTATTTTTGTAAAGGAAAGGGGAGTCTTTCCTTATGTGTGTATGTTGCATTCCATAAGCAAATTTCACATGATGCACACATCTAGGGGGGGCCTCCTTTAGTTTGCAAAATTATATCCTTCATCTTCCATATCTATGCAAATCGTATGGGGTTGCGGTGACCCAGCATACCACTGCATGATGTAGTACACTATAGTCGTTGACATAACACCAATGAAACACCGTTCACTAGTATTACATCCGTCAGAGTGGTACAACAGAAACATAGCAGGTCCAAGACATGACTATAGATTTCAACTCGACTCTTTACAGAAGATTCAAAGAACACTCTAGGTTAATGAGGAGGAAATAACTTCTTACAAAGAAGAACCAGAATAACAACTCATAACTACCTAGTTACTATGACTAGCATCTAAACTAATTGGCTTGAAATTGCTGCTAATGCAATGCTCTATAGAAGTAGGTTTTATGGCTAGAGAATCTACTCCTATCTACTCAAGGACTTCGTCTTCACTTCAGTTGATGTATATGTTGACTTCATTGACTTTGTTGAAGAACTTGAGTTGTCGATGATGGTTTCTTGTGCATAAGTTGGTGTTGACATCGTCTTCAACGGCTTAGAATCTAGCAAGGGTTAAGAAGGTACGATTGAGTACGAGCGTACTCAGTGATACGTTGCTAACGTATCTATAATTTTTGATGTTCCATGCTTGGTTTTATCTACTTTCTTATGTTTTGTTCCAACTTTGGAGTATTTTTATACACTTTCTTGGACTAACCTATTAACAAGATGCCATAGTGCTAGTTGCCTGCTGCTGTTTTTGGTTCCAGGAAAGTCAAAAATACAATATTCTCGGAGTTGGACCGGACAAAAGCCCAAGTCGATATTTTACCGGAAGACTCACGGAGCCAAAAGACGAGACGGAGAGGGGCCACACGGTGGCCACAACAACCCTTGGCGTGGGCAGTCCTAGGCCGCGCCAGGGCATGGTGTGGGCCCCCTGGCCGCCCACCGACCTTGCCTCTTCGCCTATAAGATGCCTCCCAATGCGAAAACCCTAAATCGTCAAGCCTCCAGCCATGAAAAGTTCTGCAGCGGCGCCGCCACCGAAGGGGAGATTTGGGGGACAGAAAGTCTCTGTTCCGGCACCCTACCGGGACGGGTAAGTGCCCCTGGAGCCATCTCCATCGATCTCCACCACCATCTCCATCGTCGTTGCTGATTCCCATGATGAGGAGGGAGTAGTTCTCTCTCGAGGCTAAGGGTTCTACCGGTAGGTATGTGTTCATTTCTCTCTCTATGCATGATCATATTGTGATCATGAGCTTGTAATCTATAGATCTACCTTGCTACTCAAGTGCTTTAATAGATCTCTTCTCTCCCCATGTGTGTGAAGTTGCTAGTGTGCACACCATGGTGGCACTTAGGCTAGAGATCACAAATACTTGTTATGAGTTATATTTTGAGTTGGATGTCTTTATGAAATTGTGGTGTTTGTTTGAACCATCTAGTGCTCAAGGTGACAGTGTGGGGTTATCTAGATGCGGAAAACGAACTTTGAGGAGTGTTGTTATAGCCCTACCAATGATTAGAGTGTCCAACCGGAGAGTAGTTCAGAGTAGTATCATGAAGGGAAGATATTTATATGAGAGTGTTCACTAGCGAAAGTATGATCCCTAGGCCTTGTTTATAAGCATCGATACACCGTTTGCAATTAGATCTGTTACATGTTTGCTTGCTTCCATCTTTATTTCAGTTTGTCTTTAGTCTTTTCCCACGTCAACCACACGCCAGCAAGCTATTTTCTGGCACCGTTACCACTTATAATTATCCATACCACTTGTATTTCACTATCTCTTCGCCGAACTAGTGCACCTATACACCTGACAAGTGTATTGGGTGTGTTGGGGACACAAGAGACTTCTTGTATCTTGATTGCATGATTGCTTGAGAGGGGATACCTTTGACCACTTCCTCCCTAAGTTCGATAAAACTTGGGTGATCCACTTAAGGGAAACTTGCTGCTGTTCTAGAAACCTCTGCATTTTGAGGCCCAACAACTGTCTACAAGAATAGAAGTGCGTAGACATCAAGCTATTTTCTGGCGCCGTTGCCGGGGAGGTAAGGTAAAAGGTACTCACATCCTCCGGTGTGAGTGCTCGAAGTTATTTCCTTTAGATTCTGCAATTTTGTATTTTTGTTTCTTGTTTCACTAGTTAGGCTTAATGGAAAACAACCAAAAAAATAGAGAGCTTTATAGTATTTATCTTGAGTTAGGACATGAAGTGTTTGAAGAGAAAATGAAAAAACCTATGGAACTTTATTTGCATGCTAATAGCAATGTTGTTAGTATGAATTTTTTGGACACCATTATTGCTAATGCTATGGAAAAGTCTAAGCTTGGGTAAGCTAGTTTTTATGAAATTGATCTTTTTAGTTCCCTAGCTTTGGAAGATAGCTATTCTATTGCTTATGATGATACCAAACCTCCAATATATGATGATTACAATGATGAATATGATATTTTTAGTCCACCTACTATTGAGTAGAAAATTAATATTACAACATGCCTCCTATATTTGATGATTATGGTGATGAGAATAATAATGATAGCTATTTTGTTGATTTTCCTCCCACTACAATTAATAAGAATGACTATGTTTATGTGGAGAGTAATAATTCTTTTATGCATGTGGATCATGATAAGAATGTTTTATGTGATAGTTATATTGTTAATTTTATTCATGATGCTACTGAAAGTTATTATGAGAGAGGGAAACATGGTCTTATGTATCTCAACAATATTAAGTTTCCCCTCTTTATGTTGAAAGTCTTGAAGTTGCACTTGTTTTGATTTCCTATGCTTGTTGCTTTATGCTTTCATGACTTGTTTCTTTAAAAGATTCCTATGCATAGGAAGTGGGTTAGACTTAAATGTGTTTTGAATTTGCTTCTTGATGCTCTCATTTACTTCAATTCATATTTTATGTGAGCATCTCCTCAAACTATCATGCCTAACTTAAAGGCGTTAAAGAAAAGTACTTATTGGGAGATAACCCAAAAGTTTTAGATGAGTATTGGAAGTTATTACCTCTGTAATAACCGCTCCTTATCCTTTTTATTTGCTTTTTGTGCCAACAGTAACATCTAATGAGAAAGAAGTAATGCTTGGGAAAGTTGCTGTTCCGAAACAGATTATTGTGCTTCACTGTAAAAATTCGTGTATAATCTCTGTACTTCGTTTTGATGCGTGAATGTTTGTGGTTCTGCCCTAGGTTGTTATCTAACTTCCGTTAGTTCAACGCTTTTCGATTTGAGCAACAGAAGGTCTTCAAAAAAATTCGTTTTTACCTGCTGGTCTGTTTTGACAGATTTCTGCCATTATTTGCATTTGCTTCCTGTTGGTTCCATTTTTAGTTCTTTTGGGGAATTGAGCTTTTTGAGGGAACTGCTACAGTAGCTTGTGTTTTAATGGAAGTTTTATTGGTGTTGAAACTGAACCCAAAGACGTATTATCTTAAGTGTACAAATGTTGCTAATAAAGATTGTGTGAAGTTTTGTATGAAGGAAAAAATTTAGGTGTATGGAGAGAATGATGTAATGAGATGGAGAATGGACTAAAGCTCAAGCCTGGGGATGCCATGCGTGTCACCCCAAGAAATATCCAAGAAGTACAAGCGTCAAAGCTTGGGGATGCACAAGGCATCCCCTTCTTCATCAATAAAAATTTCACGTTTCTTCCAAACACTTCATTTTTATTGTTTCATGCACAGTTGTGTTGTTCTTGGAGCGTCTTCATTTTCATTTTTAGTTTTCATTTGCTTAGTTTTCTTGAATAAATTGGTTGGACCCCCTCTTTCATACATTGGTTTTCAAATAAGTTTGGTTTGGTTTGGAAAAGAGTAGGAAAAGTTCATGCTTAAGTGGTAAAGAGAGCTTGTTTTTGATTGTGGCTTATGCTTTGTCATGCCATGCTTGGTATTGTTTTGGCTTTATGCTTAGTGATTATTGCTGTAGCATGACTTGTTATAAAAAATTGAGATTGCTTAATGTGCCTTGGAAGAATCATGCGTTGTTTTAGCATATTAAAGCAAAGTATTGTGGTATTCTCCTTTGATGCTTTATTTGGGTTGACTTGGCGCATGCTCACACCATGTTATGACTATCCAAAGTCACCATAGCCTTTATGATCCTTTAGTTTTCGACTTGTAATATCACTTTATGCGTTAATCAATGATGTTTTGTCGCTCTGCATGATTATGGCCATTATTGCTCTCTTAGTTGGTCGCTCCCAGTCTTTTGCTAGCCTCCATAACCAAGTATGAGTTCAACTCATGCATCCAACTCCCAAAAACAAGTTATTCCAAAGAGTCCACCATACCTACCTATTAGTATTTGCTATTCCAAGTATATTCATGTTTTTATCTACCTTCCGAATTAAACTTGTTATGTGAAAATTAGTGATTAAAGCTCTCATGAACTTGATGGAACACTTTACTTTTCTTGCATTTAATAAACTTGAACCATTGGGTCCATCTTTGTTGCGTATATGCTTGCGCTTTATAAGTTGAAATTAGCAGAACCATGTATCATGGGGAACGCTCTCAACATTGCACTTGTACTTTGTACCCCGTTGATATCATGTTCTTTTGCTTATGGATCCCGACAGTGTGAAATAAAAGTGGAACTTGTAAGATCATGGAGTTTGTATGTGTGTTAGAGAAACGCCTGAGCCGCTAGCCTAAGCCATGCCTAATCATGGTGGAAACTTGTAGCATAACCATAATGAGCACTCTATGAAGCATCCTCAATAAAAACCTATGCAAATAGCAAATAAAAAGATCGCTGAGATGCTCATTGTTTGCTTGCCTTATCATTTTGATTATGGGATAGCTCTTGTATCATGTGCAAGGGGTACCCTGTTGGCGGTTCTCTATGATACATATGTACTTACAATGACAAGACCTTACTTGTGACTAAAGTTGAGTAGCATGAGGTCCGGTCTTCGTAAGTAAGGGGCATGAGATTTCGGCTTATAACTTGTCAAGCATATCCTCTTAGTTGTGTCACTTTAACCTTAATCACCTAAAGATGCTTATGATAGGGGCAATGAGAGCTGAAAGCTAATAAGTACCATAATTTTTGGAAGCTCTTTATGAGACTTGAATCCCTGCTTCCTTATATGAAGGCCTTTGTTTTACTTTTATGTTGAGTCTCCACCTTCTATCTTTATGCACCTACTTTGAGAGCATAGTGGTCATTCTTAGTTCTATGTGCATTGTCCCAAGACTTATTGATTGATGCATAACTTGATATTGCCTGTTCTTAAACTACTTGTATATAGTCACTCTTATAAACTTTGAAGGTGTCCTATGCATTTATATTTGCTACTCTATGAGGGACAAGCTGAATGCCACTATGCTATGTTTTCTTTATGTGAAACAAACAAACGTCTTGCAAAGCATTGTTATTCATGAATCTTTTGTTTGTGCCTTTTCATGTTGCAACATAGTTGCTTTGCCTTATTGTTAGAACTTTGTCTTTCATGTTATGATTCAAGTACTATGATCCCAGTTATCAATGTTTTACGAATACTTTGATCAAGTTTATGATGGTGCATGTCACCTCAAAAATTATTCTTTCTTTTTATCACTTACCTACTCGAGGACGAGAATGAGTTAAGCTTGGGGATGTTGATATGTTGCTAACGTATTTATAATTTTTGATGTTCCATGCTTGGTTTTATCTACTTTCTTATGTTTTGTTCCAACTTTGGAGTATTTTTATACACTTTCTTGGACTAACCTATTAACAAGATGCCACAGTGCCAGTTGCCTGTTTTATGCTGTTTTTGGTTCCAGGAAAGTCAGAAAATCAATATTCTCATAATTGGACCAGACAAAAGCCAAAGTCGATATTTTACCGGAAGATTCATGGAGCCAGAAGACGAGACGGAGATGGGCCGCAGGGTGGCCACACCACCCCTTGGCGTGGGCAACCCTAGGCCGCGCCAGGGCATGCTGTGGGCCCCTTGGCCGCCCACCGACCTTGCCTCTTCGCCTATAAGATGCCTCCCGATGCGAAAACCCTAAATCGTCAAGCCTCGAGCCACAAAAAGTTCTGCAGCACCGCCGCCACCGAAGGGGATATTCGGGGGACAGAAAGTCTCTGTTCCGGCACCCTGCCGGGACGGGGAAGTGCCCCCGGAGCCATCTCCATCGATCTCCACCACGTCTCCATCGCCGTTGCTGATTCCCATGATGAGGAGGGAGTAGTTCTCTCTCAAGGCTAAGGGTTCTACCGGTAGCTATGTGTTCATCTCTCTCTCTATGCATGATCATATTATGATCATGAGCTTGTAATCTATAGATCTACCTTGTTACTCAAGTGCTTTAATAGATCTCTGCTCTCCCCATGTGTGTGAAGTTGACAGTGTGCACACCATGGTGTCACTTAGGCTAGAGATTACAAATACTTGTTATGAGTTATATTTTGAGTTGGATGTCTTTATGAAATTGTGGTGTTTGTTTGAACCATCTAGTGCTCAAGGTGACAATGACAAGACCTTACTTGTTATCTAGATGCGGACAACAAACTTTGAGGAGTGTTGTTATAGCCCTACCAATGATTAGAGTGTCCAAACGGAGAGTAGTATCATGAAGGGAAGACATTATATGACAGTGTTCACTAGCGAAAGTATGATCCCTAGGCCTTGTTTCTAAGCATTGATACACCGTTTGCAATTAGATCTGTTACATGTATGCTTGCTTCCATCTTTATTTCAGTTTGGCTTTAGTCTCTTCCACGCCATCAAGTTATTTTCTAGCACCATTGTTTTATATCCATACCACTTGTATTTCACTATCTCTTCACCGAACTAGTGCACCTATACACCTGACAAGTGTATTGGGTGTGTTGGGGACATAAGAGAATTCTTGTATCGTGATTGCAGGATTGCTTGAGAGGGGATACCTTTGACCACTTCCTCCCTAAGTTCGATAAACCTTGGGTGATCCACTTAAGGGAAACTTGCTGTTGTTCTACAAACCTCTGCACTTGGAGGCCCAACAACTATCTACAAGAATAGAAGTGCGTAGACATCACTCAGCAAGTTCACTAATAAGAAGTGTATGATGCCCTATCTCTACAGCCACAGACCAAAGGTCGTAGGCAATGCAGGTTTTCGTAAACATTTCTTCAAAGATTGGTTTTATTCTGAAAACTATGTCCGACAGCCTTCACAGGTTGACCAAAACCTTCGTAGGGTTCCTTTCATGCTGCGTTCGTAGCTCCTTCTCGGAATAGGGGGTAACATGTCACAGTTCTTACACTCTACAGAGGTGCGTTGCTTTACCCATGAGAGACCAAATCCTTGTTGCACAACCGGGCGATCTTTCCCGTCCACAGTTCCTTGATGTGGGCCCCAGTAGATGATCCAAGCCAATCATTGCCCTCCTCCGCGACCCCACATGAAGACATGACCTCCCCAAGCAGATATACCCCTTGTTAACCCCCATATAGGCAGATATAACCCTAGCAACCCCTTGGAGACTCCAGTGAGCAGATGATGTCCCTACCAACCCCCATATTAGCAGATATACCTCCAACAGCCCCTCACGGAAAGTATATACACCAATATCATGGGGAACTAGGAGTCCCACCCATCTACTGAGTCCCCGCAAGGAAGCTATAGCCTCACGATAAGGTCATCCATCCATGTGAAAGGAAGAAGATCCAGCTGACTTCTCTGTCCCATTCCAAATCTCATGGTTAACGCGTAATATATGGCACTAGAATCACTGGCGACATTGGTTGTTAAGTCTTAGATATTATGTTCCTTTACCACTAGAACTATATTAATATATTATTACCATTTGGTAAATAATCCATAATCATACTTTTATGAAAATAGTGTTTTATGACCCTTTTGAAATGCAGGTGATGACAACATTTGAGTTACAAGAATTTGATAGAAAATAATCAAAGGACATAGGAAAGTGTGAACTTGCCTTTTGTGATTGCAAGATTATGCACTCATGGTCTTCGAGACAATAAAAGATCCAAAATCTGGAAATAGCATCATTGGTCCAGTAAGGACTAATGTTTAAAGAAGCATAATGCAATTATTTATAAGTAATGTAATGCAATTAGATAAACGCAAATCCCCGGAATAATCGTATCTGATCTAGGGTTTGGAAACTGGGAATGGCTTCTCTAGAATGTGTTTCACTTTTATATCAGCTTCACATTTGTGATTATTATTAAGGCTTGTGAGAGTGTGTGAAACAATATGTAAATACAATAAGTAGCATATATTACTAAAGCACTCAAGTGTGGAATGGTATCTAAAGACTTCTTTAAATCATACAATTATTATATTTAATATTTTTGTGATAACAAATAATATTCTAGGAGTTCAAAAATAATTTTATTTAATTTTAGCTCTTCTTAATATTTTCTTAAAATTCTATGAAGGAAATAAGATTTTATTTTATGCAAACTTACTTTACTCAACTAAAATACAAGTTAGTACTTTTATAACTTAGTATATCCATTTAGAATATTAAAAGTGATTTTTATTCAATTTTAAGTATTTTATTTATTTTTATAAAATTCTATGTAGGAATATACATAATTTCTATACTATATCTTAATTTATTTAATTAAAATTAGTACTTATTATTTTTATTGGGTAGAGGATATTTTTGTGATTTCGTAGATATATTATTTGTATTTTTAAGATTTTTATTTATTTTTCTAGAGATCATCTAGTTCTAGGGGTATATTTGTAATTATGTATTTTACATAAGTCCTTTTAAATCACGACCTAGCCCACTGGGTTGGGTTAACCCCCTTGGCTCACCCGGTACTGGCCCAAACCGGCCCAGTACCCCTCTCTCTTCCCCGCGCACTCATGCTCTCCCCTTGGTCCTTTCCCTCCGTGGCGATGTGGTGCCACCGACGTCGCCGTGCGATTTCGGCTGTTCCTGGACTTCTTGGCCACTGCCATGATGTGATATGGGTCAGTCGACGATGCTCCATCGACTGGTCCAACGTGATTTGGCGCCCGAGCGCTCCCCTGACCACGCTGCCTACACCCCGACACCTAGGGTTCGGGTGTTGCCGGTGATCTGGAGCTCCGCCGCTTCCATGTTGCTGCTCTGGTCCCCTAGTGGCTATGTGGTGCTTCCAGCGCCTTTGTGATCCTGTGACTGCCGTGTTTGTGGCCTGTTGCGAGTCGTAGCGCCTTCAGGTGCTCCCCGTGCCGCCGCCATCACCACCATCGGCCACACTGCTTCCTCTTCTAAAACTTGCGAGGACCATTGGTGAGTTTGCCTTCTTTTCCCCTCTCTGTTCTCTATATCACCTTGCTACCCTCCACATGGTTGCTCATTGTGAACCCTAATTAGGGTTCATCCTTGTGTGCGAGGGTTCTTCCCTTGGTATATTAATCATTCTAGATGATGAAGCTATTTTATGTGATTGCCTACTGAATCTAGGTTGTGTAGCACTGTTTGTTGTACTAATGTTGTGAATGATGACAGTGGTTTCTGTTAGTGAACTATTGTCTGATCTTTTACTACTGTCCTGTACTTGCTTGGTGAGGCGATGGTTAGCTTCTGGATTAAGATTGATCCATCATATATCTTATATCTTATATTTACTAATTGGAGACACCATACGAGCCTCCACATTAATCCTAGAATATCACCAAAAAGTAACCTTAGGATCTCAGGTTTATGGTCCAGATTAAATATGGAGTCATAGAGTTTTTTGTGGATACGTCTGAGGTCTTGCATGCGTCCCGTGAGAAAAAAAAGTCAGAAACAGAATACTGGATCACAATGTTTAAACCTCCATATGGCTATCAAATACATGGATCAATCTCATAGAAGTTAGTCTTCGTCGCCTAATTCTTTCTAAGCCACCATACCTAATTCTTTCTAAGCCACCATACCGCCGGCGAGTAGTTTATTTCACCACATGTTGATTCAGTGATACATGTCACGCGGAAGGGTGTTATTCTTTCGAACCTACTACCAAGCCACGGGTGAGTTTGAGTAGCCATAGATCTAATGCATGTCACAAACGCTAGTTGGGTCTGGCCAGTTGCATGACTTACGGTTGTCTGAAGAAAAGTTTTTGATTTTCACGTAGAGGCAGAAGTATCAGATTTTCTCTAGGTGTACGGAGCCGTGCAAACTCCAACTCTATTAATCTTGGTATTTATCATCTTCATATTAATTTTGGATTTATCATCTCCATAGGAGCTTGGTGGACTTTTACTGGCCGGCTGCATGATGAATTTCCGCTTCATCACATCGTCATGCATGAGCGCTCATCAATTAAGTGCAGGTTTCTACACGGAGTTACGAGATAAAATTCTCCATCCAATTGATTATTGATATCTATTTTGGTATACCTCATCAGATGCATCAGTATATACAAGGAAAGCATGCATCTTTGTTCCCAGTAATTGTGCCTCCTCGTGATCTGCATTAAGCTGTAACATGTGTATGTTGATTTTTCTTTTTTCCTTGCTCCCTCCATGTCCAAATATTTGTATACTATCATGGGAAAATTAAATAATTCCAAGTTAAACTGTTCAGATATCACGGACATCCATTCATGATGCATTGACAATGGATAAATATGTGTGAAACCAAATATTGCAACGTACATACAGTATTGCGGGGAAGAGCATTTGAAATCCATAGGTCATAGATCGAGTTTGTATAGAAGTTCAATTCTAAATGCTGAAAGTTGAATTGAAAGCCATGTTTTGATTAATATGCCAAAAGTTTAAGCAAGTGAAATATTTTCGTTCTTTTTGAAGCAGAAAATATTTAAAACACAAATGTTTCATGTAATATTTATTTCATCTCTGTTTGTCTATATAATTTGTTCTGAAATATTGAATTATATTCTATTGATACAATGTTGTATTATTGATAATCTACTTAAAAATATGCAAGTTACAAATCTGGATGAGGCCTAACAGTGATAACAATGGTAAATTGTAAATGAAACAAAAATAATTATTTTATCGTGTACCAGAAGCATTTTCTATGATTTATTAATAGAACTAAACTCTCCACATTATCAATAATATGTAGGGTAAATTTAGCCATCTATTTTTTGTGGGTGTAAGTCTAAACGGCTGAGATCGACAATCTAATTTTGCCATTTGTCTTTCCTTTACTCTAGGGTTCACGTTCATGACTACATAAACTCAAGCATTAATATATTGGCGTATGGTACTTGTTTGAGACACTTCTAGGTAAAACAGATGTTTTTACTTGCTGTCTCCCTTCCATGTGTTCCATGTGTTAGTTATGTAAATGATTCCTAAATCTTTTAGGAAGATGATTATGTGGGTTTTAAGAAAGTGGACTTGCGCTTGTACTCAAGCAACATCGATTCTGCTAGGTACAGAGGTGCTACCCACTGGGGATATGCCCTATAGCCTAGCAGTTGTGGCTCATATAAATCTAGTTCAAACTAGATGATAGGGTTGATGATGTTGGTCTTAAACCCTTTGTGCAAGAACACATGTTTTATAGTGGCTATTTATTATATCCCATGATGAAGTATACACCCCACTTGGGTGTATCTCTAAGGATTCTTCTTATCCAACAGATCTTTACTTTCTGAATGGATAAGCACAGATACAAAGCATGTGTGCTTTATGAATCACCAACCTGTTAGTAATTGGTGAAGAGATGTGGTTGTTGCCTTGTGCTAGCCTTGCTGATGAGCTTGTAGATCAGCTTCTAGAATTGCTACTCCTCCTTGTCCTTGCTCTGCACCTCCTAAACCACCCCCATATATATCACCATCTTGTGGATGATCTGATTGGTTTTCTATGGTGAATGGTTGGTTTATATTTTGGGGATCTGTCAAGATCTGAGTTGATGTTGGTTGTGTTCTTGATAGCTTGTGATGATGTGAGACTGAGGTAAAAGATAGCAGTTGTGCTATGGCTGTGTAACCTATTTTATGTGTATTGGGTTGCTGCTACTGTGTTGACAACACACATCATGCATGCAGTGACCAAGCTGCTTACCCGTGGGCTCCACTGTACTCAAGTTTCAATGGTACAGATATTTGACTATGGATTGGTTCAAATCCCAGTGGGTCTTATCCTCAAATTGTTATTTTTTCCTCTGCTGAAATGGTGAAGCTTGCCTCAAGCTAATGATGTTGTACTGAGGCTTAAACTTTGAAAAGAATAGACTCTACACTTGATGGGTTTTGTCCCTTCTTTAAAAGATTTGGCTCAGTGATATTTGGAAAACAGTGCATTACACTATTATAAACTAAGAGCAAAATTAAATCTAACCCTCTCTTTGTTTATTTCTTCTTCTGTCTTATTTGCAGGTACAAGACCAAGTGATCAGGAGAAATAGTTTAGGATTAGTTTAGGACTCGATAAGTATTAGTTTAGGGCTTTCTTTTATTTTCTTTTGTAATAAGTTATTTCTACTCTTTGTAAAGATCAATGTAATATATATTCATTATTTAATAAAGCTTTTATTTCTCTGGGAATGTCTCTGTAATGTCTTTACTTCAAATATATTTGTATTTATTTAATACTTGTAGAATAAAGGAAAGAATTAAGAAGTACTATTTGAGTTATACTCTTATATTGTTATCAATTTCTTTTATTGTTTTATAAATGTGATATATTCAACTAATAATAATAACTAATTCTTTTTGGAAATCAAATAAATACTAATTACCTCTAAGTTTATAACCTTATTATAATGTTTCAAATTTTTAAATATGAAATCAATTTATTCACCCGAGAACATTATAATCCCTACGGATTAAAGGTTAAGGGTTTATTTCTAACTAGGTAATTGTAGTTGATGTCTCAACCTAGAGTGAGATATTGATATAGCCTCTTATTGTGATCTTGATCAAATATTTCTCTAGAATTCCAATCCTCAACACTTCACTAAGCTAGGGTCCTAGTTAAAGAATTCCTTTCCTAAATATACTCTATTTAAAACTCTCACCTGCTTCACTAAGATCTCTTCTGTCTAACTGATCTAGTCATCTGGCTCCACCATATCCATCATCATATGATAACATGGTCATGTCACTTCTACAATATTCCTTCATTCTGTTCCTAGTATATATATACAGCTTCCATTTATAAACTACCCTTAAGTAAGTCATCCATCTAGTTGGTTATAACTTCATTATTCCATTCCCCTAGCATTCTTCCTTTACTGCATAACTTGCACTTCTTAACTACCCTTGATGATTCCATCAATATAATGTAGTTGTTTCTAACTCCATCCGTAAACTCTTTCATAATAGCCTTGCATCTACTTCCAAGGGTTGCAAGATTTCAATCCTCTCTATATCATATGTGATATCAATCCCCTGGAATAGGTATGGTACTACTCCCCATAATACAAGTTGTTATTGTATTAACTTGGGTTAAGCTACTTTGCCTCCAACTACTCCATACAACTCATATTATATACTTCATCATACCCTAGCTTGACCACTCATGATCAAGCTAGATGATTCAGCTTACTAGGGTTTTTCCTTATTTTGTATTCTCACATCACTTCTTCATCATCTAGTCATTTATTCTAAAATGACTTGAGAATAATGACCACTACCTTTGACCATACTAGGCTTAGGCTTCTGATTGACTAATCAATCTCTATTATCACTAAGTAGTAAACTTGTAATGGTTTCTTTATAGAGTTTATCTTGTTAAGGAAACTTACTCCAAAGTTGTATCTACTTGCCTTAATAATATTTATTATTTGACATTCTACCATTTCTAGCTTTCTGATAACTTCATAATTACTATCTGAACTCGTGGGTTTAAATACTTCTTCTAGTTAACTCATGAGTGAGTTAACTCCTCCAACACCAAATGGTTTGATCACCACTAAGGATCTCATTCCATTGATGATGGCACACTCTACCATATCTAGTTCCTTCTTATTAATTCACTTTAGGTCTTTGGGAAGGTCAATATAATAGGTCAAGGCTAAGAGTCCATAAGTTCTAGGTCAGGAATTGATCACTCCACATTGATGATCAATGGACACTAAGACCTGATTAAATTAGAATGTCATCTATTAATAGGATAATAAAGATATGAGATGAATGGTCTTGGCTTGTCTTCCTTTCTACTCTTTTTGTGATAAGAGTTAATGTATAAGAACTACCATGATACCCATGGTAGGAATAACTATGGCAAGCAAGTGTATCAAGATTTAGTTATGGGGTTACTTTACTTGGAGTTATATACATGATTGAGTATTCAAGAGTGATTGTAATGAATACCATGATATGATCTCTATAAGATCCTTTTTAGTGTGTTGTGGGTTTAGCTTGATTCTATTTGATCTACCCATAGATCAAATTATATTACCCAAAGATAAGATTTTAGCAAAGGTTATATTGAAACTTATCGCAGTCAACTTGATGATCTACTTCAATTCCACCAAGTCAAGAGAAGCTTCAATCACTTTCACAAGTTTTATTTAAAAGCGCAAAAATTATCCAAATTTTCTATGCATGAATGCAATACACACACCTGATCTCAAATTATTTCTAAGCTCTAATGCTGGGATGTTACAGACTCTCCCCCTTAAAATAAGCTTCGTCCCCAAAGTTCGCACTCTCTTATGTTTCGGAATAAAGTGTTGGCTTGTATTGATCACAATATCTCTTCACCCCATTGTGATCATAATTAAGGATAGTTGTGGTATCCCATCTCCAAATCTTTTTCCTTGAATTATCTTCATACTTGGCAATATCCACTATCGCTTTTAATATGTAGCGTAACTCCTTCTACTACAATCCATTGAGTTATGTCTTCACATGCTTACTTAGAATTGGTTGTGGACACATTTTGTCGATTCCCATCCGGTTTTCCTATTACTCTACATTAGTCTATTTTTGAATTATCACTTTACTCTTAAGGATAACTTACGAGTTGTTTTCTTCTTAAACAATTCCACTAGTTTTAAGCTATTATATCTACTTCGATCATTTATCTAGACATACTTTTGGGAATAATTTATAATGATGACTTCCTATAACCTTATGAGAATAAGGCTTAACCTCATCATAATCTAGTACCTTTTTCCAACCTTTAGTCAGAAAGTCAGGTAACAAGACTTCAATGGTTATTATTTACTCTCCCCCTTGGGTTTTCCTAATGACTTTTAAACTGCATGTATAATACTCATTCACTCAATAGTTAAGATATCGGTCTCTGTCTAGCTTTTACCTTACCTCTAGAAGATCTCATGAAAGAATATGCGGTATATCCACACAATCGTGGATCTCCGTAACGAATCTTCCAACATTACTTGTCTTTCATTTTATCTTCTGAAACATTATTTCTCACTGACAACCCCGATTTCATGAAACTTCTCGAAAATCGTTTGCTTAAATTTTATACTTCTTTATGTATCTTTTAGCTTAGGGCAAGTTGTATGCTCTTTAAATCATACAAGGATGACCTAACTAGATAAACCAATAGGGTACCAGCTACGGATACTAGGTACGGATCCTCCTAGGTGTATGGATTACCCTTACTATTTTCCGACTTGCTTCTGGGATTCTCTCTGAATTGTTAGAACTTGAATACCACTTTGGTTTCAAAACTTCTTCTTTGCACCCTTTCGTGTTACTTCCATGGACTAGGTATAACTACTTCATTAGTTTCTGAGAAACATCACCCGCTTTGAGTGAACTTAAATTCATTCCTTCATGTTGGTCCACACCATGTCTGCATTAGTATTCTTTCTTATTGCCAGCTCATAGTGAGTTGGAATTGATCCAGCCTTCAAAATAGTGTTGATACACCTTATATTTAACTTCCTTCTTCGTGCAAATCTTCCTCTTGATCTTTGGAACTTGTCACTCCCTTACACGAATTCCCTTTACTATCTAGGTCTATAACATCAAGTAATAACTTGATGATGCAACATACATTTGCACACCAAGTCAAACTTCATGTACAGAGCTAGTCAATCAAGAAGAACCAATAAAACCAAGTAATACTCAAACATATACCATGTATTAAACATATGTCTTTGAAATATTACAATTCCCAACCACGGCAAGACACTCCCTTTGTACACTACCTCCTTATATTACAAGAGCTCGCTTGCCCATGTGAGCATGTCCTCACTTATTTCAGCAAGCCTCTCAAATGCTACAATACGTATTACCCAATATAAACATTATTCAAGCACTCTACATTATGGATCACTTCTATTCTTACTTTCCTTTCTCACTTCCGTGCTTCTGGGATTTTCATCCATGATGGCGTGAAGTTCAACGGCTACCTTCTGGTGCATCAGAACATCTAGTAGGTGCGTAATCTTGAGTAGAAGTACCAAGATTGAGATTACCATTGAAAAATGACTAACATACTCATGATCTTCTTCAGAATTCTTCTTTCTTCCTTTGAGTGCATCATCAAAGTAAGAGGTATTGTTTGCCTTTTCCACAATCCAGTCGTACATATTGGTATAGTAACTACCAGGACACTCTTCCAGCTCAATGGGATTGTTACTACCCCCATATGGTCCATAAGATTCTATAGGATTATAACTGGTTTCTACTCCCTTACCAGATCCACAGGGTATAGTTTTTCCCACGATTTCATCATAAGACTGATATTCCCGTCTAGTATTACCTCTAACAGCATTGTTGGAGTTGGGTGCATTCCAAATTTTCTGCTCCTCCTCATATTTGGTCCACGGGTCTACTGGTTGCTGAGGTTTAACTGGATAATAGGCATAGACTTCAGAGTGCGGATCATTAAACTCTGTTTCTTCAAACACCTCCCCTGAACAGACTGGTTTCGGGTGCTTTGCTTCTTTAGCTAACTTCTTTCTACATGCCATTTCCTTTGTAGGATTAGTAAAATCCTCAATGACAGTGTCCCACTCTTGAACTAGCACTTGATGAGTGTTATGGAATGTGTTCAGTAAAGACTTGTAAAAATCCATATACTCTACTGCTAGAGTAGGTTTTGTCCTTACCAGAGAAGAATGATCTAACTCTAGATCAGTACTAAGAGTTTCGTGAGGTATAGTAGTATAGGTAGTACCTACTAGTGCCTTGGAATTATGTTCCCTTATCCTGGTTATGGCTACTACTACTACTGCAATCTAATAAGAGGTTGCCATACATCTTGCTTCTCCCTATGGCATTTCTCCACGCACTCCCAACTTCTTAGGTAACATGATCAGGATACGATACTTGGCTAGTATCTGCCCGTCATAGAAACTGTAAAGCTTGACTAGAAGTTGAGACTCACAATCCAGACTCCATAGAAGTTGTCTTAGGGTGATTGTCGAGTCATGTTCATAATCATCTAAGGTCTTGTTCAATACTTGAACATTCCGAGGTGGATACCTAGGTGCCATTCTTGTACAGTAGATAAGAAATTATCATCAGTCATATTGAGTTAAAAGTCATAGTACTTATTTAAAATTGCATCATAATAAAGAATCATCGCACTAGAATTATGACAAGATTATTCTCAATTGAATATCCATCATATTTCTAGAGAACTCTTTATTCTTGCTAACATCCTTCCTACAGGTTCTACCCATTACTAGGTTTACCAACCTAAGGTCAAAGCATATGCTCTAATACCAGTTGCGGTGACCCAGCATAGCACTTCATGATGTAGTACACTATAGTCATTGACATAACACCAATGAAACACCATTCACTAGTATTACATCCCTTAGAGTGGTACAACAGAAACACAACAGGTCCAAGACATGACTATAGATTACAACTCGACTCTTTACAGAAGATTCAGAGAACACTCTAGGTTAAAGAGGAGGAAATAACTTCTTACAAAGATGAACCAGAATAACAACTCATAACTACCTAGTTACTATGACTAGCATCTAAACTAATTGGCTTGCAATTGCTGCTAATGCAATGCTCTATATAAGTAGGTTTTATGGCTAGAGAATCTACTCCTATCTACTCAAGGACTTCGTCTTCACTTCAGTTGATGTATATGTTGATTTCAATGACTTTATTGAAGAACTTGAGCTGTCGATGATGGTTTCTTATGCATAAGTTGGTGTTGACATTGTTTTCAGAGGCTTAGAATCTAGCAAGGGTTAAGAAGGTATGGTTGAGTACGAGCATACTCAGAAAGTTCACTAATAAGAAGTGTATGATGCACTATCTCTATAGCCACAGACCAAAGGTCGTAGGAAATGCAGGTTTTCGTAAACATTTCTTCAAAGATTGCTTTTATTATGAAAACTATGTCCGACAACCTTCACAGGTTGACCAAAACCTTCGTGGGGTTCCTTTCCTTCCGTGTTTGTATCTCCTTCCCGGAATAGGGAGTAACATGTCACAGTTCTTACACTCTATAGAGGTGCGTTGCTTTACCGATGAGAGACCAAATCCTTGTTGCACAACTGGGCGATCTTTCCCGTCCACAATTCGTTGATGTGGGGCCCAGTAGATGATCTAAGCCAATCATTGCCCTCCTCCACGACCTCGCATGAAGACACGACCTCCCCAAGCAGATATACCTCCGTTAACCCCCATATAGGCAGATATAACCCTGGTAACCCCTTGGAGACTCCAGTGAGGAGATCATGTCCCTGGCAACCCCCATATAGGTAGATATACCTCCGACAGCCCCTCACGGAAAGTATAGGCACCAATATCATGGGGAACTAGGAGTCCCACCCATCTGTTGAGTCCCTGCAAAGAAGATACAACCTCACGATAAGTTCATCCGTCCGTGCGAAAGGAAGAAGATCCAGCTGACTTCTCCGTCCCGTTCCAAATCTCATGATTAACGCGTAATATACGGCGCTAGAATCACTGGTGACATTGGTTGTTAAGTCCTAGATATTATGTTCCTTTACCACTAGAACTGTATCAGTAGATTATTACCATTTGATAAATAATCCATAATCATATTATTATGAAAATAGTGTTTTATGACCCTTTTGAAATGCAGGTGATGATAACATTTGCATTTGATAGAAAATAATCAAAGGACATGGGCAAGTGTGAACTTGCCTTTTGTGATTGCAAGATTATGCACTCATGGTCTTTGAGACAATAAAAGATCCAAAATCTATAAATAACATCATTGGTCCAGTAAGGTCTAATGTTTAAAGAAGCATAATGCAATTATTCATAAGTAATATAATGCAATTGGATAAACGCGAATCCCCGGAATAATCATATCTGATCTAGGGTTTGGAAACTAGGAATGGCTTCTTTAGAATGTGTTTCAGTTTTATATTAGTTCCACATTTGTGCTTCTTATTAAGGCTTATGAGAGTGTGTGAAACAATATGTAAATACAATAAGTAGCATACATTACTGAATCACTCAAGTGTGGAATGATATCTAAATACTTCTTAAAATCATACAATTATTGTATTTAATACTTTTGTGATAACAAACAATATTCTAAGAGTTCAAAAATAATTTTATTTAATTTTAGCTCTTCTTAATATTTTCTTAGAATTCTATGAAGGAAATAAGACTTTATTTTATGCAGACTTACTTTACTCAACTAAAATACAAGTTAGTATTTTTATAACTTAGTATATCCATTTAGGATATTAAAAGTGAATTTTATTCAATTTTAAGTATTTTATTTATTTTTATAAAATTCTATGTAGGAATATTCATAATTTATATACTAGATCTCAATATATTTACTTAAAATTATTACTTACTCCCTCTGTCCAGAAATAACTGACTTGGGTTTGTCTAAATTCAAATGTATCTAGACGCATTGTAGTGTATAGATACATTCGAATCTACACAAACTCAAGTTAGTTATTTTTGGACGGAGGGACTATTATTTTTATTGGGTATAGGATATTTTTGTGATTTTGTAGATATATTATTTGTACTATTAAGATTTTTATTTATTTTTCTAGAGATCATCTAGTTCTATGGGTATATTTGTAATTATGTATTTTACATAAGTCCTTTTAAATCATGGCCTGGCCCACTGGGCTAGACCAGCCCGACCCGACCCATCTGGGTTAGGTGAACCCCCTTGGCTCACCCGGTACTAGCCTAGACTAGCTCAGTACCCCTCTCTCTTCCTCGCGCACTCATGTTTTCCCCTTGGCAGTTCCCCTCTGTGGCGCTGTGGTGTCGCCGTCGTCGTCGTGCGATTCCGGCTGTTCCTGGACTTCCTAGCCGCCGCCGTGACGCGAGATGGGTCAATCGACGATGCTCCGTTGACTGGTCCAGCGCAATTTAGCACCCGAGCGCTCCCCTGACCACGTTGCCTACACCCCGACACCTAGGGTTAGGGTGTTGCCAGTGATCTGGAGCTCCGTCACTTCCATGGTGATGCTCTGGTCCCCTAGTGGCTATGTGGTGCTGCCAGCGCCTTCGTGATCATGTGGCTACCGTGTTTGTCGCCTGGCGCAGGTCGCAGCGCCTTTGGGTGCTCCTCGTGCCACCACCAACACTACCGCCGGCCACACTTCTTCCTCTTCTAAAACTTGCGAGGACCATCAGTGAGTTTGCCCTCCTTTCCCCTCTCTGTTCTCTATCTCACCTTGTTACCTGATGAACCACAAGTATAGGGGGTGTATCGTAGTATTTTCGATAAGTAAGAGTGTCGAACCCAACGAGGAGCAGAAGGTGCTGGCTAGTGGTATGGATCAGGAATTCTCTGCAAATACTTAGCAAACGGATTTTTAGGGGTTTTCGATAAAGCAAGTAAACAAAGTACGAGTAAATAAAAGACAGTAAGAATGAATGCAGCAAGTGGCCCAATCCTTTATGCAGCAAAGGACAAGCCGGTTGTATTTCTATAGATGACCAAACGTTCTCGAGGACACATGGGAAGACTGTCAAGTGCTTTCGCTTCATATAGTCGATTAATCTTCTCTAGCTTGCTAAGTGTTGTGTGGGTGAACCTGTGCTAACGTACCGCCCCATCCAAGACTAAATACATACTTGTGATTAAACCCCTTGCAAACATCCATAAGTACAAGAAAGTAATTAAGGTAGAAACCTAACCACATCTTTAAACTCTAAGACCCTTACGTCCCTTGTGCAATGGTTTCCTAACGGGGGTCCAGGTTTCTGTCACTCCGGCAACCCCTACGATTAGTAGCCAAATACACAATGCATTCCCCTAGGCCCATATAGGTGAAGTGTCATGTAGTCGACGTTCACATGACACCACTAGAAGTACACCACAACTTAAATAACAATCTATTGAATCTTTCTCAACGCAACTCCACTACTAACAACAAGACTTCTCCCATGTCCTCAAGAACAAAACGAACTACTCACAAGACATCATATGGATCATGATCAGAGATGGAATAATGATGTATAACAATCTGAACATAAACAATAATTCAATGGTTCACTCAATAGCATCAACTACAAAGAGTAATCAACACCGGGAAAGTTTCCCCTATGAACTATGCAAGATTCAACGCAATTGTTACAGCAATATGGGGATGGTGATGAGGGTGCTAATGGTGATGATGGTGGTGATGATGCTGATGATGATCCCGATGAAGTCCAACTTGATGGTGGTGTTGATGGCGACGATCTTCCCTCTCTGGGAAGGAATTCCCTCGGCAGAAATCTGTCGGCCGGAGAGATCTTTCTCTCTCGGTTCTTTTCCGCCCCACAGAGGCGGTGGAATCTTTCTGTGGTCACTCCCCGAGTCTTAGGGTTTCGTGGGGATGATGTACGCCAGAGGAGAGAGGCTGGAGTGGGCCAGGGTGGCCACACCACTCCCAGGCGCGACCTAGGCCTGCCCGCGCCATGGGGTGGTGTGGGCCCCCTGTGGCCCACCTCCACTCCATCTTCTGGCATCCCGAGTCTTCTGGAAAAATAGAATTTTCCGTATATTTTCCCGGATTTTCTGATCTTTGCGAATTTTGCCTCCAAACAGCACCTTTTCCATTAGAATCCTGACTGCAGCGGTCCATGCTTCAAAAGTCATCAACCATGCAAAAATAGATGAAATAACATAAGTATCACCTCTCAATACGAAATATATCAATGAATAATAGTGAATTAAGACATAGAATAGTGATGCAAAATGGACGTATCAACTCCCCCAATCTTAGACTTCGCTTGTCCCCAAGCGAAACTGAGCTCAATAAACATGGCCTCAGGTTTATGGAGTGAAGAGTCGATAAAAGAATACGGACAAGAAGCATCACATTCATCAAATACATAGATCATAATAGAAGACAACTCACTATTATATAACTCAACTTGCAATGAGTAAAGGAAGCACAATAAGGATACATAAAGTGAATCATAATTGGTAATGGCAAACTTAGCTCTTGGTCGAAGAATAGTTGATAATTTGCTGGAGTTCACAAATAGCTGGTTTTCAAAGAAAGCTTTCAAAGTAGTAAACTTTCAAGATAAGAGCAATGTGCAAAACAAGGAACATAAGAAACATGAATGCATAAATCATCATATGAATGAATGAAACACATCAACTCAAAATACTTGCTGAGATAGAAGGGAATAGGTTTACTGACTCAACTACAAAGTAAAAGAAAGGCCCTTCGCAGAGGGAAGCAGGGATTGCAAGTCTCATAAAGAGCTCCCAAAAAATATGATACTTACTAGCTTTCAGCTCTCATTGCCCCTATCATAGGCATCTTTTGGTGATTAAGGTTAAAGTGACACAACTAAGAGGATATGCTTGACAATTTCTAAATTGAAATCTCAAGCCCCTTACTTATGAGTACCGATCCTCATGCTACTCAACTTCAGTCACGAGAAAGCTCTTGTCGTTGTAAATACATGCGTATCATTGAGAACCGCCAATGGGGCACCCCTTGCACATGACACAGGAGCTATCCCATAATCAAAATGACAAGGCAAGCAGACAGTGAGCATCTCAGCGATCTTTTTATTTGCTATTTGCATAGGTTTTTATTGAGGATGCTTCATTGAATGCTCACTATAGTTATGCTGCAAGTTTCCACCATGATTAGGCATGGCTTAGGCTAGCGGCCCAGGTGTTTCTCTAACACACATATAAACTCCATGATCTTACAAGTTCCACTTTTATTTCACACCGTCGGGATCCATAAGCAAAAGAACATGATATCAACTAGGTACAAAGTACCAAATGAAGTGTTGAAAGCGGTCCCCATGATACATGGTTCGGCTAACTTCAACTCATAAAGCGCAAGCATATACGCAACAAAGAAGGAACCAATGGTTCAAGTTTATTAAATGCAAGAAAGTAAAGTGTGCCATCAAGTTCGTGAGAGCTTTAATCACTAATTTTATCATAACAAGTTTAATTTGGGAGGTAGATAAAACAAGAATTTACTTGGAATAGCAATAATGCTACTAGGTAGGTATGGTGGACACAAAAGGCATTGGTTTTGGTTTAAAGGAGATGGATGCACGAGAAGAATACCCTCTCAGTACAGGTTTTTGGCTAGCAAGGCTGGGTAGCAAGTACAAGAGTTGAGGGAAACAACCAAACATACAAATGATAAAGACAAACATGCAATCTTCCTTGGAAGCACAAACGATCTTAACTATAGAATACTAAACTTATGAGCAAATCAAGAAAGAAAGATGATGAAATAATTTTTCTCTAGAGTACTACTATCTTTTTCTTTTCAACTCTCAAAAAGGTGTTGCTACTGACCGAGCCAGGTTTGCCAAAACCAACTAAATTAACTCAATGATCCCATAGTGATACCAATACTAACAACAAGATCAATCATATAACCACGAATTGAAAACTAACATAAGCTATGCAAGAGAGTGAATGATAGAACTTCCCATTAATATTCCATAACGGAAACTCACACCAAGGGATACATAACTAACGAGAGAGGGGACACTTTCATAATGCAAACCATACTACATAATTACTCCTCTATTCATCATATGACTCTACTAAAAAGGTAAAAAGATAGAAGATAGTGATATGATACCGCGACACTCCCCCAAGCTTGGAACAAACCAAGGGGATGCCAAACCTGATGACGAATTACTCCTTCGGTGGTGGTGGTATCCTCTCATCTTCGTCTTCATACACTTATTACTTGAGTCATAAAACCTTTCTCTTCCTTATTACACCATTGTCTCCACTTCCTGGAAATTTCTTTCACACAAAACTTCACACAGTTCTCATTAGCAACATTAGTATAAGTGAAGTGATAAAACCTTTTGAGTTCAACTTCAACTGAAAACCATGAAAACATAAGCTACTGTAGCAACTCATTCTGAAAACCCAAAAAGAATTCAAAAAGAAAATCGAATAAAGAAGCAAATGCAAGAGTGGCAAAATCTGTCAAAACAGACCAGCAGGTAAAGATCAATTTTTTCGAAAATCTTCTGTTGCTCAAATCAAAAAGTGCAAAACTAACGAAGGTTAAATAACAACCTGGGGCAGAAGCACAAAAAATTACAGCTCAATCCGACATACACAGATCTCTGACGAATTTGTACGGTGAAGCACAAAAATCTGTTTCGGGCCAGCAACTTCCCCAAATATTACTTCTCTCTCATTAGAGGTTGATCTTGACACAAAAACCAAACAAAATGGATAAGGAGCGGTTATTACCAAAGTAATAACTTCCAAGACTCAAAGAAACAAAAATAAACTAAAAGCAAAAACAAATTGGGTCGTCTCCCATAAAGCTCTTTCTTTATAGCCATTAAGATGGGCATGATAATTTTAAAGAAGCTCTCATAGGGATATGAATTGAAGTGAAAGAGAGCATTAAGAAGCAAGAACACACACACATTTAAGTCTAACCCACTTCCTATGCAAGGGGATTTTGTAAACAAACAAGTTATTGAAACCAAAGACAACTTGCATAAGAAAGCAAAAGAAGTGCAACATAAAAACTTTCAGCATAAAACGAGGAAACTTGATATTATTGAGATACATAAGAATACTTTTCCCTCTCTCATAGTAACTTTCAGTATCATGCATAAACTTAACAATATAGCTATCGCAAGGACCATCATAGGAATGATCACTTATTCTAACAGAAAACACAGGAATACTAGCTCTCATAACACTACTTTGTGAAACAATATTAGAGGTATCCTTACAAAGGATAGGGTGTCCCTCTTTTTCATATATAGTAACAAAGTCCTTCACATTTGCTATTATAGGTTCATCAACCATTTGTTTATCAGGTTCAACAACTTTGTTCATACTTTCATTAACCATACTAGCTATCATAGAATGTTCCTTTACCTTAACTGGGAAAGGCATTTTCTCAATATAAGGTTCAGGTAAAACATGATTAGTAGTATAAAATTCAGTATTTCTTGCAAGAACACTCTTAGCAATATCTTTATAAGGTTCATGATACTTATTCCACTTCTTTTTAGGCACTTCAATGTAGGAAGCAAAGTCCTTAAAATAAGAAGCAATAGCTTGATAGTCTAGACCGTAAGCATTTTTAATATTTTGAAAGTCATCACTTCCCATAAAAGATTCAATGCATTCATAATCATAATTTATACCTGACTTTCTACCTTTGTCATTCTCCCAAGCTTCAGCATTGTCTTGAATACGATCTAGAAGGTCCCATTTAGCTTCTTCTTCCATGCGAGTGAATGATCCAGCACAAGAAGCATCCAAGAAATCCTTGTCATGTAGAGGGAGCCTTGCATAAGAGTTGTTGATAATAATATTGTTGGGGAGCTCATGAATGGGACATTTGAGCATTAGTAACTTCAATCTACCCCAAGCTTGAGCTGTACTCTCTCCATCAAGAGGCCAAAAGTTGTATATTTGAGTCCGATCTTTATGAATCTCACTAGGAGGATAAAACTTTGAATAAAAGAGAGGCACTATTTCCTCCCATTCCAGAGCTTGACCATTCTTCAGCAGCTTATACCAATCCTTAGCTCTTCCTTTCAGTGATAATGAGAATAAATTCTTCTTAACTTGATCTGTAGTAATACCTGCACACTTGAACAACCCGCATAATTCGTTTATAAAGAGTAAATGATCACCAGGATGGATAGTTCCATCCCCAACATAGTAGTTATCCATAACATGATCAATAATTCTTGTAGGTATTTTGAAAACATCTTTCTCAGCAGGTGGTGGCTTATCTACTACCTTAGCAGTGGTAGTAGCATTACCAAATAAGAAACTCAGCGAATTATCCATAACGAAAATAAAGAAACTAGCAAAAGTAAACAATACTCACAGTAGAAGTTTCCTTTACCAGTTCCACTCTCCAATAGCGCTTCACTCCCCGACAACAGCGCCAGAAAATAGTCTTGATGACCCACAAGTATAGGGGGTGTATCGCAGTATTTTCGATAAGTAAGAGTGTCGAACCCAACGAGGAGCAGAAGGTGCTGGCTAGTGGTATGGATCAGGAATTCTCTGCAAATACTTAGCAAACGGATTTTTAGGGGTTTTCGATAAAGCAAGTAATCAAAGTACGAGTAAATAAAAGACAGTAAGAATGAATGCAGCAAGTGGCCCAATCCTTTATGTAGCAAAGGACAAGCCGGTTGTATTTCTATAGATGACCAAACGTTCTCGAGGACACATGGGAAGACTGTCAAGTGCTTTTGCTTCATATAGTCGATTAATCTTCTCTAGCTTGCTAAGTGTTGTGTGGGTGAACCTGTGCTAATGTACCGCCCCATCCAAGACTAAATACATACTTGTGATTAAACCCCTTGCAAACATCCGTAAGTACAAGAAAGTAATTAAGGTAGAAACCTAACCACAGCTTTAAACTCTAAGACCCTTACGTCCCTTGTACAATGGTTTCCTGACGGGGGTTCAGGTTTCTGTCACTCCGGCAACCCCTACGATTAGTAGCCAAATACACAATGCATTCCCCTAGGCCCATATAGGTGAAGTGTCATGTAGTCGACGTTTACATGACACCACTAGAAGAAGTACACCACAACTTAAATAACTATCTATTGAATCTTTCTCAACGCAACTCCACTACTAACAACAAGACTTCTCCCATGTCCTCAAGAACAAAACGAACTACTCACAAGACATCATATGGATCATGATCAGAGATGGAATAATGATGTATAACAATCTGAACATAAACAATAATTCAATGGTTCACTCAATAGCATCAACTACAAAGAGTAATCAACACCGGGAAAGTTTCCCCTATGAACTATGCAAGATTCAACGCAATTGTTACAGCAATATGGGGATGGTGATGAGGGTGCTAATGGTGATGATGGTGGTGATGATGCTGATCATGATCCCGATGAAGTCCAACTTGATGGTGGTGTTGATGGCGACGATCTTCCCTCTCCGGGAAGGAATTCCCTCGGCAGAAATCTGTCGGCCGGAGAGATCTTTCTCTCTCGGTTCTTTTCCGCCCCACAGAGGCGGTGGAATCTTTCTGTGGTCACACCCCGAGTCTTAGGGTTTCGTGGGGATGATATACGCCAGAGGAGAGGCTGGAGTGGGCCAGGGTGGCCACACCACTCCCAGGCGCGACCTAGGCCTGCCCGCGCCATGGGGTGGTGTGGGCCCCCTGTGGCCCACCTCCACTCCATCTTCTGGCATCCCGAGTCTTCTGGAAAAATAGAATTTTCCGTATATTTTCCCGGATTTTCTGATCTTCGGGAATTTTGCCTCCAAACAACACATTTTCCATCAGAATCCTGACTGCAGCGGTCCATGCTCCAAAAGTCATCAACCATGCAAAAATAAATGAAATAACATAAGTATCACCTCTCAATACGAAATATATCAATGAATAATAGTGAATTAAGAAATAGAATAGTGATGCAAAATGGACGTATCACTACCCTCCATTTGGTTGCTTATTGTGAACCCTGATTAGGGTTCATCCCTGTGTGCGAGGGTTCTTCCCTTGATATATCCATCATTCTAGATGATAAAGCTGTTTTATGTGATTACCTAATGAATCTAGGTTGTGTAGCACTCCTTGTTGTACTGAGGTTGTGAATGATGACAGTGGTTTCTGTCAGTGAACTATTGTCTGATGTTTTACTATTGTCTTGTACTTTCTTGGTGAGGCTATGGTTAGCATCCGGATTAAGATTGATCCGTTGGTTCTAATTGCTATGCTTTGGAATGAGAGCATCAGAGTTGGATATCTATTGTAAATGTTATCTGATGACTTTGTAGATGTCATAAATGATTCCTAGCTATTGTTTTAGGAAAATGATTAAGCATTTCCTTGAGAAGATTTGGCTATGGAGCCTATGTATCTGGATTACTTAGTTAGTATGGGTCTTTGTGACACCTTTCATTGAATGGTACACAAACCCTGTCTAATTCTAAGTTTTTCCTAAACTACACTATGTATTGTCTTATGTTGTAAGTATTGCAAAACTTCTATGAAATACAATGTTTTACTTGTTTAGTATATTGGCCTATGATACTTGTTTGAGGCACTTCTAGGTAAAAACAAATGGTTTTACTTACTGTCTCCCTTCCATGTGTTAGTTATGTAAATGATTCCTAAATCTTTTAGGAAGACGATTATGTGGGTTTAAGAAAGTGGACTTGAGCTTGTACTTAAGCAACATCGAATCTGCTAGGTACAGAGGTGCTACCCACTGGGATGTGCCCTGTAGCCTAGCAGTGGTGTCTCATCTAAATCTAGTTCAAACTAGATGATAGGGTTGATGATGTTGGTCTTAAACCCTCTGTGTAAGAACACATGTTTTATAGTGGCTATCTATTATATCCCATGATGAAGTATACACCCCACTTGGGTGTATCTCTGAGGATTCTTCTTATCCAACAGATCTTTACTTTCTGAATGGATAAGCACAGATACAAAGCATGTGTGCTTTATGAATCACCAACCTGTTAGTAATTGGTGAAGAGATGTGGTTGTTGCCTTGTCCTAGCCTTGCTGATGAGCTTGTAGATCAGCTTCTAGAATTGCTACTCCTCCTTGTACTTGCTTTGCACCTCCTAAACCACCCCCATATAGATCACCATCTTGTGGATGATCTTATTGGTTTTCTATGGTGAATGGTTGGTTTATCTTTTGGGGATCTCTCAAGAACTGAGGTGATGTTGGTTGTGTTCTTGATAGCTTGTGATGATGTGAGACTGGGGTAAAAGCTAACAGTTGTGCTACGGCTGTGTAACCTCTTTTATGTGTATTGGGTTGCTACTATTGTGTTGACAACACACAACTTGCATGCAGTGACCAAGCTGCTTACCCGTGGGCTCCATTGTACTCAAGTTTCAATGGTTCAGATATTTGACTATGGATTGGTTCAAATCCTAGTTGGTATTATCCTCAAATTGTTTTTTCCTCTGCTAAAATGGTGAATCTTGCCCCAGGCCAATGATGTTGTACTGAGGCTTAAACTTTGAAAATAATAGACTCTACACTTGATGGGTTTTGTCCCTTCTTTAAAAGATTTGGCTCAGTGATGTTTGGAAAACAGTGCATTACACTATTAGAAACTGAGAGCAAAATTAACTCTAACCCTCTCTTTTTTTATTTCTTCTTCTATCTTATTTGTAGGTACAAGACCAACTGATCAGGAGAAATAGTTTAGGATTAGTTTAGGACTCGATAAGTATTAGTTTAGGGCTTTCTTTTATTTTCTTTTGTAATAAGTTATTTCTACTCTTTGCAAAGATCAATGTAATATATATTCATTATTTAATAAAGCTTTTATTTCTTTGGGAATGTCTCTGTAATGTCTTTACTTCAAATAGATTTGTATTTATCTAATACTTGTGGAATAAAGGAAAGAATTAAGAAGCACTATTTGAGTTATACTCTTAGATTGTTATCAATTTCCTTTATTGTTTTATAAATGTGATATATTCAAACAATAATAACTAATTGTTTTTGGAAATCAAATAAATACTAATTACCTCTAATTTTATAACCTTATTATAATGTTTCATATTTTTTAAATATGAAATCAATTTATTCACCCGAGAACATTATAATCCCTAAGGATTAAAGGTTATGGGTTTATTTCTAACTAGGTAATTATAATTGATGTCTCAGCCCGGAGTGAGATATGGATATAGCATGTTACTTTGATCTTGATCAAAGATTTCTCCAGAATTCCTATCCTCAACACTTCACTAAGCTAGGGTCCTAGTTAAAGAATTCCTTTCCTAAATATACTCTATTTAAAACTCTCACCTTATTCACTAAGATCTCTTCTGTCTAACTGATCTAGTCATCTGGCTCCACAATATCCATCATCATATGATGACATGGTCATGTCACTTCTACAATATTCCTTCATTTTGTTCCTAGTATATATATATAGATTCCATTTATAAACTACCCTTAAGTAAGTCATTCATCTAGTTGGTTATAACTTCATTATTCCATTCCCTAGCATTCTTCTTTACTTCTTAACTACCCTTGATAATTCCATCAATGTAGTTGTTTCTAACTCCATCCATAAACTCCTTTATAATAGCCTTGCATCTACTTCCAAGGGTTGCAAGATTTCAATCCTCTCTATATCATATGTGATATCAATCCCCTGGAATAGGTATGGTACTACTTCCCATAATACAAGTTGTTATTGTATTAACTTGGGTTAAGCTACTTTTCCTCCAACTACTCCATACAACTCATATTATATACTTCATCATACCCTAGCTTGACCACTCATGATCAAGCTAGATGATTCAGCTTACTAGGGTTTTGCCTTATTTTGCATTCTCACATCACTTCTTCATCATCTAGTCATCTATTCTCAAATGACTTGAGAATAATGACCACCAACTTTAACCATACTAGGCTTAGAGTTCTGGTTGACTAATCAATCTCTATTATCACTAAGTAGTAAACTTGTACTAGTTTCTTTATAGAGTTTATCTTGTTAAGGAAACTTACTCCAAAGTTGTATCTACTTGGCTTAACAAGATTTATTATTTGACATTCTACCATTTCTAGCTTTATGATAACTTCATAATTACTATCTAAACTCTTGGGTTTAAATACTTCTTCTAGTTAACTCATGAGTGAGTTAACTCCTCCAACACCAAATGGTTTGATCACCACTAAGGATCTCATTCCATTGATGATGGCACACTCTACCATATCTAGTTCCTTCTTCTTATTAATTCACTTTAGGTCTTTGGGAGGGTTAATATAATAGGTCAAGGCTAAGAATCCATAAGTTCTAGGTCAGGAATTGATCACTCCACATTGATGATCGATGGACACTAAAACCTGATTAAATTAGAATGTCATCTATTAATATGATAATAAAGATATGAGATGAATGGTCTTGGCTTGTCTTCCTTTCTACTCTTTTTGTGATAAGAGTTAATGTTTAAGAACTACCATGATACCCATGGTAGGAATAACTATGGCAAGCAAGTGTATCAAGATTTAGTTATGGGGTTTCTTTACTTGGAGTTATATACTTGATTGAGTATTCAAGAGTGATTGTAATGAATACGATGATATGATCTCTATAAGATCCTTTTTAGTGTGTTGTGGGTTTAGATTGATTCTATTTGATCTACCCATATATCAAATTATATTAAAGATAAGATTTTAGCAAAGTTCATATTGAAACTTATCGCAGTCAACTTGATGATCTACTTCAATTCCACCAAGTCAAGAGAAGCTTCAATCACTTTGACAAGTTTTATTTAAAAGCGCGAAAATTATCCAGATTTTCTATGCATGAATGCGGTGCACACACCTGATCTCAGCTTATTTATAAGCTATAATGCTGGGATGTTACAGGGGTTGTCATCAAACACCAAAAAGGAGAAGATTGAAAAGGCATTGATCTCTCTATGTGTTTTGGGGTTGATGACAACTTTTCTTGTGGTCTAATAGCATGCCTAAGTTGCAGGAAAAATCTATGAGCTCTTTGCGTTTGATGGACCCTTCTTTGGAAGGACTCTGGAAGACGGCATTTATTTTCAGTTTTCTCTCTATTTTGTTGTTTCAGGATCCCGTGCTGACAGGAGGATGTCCACCTTGGAAGTGTGTGGGGGAATCACTTTTCTTGCATAAACCATAGTTGCACCTCCTAGTTTTTAGCGAGAGAGTGTCCTGCTTGAGGTTTTGAGCTGTTTTTGTCCTGACCGGAAGTACCGGTCACACATTGGTAGTTTCACCCGCAAGGTTTTGCCTGGCTGGCGGTGGCGGTAGTTTTGGCACTAGTACTGGCCAAGTTCCGACGAAGGCATGCATCTCCTCAGTAACCTCTCTGGTTTGAGAGTGTTATTCGGCAGAACTTGAGGCAGAAGTTAACCGATAGTACCGGTCGGAAGTTCCTCTTGTCTTTGAATAGTAGTTCTGGCACTAGTACTGGCCAAGTTCCAACAAAGGCGTGCATCTCCTCAGTAACCTCTCTAGTTTAAGAGTGCTATTCGGTGGAACTTGAGCCGGAAGTTGACCGATAGTACCGGTCGGAAGTTCTTCTCGTCTTTGAATGGAACTTCCGACTGGTACTACCAGGTCACTTCCACAGGCCTCTGCCTGAGGTACATGTGGTCAGAAATTCCTCTAGGCACCACCGATAGTTTCGGTCAGGGTTTCACAACCCAGAACTTCTAGGTCTAGTTCTAGTCGAATTTCGACGACGCCTGGTTTCGGTTCACTACACTCTCTGTTTGAGATGTGCTATTTGGCGGAACTTGACCATAAGTTGGTCTGGTAGTACCGGTCGGCAGTTCCGCCCACACTAGGTTAGAACTTTCGGCCCGTGGTATGAGTCAGTTTCAACAACCTTCAATCCATTGGCACTTGGCTCAGCGGAAGTTCCGGTGCGCCACCGGTAGTACTGGTGGAGTCATGGAAACAGGAAATAGGAAAGAGTTCGTTTTGAAGGGGCCTATTTAAGGGCCCATTCTTCCTCCTCCCCACCTAACTCTTGAACACTCTATCTTCTCCATTAATTCTAGAGATCAATCTTGCTAGATCTCTCTCCCTGCCCAACCAAAGATCTTGATCTTTTGAGGAGTGGGAGAGGTGACCTAGATCTAAGCTTCCAAAAAAGGAAATTCCATTCCCCCCACCCATCCTTGTGGATCTTGTTACTCTTGGGTTCTTGGAACCCTAGATGGTGTATGACATCCTTGAATCTTGGGCATTCATTGTAAAGCTTCTTGGAGTCATTGGGGGCACTCCAATTGAGTTGTGGAGTTTGTTCTCAACCTTGTTATGAAGGTTTCTGTTGGTGCCTTCAAGGTCACCGGTTATTGGAACGTGGGATCACCTTTGTGGTGAGTTCACCAGAGAATAAGGTGAGGCCTTTGTGGCTCTTGGGTGACCTTGTGTGGCCCTAAGACCTCTCCAACATAGACGTATCTTCCTTAGAAACGAACTATGAGAATCAACTTCATGTCCCCTCGCCGGTTTACTCGTTCCTCTCCTTTACTATTTGTCTTTACCGTTTTGTGTACTTGTTGTTTTTGTCATATAGCTTTGTTCATCTAGTTGCATCTCTAGAGAACTTATATTTGTGTAAAGCCTAAATTTGAAGTAAAGGATAAAAATTGATAGTCTCCTATTCAGCCCCCCTCTAGTCGACCGTAGTAGTCCTTTCACATGGAATTATCATTATTGTGCTTGCATCTCTTGGCATCAATGCTATGGATATACGTGTCATTATAGTCAAGATTCAATAAGAATAAACCTTTAGGTTCCCATGCATGAGCATAAAATACATTATTCATGTAAACAGAACAACCATTTATCTCTGATTTAAACGAATAATGATCTCGCAACAAGCAAGATCCATTGACAATATTCATGCTCAATACTGGTACATAGTAATAATAATTCAAAATCAAAACGAATCCCGAAGGGAGATACAGAGGGAGAGTGTTGATAGCCATCACTTCTAATTTGTGGCTATTGCCGAATGCATCGTCACCTCGTCCTTCAACAAGCGCCGCTTACTTCGCAACTACTACTGAGAGTTACAAATATGAGCAGCAGAGTTAGTATCAAATACCCAGGTGTTGCTCCTGGCACTTGTGAGGAAAACATCAATAACATGTATATCCTATATACCTTTCTCTTATTTGGTGCCAATTTTGCTAGCCTTCTTATCCTATAGATGCTTGGAGCAGTTGTGCTTCCAGTGACCCTCTCCCTTTTAGTAGAAAGCACGTGACACCGAGCTTGGACTTGGGTGCCTTGGAGGAACCGACAACGGATTTGTCATCCTTCTTCTGATTGCCCTTCTTGACCTTGCCCTTCTTGCCAGACTTCTTGAAGTCAATAGTTTTGTCAACCATCAAGACAGTATGCTCCTTATTGATCTCCACCTCAGCGTTCTTGAGCATAGCGAACAACTTAGATAGGTTTTTGGTCATCCCCTGCATGTTGTAGTTTAGGACGAAGCCTTTGTAGCTAGGTGCAACGATTGCAGCACCCTATCAATCACCAGCTCGTCATTGATTTTGCAATCAAGGGCATCCAGGAGTTGAATGTAGCCAGACATTTTGACCACGTGCTCGCTCAAGATGCTGTGATCTTCCATCTTGGCCAAGAACAGGTTCGAAACCTTGTACCTCTTAGACTTATCATGGGGTGCAAAGAGAGAATTGGACAGCTGATGATCTCAAAAGCACTCATCTTTTCAAAGCGCTTTTTGAGGTCGGCCTCCATGGCGTAGAGCATGCCACTCTAGACATAGGCATCATCATCCGCCTTCATCTGATAAACATTTTTATCAGCTTGGGAGGCAGAGTCAGCAGGTGGGTTACCTATTGCACCTTCTAGTATGTAGGAGAGCTTCTAGGGAACAAGGAGAATCCTCAAATTGCGGGACCAGACGCTGAATTTTTACCCATCATTTTAAGCTTTTATTTCGCAAGGAAAGAGCCTAGGTTGAAGGTAGGGAAAGACATCTACAATGGTATTTCCAAAGTCATTAATATTATGTCCATAATATGAGTTCCTGATGCATGTAAAATGCATACATGAAATTTGTACTTTATTGACACATATTCCCACATATTTGCAACATATATAATGTAATATCAATGTTTTCACTGATTTTGGGGGATTTACCAATGATCCCCTTTATCTTGGTTATAACTCCGCGGGACAGGAAACCCCTATTTTATGTTTTTTATCTTTCAGGGACCTAAATGAAGTCAAACGGGGCTAAGATTCTAGAAAAGCCAATATTTCATGAAGAGTGGTAATATAGAGTTCTTGGACCTCACGAGAGGGGCCTCAAGGCCCAAAATATGGTAGGTGGCACGGCCTACCCTAGTGCACGTGCCACCCTACCTGTTTTGGCCCTCTCTTGTCTGATTCGTTTCAATCTTTTGCCCACGAACTTGGTTTGACCTAAAATGCCTATATAAAGGGTTCCCCGAGGCATCCTCGAGGGGAGCATCGTAGAAGCACAAAAACACCAAAAAGGAGTCAGAACCAGCGAAGATTGGAGGGGAAACTCCACCGGATCTATCGTCGGAGGGATCTCTACCTTCTCCAACGCCATCACCGTGATGAAGAGGGAGTAGTCCACCTCTCGACTATGATTTTGTGGTAGTTGATTGATTTGTTTCTCTCTTGGTATTCAAAGATCTAGTATCATATGATCTGCCCAACATGATTATGGTCATATATGTAATTCCTATGTGGTGGATCTTTATTCTATGATTTGATATATGAGATTTGAACCTATTTATGTGTAATATGTATTGGTAGATGCATATCATGTACCCCATTCTTAATTACTTGTTTTGATCAAACTTGTATGCAAGAGCATGCGTGGGGCAAGTGTGTATTAGATGGATTAACATGGTGGTAGTGATTGAATAGTGACAACAAATTCAAGATCTACTATGGATTTTACCTTTATTTGTTACCTCACTAGGGTTTAAGTGAATTCATCTGCTATAATTATCATGTGATAGCTCAATAATATTGTTTGGTCAAGGTAGCATATTTGTTATTGATGGCTCAAAATGTAGAGCTCGTTGGGAACCCCAAGAGGAAGGTATGATGAGCACAGCATCAAGTTTTCCCTCAGTTATGAAACCAAGGTTATTGAACCGTAGGAGCAAGGAAACAACCCCAAGGTGTTGCTAGCAACTTGAAATCTTGCACAACACAACCACAGAACTTTGCCCCAACTTACAACGAGGTTGTCAATCTCACTGGTTTTGCTGAAAACAAAGGATTAAACGTATAGTGTGGAAGATAGTAATTGCTTTTAGAAAGTAAATAGTAAACAGTAACAGTAGATGGTATATCAATGGTAAAAGAATGGACTGGGGTCCATAGTTCACTAGAGGTGATTATCCTTAAGATAAATAGCATGTTGGGTGAACAAATTACAGTGGGGCAATTGACAGATTCTAGAAAGCATACAATGCATATACTAGACATCTTGACTTCTATGAGATTTGATTAGGCATTACAACATAATACATAGACCGTAATCCAACTGCATCTATAACTAGTAATCCACCTTCCGGTTATCGTCTGAACCCCTTTCAGTATTAAGTTACAAGCAACAAATAATTTCATTAAGCAAAGTGTGTAAAGTAAACAATACGATTGTCCCATGGACAGAGGATTGTTGTTTTCTCCCTAGTAGCAACAACACATCTACAACCTTAGAGATTTCTATCACTTCCCCATATTAATAGAGGCATGAACCCACTATCGAGCATAAATACTCCCTATTAGAGTTGCAAGCATCTACTTGGCCAAGATAGTTACAAACAACGGAGAGCATGCAAGATCACAAATAACATAGACATGATAGAGTCAATAATCAATCTGAAATAGCATCTCAATATCCATTGGATCCCCACAAACACAACATGTAAGATTACAAATAGATGATCTTGATCATGAACGGAGCTCACAAGATCTAAACATGATAGCACAAAGGAGGAGAACCAACCATCTAGCTACTACATGGACCCGTAGTCCAAGGATGAACTACTCACACATCACACCGGAGGCAGGCATGGTGATGAAGAAGGCCTTCAGGATGATTTCTCCCCTCTGACAGGGTGCCGGGAAGAGCTTCAGATCCCTACCGATCTAGGGATGGAGATGACGGCGGCTACAGACTCTTTCGTGGAATTTTTATCGGGTACTTAGGGTTTTCGTCCTGGGAGGTGATACGTTGCAAACGTATCTATAATTTTTGATGTTCCATGCTTGTTTTATATCTACTTTCTAATGTTTTGTCCACACATTGGAGTACTTTTATACACTTTCTAGGACTAATCTATTAACAAGATGCCACAGTGCCAGTTGCCTATTTTCTGCTGTTTTTGGTTCCAGGAAAGTCAGAAATTGAATATTCTCGGAATTGGACCGGACAAAAGCCAAAGTCGATATTTTACCAGAAGACTCAAGAAGCTAGAAGACGAGACGGAGAGGGGCCAGGGGCTGGCCACACCATATGGTGGCGCGGGCTAGCCCTGTCCGCGCCACCAGGTGGTGTGGGCCCCTGGTCCACCCACCGACCTTGCCTCTTCGCCTATAAGATGCCTCCCAATGCAAAATCCCTAAATCGTCCAGCCTCTAGCCACGAAAAGTTCCGCAGCGCTGCCTCCACCAAAGGGGAGATTCGGGGGATAGAAAATCTCAGTTCCGGCACCCTGCCGGGACGGGGAAGTGCCCCCGGAGCCATCTCCATCGATCTCCACCACCATCTCCATCGATGTTGCTGATTCCCATGATGAAGAGGGAGTAGTTCTCTCTCGAGGCTAAGGGTTCTACCGGTAGCTATGTGTTCATCTCTCTCTCTCTCTATGCATGATCATATTGTGATCATGAGCTTTGTAATCAAGTAGATCTACCTTGCTACTCAAGTGCTTTAATAGATCTCTGCTCTCCCCATGTGTGTGAAAGTGACAGTGTGCACACCATGGTGGCACTTAGGCTAGAAATTACAAATACTTGTTATGAGTTATATTTGGAGTTGGATGTCTTTATGAAATTGTGGTGTTTGTTGGAACTATCTAGTGCTCAAGGTGACAGTGTGGGGTTTAGATGGGAAAAGCAAACTTTGAGGTGTGCTGTTATGGCCCTACCATGGATTAGAGTGTCCAACCGGAGAGTAGTTTAGAGTAGTATCATAAAGAGAAGATACTTATATGAGAGTGTTCACTAGTGAAAGTATGATCCCAAGGCCTTGTTTCTAAGCATTGAAACATCGTTTGCAATTAGATCTGTTACATGTTTGCATGTTTCCATCTTTATTTTAGTTTGCCTTTAGCCTCTTCCATGCCATCAAAGTATTTTCTGGCACCTCCTATTACCCGTGTTTGGTAGATAGCTGGCCTTGCGAGTCGTAGTTGCTTGCTCAGGTGCGATCTCGTGTTGTCAAGTACCACCGTTGTTGGAAGGTTGGCAGATGCTTAAGGGTGGAGATGCTTAATGGTGGAATTGATCATGACTTTAAATACAACTATTAAAATGCTAGATATAACTAATGCAGAGGCATCGGTGGGCAATAGATGTTATTTGGTTCTTCCATGCTCACTTGTCTCCCGTAGGACCCCGAGTACTTGATACCTGTTCCTTAATTTTTCGCACTATCCACATCCGGGAGGCCTTATGGACCCCCCTGAGCCAGAGCTTGATTCATTTCTATTTCTTGGGGCCACAAAGTAGTTTGGGGTTTTATTACTATCCTGTACCTATGCCATGCATTACTGCTTTATATACGATTGTGCGTGGAGCACCTGTACTGTTTAGGATCGTGACACGTTTTCGCTGTATCGACAAGCCCAGTCACACTTTCGGGTTCCCAGTCGTTTACAGCCGTCCACACAAACCCTGGGTCCATCCCGGAGCCGGCCAACTTCATTGCGGGTAGCTTAGTGGGGTGGCCCCCTGAAATATTTTATGAATCCTGTGATCGCTTTGTCGTGAATGCCTTGTTGGGTTTTGAGTTGGTTTTTCCGAGGTTGATCGAGTGTGTGTTGCTATTTGTGCACCCCTACATTGTAAAACTTTCTGAAAGCCGTGTCCGCGGTTATGGACGACTTGGAGCATAGTATCTCGATCATAGACAAGCATAACTAAAGTAGTGCTATAAATTTGACTTAATATGTGACTAGTAATCAGCTTCAACTATAACGGAATGGATAATAAAAATGCCAACAGCTGGTGGATCGGTGGTGATTTGTGTCATACTATATCTGCCTAGTAAGTATTACAACTCCAATGGAATGTGATAAAAGTGCCAACAACTGCTGGGTTTTGGGCTTCCTCAGGACAATTATATCTGACTAGTAAATGTTCCAACTGTAACGGAATGGTGATTAAAACTGCCCACTACTTATGCTATCCGGATGACTCCTAATATCTATAGCTGATTAGTAATTGCTGCAACTATAATGGAATGAGTAAAATTGCCAACTGTGTGAGTTCCTTGGTCCGACTTCCTCGTTTGGTCTCGAGGGGGAAATACCAGGATGGGTTGTTGGTATTAGCTTCAGGTTGGATCCAAATAGGTCTTTCTTACCCCTCTCTATTAGCTGCCAGTGATACCGAGTCTCTATAAGTTGTTAAGTGCCGCTGCGCTGCCGCTTCAGCCCACCATACCTATGTAGGTGAGAGCCGCCGAATTCTAGCCTCGCCGTGTACTGGCCTCAATACTGACGCTCCTCTTTTTCCTTTGCCCTTTGTCGGCACCCCTTTTGTTTTAGCGGTTTGAGATCGACGTCGTTAGCAGGGTTACCCTTCCGGGTTGGCCTGGGCAGGGTTATGGACGCCATTGGTTATTCTTCAGGGCTCTTAGCCCCATTTGCATCTTGTCCATAGGGGGCGCCCTATCGATTTCAAGGTGATTTGGATCTTTATATTGTATATCTGTATTCTTGACTCCTGGAGTTGTGTTGTATATATATGTTATGTGGGTCCCATCAAGGACTGTTGTGTAATGGTATTACTTCATTTTCCACCCGCACGAAAGTGCCTGGTGGGCGTCCTTGAATCGTTTCTATGCGGGTTTGGCGGAAAAGGCTAAAACTTGCATAGGGCCGATTCGAGGGTGTTACAGAGTGGTATCAGAGCTCAGCAGTTGCGATACCCCACAAGTCCAACCTGTAGGATAACCTAGCTAACGGCCGAAGTAGAGTGTCAAAACTATTTTTGCAAAAATCGGTTGGATAGATCTGATTAGGTCTGATTTTACTCCTTACCCCTCTGCTATTCTCCTCTTACCTCCGCGTGTTTGGAATCTGCTCTCTTACCTTCTTCTAGTCCAGGATTTCTCGTGGGTGGGTTTTCCGTCGTACCTTCAGGGTTTCGCTTCCTCTTTTGGCAACTGTGTTTCTATCTCCGGACTTCATGCTATCTGAGAGATCCTTTATCTGTGGTACCATTCTTTGTTCCTTGTTTGTGCCTTCCGGTGTTTTCCGACGCGACGACATCATCTACGCTAGATCCGATGCAGAGCCTGCACCACGCCTTTGTTCCGAACCCCGCTTGTTGAGATCTTAAGTCTAATTCCGAGAGTTGGTTGCATAATTCTCCTATTCATGTGCAGAGTAATGCTTTGGGTGCGCGATGGACTGATCACCATCCGACTACTCTTATCATTCGCTTTTGTATATTGAATCGGTGGATCAAGCAATTTTACTCCGTCCACGGAAGCTAGAGGTGGCTTTATTTGTTGATACCTCTGCCTTCGGCCTTTGTTCCCGGGGTGTTCTCTCGACGATCACAGACTACGACCTCTTGTTAGTGGTGTCGCGAGGATCTACACAAAGCGAGAAGAATCCGATCGCCGACCTTCTTCCCGGTACTATGAGGCGGATGTCGAGGGCGAGATCCATTGTTAGTGGTGTCGAATCGTGGCATCCCGCAAAAACCACTACTAGAAAATCGCGTTGTTTTTGTGCATTGCATCATCATGACCGCATGCTCATGTCATCATGTCACCTTGCATTTGAGCATCGTCATCATCATGCATGTGTTTGTACAAAACTATTTTCGAAAAGTCTGTTTTTGTTTTCTAAATGCCCCGTTATTATTTCAAATCAAAAACCGGGTCTCCGGATTATTTTGTTTCGTCTACCAACGGTTTTCAAAAGCCCTGTTTTAAATAAACAAAATTTATATTATTTTTATAGGAGGCAGCCAGCCAGGCCCAAAAGCCTAGCCGGCCACCTCCAAATTAAAACCCTAATCTGTCTAAATCCCAAACCCTTTCTACCAAATAACCTACCCAGCCTATCCTACCCAGCCCTCCACCTCACATGCCCAATCAGTGCACGCCACCTCACCTCTCCTCCCTCCATCCATCCAGCCACCATCTGCCACCTCATCCCCTGGCCACCTCACCGCCCCCCTTTTTCCCCTCAGCCCCGAACACAACACACGCTCCACAAGCACGCACTCCCACGCACGCGCCAACCCCCACACACCGTCCCGGTCTCCCCTGTCTCCACCTAACCCCCGCGCGGGCCCCACTCCCCAGTCCCACCACACGCCACCGGCCGCACACCCATCCCCACATGGCCTCGATCCCCTCCCCCTCTCTCTTCCCCTGGACCCACCACCACCCCATCCCCAGGCTCCTCTCTCCCCGCGCCTCTCCTTCCTCACCGACGGACGCCACCGCCCCGCGATCCCCCGCCTCCTCGAGCAGCGCTGCTTGCGCCGCCTCTGCTTCCTCCGAGCGGACGCCGTCATCAATTCCCCCGGCCACCTCTCCTTGTCGGCCTCCATCGTTGCCTCGACCCCCACCCCATCGGACACCGCCGGCCTCGCCCGTCTCCGCCATGGCCCCTCACCTCGCTGACCTTCCCCGCCGCCGAGCCCGCTCCGATGATCGCCGCCCCGAGCACCGTGCAGCCCCGCCGCTGTGGGAAGGCCCTGGAGCCCCCGTCTCCGCGCCCCCTCTCAGCCGCCGCCAGGCGCCATGGCCGCCGCCTGCGCCTCCCCTCTTCCCCGCCGATGGTCGCCGCCTCTGCCTCCTCCCGGGTCGACTCCTCCCTGGACTGCGCCTGTCCTCGAGCCCCGCGCCCTGGGCCACCGCCGTCAGGCTCCGCTCCGCGGCAATCTCGCCGCCGTCGACCTCTGTCCGGGCCGCCTCATGTCCCTCTGCCCCAGCGCGACCACGTCCCAAGCACGCCGGGCTTCGCCTCCCCGTGGCCTTCCGTCGGTGTCACTGCCGCTTCCCTGCTGGTCCGCATCCACGCCGTCTCCTGCGGGTCGACCACGCGCGGTTGTCCCTGCTCACCTTTTGTTGTTTGATCCTAGAACCATGTTATATGCCGATAACTGCTATGTACCGTGCCACAGATGCCTCTTTTGTGTTACGATGTGGTACTGCCAATCCTACGCTTGTCGACAAGCTCTTCCCCGGCGATCATAAACCGAACCAAGTATGATCGTGACATAAACTTGAAGGCGATTCTGTCGAATGTCAATCAAGTTCTCCTCCTCGGAAGCCAAAGACGAAGCCCACTAAAGATCTCCTTCCTATACCCGAAGACCGAACCCGGTGCCTTCTCCCTCTCGGGTCCGAAGACCGATCCCGGCGCGCTCGAACCCCGTCGAACACGAAGACCCTGGAGACCCGATCCCGGAGTCCGAAGCCGAGACCGATCCCTCGAGACCCCAAGATCTTCGACCCCTAAAGTGTGATCCCCTTTTCCGAGATCTCTATTTTTATAATATATAACATATATCTGTTGCATATTAAATTGTTCACACATGCATACATATTTTGTGGGTCCGGGTTATTTTATCGATTCACCTATAATTAAATATGGAGTCCATCTGCGGGATATCTTTGTCTTATTCCGGACTCCATTAAATTGGTGTAGCGAACCGATGACCTATTTCGCCTTGTTAAAACAACATTTAAATTGCGGGGGTTCTAAACAACTTGAAACATATAATCATTTGTCGGGACCACGGTTCCGCTTAATACTGCTTAATTGCACCGCATCTGCATCATCTCATGATCATGCCGGATCTTCTGCCGTAATATTAACTAGTGCATCCGGTATTTCTTCTAGTGTTTGCTTCTTCGCGGAGTAGTCTGATGAGATGTTGTGAGATTCGACAAGTTCTCCGGATATGATCCCTCGGCAGTGTTTCCCAGGCGAGCATCTCTCCTCCTTCTACCTATTTTGCTTTTATAGTCTTTAATTCCTTCTGTTGATCTATTGCTATCCGTGTCGCGATGCTTTAGTTTCTGTACCCCAGTTATATCCCGTGCAGCCTCTATATTGCCTTGGACACCTCCTATTACCCGTGTTTGGTAGATAGCTGGCCATGCGAGTCGTAGTTGCTTGCTCAGGTGTGATCTCGTGTTGTCAAGTACCACAGTTGTTGGAAGGTTGGCAGATGCTTAAGGGTGGAGATGCTTAATGGTGGAATTGATCATGACTTTAAATACAACTATTAAAATGCTAGATATAACTAATGCAGAGGCATCGGTGGGAAATAGATGTTATTTGGTTCTTCCACGCTCACTTGTCTCCCGTAGGACCCCGAGTACTTGATACCTGTTCCTTAATTTTTCGCACTATCCACATCCGGGAGGCCTTATGGACCCCCCTGAGCCAGAGCTTGATTCATTTCTATTTCTTGGGGCCACAAAGTAGTTTGGGGTTTTATTACTATCCTGTACCTATGCCATGCATTACTGCTTTATATACGATTGTGCATGGAGCACCTGTACTGTTTAGGATCGTGACACGTTTTCGCTGTATCGACAAGCCCAGTCACACTTTCGGGTTCCCAGTCGTTTACAGCCGTCCACACAAACCCTGGGTCCATCCCGGAGCCGGCCAACTTCGTTGCGGGTAGCTTAGTGGGGTGGCCCCCTGAAATATTTTATGAATCCTGTGATCGCTTTGTCGTGAATGCCTTGTTGGGTTTTGAGTTGGTTTTTCCGAGGTTGATCGAGTGTGTGTTGCTATTTGTGCACCCCTGCATTGTAAAACTTTCTAAAAGCCGTGTCCGCGGTTATGGACGACTTGGAGCACAGTATCTCGATCGTAGACAAGCATAACTAAAGCAGTGCTATAAATTTGACTTAATATGTGACTAGTAATCAGCTTCAACTATAACGAAATGGATAATAAAAATGCCAACAGCTGGTGGATCGGTGGAGATCTGTGTCATACTATATCTGCCTAGTAAGTATTACAACTCCAATGGAATGTGATAAAAGTGCCAACAACTGCTGGGTTTTGGGCTTCCTCAGGACAATTATATCTGACTAGTAAATGTTCCAACTGTAACGGAATGGTGATTAAAACTGCCCACTACTTATGCTATCCGGATGACTCCTAATATCTATAGCTGATTAGTAATTGCTGCAACTATAATGGAATGAGTAAAATTGCCAACTGTGTGAGTTCCTTGGTCCGACTTCCTCGTTTGGTCTCGAGGGGGAAATACAGGATGGGTTTGTTTGGTGTTAACTTCAGGTTGGATCCGAATAGGTCTTTTCTTATCCCTCTCTGATAACCGCCAGTTGTATCGAGTCTCTATAGGTTGTTCAGTGCCGCTGCGCTGCCGCTTTAGCCCACCATACCTATGTAGGCGAGAGCCGCCGAATTCTAGCCTCGCCGTGTACTGGCCTCAGTACTGACGCTCCTCTTTTTTCCTTTGCCCTTTGTCGGCACCCCTTTTGTTTTAGCGGTTTGAGATCGACGTCGTTAGCAGGGTTACCCTTCTAGCTTGGCCTGGGCAGGGTTATGGACGCCATTGGTTATTCTTCAGGGCTCTTAGCCCCATTTGCATCTTGTCCGTAGTAGGACGCCCTATCGATTTCAAGGTGATTTGGATCTTTATATTGTATATCTGTATTCTTGACTCCTGGAGTCGTGTTCTATATATATATATATATATATGTTCTGTGGGTCCCATCAAGGACTGTTGTGTAATGGTATTACTTCGTTTTCCACCCGCACGAAAGTGCCTGGTGGGCGTCCTTGAATCGTTTCTATGCGGGTTTGGCGGAAAAGGCTAAAACTTGCATAGGGCCGATTCGAGGGTGTTACACCTCATCATTTGGAGTGGAAGGAACTTGAATCTCTATTTTACTATAAATTTTATCCTCCTCATGAAATTCATAAAGATAGGAATTACGTTTATAATTTTGATCCACATGATGGAGAAAGTATTGCCCAAGCATGGGGGAGATTGAAGTCACTAATTCTCAAATGTCCCATTCATGAGCTCCCCAGTAATATTATTATTAATAATTTTTATGCAAGGCTTTTAGGACATTACAAGGACTATCTAGATACATGTTTAGAGGGATCCTTCACAAGTAAGGAGGTCAAAGATAAGTGGGATCTTCTTGAAACAATTCAAAGAAATACCAAAGATTGGGATAACGACAAAGGTAATGAACCAGGTATAAACTATGAGTATGACTGCATTAAGTCTTTCGCTGAAACTGCTGATTTTCAAGAGCTTAGTGCTAAATATGGTCTTAATCCTCAAATTCTTGTTGATTGTTTTAGATCCTTTGCTTATCATATTAATGCTCCTAAATAAAAATGGGACATGTATCATGAGCCTTTTAAATACACTTGCATGGAAAATGAAATTGTTATTAATGATAGCAATGCTCAAACCTCTGAAAGTACTATTTCTTATAAGCATGTTAATTTTGGTGGAATACATAGACCTTGTGAGAATAATCAAATTGAAGAAGAATATTGTATCACCCACAGGAATGAAAAAACTAGAATGTGGTATAGGGCTTTAAATGATCTTGGTAAAAACGTTTGTGCCATTTATCCTTTTATTTGTGAACTTTGCTTCGAAGTGGGTCATTTCAATTTTCAATGCTCAGGCCATAATAATAGCCCTTCTAATCCAATGAGTATTGCAAGTTTGTATTGTGATGACATGATCACTCCTAATCAACATGATGAACTTACATTATTTTTGGGATGTTAAGAGTTATCAAGAAAAACCTCTTTGGTAGATATGGGTGTTGTTGATATGAATAGTGTCCTGCCTGGTTGTCATCTTTATTGTGTTGATAATTGCCACACAAATACTTACATACAAAATATTATAGAAGATGAGATTTTACCAAAATATGATAGGACTAATATGTGTTTTGATCTTATTAATGAAAAGAAGGAATCCTCCAAAGTTTATTCTATTGTCTCTAATAATACATTAGGGATATGGAGAAGCTTACTTTCAAGCCTCTTCCTCCTAAAGAGAAGACGATAAAGAAGAAAAGGAGTAAAGTGAGGGAGGAAATGGTATTTTCCCCTAAGCATGTTGCTCCTATTATAGTTTTTGATGAGTCTGAACTCGATGATGTTCCTATGCCTGTTACCTATAGTAGTGATCATGATTGGGAAAAGCACACTTCTTTTGATATTGAAAATCTCTTTGGTACCAATTCTAAAAATGATGATATTAATAATTTATGTACTATTAGTGCTATCCATGTTCCTTCCAATGATTATATGTTTACAAATGAACACACTTTGGAAGATAGCTATTTTGTTGAATTTTCTACCACTACAATTAATAAGAATGACTATGTTTATGTGGGGAGTATTAATTCTTTTATTCATGTGGCTCATGATAAGAATGTTTTATGTGATAGTTATATTGTTAATTTTATTCATGATGCAACTGAAAGTTATTATGAGAGAGGGAAACATGGTTTTATGTATCCCAACAATATTAAGTTTCCCCTCTTTATGTTGAAAGTCTTGAAGTTGCACCTGTTTTGCTTTCCTATGCTTGTTGCTTTGTGCTTTCATGACTTGTTTATTTACAAGATTCCTATGTATAGGAAGTGGTTAAACTTAAATATGTTTTGAATTTTCTTCTTGATGCTCTCTTTTACTTCAATTCATATTTCCTATGTGAGCATCTTCTCAAACTATCATGCCTAACTTAAAGGCGTGAAAGAAAAGTACTTATTGGGAGATAACCCAAAAAATTTAGATAAGTCTTGGAAGTTATTACCTCTGTAATAACCGCTCCTTATCCTTTTTATTTCCTTTTTGTGCCAAGAGTAACCTCTAATGAGAGACAAGTAATGCTTGGGAAAGTTGTTGTCCCGAAACAGATTTTTGTTCTTCACCATAAAAATTCGTATAAAATCTATGTACGTCGGTTTGAGGCGTGAAGTTTTGTGCTTCTTCCCCAGGTTGTTATCTAACTTTAGTTAGTTCAACACTTTTCGATTGGAGCAACAGAAGGTGTTCGAAAAAATTGGTTTTTACCTGCTGGTCTGTTTTGATAGATTTCTGCCATTATTTGCATTTGCTTCTTGTTGATGCCTTTTTGAGTTTTTTTGGGGAATTGAGCTTTTTGAGGGAAGTTATACAGTAGCTTGTGTTTTAATGGAAGTTTTATTGGTGTTGAAACTGAACCCAAAGACTTATTATCTTGAGTGCACTAATGTTGCTAATAAAGATTGTGTGAAGTTTTGCATGAAGGAAAAATTTCAGGTGTATGGAAAGAATGACATAATGAGATGAAGAATGGACTAAAGATCAAGCTTGGGGATGCCAGGCGTTTCACTCTAAGAAATATCCAAGAAGTACAAGCGTCAAAGCTTGGGGATGCCCAAGGCATCCCCTTCTTCATCAATAAAAATCTCAGGTTTCTTCCAAACACTTCATTTTTATTGTTTCATGCACAGTTGTGTTATTCTTGGAGCGTCTTCATTTTTGTTTTTGGTTTTGGTTTTTGTTTTCTTGGTTTGTTTAGTTTTCTTGAATAAATTGGTTGGACCCCCTCATTTTTTCATGAGTTTTCAAATAAGTTGGTTTCGATTGGAAAGAGTAGGAAAGTTCATGCTTAAGTGGTAAAAGGAGCTTGTTTTTGAATGTGGCCTATGCTTTGCCATGTCAAGCTTGGTATTGTTTTGGCTTTATGCTTAGTGATCTTTGCTGTAGCATGACATGTTATAAACAATTGAGATTGCTTAACGTGCCTTGGAAGGATCATGCATTATTTTAGCATATTAAAGCATAGTATTCTGGTATTCTCCTTCGATGCTTTATTTGGGTTGACTTGGCGCATGCTCACACCATGTTATGACTATCTAAAGTCACCATAGCCTTGATGATCTTTTAGTTTTTGACTTGTAATATCACTTTATGCTTTAATTAGTGATGTTTTGTCGCTCTGCATGATTATGGCCATTATTGCTCTCTTAGTTGGTCGCTCCCAGTCTTTTGCTAGCCTCCATAACCAAGTATGATTCCCACTCATGCATCCAACTCCATTAAACCAAGTTATTCCAAAGAGTCCACCATACCTACCTATTAGCATTTGCTATTCCAAGTATATTCATGTTTTTATCTACCTTCCGAATTAAACTTGTTATGTGAAAATTAGTGATTAAAGCTCACACGAACTTGATCGCACACTTTACTTTCTTGCATTTAATAAACTTGACCCATTGTGTCCATCTTTGCTGCGTATATGCTTGCGCTTTGTAAGTTGAAATTAGCAGAACCATGTATCATGGGGAACGCTTCCAACATTGCACTTGTACTTTCTACCCCGTTGATATCATGTTCTTTTGCTTATGGATCCCGGTGGTGTGAAATAAAAGTGGAACTTGTAAGATCATGGAGTTTGTATGTGTGTTAGAGAAACGCCTGGGCCGCTAGCCTAAGCCATGCCTAATCATGGTGGAAACTTGCAGCATAACCATAATGAACACTCTATAAAGCATCCTCAATAAAATCCTATGCAAATAGCATATAAAAAGATCGCTGAGATGCTCATTGTCTGCTTGCCTTGTCATTTTGATTATGGGATAGCTCCTGTATAATGTGCAAGGGGTACCCTGTTGGCGGTTCTTTATGATACATATGTACTTACAATGACAAGAGCTTACTTGTGACTAAAGTTGAGTAGCATGAGGTTCAGTCTTCGTAAATAAGGGGCATGAGATTTCGGCTTATAACTTGTCAAGCATATCCTCTTAGTTTGTTCACTTTAACCTTAATCACTTCAAGATGCTTATGATAGGGGCAATGAGAGCAGAAAGCTAATAAGTAACATAATTTTTGGAAGGTTTTTATGAGACTTGAATCCATGCTTCCTTCTATGAAGGCCTTTCTTTTACTTTTATGTTGAGTCTCCATCTTATATCTTTATGCACCTATTGAGAGAGCATAGTGGTCATTCTTAGTTCTATGTGCATTGTCTCAAGACTTGTTGATTGATGCGTAACTTTGATATTGCTTGTTCTTAAACTATTTGTATCTAGTCACCTTTATAAACTTTGAAGGTGTCCTTTGCATTTATGTTTGCTACTCTATAAGGGACAAGCTGAATGCCATTATGCTATTTTTTATTTATGTGAAACAAACAAACGTCTTGCAAAGCATTGTTATTCATGAATATTTTGTTTGTGGCTTTTCATGTTGCAACATAGTTGCTATGTCTTATTGTTAGAACTTTATATTTCATGCTATGTTGAAGTACTATGATCCCAGCTATCCATGTTTTACAAATACTTTGATCAAGTTTATGATGGTGCATGTCACCTCAAAAATTATTCTTTCTTTTTATCACTTACCTACTCAAGGACAAGCAGGAGTTAAACTTGGGGATGTTGATACGTTGCAAACGTATCTATAATTTTTGATGTTCCATGCTAGTTTTATATCTACTTTCTTATGTGTTGTCCACACTTTGGAGTACTTTTATACACTTTCTGGGACTAACCTATTAACAAGATGCCACAGTGCCAGTTGCCTGTTTTCTGCTGTTTTTGGTTCTAGGAAAGTCAGAAAATGACATTATTCTCGGAATTGGACCGGACAAAAGCCAAAGTTGATATTTTACCGGAAGACTCACGGAGCCAGAAGACGAGATGGAGAGGGGCCAAGGGCTGGCCACACCATATGGTGGCGCGGGCTAGCCCTGGCCGCGCCACCAGGTGGTGTGCGCCCCTGGTCCACCGACCGACCTTGCCTCTTCACCTATAAGATGCCTCCCGATGCAAAAACCCTAAATTGTCTAGCCTCCAGCCACGAAAAGTTCCGCAGTGCCGCCGCCACCGAAGGGGAGATTTGGGGGGACAGAAAGTCTCTGTTCCGGCACCCTGCCGGGACGGGGAAGTGCCCCTGGAGCCATCTCCATCGATCTCCACCACCATCTCCATCGATGTTGCTGATTCCCATGATGAAGAGGGAGTAGTTCTCTCTCGAGGCTAAGGGTTCTACCGGTAGCTATGTGTTCATCTCTCTCTCTATGCATGATCATATTGTGATCATGAGCTTTGTAATCAAGTAGATCTACCTTGCTACTCAAGTGCTTTAATAGATCTCTGCTCTCCCCATGTGTGTGAAAGTGACAGCGTGCACACCATGGTGGCACTTAGGCTAGAGATTATAAATACTTTTTATGAGTTATATTTGGAGTTGGATGTCTTTATGAAATTGTGGTGTTTGTTGGAACCATCTAGTGCTCAAGGTGACAGTGTGGGGTTATCTTGATGGGAAAAGCAAACTTTGAGGTGTGATGTTATAGCCCTACCATGGATTAGAGTGTCCAACCGGAGAGTAGTTTATAGTAGTATCATAAAGAGAAGATATTTATATGAGAGTGTTGACTAGTGAAAGTATGATCCCTAGGTCTTGTTTCTAAGCATTGAAACACCATTTGTAATTAGATATGTTACATGTTTGCTTGCTTCCATCTTTATTTCAGTTTGCCTTTAGTATCTTCCATGCCATGAAAGTATTTTCTGGCATCGTTGTCTTATATCCATACCACTTGTATTTCACTATCTCTTCGCCGAACTAGTGCACCTATACACCTGGCAAGTGTATTGGGTGTGTTGGGGACACAAGAGACTTCTTGTATCTTGATTGCAGGGTTGCTTGAGAGGGATACCTTTGACCACTTCCTCCCTGAGTTTGATAAACCTTGGGTGATCCACTTAAGGGAAAACTTGCTGCTATTCTACAAACCTCTGCATTTGGAGGCCCAACAACTGTCTACAAGAATAGAAGTGTGTAGACATTAGGAGGCTTTTATAGGCAAAGGGGCAAGGTCGGTGGCGTACCAAGGGGCCCACACCCCCTGGTGGCACACCCTAAGGTTGGTCGCGCCGCCACCAGGTGTGGCTGCCCTGGTGCGCCACTTCTTCTCCCCTCCGGACTCCGTGTTCCTTCTGGTAAAATATTGACTTGGGTTGTTGTCTGGTCCAATTCCAAGAATATTTCCTTACTAGCTTTTTTGAAACCCAAAACGGCAGAAAACAGGAAACTGGTACTGTGGCATCTTGTTAATAGGTTAGTTCCAAAAAATGTATAAAAATACCTCAAAGTGTGAACAAAACATAAGAAAGTAGATATAAAACAAGCACAAAACATCAAAATTATAGATACGTTTACGACGTATCGGTTATTCAAACACCATGTCAAAATACTAAGGCTATGCTCTCTTAATTCTTAATTCTAGATTGCTTGGAGTTTTCCCTTTCTAGAGGAGTATAACAGAGATGTGTTGCATCTTCTCTAGGTTAGGATGTGATTCCCATATGAATGCTTATCTAACACATATTGAAGTTTCACCAATATTATGTTGATGTGAATTGTCTTATGTCCACTACAACTTAAAAAAAGAATAGACAAGTGAACCCATGAACCGCAGTCCAACTTTTATCATAAACAACCTTGCAACACCATTACCATCATTTATATTTTTGGCAATTTAATATTTCAAAAATACAAAAAATACTTTCTTTACTTGTAAACACAAAAAAAAATTGTTGCATTTACCTTGCTTGCCTAGTTATAAATTGTTTTACTTTATTTATATTGTTATTTCATATTAATAATACGAAACCTTGTGCTTGACAACCATGCGGTGGAGTTGGGGACAAAGGGCAAAAACTTTCTTTTGTAGAATTCTTGAAGAGGAGGAGAAAAACATCCCTTGATCAGCCAATTCCTTGAGAGTTTGATATAAACCCTCGATTCACCCTTGTGGGGAAAAGACGCTTGCTAAAACACTCTACACTTGGAGTCCCACCAAGTTGGTACACACATAGTTGTTGTCATCAAGAACATTTTCTGACACCCTTGCCGGGGAATTGGTCAACGTACATCACAACTGCATCATCATCAAGCTAGGAGCACAATCCTCCTCTATAGAAACTGCTAGAACATTTTCTAGCGCCATCATCACCTTCGTGCAAACACCTAAGCTTGGGGAGGTTGCACCACTATGAGCATTTTGTTATCCTTTAGAATTTCAAAGAAATTTTCTTTTGTCCTATTTTAGTCTTTTATTTGTTTATCAGATTTCATTAAACCATAAAAACCATAAAAATTAGTATAACTTTTGTTTGCAAACATGGGTAGAAAGAACGAAAGATTAAAATCGGAGAGGCAATCTGGTAACCAAAATTATGATACATATTGATTCATTCCTTACACTTCGAAACACCACTCGAACCTCCAAACACATTTGGTATTTCCCTGGAACGATTCCGGTTCTCTATGTCCTATTTCTCTATGATCTTGGATCAACCCTAAGCGTCTCTACCCTTTAACATGAGACCCTTACGGTTTGGGAATGCTCAAACATGATCGAGACCTCTCTCCGATAAGTGACCAACATCAGTGTCTACAAACTCACGATGCCCCCCTTTGCATTCCACAAATTAATTGATCGCTTAAACATTGAGTCCCATTCCTTTTGCACTACGATACCTGGTTTGTCCAAGATCTAATCTTTGGTATCGACATACCTAGTTCAATCTTGTTACCGACAAACACATTTACTCATACCCATGATATAACATCATCGTGACCTAGTCACATGCTTGCAAGCTTATTGATGTAATCTCACCAAGTGGGCCTTGAGTATGTATCCATCACTTGGATAGGAAAAGCCTGATCTCGATGCATATGCCTCAACATATCCTTTGACATACCCAATACACACCTTGATGATTACCATGTTATGGTGTGATGGTTGATGTGATCAAAGAAGCCGCGGGTGATAGTGATTAAACATGATCTCACGGTCAAAGGACTGAGTTACTACGCTTTGCTAGATATTGAAATGCTGAACTTTGTGACTAGATTACATTGCAATACTATGGTTGGGTTGTGTGTCCATCACATCATTCATCAAATGAAGTGACCTCATTGTCGGTTGACGTAAAAGTCCATGATCGAGAAACCTCGATCATTGGCTGCCCAACGAACTAGTCTTCTAGAGGATACTAGGGATTTGGTTTGTTTATATACCGAAGGTGTATTAATGTTTCACTTAATGTAGTTATAGCATGATACGAAACTATTATGAACATATGAGATATATCAATAAAAATAACTATATTATTGGCCTCTAGGGCATATCTCCTTCAGTGATTTCGTCGCATCCTGGATCCGGGGCCTCCCGAAGCCGAAGAGACGGTCATGACCCCTGTGTAGTGCCCTCATGCTAACTTAGTTGGGGCATTGATACGTTGTAAATGTATCTATAATATTTGATGTTCCATGATTGTTTTATATCTACTTTCTTATGTTTTATTCACACTTTGAGGTATTTTTATACATTTTCTGGAACTAACCTATTAACAAGATGCCACAGTGCCAGTTGCCTGTTTTCTGCTTTTTGTGGTTTCAAAAAAGGTAGTAAGGAAATATTCTCGGAATTGGACGGGACAAAAGCCAAAGTCAATATTTTACCAGAAGGAACACGGAGTCCGGAGGGTAGCCAAAGGACGGCCAGGGGCTGGCCATACCATATGGTGGCACGGGTACCCCCTGGCCGTGCCACCAGGTAGTGTGGGCCCCTCGGGCCTCCACCGACCTTGCCCTTTCGCCTATAAAACCCTCCCGGGACGAAAACCCTAGGACGAGATCAGAATTCCACGAATAGTTCTATGGCGCCGCCGCCACTGAAGAGGAGATTCGGGGGATAGAAGTCTCTGTTCCGGCACCCTGCCGGAATGGGGAAGTGCCCCCGGAGCCATCTCCATCGACTCCATTGCCATCTCCATCACTGTTGCCGACTCCCATGATGAGGAGGGAGTAGATCTCTCTCGAGGCTAAGGGCTCTACCGGTAGCTATGTGTTCATCTCTCTCTAACGTGATCTTATGAGATCATGAGCTTTGTACTCTATAGATCTATTCTGCTATTCAAGTGCTTTAATGAATCTCTGCTTATCCCCACATTGTGAAGTTGACAGTGTGCACACCGTGTGGCACTTTGGCTAAGGTTACATAAATACTTATCATGATTATAATTTTAGTTGGATGTCTCTATGAGAATTGTGGTGTTTGTTGGAACCATCTAGCGCTCAAGGTGACAGTGAGGGGTTATCTAGATAGGGAATGCGAACTTTAAGGTGTGTTGTTATAGCCCTACATCGTCCAACCAGAGAGTAGTTCAGGGTAGCATCATAAAGAGAAGATATTTATATGAGAGTGTTCACTAGTAAAAGTATTATCCCTAGGCCTTGTTTCTAAGCATTGAAACACCGTTTACAATCAGTCCTGTGACATGTTTGCTTGCTGCAACTCTTATTTCAGATTACAATTACCATTTATAATCATCCATATTACTTGTATTGCACTATCTCTTCGCCGAACTAGTGCACCTATACACCTGACAAGTGTATTGGGTGTGTTGGGGACACAAGAGACTTCTTGTATCTTGATTGCAGGGTTGCTTGAGAGGGATACCTTTGATCACTTCCTCCCTGAGTTCGATAAACCTTGGGTGATCCACTTAAGGGAATCTTGCTACTGTTCTACAAACCTCTACACTTGGAGGCCCAACACTGTCTACAAGAATAGAAGCATGCGTAGACATCAAGCTATTTTCTGACACCGTTGCCGGGGAGGTAAGGTAAAAGGTACTCACATCCTCTGGCTACTAAGCTATCTTTTAATACTGTTGCTGGTGTGTGAGTGCTCGAAGTTATTTCCTTTAGATTCTGCAATTATATTATTATTTTTTCTTGTTTTTATTTTCACTAGTTAGTCTTAATGGAAAACAATAAAAAATTAGAGAGCTTTATAGTATTTATCTTGAGTTAGGACATGAAGTGTTTGAATAGAAAATTAAAAAACCTATGGAACTTTATTTGCATGCTAATAGCAATGTTATTAGTATGAATTATTTGAACACCATTATTGCTAATGCTATGGAAAAATCTAAGCTTGGGGAAGCTGGTTTTGATGAGCATGATATTTTTAGTCCCCCAAGCACAGAGGAGAAAATTTACTTTGATGATACTATACCTCCAATATATGATGATTACAATGATGAATATGATATTTTTAGTCCACCTACTATTGAGGAGAAAATTAATTATGACTACAATATGCCTCCTATATTTGATCATTATGTTGATGAGAATAATAATAATATCTATTTTGTTGTATTTTCTCCCACTACAATTAATAAGAATGACTATGTTTATGAGGAGAGTATTAATTCTTTTATGCATGTGGCTCATGATAAGAATGTTTTATGTGATAGTTATATTGTTAATTTTATTCATGATGCTACTGAAAGTTATTATGAGAAAAGGAAACATGGTTTTATGTATCTCAACAATATTAAGTTTCCCCTCTTTATGTTGAAAATTTTGAAGTTGCACTTGTTTTGCTTTCCTATGCTTGTTGCTTTGTGCTTTCATGACTTGTTTCTTTACAAGATTATTTTTCATAAGAAGTAGGTTAGACTTAAATTTGTTCCATATTTTCTTCTTGATGCTCTCTTTTACTTCAATTCATATTTCTTATGTGAGCATCATTGAAACTATCATGCCTATCTTAATGGCTATAAAGAAAGAGCTTTTGGGAGACAACCCATTATATTTTTACTTTCAAGTTATTTACTTATTTATTTTGAGTCTTCAAAGTTATTGCCTCTGTAATAACCTCTCCTTATCCTATTTGTGTGGTTTTTGTGCCAATAATAACCTCTAATGAGAGGGAAGTAAGACTTGGGAAAGTTGATGTCCCGAAACAAATTTTTATACTTCACTATAAAAATTCGAGAAAATTTTCTGTACGTCGGATTGAGCTGTAATTTTTTGTGCTTCTGCCTCAAGATGTTATCCAACTTTCGTTAGGTCAGAACGTTTCGATTTGAGCAACAAAAGGTCTTCGAAAAAATAGATTTTACCTGCTGGTCTATTTTGACAGATTTCTGCCATTATTTGCATTTGCCTCTTAATCTCTTTCTCTTTGAGTTCTCGCCAATTACTTGAACTTTTAAAAGGAATTGCTACAGTATCTTGTGTTTTAATGGAAGTTTTACTTGTGTTGAAACTGAACCCAAAGACTTATTATCTTGAATACACTAATGTTGCTAATGAAGATTGTGTGAAGTTTTGTATGAAAGAGATTTTCAAGTGTAGGGGAAGAATAATGTGATAAGATGAAGAATGGACAAAAGCTCAAGCTTGGAGATACCACCCGTGTCACCCCAATAAATATTCAAGAAGTACAAGCATCAAAGCTTGGGGATGCCCAAGGCATCCCCTTCTTCATCAATAAAATTCTCAGGTCTAAATCTCAGGTTTTATTGTTTCATGCACAATTGTGTTGTTCTTGGAGCGTCTTTGTTTTTGTTTTACTTTTCTTCTGTTTTTTTTGCTTAAATAAGTTGGTTGGATCCCAACACACTTTTTTTGGAGAGAGACACACCCCGTTGTTCATTGCCTAGAACACTCTAGTTTTCACTCTTATTGTTCTGTGAGTGTTCTCCTTTGCTAGCATTGTGTTCAGCTTTAGTTTTCAATTGTTGTTGGAAAAGAGTAGGAAGTTTCATGCTTATAGTGGTACAAAAGGAGCTCGTTTTGTCTGTGGCTTAGACTTTATCATGTCATGTTTGATATTGCTTTGACTTTATGCTTAGTGATTATTGTTGTAGCATGACTTGTTACAAACAATTGAGATTGCTTAATGTGCCTTGAAAGAATCATGCGTTGTTTTATCATATTAAAGCATAATATTGTGGTATTCTCCTTTGATGATTTATTTGGGTTGACTTGGCGCATGCTCACACCATGTTAAGACTATACCAAGTCACCATAGCCTCTACGATCATTTATTTTTCGACTTGTAATATCACTTTATGCTTTAATTAATAATGTTTTGTCGCTTTGCATGATCATGGCCATTATTGCTCTCTTAGTTGGTCACTCCCAGTCTTTTGCTAGCCTCCACATGTACCAAGTATGAGTTCCACTCATGCATCCAACTCCAAATAAAACCAAGTTATTCCAAAGAGTTCACCATACCTACCTATTAGCATTATTGCAATTCCAAGTATATTCATGTTTTTATCTACCTTCCAAATTAAACTTGTTATGTGAAAATTAGTGATTAAAGCTCTCACGAACTTGATGGCATAGTTTACTTTCTTGCACATAATAAACTTGAACCATTGTGCCCATCTATGTTGCGTATATGCTTGCGTTTTGTAAGTTGTGAATTAGCAGAACCATGTTACCATGGGGAACGCTTTCAACATTGCACTCTATTTAGTTGATATCATGTTCTTTTGCTTATGAATCACGGTGGTGTGAAATGAAAGGAGAGATTGTAAGGCTCATGGAGTTTGTATATGTGTTAGACAAACGCCTGGACGACTAGTCTAAGCCATGTCTAATCATGGTGGAAACTTGCAGCATAACCATAGTGAGAAATCTATGAAGCATCCTAAATAAAAAAATAAAAAAGGGAAAACCCTAGGCAAATAGCAAATGAAAGGATGCTGAGATGCTCATTCTCTGCTTGCCTTGTCATTTTGATATGGGGAAGCTTCTGTATCATCGGGCAAGGGGTACCCCGTTGGCGGTTCTCTATGATACACATGCACTTACAATGACAAGAACTTACTTGTGACTAAAGTTGAGTAGCATGAGGAACGGTACTCGTAAGCAAGGGGCATGAGATTTTCAGCTTATAACTTGTCAAGCATATCCTCATATTTGTTCACTTTAACCTCAATCACCTAAAGATGCTTATGATAGGAGCAATGAGAGATGAAATCTAATAAGTACCATAATTTTTGGAAGCTCTTTATGGGACTTGAATCCCTGCTTCCTTCTATGAAGGGCCTTTCTTTTACTTTTATGTTGAGTCTCCATCTTCTATCTTTATGCACCCATTGAGAGAGCATAGTGGTCATTCTTAGTTTAATGTGCATTGTCCCAAACCTTGTTGATTGATTCATAACTTTGATATTGCTTGTTCTTAAACTATTTGTATCTAGTCACCCTTATGAACTTTGAAGGTGTCCTATGCATTTATGTTTTGCTACACTATGAGGGACAAGCTGAATACCATTCTCATTATGTTTTCTATATGTGAAACAAACAAACGTCTTTCAAAGCATTGTTATTCATGAATCTTTTGTTTGTACCTTTTCATGTTATAACATGGTTGCTATGTCTTATTGTTAGAACTATAACTTTCATGCTATGTTAAAGTACTATGATCCCATCTATCAATGTTTTGCAAATACCTTGATCAAGATTGTGATGGTGCATGTCACCTCAAAAATTATTCTGTCTTTTTCATCACTTACCTACTCGAGGACGAGCAGGAGTTAAGCTTAGGGATGTCGATACGTCGTAAACGTATCTATAATTTTTGATGTTCCATGCTTGTTTTATATCTACTTTCTTATGTTTTGTTCACACTTTGAGGTATTTTTATACATTTTCTGGAACTAACCTATTAACAAGATGCCACAGTGCCAGTTACCTGTTTTCTACTGTTTTTGGTTTCAGAAAAGCTAGTAACGAAATATTCTCGGAATTGGATGGGACAAAAGCCAAAGTCCATATTTTACCAGAAGGAACACGGAGTCCGGAGGGCAGCCGAAGGAGGTCCAGGGGCTGGCCCCACCCTATGGTGGCGCGGGTACCCCCTGGCCGTGCCACCAGGTGGTGTGGGTCCCTCGGGCCTCCACCGACCTTGCCCTTTCGCCTATAAAAGCCTCCCGGGACGAAAACCCTAGGACGAGATCAGAATTCCACGAAAAGTTCCGTAGCGCCGCCGCCACCGAAGAGGATATTCGAGGGACAGAAGTCTCTATTCCGACACCCTACCGGGACAGGGAAGTGTCCCCGGAGCCATCTCCATCGACTCCATCATCGTTGCTGACTCCCATGATGAGGAGGGAGTAGATCTCTCTCGAGGCTAAGGGCTCTACCGGTAGCTATGTGTTTATCTCTCTCTAAGCGTGATCTGATGAGATCAAGAGCTTTGTAATCTATAGATCTATTCTATTACTCAAGTGCTTTAATGAATCTCTGATTATCCCCACGTGTGTGAAGTTGACAGTGTGCACACCGTGTGGCACTTTGGCTAAGGTTACAAAAATACTTATCATGAGTATAATTTGAGTTGGACGTCTCTATGAGAATTGTGGTGTTTTTTGGAACCATCTAGGGCTCAAGGTGACAGTGAGGGGTTATCTAGATAGGGAATGCGAACTTTAAGGGGGTGTTGTTATAGCCCTACATCGTCCAACTGGAGAGTAGTTCGGGGTAGCATCATAAAGAGAAGATATCTATATGAGAGTGTTCACTAGTGAAAGTATGATCCCTAGGCCTTGTTTCGAAGCATTGAAACACCGTTTACAATCAGTCCTGTTACATGTTTGCTTGCTGCAACTCTTATTTGAGATTGCAATTACCACTTATAGTCATCCATATTACTTGTATTTCACTATCTCTTCGCCGAACTAGTGCACCTATACACCTGACAAGTGTATTGGGTGTGTTGGGGACACAAGAGACTTATTGTATCTTGATTGCAGGGTTGCTGGAGAGGGATACCTTTGACCACTTCCTCCATCAGTTCGATAAACCTTGGGTGATCAACTTCAGGGAAACTTGCTACTGCTCTACAAACCTCCACACTTGGAGGCCCAACAATGGCTACAAGAATAGAAGCGTGTGTAGATATTAGGCATCCCCTTGGGGATCCGGACCGAGCGTTTCGTGGGGGCGTGATACCGAGAGCCCAAAGCACCCACCCGAGAAGAGTATCCCGGGCATGGTATTTGAGGGCGGGGCACCGACAACTACCCTGTAGAAGGAAGGACACCTGGAGGATGATGCTTGACCCAGGGTATGGACTGGCCTCTGGCCCATCATGGACACAGATAGCACCAGTGCACCATGTTGCAACCAAACAGGGCGTCCGACTCGTCTGGTCCTGGTCGGGACCTTCTTCGGGGTCCCGACTGAGAGCCCTCGACAAGATCCAGACCGACAAGACATGTGCCAGTGTCAGAATGATTGGTGCAGGCAGTGAGAGACACATGGTATGGCAGCAGGAGCGCACAACCATGTTGAGGGCATGCACTTTGTTCCCACGTCGTGTGGTGACCGACCCTTGTGGTGTCCCCTGCCTTTATAAAAGGAGGCACAGGTCGGTTAATGGGAGGAGACATGATTCTTTTAGCTACAGCCTTCCTAGGGAAGGAAACATTGCAATTGTGATTATACACCAGATAGTTGAGAGTTGCAGGACGTAGGGCTTTGAACGTCACGGACTTAAACCGAGGTAAAAATCCTTTGTCTCTCTCTCTCTGTGTGTTCGTCTAGATCGTTGATCGAGCTCGCCGTACGCTACACCCTTGGCCGAACTAACAAAAGGGATCTCACATCCCCGTTGTCGAAACTCAAGACACGACATCTGGCGTGCTAGGTAGGGGGCGCATCTGAAGCAAGCTCCTCGCCGTGAATCCCATGCCTAGAGCTCTACAACTCGGTGGATGAGCGACATTTTGCCTCCTCGGAGCCTACGAGGAGTCGAATGATGACTTTGGTGCATCTTCAAGCTCTTCCCCCATTGATGGCCCTCCCCTCGAGAGGGGATCCATCGAGCGGGCCTCAACTCTCAAGGATCTCGCAGCCTCCTCCTAGGAATGCGTCGACTAGAGGCCATGGTCAGGGAAGGGGCGGCGGGGAATCAACTTCACCCACCACCTCCTGGCCAGGCAGCGAACAGGAGAACGGCTGAGTAATTTCACCCGGCGTTTCGCACGAGTAATCACCGCCCTCCTGGGGAATCTACTGAAAGGGTGGAGTTGGCCTTATTTCGGGGAGTACAGAGCCCCCTGGTGATACGGCGCATGATCACTCGTGTCTTCAAGTCGATCGTAGACATCTTCTCCATCGCGGACGCCTGCATCAGAATAGAAGAAGGGGAGCATTGTCACATCCTTCGTGATAGGACGGGCGATGGTGCCCCTTCGGAAAAAGCCCCTGTGCAAACTCGTCTAGCATGGAGAGCGGTGCGCATGGGGGATTGCGATACAAGACAAACATCAGAAATAGATGGCCCCCAGGCCATCGCCGGTGTTTTCGATATTGTGCTGAACCAGGGGTGTCTCTCCGAATTGCATCAGAAAAGGAGAGTGCCCCCGAAAGCATGTCGACGCCCCTTCCCGTGCCCAGACGAGCAAGAGCCATGGAGGGTGATGACTCATCATCACTTAGGGCCCCGAAGAGCGCTCCGAGATAGAACTCCGCCCTAGCCTCGGCCTGGGAGAGTGTCCATGGGTGCCCGAAACCCCCCCCCCTCCCGGTCCCTTGCGGCCACAGTTTCTTTCTTCCCACCCTTGTGGGGTTGGAAGGAAGGAACTGTGAATCAGAAAGCACCACCGTCAAGGGCGCCTACGCCCGCCAACAGAAAGCATTGCTTCCTCCCATCAATAGCAATCGGGCGAGCATAAGCTCCCAACATCAAAGCTATCCATGCAAAGGGAGATGGCCTAGGTCATCATCGAGGGCCCCAGAGTAATCTCCGAGCCGAGAAAGCCCTCCCAACCCATAGTTGGGGGAGCCACCTCGGATGCCCGGAGACGCCTCCTCCTAGGACTCGCGGACTCGCTAAAGTGTCCCAAGACTAATGGGGGCCAGCGGTCGAAAAGATCACCAACCTTCAGCAAATCCCGCCTCCGAGCAGTTGGGCTATATGGGGGCACCCCCGAGTGGCGCTCCTGGTCCAACCCCCGCCTCCGACATCACCAATCCAGAAATTGCCCTGACTGGGAGTAGTGAGAAGATGCCCCTTGGGACATCACCGATGGCCCCAGCCTAGTGCCAAGCTGGGGGATAGCCTATAGAGTCCGCGTGCAGACTGGGAACACCCCCATATGCCTAAAAGAACCTCTCCCTACCCCAGCAGTGCCCATAAAACAAAAATAACCGGTCACCAACCATCGACAAATCCTGCCCGAGAGCGACTGGACTACTGATGAGTGCATATTTGCATCATGTTTTATATTATTATTTTGCATTATAGATGTAGGTTCTTGGTATTTTACGGTGTTCGCACGCACGTTTTATGTTTGTTTTCACCAGGATCTGGACAGATGATGGATACAATGGACACAATCCTTGGAGCAGTTGTACTAGGGAGAAAAGGAGTCAAAAACAACCTAAATCGCATATTTGGAAAAAATCAATAATACCAGAAGAAAACCTGAAGCGATCAAGGTTTACGGACGGTTCAACGACCAACTATACGACCGAAATACTTTTTCCGACTGTATAGTTCCGGTCGTATAGTTGGCACCGCCATCGCCTACTCAAATAGTTTCACCCTGTGCAACTGGATCGGAGAGACGACATACAGAACACCCAGAGATCGTTGAAAACCTCACCTCCGGAAGGAATCTAGAGGGGGAACTTGCCCAAGGGATCCATCTTTGCCCTACACAGATCTGGGAGGCCAAGGCATCGATCTTCATCTTCATCAACCGCTGCACCACCATCAGCTCCATCCATCCCATCTTCACCCATCTAGATCTTGTTGTAATTTCCCAACTCGTTGTGGATTTATACAAGAACTATTCATTTACAATCGATTCCATTACCATTGTTATGATGTTGATTGCCTCCATGTCTGAGTAGATCTTAGTTCTTGGGGGGATGGAGAAACCCTAGCATATGATTGAGATAAGATAGATATTATTATGTTATACATTATTATGTGTATGAGTTAATTGTCTTCATCTTGATGTTGGGAGTTGTGCACCTTCATAATATTTGCCTCTTACGGGGACTCGATGAAGGGGATTACTTGTTAGTAGACGGAGGGATGATAGCACTTACGGTGACTATAAAGTTGTTGTTATTCTTTACATACTAACTTGGGGAATCAAGGAGAACTCATAAAGCCATGTCCATGCCATGGGAAAAATCCCTTAATAGCGGGATAATATGATTGATGTCGTTCATCTGTCGGTTGTGGTTATGAAGGATGATGTGAGCAGCGGTTGCTGCCTATTTGTCCATATATGGAGCTCCTCCCACATACATACATGTCATGAGAATATTTATTATAATAATCTTGATTTCTTAGTCTAAATTGCTAGCGGTGTATCCACCACTCCCTAAGAATGCCTTTTTTCCTATTGCGGTTCTAAGTTCTTTTACACACGCCATTCTTACTTTCTGTATTAAGTTTTACTTTACTTTACTTGCTTCGTTCAACCAAAAACCCCAAAACAACTCTACTTTGCTTGCATATTAAATTTATTCCTTAAATACTTCGTTTAGTTTTAGTTAAAAGCATTTTAGTCTTTAACCTACTGCTACCTGTGGGATCGATATCTTTATTTCGAAACTAGATACAAACGATCTGTGCACTTGCAGTCATCAAGCTATTTTCCGGCACCGTTACCGGGAGCTTAGCGCTAAGTCACTTTAATTTTAGTTATTTACTTTTGTTGTACTAATTTTTAATTTAAGTTGCAGGACCGCAACAATGTACAACACTCAACATTTAATCTAGCTTGAGGTAGTAAGGAAAATGGGTTCGCCCATGGACGCTTTTATAAGTGTCAATAAAAGCATAAATCCGGATGGAATCGAGATCCACCCTTTATTATTTAAACTGCTGCACTCTAAGAAATTTTCAGGAACCAATGAAGAGAGTCCATATGGACACTTACAATTCTTTGAAGATATTCTCAGTTCCTTTATATTCGATGACTATGACCTTGATATGGTTAAAACCCAGTTGTTTATACAAACTCTTTCTAATAATATTTGCGACTGGTATAGATCTTTTTGTGCACAAGCACCAAGGACTTGGATGGAATTGACAACCAAATTTCTATCAACATATTACTCAGAAAGCAAAGCTCATAGGACGAGAGGTATTATTATCAGTTTCAAAAATAATCCCGATGAGGGTTTGTATGAAGGGTATCTAAGGTACAAGAACTATCTAGATAATTACCCCATCATTGTTTACCTGATTGGTTAATCACTCATACTTTCTATGGAGGGCTTAATAATGAAAATAGAATGAATCTAGACACCACTTCTAATGGTAGTTTTCTATCTTACTAGATCGTGATGGCGCGTGTTGCCATGCCTGTCTATTTTACAATAGAATGGTTGTAATTACGTAGATAAATTGAGGTTATGAGTCAATTATAGAAACAGACAAAGCCAATAAAGATGGTCAACAATCTAACAGGAATTCCGTTTTCCAAAGTAGCTAGATTAGCGGATTGTGTTATTATCTAACAAAAATACATCAGATGTCAAACCTAATAGGGCATTTGGATCCAAGCATCAAACAATCTGACCACAAAATGAATGAGGCATATATAAGAAGAGAGTGATGTAGAATATCTTATATCCAATGAAAAAGTTTGAGCGTGAGGATCATTATTTGCTAGGATGTTATGCTTTATAATTGAAGTAAAGTAACCTCTTGTTTTACAACATCGTATACCATTTACAGTATAGAATTCTGCTATCAGAAATATACAGTTGAAGACATGGTTGTTATCTTTCTAGACACCGTAAACATTACAGATGGAACTCAATGTCATTGACACAAGACAAACCCTACCTACTTTCACTATGTGTGCAATCAAGCTCTACTGATTGACATAAGAAATACTCCCTCCATCCAGAAATAGCTGACTTAGGTTTGTCTAAATTCGAATATATCTAGACACGTTTTAGTCTATAGATACAATCATATATAGACAAACTCAAGTCAGTTATTTCTGGACGGACGAAGTAATATTAACTTTTAGTGCGGTACAGTGTAGGAACACCAAATTAGACTTGTTGATCCACTTCTCTGAATATTTTAGAGACCAAGCCATTCCAAACACCAAAACATGGAAAATGGAAGTGCCATGTCTCAAACAACTCACACCTGTAGTTAGATTATTTTTCGTCCGGTTCAAACCAAACCAAAGAGGAAGGAGGGTCAGGTTGTACCTGAACAGTAATATTGGATCGGCGGTGAAGTCTCTCTTATTTTTGCCTCCAGTGGATAGGAATTGAACACTGGCACCATCACCTCCACAAGGGAATTGCAATTCCATGTCCGTGATGCCCATGTTATGGTCGCACTTTCCATCACATGAGATGCGAACGAAGGTGATGCTCTGTATGGTGTGGAGAATCTCTGTAGGGTTCATTATTCCTCTAAGAAAAAAAATATAGGAACCTTGCAAGAGATAAAAATGCAAGGAAAGGAGCAACAACCCTGCATCAACTTTGCAGAATTGACGCTGTGAATTTTGGTTCCACGCGGAATTACAGAACTCACTGCCACCACATCCAATATGCAGATTAATCAGTTGAATACATGCTCGATAGATCTGGACTGCATTAGCATTAACACTATTATAATATCATAATATGCGTACATACGGTTTCATTTAGAACTCTCGAAGCATGATATGTAGTACTACTGAATGTCAGGGTTAGAACTTGAAAAATCTGATCATACCATGAAACTGATGCCTCTGAATGTTTCAACATAATACTTCTTAACGTACTGAGTAAATGCTTCTTACGCCAGAAAATAAAAATAGAAAACACCTAAGGACCAAACTTACAGCTACAATTTTAGTGTCTTCGATCTAGTAGATTGTAGAAGCTCTATCTTAATTATTGGAAAATTGCCATGTCAGGTCTTGTTACATCTAAATATGGAAGTGCAGAGGGCAATATTACTAAGGCATACTGATATAGCTGTGAGGTTTTGGCTATAAATAAAAAATGGAAAGTTAAGTAATAATATAAGTAATAAATCAGTGTCGCCATGTGGAAAAAATGAGGAACAACATAGCATTTCTTGAGTTTCTAGCAACGAGCGGAAGAAATGCAATTTATTGTGCTTTGTTTGTGCAAAGTAAGAATGTGCTTTATTGTGCTTCGATTTGTAAGAGGCTGAATAACACCGTCAATATATTGTTAGCACCAATATTTTCACTCGCCATTTGTTGACTCCCAAAACCGCATCATAATACCTTTGACCTATATGTAACAAAGAGTATGAATAAGCTTAAAATTCTACAGTATGTAAAATAGTTGATACTATTTAAGAGGAGTTCCCTTAAAGTTGGAACCATAGTAGACAGAGAGAGGAAACATGTCGTTGGACTCGTTGCCTTCGTGCTAGAGTAGTGGTGGTCTCATCAGGAATTGCATCTCTATGTTGGAGGCGAAACTGGAAAGGATCCTGTGGCGCTGATCTGCGTTACTGGGAGGGGGATGGAGCCATCGCTCGCCGCCACTATCGGCACCTAGGCCTATGATTAGATTCTGCAACCGCCCGCTACAGGAGAGAGCGGAAGGAGGCGGGCGTCACGGGTGGAGGCGCCCAGCGGCGGTGGAGTCGGGAGGATGTATGCCCTTGCTCGTCCAATCACATGTCTCTTCTCCTCCCCTGCCAGCTACCGCATCGCGCCGCCTCCATTGCTCCCTCCTTTTTTGGTTTTTTTCTCGATCTGAATCATTTCGTTCGGTGATTGCTTTTTTTAGAGAAGAAGGTTCGCTCGGTGAGTAGGTCAACCATGTAGTTGGGCTTTAGTGGTTTTGGGCCCAATTTACCACAACGAGCCATTTTGATCTGCAGAGTAGCGTGTGTACGGGATATTCGGCCTAGTGCGGGAACTGATCGAGATCCGATGGCCTAAATTGTCTTGGACGCGCGATCTGACGGCCAAAATGGTTCAGGTTGTAAGAGAGCTCCCTCTTGTACCGGTTATAATATCCCTAATACCTATGATGAAGCTTGGAAATTAATAATGAAAATGAGGGAGGCAATGGAATATCTTAAAAATGAGGAGAACATTACAAATAGTTTTTCTAAATATGCTTGTGTTAATGATTTCTTTGCAGATGAGGGGACTTGTGCAATGATTAAAACCCTTGGTATTGATTCTTACTCGGTAAAGAAATTATTGAGAATTATGTAGGGCATTTGTAGGTACCTACAGAATGGAAACCCCATAAACCCCTCGAAGAAAAGAAGCATGCAAGAGCGCTAATGGAAGAATTCTCCCCTGCACCTATTCGAGAGAATATCAAGAAAAAGAAAAAAGAGGAAGAACAAATAAAAAGAAGATTAAAGAAACCAGAAAAGAACCCCGAAGCTACCAATATAAATAATGTTATATTGAAGGATCTTGTGGAAGCATGAATAGTGGATAATGAAGTGGTTATGCTAGACTTCGAAACCTCAGAATTCATCGAAGGTAAGGTACAAGGTAACGAAACTTCTAAACCTATGACTCCTATATATTGTGGAGAAAATTTCTTATATGGAATTTGCAAGCCAATGTCCACTATAAATATTATGCCTTCATCACTTTATGAGGAACTTCGCTATAATTTAAATAATCCATATGTAGAACCGGTAGACACTACTATTAAACTGTTTAAGAGAACTAATATAAAACTAGAGGGAGTTATCAGAAATATCTATGTCTTTATTGGATCACTCATGTACCCCCTTGATTTTCATATTGTTGACATGCCTCGAGATTCGTTTTATCCTATTCTTTTAGGTAGGCCTTTTATTTCCATAACCAAAGCTCGAGTTGATAATAAGAAGGAGACTATTTCACTGAAGTTTGGAGAAGAGGAAATGACATTCCACTTTGCCAAACTAAAGAAGAGGCCATATGAAGTGGAAGATATCAAGGAAGAGAAAATGATTGCCGAGCTGGCCGTAATTCATTTTAGTTTTCCACAAGATGAATTAGAGAGGAGCCTAATTAATTGGGAGGAAGCACCAGATGATGAGGAGAGAGAAGACATCGATGATTACCTCGATTCAGCTCCGAAAGCACAAAATCCACATGACTATGAATAACTGGTAAGAAAAGGAGATGAAGAACCTCTGCCAATTGAATTGAAACAACTTCCAGACGATAAGAGGTATGAGTTTTTAGAAATGAAAATAAATGTCCTGTTATTATTAGCAAAAATCTATTAGAAAATGAAACAAATAAACTTATTTCAGTCTTGGTTAAGCATCGTGAAGCCTTTGGATATACTCTAAGTGATATTAAAGGAATAGATCCATCTATAGTAACCCATAAGATTACCATGCTTGATGATGTTGAACCTATAGTTGATACACAAAGAAGGCTTAATCTAAAAATGAAAGAAGTAGTAAGAAAAGAGGTTATATGCTTATTAGATGCAGGCATAATATATCCTATTTCTGACAGTAAGTGGGTTAGCCCAGCTCATGCATACCAAGACAAGGTGGTCTTGATGCTGCTATGAATGAGAATGGTGAGCTAGTTCCTGTAAGACCTATTGTTGGATATCATATGTGCATTGATTTTAGGAAGCTAAACCGTGAGACACAAAAAAATCATAAACTTATACCATTTATGGATAAAATTTTAGAAAGACTAAGTAACAATTCATATTTTTGTTTTCTTGATGGTTATTCTGGATATTCTCAAATTGCCATACAACCGGAAGATCAAGAGAAAACAACTTTTACTTGCCCTTATGGCACATATGCTTATAGATTAATTCCGTTTGGCTTATGTAACACAGCAGCAACTTTTCAAGAATGTGTTTTAAAAATCTTTGATGATTTTTTTGAGAAGACTATGGAAGTTCTAACAAATAATTTTGTTGTTTGTGGAACAACCTTTGATAATTTCCTCTACAATCTAACCAAAGTTTTGCAGAGATGCAGGCAATCAAATTTGGTTTTGAATTGGGAACAATGTTGTTTCATGGAAAGAGAAGGTAAAGTTTTTGGGCATAAGGTTTCAAAGAAGGGAATAGAAATAGATAAAATTAATATAAATGCTATATAAAATCTTCCAATACATCTGAACATAAAAAACTTAAAAATGTTTCTGGGACATGCAGGTTTTTATAACCATTTTATAAAAGATTTTGCTAAATGAGCTATACCTCTCACCAACCTTCTTGAGAAAGAAACTCCATTTTAATTAGACCATAACTGCATTGCAGCTTTTGAAAACCTTAAAACAAATTAGTTTCAGCACCCATCATGCAATCTCCAAAATGGGATGAACCTTTCGAAATCATGTGTGAGGCTAGTGACAATGCTTTAGGGGATGTGTTAGGACAGCGAGACGGAAATAATTTAAATGTTATTTATTACTCTAGTAGACCTCTTAATAAGATTCAGAAAAATTATGCTACTACAGAAAGAGTTCCTAGCTATAATTTTCGCTTGCGACAAATTTAGATCTTACATCATTAATTCTAAGGTAATAGTTCATACGGATCACCAAGCTTTGTGTCACCTCTTGTGAAAAGGATGCGAAGCGCCGGTTGATTAGGTGGGTTCTATTACTACAAAAATATGATTTGCAAATAGTAGATAGGAGGGGTAAGGATAATCCGGTAGCAGATCATCACTCTAGGATGGAGGGAATAATTACCAACCATGTACCTATAAATGAGTCATTTCCAGGAGAGTATTTAGCAAATGTTGAAGTTGCTGATCCTTGGTATGCAGATTATGCTAACTATCTCACAGTAAAAAAAATTACCTCCTAGTATGACAAGAAATCAAAGGATGAAATTCTTTAATGATCTTAAATATTACTTTTGGGATGATCCATATCTATATCGCCATGGACCTGACGGCATGATTCGGAAGTGTGTTCCTAACCATGAAATGAATGCGATTTTGCAAGCTTGTCAAGACAGCCCATATGGAGGGCATCATGCAGGTAAGCGAACTGCAGCAAAGGTACTTCAGTCCGGTTTCTATTGACCCACCTTGCTTAAGGATGCACACATGTATGTAGAACACTGCGATGCTTGCCAACGAAGAGGTAATATAGGTAGGAGACAAGAAATGGCCATGAATTATAGTCTTATAAACGAACCCTTTGATGTATGGGGAATGGATTACATGGGACCTTTTATAGAATCAAATGGTTATACTCATATTCTTGCCATTGTCGATAATGTTACAAATGGGTTGAAGCTATTCCATCAAGCCATGCAGATGCAGCTGCCTCAGTGAAGATGATCAAGGATGTTATATTCCCCAGGTTTGGAGTTTCTAGATTCTTAATTACTGATGGTGGTTCTCATTTTATGAAAGGAACTTTTAGGAAAATCCTTAGCAAATATGGAGTAACTCACGTTGCTTCACCATATCATCCTCAAACGAGTGGTCAACTAGAACTCTTCAATAGAGAATTAAAGACCATACTCAAGAAGACGGTGGACAAATCAAGAAAAAATTGGTCATACAAGTTAAATGACACTCTATGGGCATATTGTATTGCGTTTAAAAATCTAATGGGTATGCCACCTTATAAGATGGTATACAGTAAGGCATGCCATTTACCTTTAAAATTAGAACACAGAGCTTTCTGGGCAATCAAGAACCTAAATTATGATCTTAAAGCAACATGATAAAAATGTTTATCAGATATTCATGCTTTAGATGAGTTTAGAAGTGAGGCTTATGAAAATGCTAGATTGTTTAAAGAAAATGTGAAAAGCTGGCATGATAGAAAAATAAAGCTTAAATATTGGTCGAAAATTTAAGCTGTCATTTTTCTATCAAAACTCGATATTTCGTTAAGTTTCAGATTAATAAAGAATCCTTGGAGAAGCAGGAAAATTTGGGTGGATCCAGAGGGTTTAACGACCAACTATACAGCGAGAATAAAAATTCCGGTCATATAGTTCCGATCGTATAGTTGTTTCGACATCAACCCTTCCGTCCACAAAAGGTAGTGATAGTTTAATGACCAACTATACGGCGGGAATGAAAATTCCGTCCATATAGTTACCGTCGTATAGATATCGATGCCTTTGACAAAACTCTTTTCTAGGTACTGATAGTTTAACGACCAACTATACAGCGGGAGTCACAATTCTGCCCGTATAGTTGTGGTCGTATAGATATCGACCCATCTCCAAAAAAAATCGGAGTACAAACGGTTTAACGACCAACTATATGGCAGGAATAAAAATTCCCGCCCATATAGTTTTGGCCGTATAGTTGTTTCCACCGTAGAAGAAATTCTATAGTCGGTTCGTAACTATACTATGGGATCTATACGGGCCATGCCCGTATAGTTGCTCGTTACACAAGGCGACTAGGTTTTTTACCTCCCCTTTTAAAGTTGATCGCATCTAACCTTTTTCATTAAGTTTTCCCAGAGCTACAGCCTCCATCCTCGAAAGATCCTCGCCATCCCTATACAAGCCCCTCTAACAACATCCGTGCAGCGAAGCCATGCAGCCATTCCATGTCAACAAGATCTGGAGGAAGGAAGAAGAAAAACCCGTGAAGAGGATCGAAGAAGTAGAACCTAAAGGATCACCATCATCATCCAGCCCGGAGATCAAGCCTCTCCCAAACTAGGAGGACATGTTCCCGCAACGGATGGAGATGATGAGGCAAGCTGAGCAGGGAAAGAACAAGGATGAGTATCTCCCTAATCATATTGTCACAACTTAGGATCCTATTATAAACTTCCTCTTGGTCCATCACCTCTTAAACCTAAGAAGGTGCGGCAAGATGATATTCATGATAACATCTATGAGTTGGAAAGAGCTTCAAAGGCATGTGTTGAAACAATTGGAGAAGGGATTGACTCCTACTGGATGATGAGCAAAGACCTTGAGAAAAAGGTCGATGACATCGATGGTAGAGTCGGTTTCTTGATTAAAACTGTTTTTGAGCTGACAGATGAGAAGAAATTCCTCAGGAAGAAAATGTTGAAGCTTCAATACGACATGGCCGAGCCCATCATCCACTCTGCAAGCATAGTTAAAGATGGCAACGAAATAAGAGGGTAATACCCTTCCTACCCATGCGGAGGAATAGGTACCAACAAGGATTTATTTGATCCCGTCTGGCTTGATTCCAAGCTTGGGAGATCTTTAAGACCTTGTAATCTATCCTATAAGTTTTTATATTACTATTCTAATTTTGCATTAGTTCGAGTTTAGAAATAAAGTTTGCATCATTTGGATTCCCTTAAGGAATAGTCGATCCCTTTTATGAAATTCCGAGTTTATTATCATATATGGAGCAATATTGAGTTTGTGTTTGTCCTATTGGATATATGAATGGCTTGAGTATAATTTTACTTGCAATTGACGATAGCAATAGGAGTCTTTCACACCATTGGTATTAATGGAACATATAAAGATAATTTAATTGATATGTTGTAAGTTCATGGTTTGATTTACAAAAGTAAAAATAATCTGATTAGTCAAGTTGAAAAAAAACCTTGAACAAAGATAAATTAAAAGAGCTATCAAAACAGAGTGAGGACAAGTCGAGGTAGAATCTTCAAGTCATAAAGATGCTTCATATACAATTGGAATTTGATAATTGAGATCGTTAAACTTTGGATTCCTACATGAAGGGGAATGTATGGCTAGCTTCTTTGCACAACACTTAAACAAAAGTGTTAGCATATATAAAAAAAGAAGAAGAAGAAGAAAAAGAGCGAATGTGCAAAGAGCAAATAGGCATACACCACTATATTGTGGTATGACAAAGAAGCGTTTTGAGATTTTGAATCCCAAGTAAATATGTTAATCCTAAAACAATTGGGACTACCTCGCTGACTCATTCGGTCAAACCGAATACTTTTAGATCATGTTGATATTCATCTTTTGTAAACTGTTGATCACTAAGGTATGGAATCCTTCTAATATTATTCGGATAGTTCGAGTAAGGTACTATTCATGAACTTATTCCTATATATCATATATGATAAACACATGTTGTAACTACCTCATTTATTTTATTGACTCGGCTTCATGAATATGAGGATCACATCCATTAAGCTAAAATTGCTCGGGACAAGCAAGAGTCTAAGCTTGGGGAAGTTGATGAGTGCATATTTGCATCATATTTTATATTATTATTTTGCATTGTAGATGTAGGATCTTGGTATTTTACGACGTTCGCGCGCATGTTTTATGTATGTTTTCACCAGGATCAGGACAGATGATGGATACAATGGACACAATCCTTGGAGCAGTTGTACTGGGGAGAAAAGGAGTCAAAAACAACGTAAATCGCATATTTGGGAAAAATCAATAATACCAGAAGAAAACCCAAAGTGATCAAGGCTTATAGAGGGTTCAACGACCAACTATACGACCGGAATACTTTTTCGGCCGTATAGTTCCGGTCGTATAGTTGGTGCCGCCACCGCCTCCTCAAATCGTTTCACCCCGTGCAACTGGATCGGAGAGACGACATACAGAACACCCATAAATCACCAAAAACCTCACCTCTAGAAGGAATCTGGAGGGGGAACTCGCCCAAGGGATACATCTTCGCCCTTCGCAGATCTAGGAGGCCAAGGCATTGATCTTCATCTACATCAACCGCTGCACCACCATCATCTCCATCCATCCCATCTTCACCCATCTAGATCTTGTTGTAATTTCCGTACTCGTTGTGGATTTATACAAGAACTATTCATTTACAATCGATTCCATTACCATTGCTATGATGTTGATTGCCTCTATGTCTGAGTAGATCTTAGTTCTTGGGGTGATGGAGAAACCCTAGCATACGATTGAGATTAGATAGATATTATTATGTTATACATCATTATGTGTATGAGTTAATTGTATTCATCTTGATGTTGGGAGTTGTGGACCTCCTTAATATTTGCCTCTTACGTGGACTCGGTGAAAGGGATTACTTGTTAGTAGACAGAGGGATGATAGCACTTACTGTGACTATAAAGCTGTTGTCATTCGTTACGTACTAACTTGGGGAATCAAGGAGAACTCATAAAGCCATGTCCATGCCATGGGAGAAATCCCTTAATAGCGGGATAATACGATTGATGTTGTTTATCTGTCGGTTGTGGTTATGAAGGATGATGTGAGCAGTGGTTGCTGCCTATTTGTCCATATATGGAGCTCCTCCCACATACATACATGTCATGAGAATATTCGTTATAATAATCTTGATTTCTTAGTCTAAATTGCTAGTGGTGTATCCACCACTCCCTGAGAACACATTTTCCGTATTGCAGTTCTAAGTTCTTTTACACACGCGATTCTTACTTTCTGCATTAAGTTTTACTTTACTTTACTTGCTTTGTTCAACCAAAAACCCAAAAACAACTCTAATTTGCTTGCATCTTAAATTTATTCTTTAAGTACTTCGTTTAGTTTAAGTTAAAAGCATTTTATTTTTTAGCCTACTACTCCTTGTGGGATCAATATCTTTATTTCAAAACTAGATACAAATGATATGTGCACTTGCATTCATCAACTACTAGGGTGCCCTTGAGTGGAGCCCCTAGTCTGGCCCCCCATCTTCGACATCACCGTCCTGAAAGTGCCCTCGCTAGTAGTAGCGAGAAGATGCATCTCGGAGCATTTCTTATGGCCCCGGCATAATGCTGAGCCGGGGGATACCCTATAGACTCCGCATGGAGCCTAGGAATTCCCCTTGATGCCCTAAAGCGCCTCTACCTACCCCGGAAAGGCCCATGAAGAAAGGTCGCGACTAAACGGCAACTCACTTAGCATGACCACGGAGGGAGATGCCCACCATGTCATTGCCCATGGCCCCGGTGTAAAAACCGAGCCTAGCATTTTCTCCGACTCTAGGAGTCACGGAAATAGGCTAGGATACCCGAAGGCGCCTCCTTCTCGTCCCCTCCAACATACGAGCGGGGGAGCCCTTGAACGGTTCCCCACAGGATGCTCACCCCAAGACACTACCTCCCCAAGGCTTTATAGAAGAAGTAGATCGCGGAGCACCCTGGAAAAAGGTGCTCCCCAGAATCAACGATTACGTGCGACTCATCACCAGTAGCCAACCCAGGGCCTCCCAATTGGAGGCCCCACCTAGTGTCAGGCATCCCCAAGATCACCATATTCTCGTTAGAGGGGCCAGGAAAGGTACTTAACTTAAACCTCCTCCACCCCAAGAAACCGAAATGGTGAGGGCCTGTAGTAGGGGCTGGAGTCCCCCCTCACTTCACTAGATGTCAAGCCATAGGGTTCACAGAGCACGAAGGCATTCTATGCACCCTCAACATGTATGATAGCCCGCATTCACTAAACGAGGGCACCAAAACTCTAAAGCTCGAAGGGCTACCCTGCAAGGGGAGCCCTTCACCCGTAAGTACTCAATGGCCGTTGAGCACTAGCAGGTCCATCGCAAAAACAAATAGCAACCACATGTCCCTCCTTTGCCCGCGTGAGCCGGTAAGTGGCATAGGGGATATGGTGGTTTTCCAAGGGTGGGACTTGAGGCGGGTAGCATACCTCTCCAAAAATCGAGCGTGGCCTGCCTGGGACAAGAGAGGGATGTCTGCCTTGGGACTCCAGAAAAGGCGTCATGGCCTGACTCGAGTTGGGGTGAAGACAAACAGTCAGGTTTATCCTTAAGAAAAGGCCTAGTGTCGTGACCTCCGGTCACTTTGCAAAAGCGTATCTGGGATTGCCCACGGTTGGACTCATGTCACAGGCGCAAGCCCCTCACGAGTAGACTACTTGGGGGTTATCACCCTCGTAATGCAAACCCGTGTGCATCTATATCCAAAAGCAATACCCGTGAATGGATATGGATGAGTTGATCTTTCGCACACTCATCTTGATTATCGTTCGCCTGGGCTGTTTTAGTAATGGAGAGTCACGTTTGGATCAGTCGCTTGTTTTTCTCGGCATCCCCGAACAGGGTGGAAACTAGACTTGGAGCTCATCAAGGTCTTCCCGGAAGTGAATCGAGAAGTACCTCTACCTAAGCCATGGTTTCAGTGAGGGGGCTCATCAACTACTTCTACCTTGACCACGAAAAGATAAGTTCATCCTCAGAGCAAGTTTCCTAGGCACTGGCTACTTGAGCCTAAAATATTCATGTAGAGTAGTGTTTCTATGGCCCTCACAGGAAGGGTCATATCTGGTGAATACAATTGTATGGCGCCACTCACCCTTTAGGTCACCCTTAGAAGATAAAAAATAAGAAAAGGATGAAAGGGTTGAACATCCTAATGAATCTTTTCCCTCCCCCCGCTTGAGGAGGAGAGGCTTGCTGCCTAGGGAAGCTGCACGAAGGAGTCATGGCTAGAGACTACGACGTGGATCGCCGGATCAGGGGCCGGTGACTCCCCTGAACTGAAACTCCACATGCCGATGGCAGCAGTCAAAGACCCTGACCAAGAATTCGCACCCTTTGAAGGAGAAATAGACGAGATCTCCGAGCTTGAGGTGATGGGAGGACACACACATCCCCAACCTCGCCCAAAGAACAAGTGATCGCGTGCACCATGACCCCAGCGACAAGAAGTGATGTTGCTATTACTCCCAAATAGATCACTAAACGAAGACCGTACTCCCCTTTCTGTCACTAGGTTTCCTATGAGATCGCCGCTCACCATCCATCTCACCTCAAGCCTTTATCAGTCTGTGGGATATTGGGTAGATGCAAGTCCATAGATGGAGACAATAGACAAAGAAACAAAAATACAAATCCCTATTCAATCAATACACAATACTCCCATGAATTAGAAGCACATAATCGCTGCGAGGTTTCACCCCAACCCGCAACCCATGAGGACTGGTCACTCATAACAATAAGATCAAGGATAAAAAATATTGTGCAAAATACTTAGATTGAAATCAAATATTCTTACAATGGTTGCCAAATCAGAATGAGATCTCAAGTACAAGTTAATGACTATGGCTATGGAGAGGATGGAGGATGGAGAGGATGAACTATGGTGGTGGATCTCCTTTGGTGGTGTTGTGATGCAATCTGAGAATGGCGGCCCTCTGCGTAGCGGCTGGGACCTCAAAATATATATAGGCGCCTTCACGAAATATGTAGGGTTTAACTTGACGGAGCCACTCCCACCTGGTACGGGCGGGTTGTACGAGCGTTTCCTTGCATGTACTGTTGGTCGTTAAGCCTTCTAGAGGTTGGGTTTCAACCCTGGTTTGTTTGGCTATGTAGGTAACCTCATAATCCTCATTAATAGCTCCTGATTTCGTCTTAAAAGTGTGATTTCCTGCACAACGCGATTTAAAACAAAGGATTGCACATCTTTGTAATAATTAGTCATTAGTAGAAAGGCTAGAGAGATTCTTGGTCATTTCACTACAAGAAATGTGTTGATCTATGACCTTCTGATAGTGACCGTGGATAAAATCGTCATAAATCTATATCGTCATAATTTGAATAGGTCATAGAAATGGCTAGAAAACGTCATAGTTTGAATAGGTATATCGTCATAATCTAGAAGACACAACCTAATATATTATTTGTAGGTGATTATGACGATTTAAAATCGTCGAATTTTGCTTAAATGTCTTATCCATGTGGCATGTGTCAATATTCAAACTAATGGGATGGACCCACCAAACTAATAAGTGGGACCCGGTCTATGTGTCATTTATTGACTCCAGTACATATTATACTCATCTGTCAGTATTCGAACTGAGTAGATAGACCACCAAACATACAACTGGGACCTGCAGCCTGACACAACGTAACTGCCAAACAATTACGTTTTTAAACAATGGCCGCAGCAATCGAACTGCCGACCTCGCACACTCTAACTATGGCATGGACCAACAAGCCACAGCTTGCTTTGTGTTGAAACAGTGTACTTCACTTTAAGAATATTTGACGCCGTATTTAGGCCCGGGCCACACCACGCAGAGAACTATCTCTTTGCTTTTTCCCTTTACCATTTGGAGCACCGAATGGGATATCAGCCCATAGGATATTAGAGTGTTGATATTGAGGGAAATATGGCTCGTAGGAATACTTAGTCCAAACAGGTTTTGAATTACCACTTTTTCTCAAACTTTCAAAAATTGTTTGAGTAATTTCATCGTACATTTTGCATACGATCTCGGATTGAGGGGATAAAAAATGAATTTGGTTCATCTCGATGAGATAAAAACTACAGTATTGGTAAATTCTCATGTTTACATTGTTTAGTTGACTTCATTTTTTGTTGATTTAAAAATCTGATCAAAATGGCGGGCGTGATTCTTCATAGGCAGGTTCCGAATCTTGCAAAATTCTTAGTGGATCTCTCATAAAATAGCACATTGTGAGTCTAAAATATTTTTTTTCAAATAATAATGGACATCGGATAATGCATCTGTAGTTCAAATCTGACCCACTTCCTACAGATTCGACAAGTATTTATTTTTTCACGAGGGGTGGATGAAAAGGTTTGAGATACCCCTGCTGGGACATTGTCCATATAAGGTGGTCTAGTAATTTTGAAAAATGGGGTGGTATTATTTTGAAAAACTCATTTGGTGGTTGCTTCATAAAACATCCTGTTTTTTTGCGCTAGAAAAATGAAAAATGGTTTTTTCATGCGACAAAAAGGAAAACTTCCTCCTACAACATTGTTCGCCATCCCAAGATGCACATGTGTGCATAATATGAGCACATTATCACAAACTATGTCATGATTTCAGCAATAACATTGGTCTTTTGGTCTGAAAGGCATGAAACCTCGAACATGATAGCTCATTTCTTAGAAGGTTTTTTTGAGATGCAATCAATATATCAAGTTTGATATTTTTCCTTACAACTATGTCACATAATATGACACCAAGCGAATGTTTTACATTGTTCAGACTATTTTTGAATTTCTTATGACTGTTTTCAAATTTTGTTGTTTCAAACTATTGTCAAAACGGCGGGCATGAAGATAGGGGATGATCCTCGCTAAACTTGTATTGGATCTCTGAATAAATATCATATTGTTAGCCTAAAATGATTTTTGCAAAAAATCACGAGCATTAGATCATGTAGATGTAGTTAAAACTGGACCCACTTCCTACCGATTTGCATACATTTGTCTTTTTCACCAGGGGTGGATGAAAAGGTTTTAGAATCCTCGGTTAGGACATTGTTTATGTAAGGTGGTCTAGTATTTTAGAAAAATGGGGTGGGCATTTTTGAATTGAACATTTGGTGTTGCTTCACAAAACGTCCCGATTTTGGCACTCAGAAAATAGAAAATAGTTTTTCCGTGTGAGGAAAAGGAAGCTTCCTTCTGCAACATTGTTCGACATCCTAAGATGCACATGCGTAAACAATGTGGGCAAATTATCACAAACTATGTCGCGATTCTAGCCATAACATTGGTCGTTTGGCCCGAAAGCCATAAAACCATAAACATGATAGGTCGTTTCTGAGAAGGTTTTTCTGAGATGCAATCAATATACCAAGTTTGATATTTTTTCTTTGAAACTATGTTACATAATATGACACCACGTGAAAGTTTTACATTGTTTGGACCATTTTTGAATTTCTTATGCCCGTTTCAAAATTTTCCTATTTCAAACTAAAGGAAATATGCCCACAGAGGCAATAATAAAGTTGTTATTATGTATTCCTTGTATATGATAGATGTTTATTTTGCATGCTATAATTGTATTGATCGGAAATGTCAATACATGTGTGTTTAATAAACAAAAAGGGTTCCTACTTATGCCTCTCTTATAGACTAGCTTATTGATTAACAAGATGATCAAGGTTTCCTGATCATAGATATTAGATGTTGTTAATAACAAGGTCACAACATTTGTGAAATGATGTGATGAACATTCATCCGAAATATAACATTATGATCAAGTCATTATGTTTATATTACTATAAACATCATACGGAGTAATCTTCATCCTTAGACCATGAGATCATGTCAATTGCTAACTCCGGAAGAGTATCTTGATAACATCAAACGTCACACCGTAACAGGGTGACTATAAAGATGGGTTCAGTGCTACGAAGGTGTTATGTTGAGGCTCATGGATCAAGAGTGGAATTTTTCAATCCCGATGACCGATAGATATACTCTGGGCCCTCTTGGTAATATCACATTAAGATAGCTTGCAAGCAAGTGATGTGATCACTAGAATGTTATATCACGGGAACAAGAAAAGAGTGCATGTCGGTAACGAGATCAAACTAGGTATTTGGATACCAATGATCTAATCTCGGACATGTATTATATCATGACACAAAGGGATTAAGTTACTAGCGTTAAAGGTTCTCACAATCACAGAAGTCATCGTTGAATGTGCAGGAGTCAGTATGGATCTCTAGGTCCCGCTTCTGATTATTGATCTGAGAGGAGTCTCAATCATGTCTGCATTATTCGCGAACCGCAGGGTGACACACTTAAGAGTTGCCGGACACCATTTTGGATCACATATGTTTCGGACGAAAGAATTGCAAAGCGTAGGAATTGTTTCGATAGAAAACGGAATTGTTTCGGGTGAAATTGCAGAAAGTGGTTCTGCATGTGATATTGAAATATTGCAAGGGGTTTTATGTGAATGTTTGTTAATTAAAGTAATTAACAAAATTCTGAATAAATATAATAAAAGAGTTTTATTAAATGAGAGAGCATTAAACTTAGAGAATTTTAATGCATTTAAAGTGGAGACTTTAAAAGGGAATGTGAAGAGGCATTTTAATGTGGGGGAGTTACCACCACATGAATGGAGGAGGTGAGGGGTCACCTCCATGAGGCGCCGGCCATGGAGGGGGTACCCCCTCCTCCTATAAAAGGCCCCCCTCTTCCTCCTTCTTCCTCACACCTCCTCGTGAAGGATCTCTCTCCCCCTCTAGAGTTATTCCCCCATGGTCTCGGATTAGCGAGATACATGTTCCCGGTGGCATTTCGTCTGCAGGAGTTGCTGCTTCCGCTGCATCACTGGAGCGAGGAGGTGGAGGTTGTCCGGTGGCTTGAACGTGTGTGCGAGGACGGATGCGATGCTGATTTGCGGCGCTCGGCTTCCACACGATCTTGAGATCGGCAAGTGTATGACTACATCAACCACGAGTTCCTACTCGTTAACAAACTCGTGGTCTTCGAGGGTAAGTTCTCGATGGATGTATGTCCACCCGTTGCTCTATACCTAGTAGATAAATCTTGGCGTGTAGTTCTCATCGTAGGAAAATTTTTGTTTTCTATGCTTCGGGCCCAACACAAACTATGATCAAAAGGGCGGTAATGAAGATAGGGGATGATCCCCGCTAAACTTGCATTGGATCTCTGAAGAAACATCATATTATGATCCTAAAAATGATTTTTTTCAAAAAATCACGAGCATCAGATCATGTCCCGTAGTTCAAACCAGACACACTTCCTACCGAGTCGGCAGACATTTGTCTTTTTATCAGGGGTGAACGAAAAGGTTTTCGAACCCCCGGTTGGGATATTGTTCATGTAAGGTGTTCTAGTATTTTTGAAAAATGATGTGGTAGCATTTTTGTAGCACCTCGGATAAAACCACTACTAGAAAATCGCCTGTCATTTCTACTTTGTGCATCATCACGACATCGTAAGGCATCATCATGTTCATTATCTCACCTTGCATGGAACACCTTTTAATTGTTGCATTATAATTTGACTCTTACATTTGGTTCTTGATAATTAAAGTTGTCATTTTTGTTTGCCTCTTTCATTTTACCCTCACTCTATTCTAATGCTAGTGGGTGTCATTTGATATGGAACCATGATGTCTAATTTTATCCTTTAGAGTCTTGTTATTTCTATTTGACAGTAATGCCCAAATTGATTTGGGGCATCATCTTTTAAATCTATTATATCACTAACTTGTGGTTTGAAATCTTGCCATATGATCTATTCTAATTCTACCACATATTGGATAGATGGGTTCTTTTTATTTTGTCATATGGATTTTAAATCAAGCCCATTTAAAAATATGTGGAGCCATTCAATACTACCATCCTTCTTACTCTAGTGCCTATTCTCTAACTCTCTCAGATATACATGTGACCATTTTGTCATATCCATATCTATCTTTTTTTTCTTTCTTATATTGCCAAGTTGGTTATTCTTTTGTGCCACATGAACTTCTCTCTAATGCTTCCATATGAAGCTCATGTGGTTTTTTTTATTCGATCTTGCAAATGACCTTGTCATCATCGTGCATTTTTGGTAAAATTTGAATTTATTAAATCCTATTTTGTTTTCTAATATACACGTATGGTCAATACATATAAAACCATTCTTCTTCTTCTTCTTTTTTTAATTAAAATTGTAATATATACCAGACCGTTATAAGAACATAAAAGATTTTCTTATTTTTTGCTAAAATAAAATTAGGCAAAAAGCCTGTCTAAAGTTTTTGCCTAAAACTAGCCTCATCTAGTCTATATTGGAGATAAATATCCCATTCTACTTCTTTATTCCCAAACCCTAGCCTCCAAATCTGAGCCAGATCCACCTATTGCCTTCCTTTCTTCCCCAAAATCCTGTTCCATTTTCTCCATACCGCTGAAGTGCTTTCCTCTTGCCCCAAATCAATTCCGTGCCACATGCAAGATCCTCCAACAAGCTAGTTAGCTGAACAAAATCTCAATCGATCCATACACGACATGCCACAGAATCCTCGTTCTGGGGTTGATGTCTTCCTAGAGGTCATGGCCTTTCGCGCGTCCAAGAAGCAGTGCTGGCCAGCCATCTTGTTTCCATCCAACTTTGTCCTGCCCGTGCTGCAGCAAGCCACCGCATGCCACCTTGTCCCCTGAAGCCTGCCTCCCCTTGGGATTTCTCCCCTCTCGTGTGTGGGCGCACGCACTGGTTGACCGACCGCGCGCGCCTCCTGCACACCACCATGCGCACAAGCAAGCAACAGCGAGTCGAGCAGTACAACACCGGTCTGGGGCTCCTCTTCGTGAGTGCGCACACAGGCATCCTACCGCTGCTCCTTTGCATCTTCGCGAGACAGCAATGCAACAAGTAGCTGGTCCGTGTTCTTTTTCTTTTGGAGAAGCTCAACCGAGCCAACAGTACTGTGGTGATCGTCCTCGACCCGTTCGACGAAATGACTGCAAGAACTGTTTCTGTCTTTTTCTTCCACAACATATGTTGGCCTTGTTCATATCACATCTGTTGGTGGATATCTTCTCTGCCACATGTTTGATCAAAATTATTACAAGGAATTCAGCTTATTATTCTTCTACCCGGAGTCATTAATCCATGGCTTTTCAGTTGGGCTGCTATTACGTCAAGTCTGGCACCGATTTGTCACACTATCCTGATTTCGCCGCCCAACGCAGACACCCCTGCCACATTTTTTTCTTCCCGACGTCCACTACTTCCATACTTCGGATATTTAGGTACATCTTCAACAACAACCTGAAGCCTATCTCTCCGACCCTGATACGAACCGTGAGATCTCGACCCAAACTCCATTTTTTTATAAAATGCCATGTACATCTTGTATGCATTAAAACCATTCATGTGTATCGCATATCTTGTGGGTTCACGTTAATTAGCCAATTCATCTAATAACTAAATATGGAGACTATATGCGGGCTAATCTAGTCTTATATTGGTCTCATTTAAATTTGTGTAGCGAACCGATGCCATGTTTCGCCCTGTTAATACAACATTTAAATTGCGGGGGTTCTAAATAACTTGAATCGCCTAATTAATTGTCGGGACCCCGGTTCCGTTTAATATTGCCTAATTGCACTGCATCTGTGCCATGCCATGCATCATATCACGATCATGCCGGATCTTCCGTCGTGGTATTAAATATTGCATCCGGTGTTTCTGCTAGTGTTTGCTTCTTCGCGGATTAGACCGATGAGTGGATGCGAGTATCGACAAGTTCTCCGGATATGAACCTCCGGCAGTGTTTCCCAGGCGAGCATATCTCCCCCCTTCTACCTATTTTGTATTTATAGTCTTTATTTCCTCCAGTTAATCTATTGCTATCCGTGTCGCGATGCTTTAGTTTCCGTACACCAGTGATATCTCGTGCAGCCTCTATATTGCCTTGGACATCTCCTATTACTCGCATTTGATAGATAGCTGGCCTTGCGAGTCGTAGTTGCTTGCTCAGGTGCGATCTCGTGTTGTCAAGTACCACAGTTGTTGAAATGCTGGCAGATGTTAATGGTGGAGATGCTTACTGGTGGAGATGATCATGACTTTAAATACAACTATTAAAATGCTAGCTATAACTAATGCAGAGGCATCGGTAGGCAATAGATGTTATTTGGTTCTTCCACGCTCACTTGTGTCCCGTAGGACCCCGAGTACTTGATACCTGTTCCTTGATTTTTCGCACTATCCACATCCGGGAGGCCGTGGACCCCCCTGAGCCAGAGCTTGATCCATTTCTATTTCTTGGGGCCACAAGTAGTTTGGGGCTTTATTACTATCCTGTACCTATGCCATGCTTTACTGCTTTATTTAAGATTGTGCGTGGAGCACCTGTACTGTTTTAGCTCGCGCCACGTTTTCGTGGTAACGACAAGCCCAGTCACACTTTCGGGTTTCTAGTCGTTTACAGCCGTCGTCGCAAACCCTGGGTCCGTTCCGGATCCAGCCAACTTCGTTGCGGGTAGCTTAGTGGGGTGGCCCCCTGAAATATTTATTAATCATGTGATCGCTTTGTCGTGAATGCCTCGTTGGGTTTTAAGTTGGTTTTTTCGAGGTTGATCGAGTGTGTGTTGCTATTTGTGCACCCCTGCAGGGTAAAACTTTCTAAAAGACGTGTCCGCGGTTATGGACGACTTGGAGCACAGTATCTCGATCATAGACAAGCATAACTAAAGTAGTGCTATAAATTTGACTTAATATGTGACTAGTAATCAGCTCAAGTATAACGGAATGAATATTAAAAATGCCTACAACTGGTGGATCTGTGGTGATCTGTGTCATGCTACACCTGCCTAGTAAGTATTGCAACTCCAATGGAATGTGATAAAAGTGTCAACCAATGCTGGGTTTTGGGATTCCTCAGGACAATTATATCTGACTAGTAAATGTCCCCACTACACAGAATGTTAATTAAAACTGCCCACTATTTATGCTTCAGGATGACTCATGCTATCTATATCTGATTAGTAATTGCTGCAACTATAATGGAATGAGTAAAATTGCCAACTGTGTGAGTTCCTTGGTCCGACTTCCTCGTTTGGTCTCGAGGGGGAAATATCAGGATGGGTTTGTTTGGTGTTAGCTTCAGGTTGGATCCGAATAGGTCTTTTATTATCCCTCTCTGATAACCGCCAGTTGTATCGAGTCTCTATAGGTTGTTTAGTGTCGCTACGCTGCCGCTTCAGCCCACCATACCTATGTAGGCGAGAGCCGCCGAATTCTAGCCTCGCCATGTACTGGCCTCAGTACTGACGCTCCTCTTTTTCCTTGCCCTTTGTCGGCACCCCTTTTGTTTTAGCAGGTTTGAGATTGACGTTGTTAGCTGGGTTACCCTTCCGGCTTGGCCTGGGCAGGGTTATGGATGCCATTGGTTATTCGTCAGGGCTCTTAGCCCCATTTGCATCTTATTCGTAGTCGGATGCTTTATCGTTTTCAAGGTGATTTGGATCTTTGTATTGTATATCTATATTCTTGACTCATGGAGTCGTTGTTGTATATATATGCTCTATGGACCCCATCGAGGACTGTTGTGTAATAGTATTACTTCGTTTTCCACCCGCATGAAAGTGCCTGGTGGGCGTCCTTGAATCGTTTCTATGCGGGTTTGGCGGAAAAGGCTAAAACTTGCATAGGGCCGATTTGAGGGTGTTACAATTTTTGAATTGAACATTTGGTATTTCTTCATAAATGCCCCGACTTTGGCACTCCGAAAATGGAAAATGGATTTTCTGTGCGACGAAAAGGAAAACTTTCTCCTGTAATATTGTTCGTTGTCCCAAGATGCACATGCGTGCATAATATGGGCATATTATCACAAACTATGTCACGATTCTGGCCATAGCATTCGTCGTTTGGCTTGAAAGCCATGAAACCTCATACATGATAGGTCATTTCTGTGAAGATTTTTTCGAGGTTGAAGCAATATACCAAGTTCGGTATTTTTCCTTACAACTATGTCACATAATATGATGCCACGTGAAGGTTTTATATTGTTCGGATCATTTTTGAATTTCTTATGCATGTTTCCAAATTTTCCTATTTCAAACTATTGTTAAAATGACGGACATAAAGATAGGAGATGATCCTTGCTAAAATTGTATTGGATCTCTAAAAAAACATCATATTATGAATCTAAAAATTATTTTTTCAAAAAATCACGAGCATCAGATCATGCACGTGTGGTTCAAACCGGACCACTTCCTACCGATTCGGCAGACATTTATCTTTTTCATCAGGGGTGAACGAAAAGGTTTTTGAACCCCCGATTGAGACATTGTTCATGTAAGGTGGTCTAGTATTTTTGAAAAATGGGGGTGGTAGCATTTTTGAATTGAACAATTGGTGTTGCTTCATAAAACGCCCCGATTTTGGCACTCCGAAAATGGAAAATGGATTTTCCGTGCGACAAAAGGAAAACTTTCTCCTGCAACATTGTTCGCCATCCCAAAATGCACATGCATGCACAATATGGGCACATTATCAGAAACTATGTCACCATTCTGGCCATAACATTCATCGTTTGGCTTGAAAGCCATGAAACCTCGTACATGATAGGTCATTTCTGTGAAGATTTTTTCGAGGTGCAATCAGTATACCAAGTTTGGTAGTTTTCCTTGCAACTATGTAACATAATATGACGCCACGTGAAGGTTTTACATTATTCGGACCGTTTTTCAATTTTCTTATGCCTGTTTTAAACTATAGTCAAAACGGCGAGTATGAAGGTTCTTAGCTAGGGGATGAGCCTCACTAAACTTGCATTGGATCTCTGATAAAATAGCATATTATGAATCTAAAAATGATTTTTGCAAAAAATTATGAGCATCAGATAATGTACCCGTAGTTCAACTCGGACCCACTTCGTATCGATTCGGCAGGTTTTTGTTTTTTTCACCAGGGGTGGATGGAAAGGTTTGAGCTCTCCTGGTTGGGACATTTTCCATGTAAATTTGTCTAGTATTTAAAAAAATGGGGAGGTAGTATTTTAAAACTTCCATTTGGTGGTTGCTTCACATTTGGTGGTCTAGTATTTTAGAAAAAAGATGTTTTGTGAACCGACCAATCAAAGCACAGGAAACGGCCTCCCACGGATCATTCTTATTGGACTAATCTGGCCCGTTTAGTTCCGATCCAACGCCTGACTGCTCACCGAAGAAACACACCGCTATCCACCCACATCCCACCGCGCCCGCAGCTTCACCAACTCCCAGATCCGCCGCCACCACCTACCTCCTCTCGCGGACAGGCAACCCTAACCTCCAGATCGCCATCGCCTCCCCTCGCGCCGCCTCCATGCACTACCGATCTCCATCGCCTCCCTGCTCGCGAACACACACCTACCTCGGCCTAACCAGCAATTCATCCCATCGCCACGATCCTAATCCCCACCCAACCGTCGTTCACCCACGCACTTCCCAACCCCGTTCCTCTCGTTCTTCAGATCCACCATCGCCATTCCCTCCCGAGCAATCTGACCTAACATCTCTCCCCAAGCGATATCGCTGGCGCTCCTGAGGAGGCGACCGCCCCGGCTCCCTCACCAATAGTGTAGCCCACCCTACCAAGAGGGCCTCTCCACCCCTCTCCTCCGCGGCCGATGCAAGCATAGGAGGAGCCGCTGCGGCCGGTGCTTCCTCCCGCTGATCGGAGCACATGCTCCCTCCCTACATAACTGTTATTACCTTCGCAAGTGAAGAATCCTTCACTGCCATGCCCGTCCCCAAGACCCCAACATCTAGCGAAGGTTCGGCCTGAAGAGGACGCCACAACCTCTATTTGCAACCGGTTGCGTGACATCGTCGACCTCAAGTACATGTCCACGATCTCCTTCTGGCTGCTTCGACCTCCTACAAATCCCCAACCAAGGTAAGGGCCTCGATCTGTAGCCTCACCTTCACTGTTTTTTCTTAATCTAGAGCAGCGAGAGATCAAAAAGGGTACATCAAACTCGATGCTAGTAATTATTTTAAGTGGCTTGAATGCTTTATTGTCAAATTGCAGTATGCTAGTGTCTGCATCCCACTTTATTTAGTTTTGACATGATGAACATTACACTTTATATATCTTGGGTTGTTGAGGAGTTGAGCATCTAGTACATGATGAAAAAATAGTACCAGTAGCAGTAAGCTAGCAGTTGAGTGTTGTGTCTCTAAACTTTTTGCAAATGTATCTACAGATTTATCATTTTTTACTTGCAAGCAACCCGCTAGATGGAGCTAAGGCCCTTCTTTGTTCTTGATGTAATCTATCTTATCATAATTACTGCTATGGAACTTGTTCATTACTTACGTCTTGGATGTATCGAGACATGTTTTTATAGAAGAAATCTAGGATGTAGCGGTAATATTCAGATCTGTTTTGCATGGTTGGTTGAAGAAGGTAATCCCGATAGTGGTGGTGTGGTGGTTATGCAAGCCGGTACGAAAGGGAGGGCCTGGGTGCGTCTTGGATGGGGCCGAGCTTTTCCTTTAGATTCTTGTTCATGCGGGAACAAGAGAAAGCTTGATGTAAAACCATCTCCTGGTAGTATTGGCTTGGGCCCCTGATGTGATGATAATATGGAACAGTAATCATTATAATGCTGCAATATAAACTTTATCCTAGTATTGCACAAAGTTACGCCAAATGCTATATCTCATGCTATGGTAGGCGCTATATAATCTGGAACAGTAAAGTGATGTTTCTATTTTGGTTATGATAGAGTAATGCCTCAACTTAATATTTTTGAAAACCTTGAGCTACTATGTATGCCAATCCTACTAAGTTTCATTTGTTTTTCTAGAGTTTTAGGAAATGGCATATTGTAATTTGCCAAAACAATTGTGTATGAATGCATATAAACATTAGCTTGCTTATATATTGTTGTATAAGAAAATATAAATGCATTAATACTTTTTTTATAATGTACAGACCAAGTAGGTGTGATGATTTAGCTATGTCGATGCCTGCATGCTCACAGCCACAAGCAGTAGATGGAGTCATCAACAACCAGATGCACCATGTATAGTTTGGTTATCTAGATAATATGATGCAGACACCTTCTTCTCCCATGCATGAATACATGTGTTTTCTCACTATTATGTCTCATGCTGATTGGTAAATAGACAATAGCTTCCACTTAAGTAACCACAAATTTTGACTGGAGAAATAAAGTTCTAATAAGCTATTGTGGCAGTTTCTATTCTTAATGATTCAACTTGTGAAAGTTTCATGGTGGTTGCTAGTATTTCTATGATCAATTTGGTGCTCCAGGCCCTTGAATACTTATTTTGATTACTGAGCTTTTCTAACTTTGCTAGATGCATACTTTCATTGTCTCATGTGTACTTATCGACCACATCCTCTTTGGCTAGGTCTTCCTCAAAAGACGCCGATGGAAAAGTACCTGCAATGACCATCGACAACCATGATGTGTATCATATCTTCAACTACATCCCCATCCACAGCATCTCAGGTATCTACTTGTCGAATAAATATGGGCATGTTGATATATGGTCTTAGTCTTGAGTAGTTCGTTTGGTAAGATAAACAGACTTGCACTTGTTGGATAAATGTATGTACATATGGGCACCAGAAATTGTGCATTTCTCTATATTTACCTGGGTACCAGAAAATTTGCTCAGCTTTATCATCCATAAATATACAATTAATGTTTTCAAAGACTTTGTCACTTATACTTCTGTTGATATGTTGAAATCCAACAGCAACATGGAGAGCTACATCCCTCTATATTACTATATGGTGATGAATGTTGCTCCAGGTTATTAGTTTCGTGAAATAGTAAAATGATTCTTGCACTTTATTTTGATTTGAATGGAAATTATGGACACTAGTTTGTAGCAAATATATGTCTCTTTATATAATATACGTTCTAATTTAACAGAGTGATGACCTCCTTTTCTCATCCTAGGCTGGCAACATTTGAATGGGCGTCTCCCTTTTGATGCATTTATCAAGGGCTTCAGTATGAAGAAGACCATAGAAAATAATTGTAGCATTCTCCAACAAAGTGTTGTATCTCGTTGACCTAGTTATTCTGATATTAGTAGCCAAATACCTGATTTGTATTGTACATGATTGTAATGTACCTTAGAAAATATTGCTTTCTTTCCAACTGACAACCATGATTGTAATATATATGATTGTAATGTATTCCTGGGTTATGTATGATTATAATATACTAAATGTGATTTTTGCTATGCTTACTGAAATATTGATTATTTAATGCTTATACTTTAGAAATGAACCAAATGTTAGTTGGGCTGTAAAAAGGCCATGGCCCAGAAAATATTGGACTAGAGCGGTGAGCAATATTTCACAAAAACTATTGAAATAAAAAGATCTAGGAGCTAAAAAGGACTTACCCATGAAAATAAAAGGGCCAAAATATTGGGCTTGGCCCAAGCAGCAAACTAGAGATGTCAAGAAGCAATTAATGGACTGAATTTTGGGCTTGGCCCATGTAAACTATTGTAATGGACCGGGTTGATTTTGTGCCACGTAGGGTCAGCCACGTAGGACATGACCTGGCGAGGTTAGTTTGCCCGTGACGATATTTGATCGTCATAATGGTTATGACGATCCAATATCGTCATAGACGGTTATGACGATTTCGCAGAGAACTTCGTTATAGTTCATTTGCGACACTCAGCTTTCGATGATCTCAAAATCGTCATAGAATTGTCATAAACGGACTACTATGAAGATTCTGTGATAAAAATGGAGGGGCATATATAGTCAGATTCCTTGTAGTGTTTGATTGACTAAAAATGTGATCTAAACACGGAGAAAGATGGCTATTTTCAGAGCCATCAACTTACCCAAAGCTCAAACCTTGCTCATCCTAGGGCAAGAAAACAACAAAATCGTAAAGAACTCAACGTTTAAACTGAAATAATGGGAAGATGAAATCACTTACGCTCGCTAGTCATATGCATCTAGCACTTCTTCCATTTGAAAAGCTCATCAAAGTTAGGGAGGTTCCAAGACTACTATACAAGCTTAGATAACTCAAAACAATCAAAGTAGAGTTTGATATAAGTATAAACAACTAGAAGTGTAACAATTATTCTAATTCCTCTAGTTATCTCTCAGCTTACCAAGGAACACTAGAATATTTCATAATAGCAAAATTAAGTAAGAGAGATCATGTCCTAAGGAGCATAACATTGAAGTGTCTTATTGATGACCACATCAATAAATCAAGACTATCAAAACACTAATGTTCCATTCATTATCCTTCAAGAAAATTCATAGAGTAGTAACGAGACCATGCCAAAGACTGTTTTGTGTGAATCTTTATTTTTAAAAGGTAATTCTCAACAAGGATCATTGAGTGATTCCTTTAGAAATGGTTTGCATGGCCTTCAAGAGTACTAATACTTTTGCCCATTACGGTAATAGGTGCTACCCATGTCATCAACTCATAGCCGAAATCAGGGTTTGTACCATTAATCGTTCGTTGGCCAGCGGAGTTGTTGGCATACAAAGGTGTGTATCAAAACATATAAACCTTTAAACAGTATCACATTTTTATCCACAAGGTTTAGCTTTGACATGAATCACAATTACCACTAGACTTTATTTCGATCAAACAACTCCTTTTCAAGAGTGCCATCAAGTTTATCAAAACATGTATGGGGTTAAGTATCCTCAATGGTAAACTCTTAAGACAATCACTCATCAAACAAGTCATAAATTGGAGACTTTGTCTTGTTGTACTTGTTTGGAAATATTATTTCCAAGGCAAGACTTGGTTAACTACAACAACTGGAGTAAAATCTTCCATAACTAATTACTCATAAAAATAAAAATCTTTACTCTAACTATTTTGAATTACTCCCACTAGCATAGCATCTTAACAAATCAACTAACTAGGATCAACATTTCAAAATTCTAAAGTGGGTGATATAGGACATACCTCCCATGAGTGACTTCATATATCTCTTCCTTATGGGGATGTGTTCCTTCAAAACTCAAATCAAATCACTCTCATAATAATATTTAAGCAAAGAGGCAATAGGAAAATCCAATTTCACGAAAAAGGATAAAAGGGGAAATATTTTTGTATTTTTTGAGGATGGGGTTTAAAGAATTGAAAAACGGCAAAGTGTTGGAATAAACCAATATGAGTGTTTCAAAGCTACGGAGCTATAGTACAACCTCATTATTACATAAATATAAATGTCAGGGGACACATCCCCAATCTTAGGCTTTTGCAATACCTTTTGGTGCTGATTGTGGTGGTGGTGGATAATCTCCTAAGTTCCATTGGCTGCTCGAATTTGTGAACTAGGTTGAGAGGTTGGTGGTAGCATCTCAAAGGTTGATGGAGAGGTTGCTCATGTTTTGAATGCTTCCTTTGAGCGAATAGATATCTTCATAGGTGGTGTAGTAATTTGGTGGTTGCTGCTCTTATTCGGGGCCTTCTTGTTCTACTTCTTCATCTTCTCCTTCTTCATCCACGAGTTCTTCTTGTTGGGGTAGACTTTCTTCAACCTACTCGTCAAAACAAAAATGTCCATCCTTGATAGAGAACAAACCATTTGGCAAAGGAGCTGGGATCATGTGATCGGCTCCAGGTATATCAAGAAAGTATCTACCATTATATTTAGAAACCATACCACAAGCTTTGAGAGTATCAAAACCGAGATGGCGAACACTTGCCAACAATTGGATATTACCTAGGTTGACATTAAGTGCATGAGCAAGAACGGTGACAAGTCATCCTCCACACATGGGACCATGGGCTTGAAGAGATTGATGATTAAGATAAAACATGAGAAGGGCGCTTAAATTTGGCATCAAGTTATAGTTTGGAATAGCAGCTCTTCCGAGGACAATCATGTCCTCCTCATTAATTCTAGTAAACTCAACGCGTGCCTGCAAAGTGTTAGCAATAACATAGAACAAATAACAAATATCGGGATGATCAATTTGGTTTCCCTTGGATATGTTTCCATGGATTATCATATAATTAAAGTACTCCGAGGGTGTAGGGTCAAGAACAAAGTTAGTGGAGCGTATGTTGGTGGTGTTGTTGACAAACCCAAAGTAATGAGCCCATTTGTCGAGTGTCAAGGTATACTCACGATTCATGAGGTGGAAGGTAATACGATCACCTCCTAGGCTATGTTCCTCTAAGCAGTAGTACGGATTCACCATATACATCAAGGTGCTGAGAAACTCAAGTGTCAAGCGGCGATATATGGCGGCATCCTGAAAAACAAAGTGATACAAACATTTTTGCAAAGTAAATCGAAGTCATGACGAATTCCTAGTTGGTTAAGGATATAAAGACATGCCCACTTGGTGGACTTGATTTCTTGGCTCTTGAGATGGTTGAAACGAGTGAGCACAAACTCCTCGGTGACCTTGATGCTAAATAACTTGGGGGTTAGCACATCAACAGGTGGTGTGGCTTGTTCCATAGCCACTGCACGTGTATGGCTCATTGTGATGATCTAAAAATAAAATTAAAGCGAATTTAAAATTGATCCAATAGAAACATAGCATAAGTAATACTCTAGACTTCTTACAAAATAAACTACTCTAAAAACAAAACTAAGCATGCTCATAATCAAGGTTAGCTCAAGAACAAGACCTAAGTCTAGATTGATAATGGTGGAAGATTGAGCAAGGTTTTGATGCAAATAATTTGGGGATCAGAGGAGAAACATACCTTTGATCGATTGGGTGCCAGGAAACAAATAAAGAACAAGTAGAATTGAAGATCCAACGGAGGCAGTTTGGAGTTTAGAGGAAGAAGAGAGAGAAATAGTGATTTTAGGTTTAGGTTTACCTCCTTCCTAGGGTTAAAACGGCCGAGTAGGTGGTAAAGGCGGGCGGTACGGCCAGAGCCCGCCCGTACTACAAGTCGTTCAAGGCTCAGAACATTTGCTTCAAACTTGATATTTTTCTTAGGGTACGGTATGGGTGGGCGGTATGGTCGCCTCCGGTCGTACGGCTGGCCGTTAAACACTCTGTAACCTATAGCAAAAATCAAAGATTGCATTATTTTGTGTCGAGATGTGGTATAGGCGGACGGTACGGCCGGGTCCGGTCGTACCGCTGGTCGTTAAGTGCCCGATGAGATTTAGAAACTTGAAAATTTCAGTTATAAGCCTCATACGCCTTTGCATACTAAAATAACAAAAGAATGACAACAAACATACTTCATCAAAAACTACAGTACCTTATGGCCATGTGTTAGTGAATATCATAGAGTGAGGATTACCTTGATTTCTTGTCCTATCTTCAAAGGACTTTCTTGAACACTCTTTATTAAAAACAAAAAACAAAACAAAAAACAGAAATAACACAATATTAAATCTTTAGTTCACATGGGTTGCCTCCCATGAAGAACTTATAGATAAGGTCAATTAGCTTGACCAAGATGGTGCTTATTTAGGCTTTGCAAGTGGGACACCCACTCCAAAGTAATTAGCTTTTAAAGTGAATTAATCAAATATTTAATGGTTCTTAGGAATGGACTACCTAGAATTATAGGTGTTATGGGATCTCAGGGATGTCTACTATAACAAGATCAATAAGAGCAGGACATCCCTTAATTTCAACAACTATGTTTTCTTTTATCCCAACAATGTGTTTATAAGTTGAATAAGCAAGACAGAGTCTCATTTTAGAAGTTGTAAATGTCCCTAAGTTTAGCTTATTGAATAGACTCTTATAAGTTGTTGAAACGCTTGCACCAAGATCACAAAGAGTAGCGATCTCATTAACTCCTATTTTAATTTTAATTGTGGGCTAAAAAATATCATCTAGCTTAGCTGGAACTTTATCAGCTAGCTTCTTATATTCCATCTCTACCTCATGAACCTTAGATGCTACCTCTTTTATAAATTGTTGGGATGTAGCATCGTTACCTTGTTCTACACCGGGATTCATCACAGTGATCATCTTTAGTAGATCTTCCACGGTATAATATGGTGATGGAGCATTGCTATAATCTAGCTCTTCATACTTCTCATCTATATTTTCTAACCTCATCATCTTGAGGTCTTCCACCGGGTTTGGCTCGGGCTTTCCAGGGAATTTTTCAAGTATGAGAGCTTGACTCTCAGCTACCTTGCCCAATTATGCCTCCATGGTATTGGTTCTTTCCTGTAGAGCCTGCACATCATTTCTAATTGCAATGGCTTGGTTAGATAATTTTCCAATACTATTTTCATGCTTCTCCATAATTTTAATAAGCATATTATTTTTCTTCATCTCATCTTGCATAAAATTTCTAATAGTATTTTCAAAAGAGAGATTGCCATGATTTACTCCACTATGATTGTCATAATTGCTATTATGTGGAGCATGTGCAGGATTAGAATATTGTTTTTGAAAATTTGAGCCAAAGTTTTGACTCTTCCATGCAGGATTATAAGGATTACAAGCTATAAAATTTACTTCATTAGCATCGGTAGTGATAGCATTAATTTGGGTATGTTCCTTAGCCTTCACAATATTGAGTAACTCATATATGTTTGTAGTAATCTCTTAATTATGTTCCTCGATGACTGAATTCATCCTTTTTGAGGATCTCTCTACATGCCATTGGGCATGGTTGTTTTGAATATCGTCAAGTAGTTGTTTTGCAACATTCACTTGCTTTCCCATGATGGTTCCTCCTACTGCGGTATCTATCATAGACTTATACATTGGGTTAAGACCATTATAAAATAAGTGTAATATAATCCATTCTTCCATCCCGTGACTAGGACAGTTCATTACGGCTTATTTCATTCTTTTCCAAGCAAGCGCTAGTGGCTCAGGGTCTTCTTGTCTAAAGTTGGTAATGTTGGATCTTAGCTACATAGTCTTAGCTGGAGGTAAAAATTTAGTCATAAAAAGATTAGTGCATTCCTCCCAAGATGTAATAGTGCCTTTAGGCAAAGCTAGCAACTAGTCCATAGCCTTTCCTCTTAAAGAGAAAGGAAATAAACGTAATTTAATCGCATTGGGGTCAACATCTTTAATGCGTATCATGTCGCAAATTTTAGAAGAAGTATTAAAGTGCAAACCTGAGTCCTTAGTAGATGAGCCTCCAAATTGGTTCTATTGAACCAAACTCAAAAGGTTAGGCTTAATTTCATAAGTTTCTGCATCAACAGCGGGTTGAGTAATAGGTGCACGAATAAAATCATAAGTCGGAGTAGCATACTCCCTAAGTTTCTTCTGAGCCATGGCACTTTTCTTTTTGGTATTTTGGAATAAGAGAAACAAATAAACAAGTAACTATATTTTTTGGGTTTTCAATAGATAACAAAAATTAAAATAATAACAAGAAATAAACTAAAAACAAAAATTAAAATAAGGTCTCTAGTGACCTCACCCGGATAGCAAATTGCTTCTCCGACAACTATGCCAGAAAAGGGGTTGATACCTTTAATCTGGATTTACGAATGCAGTATTGTAACTTTTTCCCTAGTAGACCTAGGTTTAACTGAACCTTGGGAAACAATGCTAAATGGAAATGAAATGAGATATGTCTACAAGACTTGTTTGTTCATTTTACCTTCATTTACTAGAGCTTTCTAGTTTACTTTCAAATGTTGGTTGTTGAAATGGATGGAGATAGGCCAGGGAGATTCACCTGCAGCTGCACATCATATGGGATAAAGATAGTAATACACATATTCATGTGTAATGATTTAACAAAGGTAAAATTTGTAGGCAACACATCCTAATATATCGAGACACATCCTAAAGTGAGATAGTAATACACATATTCATCTGTTGTATCTTGGGTACCTACAAGTCCATAGATCGAGACAAGAGACAAAGATACAAATCTCTATTCAATGAATACACAATATACTCCCATGAATTAGACACACATGATCGATGCGAGGTTTCACCCCAACCCATATCCTATGAGGACTACTCGTTCATAACAATAAGATCAAGGATAGAAAACATTGTGTAAAATACTTAGATTGAAATGAAATATTCTTACAATGGTGATTGAATCACAAGGATATCACAAGTATAAGATAATGGCCATGGCTATGGAGAGGATGGAGGATGGAGAGTATGAACTATGGTTGTGGATATCCTTCGGTGGTGGTGTGATGCAATCTAAGAATGGCAGCCCTCTGTGCGGCGGCTAGGACCTCAAAATATATAGGTGCCTTCACGAAAGTTGTAGGGTTTGACTTGACGGATCCACTGCCACCTGGTATGGGGAGTCGTACGGGCGGACCTTGCCGGTACCATTGGTTGTTAAGCCTTCTGGAGGTTGGATTTTGACCCTGGTGTTCTTGGTTGTGTAGGCAACCACATAATCTTCATTAATAGATCCTGATTTCATCTTAAAAGTGTGATTTCCTACACAACACAATTTAAAATAAAGGATTGCACATATTTGCAATAATTAGTCATTAGTAGAAAGGCTAGAGAGATTCTTAATCATTTGTTTGACTAAAAAAGCGATTTAAATATGGAGGAAGATGGCTATTTTCACAGCCATCAAGCTCCATGTTTCCACAATGAAAACTTCCATGAATAGTTTCTTTGTCCACCTAGCTCACCCTGATTCTATAATCTGCAATCTATCCCCCTGGCTTGTCCACCCAATGCCTAGTGTCAGTTAGCGTTAAGCACTAAAGGATAAGTTAAACAACAAATGTGATATTGTTTCTTCAGTATTGATATGACACAATACCACAACTAAAGTAGTGATATTGTTATAATGTCTCCTCTTTAGAATATATTTGGTATTTAGTCTAGGCTTTTCTATTTTCGTGCCCTCCGTTTGTTAGTTGTACTCAGTTTTCCCTAGCCACTTAGTTTTTCCTCACTTTTTCCCACCTCCTTGTACAAAACTCTCACCTGGTCTGAAACTCGCCGTCCGTCAGCCTTGTCGTTACGTGCTGACAAGTGGGGCCGCGTTTAGTCGGGTCCTGTAGTGGACCCTTTCCGTTACGTGCTGACGAGTAGGGTCGTGTTCTATCGGGTTCCGTAGTGTACCCTTGCCGTTACATGCTGACAAGTGGGGCTGCGTTCAATCGATTCCTGTAGTGAACACCTCTCTCAACTTATCTAGATCAGCATCGGACCCACAACTTATCCACGTGAGTGTCGAACCCATAGCTTATCCACGTGAGCGCCGGACCCACAACTTATCCAGGTTGGCATTGCAAGATGGGACCCCGAGCTAGCCTCGCGCCCGTGCCCATGCCGTTGCTTCATTTTCATATAGTGAAATGTAATACATATACGAAAATTATACACCTTTGAATTCTTTTAAATTGCAGTTAGGACATGATGTTGTGCTAATAAAATCCTAATCATTTATCATTTCCATGGAGTGAAATATAATGCATAAACTTGCGTATACAAAAATTATACACCTTTGAACTCTTTGAAATCGCACTTAATACGTGATAATGTCGTGCTAAGAAAATCTTGAGAGATTGTCATTTTCATAGAGTGGAACGTAATGCACAAACTTGCATATGCGAAAATTATAAACCTTTGAACACTTTTAAATCGCATTTAATATGTGATAATGATGTGCTAACAAAATTTTGAGAGATTATTATTTCTCCCCCATTTTCATAGAGTGGAATGTAATGCATAAACTTGCATATGCGAAAATTATAAACCTTTGAACACTTTTAAATCGCACTTAATACGTGATAATGATATGGTAACAAAATTTTGAGATATTACTATTTTCTCCCCCATTTTCATAGAGTGGAATGTAATGCATAAACTTGCATATACGAAGTTTATACACCTTTGAACTCTTTGAAATCGCACTTAATACGTCATAATGTTGTGCTAAGAAAATCTTGAGAGATTATCATTTTCATGGAGTGAAATATAATGCATAAACTTGCATATATAAAAATTATAAACCTTTGAACTCTTTGAAATCGCACTTAATACGTGATAATGATGTGCTAACAAAATCTTGATAGATTATCATTTTCATATAGTGGAATGTAATACATAAACTGGAATATACAAAAATTATACACCTTTGGACTCTTTGAAATTATACTTAGGTCATGATAATGTTGTGCTAATAAAATCCTGATCATTTATCATTTCCATAGAGTGAAATATAATGCATAAACTTACGTATACGAAAATTTTAAACCTTTGAACACTGTGAAATCGCACTTAATAACGAGATAATGATGTGCTAGCAAAATTTTGAGAGATTATCATTTTCTCCCCCCATTTTCATAGAGTGGAATGTAATGCATAAACTTGCATATACAAAAATTATACACATTTGAACTCTTTAAAATCGCACTTCATACGTGATAATATTGTGCTAAGAAAATCTTGAGAGATTATCATTTTCATAGAGTGGAATGTAAAGCACAAATTATACACCTTCGAACATGTTCCCTTCAAATTATATTCAAGTTCATTTGTTTATGGAGTTAAAGTACCGGTGGCATACTCGTTATTTTGCATGGATAGAGGGGTGCCCCGTGAAAGATATAGGGGTTATCCTGTCTGTTAGATCACAGAGGATCAATGGTTGGTGGGCACGATCCGTGTGACAACTGTCTCGACCAATTAGAGTGTAGCAGCGAATATGAGCACAGGTGCGAGAGATTGATACAAAGAGAGGGGAAAACTGAGTAGCACTTAAAAACCAAGGGAAAAACTGAGTAGAACTTAAAAACCAAGGGCAAGACTGACAAAGGGATTCAAATAGAAAATTGAAACAGATTTAAAAAATGGAAAATGCGTCTTTTATACAATAAAATATAGCTTGGCATGCATCAAACTATTTGCAATTCAAATATACACCAGTTTGATAATTATTGTCTCATTCAGTCAAACTATGTTTTGGGGAGGGATGTTTTGGGAAGAGGCTTGAGTAGAAAGTCATGAACCTTCATAGATAGTAGCTGATTTGAGAAGTGGTGATTTGGGTTAAAACTTGGTTTATATACATTTCTTATGTTGGCAGGTCACATAATAAGTCTCCCTAGGTAGATGCCACTATGTTTTGCTCTTTTTGAATTTGTTGTGCATAAAATGACTCAATTAGCTAGCTAAAACCTATTCGTTGACTCTATGTTGACCAGCCATCGGAGGGTAAAACTGATTAGATTGCACACGACAGTGTTAGTACTCGAGGGCAAAACTGAGTACGACCAAACTACCAGTATTACACTCAAGGGAAAAACTGAGTACAACTAAGTCGTCAAGGTTAGACACGAGGGAAAAAACGTGACTCGCGGTACGCGTGTGCGATGCACGAGGCGGTAGCGGACACGTGTGGCCATGAACTGTGTAGTAGCGTACGCGGTTACGCGGTGCATGGTAGTGCAACGAAACGTCGCTTCCCTTCTTATTTAAAAGAGTCATTCCCACTCTCACTCATCACTCACTCGTTCACTCAACCGTCTTCACGGTCCCATCACCTTCTGTAAACCCCCAAGAAAACCCCAACCATGCCGGCGGTGGAGAAGAACGACACGGTGGCCATCGACGCCTCCAAGGCTGCCAGCGAGGAGGCCCCCGTTCCCGTATAGCCCCCGTCCCCGTCCCCGCATCCACCGTAGCCGCCGGCGAGGAGGCCCCCGTCAGTCTCGGGCAGATCCCGCTCGGCTAGGACCCCTACGAGGATGTTGATTACATAAGGCCGAAGAACCCTACGACACCAGCATCACCGACCCATGGTCGGAGGTAACCAGGGTTTTCTCCCCTTCCCTTGTTCTTCCCCCGTTCCCATCATTGGATGCTAGATCATATGTTATTAGGGCTCGGCTGTTCATATTTTTAGAGTAGCTAATCCTCTTGTGTTAGATCTCGTATTTCGATGAATCCCCCTGTTCATATTTGAACCCCCCTGTTCGTAGTTGGAATCAGTATTCAATTTGGTTTGAGATTTGGGGAATAATCAGGATATCTCAATCGGTTAATTTATGCAAATAATCAATCCCGATAATCAAAGTATCTCAATCAGGTCCTTATTGCACTCTACTGTTTTTTTCCAATAGGAGGATAGTACGACGTCTGCAATGACGACGAGTCCAAGGACACCAAGACTTGTCATGTGCTGAGGAGGCTGAAGTCCGGCCAGTACAACAACTTCTTTGTCGGCAACGTGTACAGGTGTCCCTTCTGCCCCACCAGGAGGCTCCACGCCACGGACTTCAACTCCCTCATGAAGCATGCCGAGAATGTGAGGACCTGCGGAGAGTCCGTGAACATCCACGGCTTTATAGCCAAGCACCAGGCGCTCGGTCTTCACCTTCGCAACCTCTAGAAGGTGGCTATCGAGGAGGGTCGCATGCCCCCGATCAAGCCTAAGGCGCCCAAGGTCAAGGGACTGGGCAGCAGGAAGTGAAGGAGGCGCCAGAGGGAGGGGGCAAAGGCCCTCCTGGTAGAGGCCATGAGGGGCCACTGATCTGTTGTTGCTACTGTTGTAAAGCAGCTTCTTTTGTCTTGTCTATGTTGAACTTGTCCGTTGCTGCTGCCGAGTAGCCTAATTGTCGAACCTTGTTAAGTACCGTACTATATAACCTATATTACCTTCTTTATCTACATCTGCTCTTTTTACTGAATTTATTTATGGTGCTGGTTAGTTTTTTTGCTCAAGATTTGCTACCTGATTGGGGAAAAACAAGGGCAAAAGGAACAATGAATAAAGAGAGAAGCTGCTCTAGGTTCGCTACCTTTTTGGGCAAAAAAACAACACAACTGTTAGCGAGAGAGAGGGGAAAAGGCACTCTTAAAAAGTCTAATCATAAAAATAACAAAAAAAAACTTCCAATTTAGGCGACAAGATGTACGTAACCGCCAAACGCGCCCCACATGGTCCTACACCACGTCCCCCATAATCAGCGAGAGATGGGTGGTTGGTCTGCTATGTATCCTAGCCCCACCTGTCAGCATGTAACGGTCGAGGCGACGTAACGTAATGCTCAACGCACGACCTACCCCAACGCGGTCCCACCAGTCAGCATGTAACGGTCAAGCCTTTGACCTGGCGGCATCCCCCGTCCGAGCGCATGTGAGAGTTTCGGAATGGAGGGAGGGCAAAAGTGAGAAAAAACTAAGCAACCGGGAAAAGTGAGTACAACTAACGAACCAGGGGCACAAAAATAGAAATCCCTTTAGTCTATCTAACAATAGAAGCCAATATAAGAATTTCAATTTGGATGTACATTTTCTTTTCCATGACCATTTGAAGGAAATCTGTGGTTGGATGTTTCTGAAGTAGAACAGAAGACTTTAATAAATTAAATCATTTTGATTTTATTTACTTAGGAAAAAGAATATTTTTTGAAGAAAATACTTTCTTTTAGAGTTATATATATTCACATTAAGTTATTATCTTAAAAGTGTAGAACTAAATCCTTATTTAGGAACATTGTTTCAAGAATATTTTTAACTTTACTTTTTATGAGATCTTCTTTCACTTTAAATGGTATAGTTAGTGTTTCCTATTTGAAATGGAGAATTTACTTTCCCCTTTTATATGTAGGCATGATAATTTTAATTCTCTTAGTATTTGGTTTTAGGACATAAGAGTTGGAAGATAAATTGTGTATTATTATTCTTAAGTGATTCATATCATTTCCAAGGTATTTTTATTAAGAACTACAATTTTAGATTGAAATATGCCCTAGGGGAAATAATAAAGTTGTTATTATTCATATTTCCTTATTCATGATATTGTTAACTATCCATGCTATAATTGTATGTATTGGAAAATAAATACATGTGTGGATAAGTAAACAACACAGAGTCCCTAGTAAGTCTCTCACTACTAGTTCGTTAGTCAAGCGATGGTTAAGGTTTCCTATCCATGGACATGATGTCACTTGTTAACGGTATCACATCATTAGAAGAATGGTGTGATGGACATACCCAAATAATAAGCATAGGTTATGATCACATTGTTTAGTTTGTTTGCTATCGCTTTCTAAATATGTCAAGTATAGTTTCCTCAGAACATGAGATCATGTTACTCCCGGGCATTGGAGGAATACCTTGTGGACATCAAACATCACTCCATAACTGGGCGATCATAAAGGTGGCTTTCATATATCTCCAATGGTGTATGCTGGGTTGCGTGAATCAAGATTGAGATTTGTTCCTCCGTATGACGAAGTGTAAGATATCTTCGGGACCTCTCATTAGTATAGCATCAAAGATGTTAATGACTAATTTTGTTAGTCACATGGATCCTATACCATGGTACGAGTTAAGATAACTTGGCGGTAACGAGATTGAAATAGGTATTGTGATACCGATGACCAAATCTCGGGCAAGTAACATCGATACAAAAAGGAATAGTATAGCAGATTGTTTGAATCTTTGACATTATGGTTCAACCGAAAAGAACTTAGTTGAATGTGTAGGAACAACTATGGGCATCCCAGTCCCGCTAATGGTTATTGATCGGAGAGGTGTCTCGATCATATCCTCATATTCTCAAACCTATCGGGTCACATACTTAACCTTCGTTGTCGCTAGTCTTTGTTGAGAATATGTATAGTGGAAATCAAATATTTTTTCGAAGTATTGGATGAGATCCTTCTTTAGAATGGTACGAAGGTAGAGAATTATATATGGCACTTCATGTTTTAGGGTTTCTGGAAAGTTTGGAATATTTCTATGCGATCGAAGGTACTAGAAGATTCCTAAAGGGTCCATGGTAGGGCCCACCTGCGAGGTGGGTCCACATGGGCCCATGTGGGGGCACCCTGGCCCTAGTGGGCTAGGGAGCCATGCTCACAAAGCCCATGTGGCCAACCTGCCAATTCTGAACCATAATATGGAAGGTGTGTGTGGGAGGAGGACTCCCCCTCACTTGGCCGACGGCCCTAGCAAGGGCTTGGAGGAGGGGCAACTTGTAACACCCTGGCCTCTCTAGACCGGTGGTTATCACTCCTGGCAGCTTAGTAGGATCTCTAGACTGGCCTCGTAGACCAACACTTGTCTTTTCTGCGCACTTTGTCCTCACTCGTGCGCACCCGAGAATAACTTCCCGGCCGGTCACTCATCCTTAGATTGCTTTGGGCCAAGCATGCTTAACCTCATAGTTCTTTTTAGATGAGCTTCAGGAAAACAAGTTGCAAGTTGTTGGTATGAGTATCCTATAAATCCTATTAATACATGTGCTAGGATCTCACATGCACCCACTCTTAGAAGATCGATGCCCTCGTTAATCAACCATAAGCCAGAAACATCCCCTCTTAACACACGTGTGTGCGTCCGTGGCAACACATGTGACATATCGTGTCCACTCTAGGCCACACGCACCATGCTCAACATGTATGCACAACTAACCCACACACACCCATGTAACCCTGAGTATCGGCTCTGATACCACGTGTAACACCCTAGCCTCTCCGGACCGGCGGCTGTCACCCCTGGCAGCTTACTAGGATCTCTAGACTGGCCACACAGACCAACCCTTGTCTGTTCTGTGCACTTTTTCCTCACTCGTGAGTGCCTAGGAACAAATTTCCAGTCGGTCACCTATCCTTAGATTGCTCTAGACCAAGCATGCTTAACCTTAGAGTTCTTTTTAGATGCGCTTTAAAAAAAGAAGTTGCAACTTGTTTGTCTATATATTCTATCAATATTATTAAGCCATGCACCAAGATCTCACACAACCCCTCACCCCGCCTCCTATATAAAGCGGAGCAGGGGCAGGGGCTAGCGCACCCTTCCCCCTGCCGCCTCCCTCTCTCTGCTCGTGTTGTTTCTCCTCCCCTAGATTGGATCGGGCGAAGCCTTGCAGGAATCCTTCTCCACCATAGTATGCACTAACGTTGTGATGCCCGACTCTCATGGAGATCTTCTCATGATCTCATGGGATTAAGAAGGAGGATATGACACCGGAGTGGAACGTGTGGATACAATGTAGGTGTTGTCCGTTCGGTACACAGATCTAGAAGGTCAAGATATACTATGGTTTGAACCGTCGTAGGTGAATGGCTACATCATCCACGATATCTAGAGCGTTAACCACTTGTGTTTTTCGAGGGTAAGTATATCTGATATATTCAACTTGTTACTTTCATCTAGTATATTATATCTTGCAGGGTTCTCTCTTGATATTCCGTATGATTTTTTATTTTCCATGCAACAAACCCATTAGTGGTATCAGAGCTAGATCTATGCATAGATGTATTGTACTAGTATACCACTACGATATAGTGGGCATTGATGAGTATGTTATTACCCTCTCATGTGTACTAGTATATGTTTGTGGCATAGTTAGATGAAGCAGCTCGGACCGACTTTATGCGTAAGCTTACGCAAGACTGGTTTCACGACAGACATGCAACTTGTATTGCATAAATGGCTGACAGGTGTCTATCTCTCTTTCGATAGCTTGCATCTCTTTTGCAACGAAGGTCCTAAAAGGGTGTAGTAGATATAAGATGTTCATCACTGTTGTGGTTTATGCGTAGCAAGAACGGTTCTTCTTCCTAGTAAAAGCTCCAAACCACGTAAAACATGCAACAACAAAGTAGAGGCATCTAACTTGTTTTTGCAGGGGCATGTGATGTGATATGTACAAGTTTGTGATTATATGTGATGTATGAGATATGATCATGTTTGTAATAAGTATCACAACCTGAATGCTGATGAGTTTGACAACCGTCTAGAGCCTAGATGGTTGTGTTTATTATTGTATGGCCTGCGTGCCAATGTTTATGCGTCATGTAAATTGCTTTATATCTAGTGTAGAAATAGTAGTCGAAGCAACAAGATGGATGAAGAAAACATGTTCTTAGCGCCGTGCTAGTGATGATGTGTGAAGATGGAGATCTAAGGCACAAGAAGAAAGTCCATGTCATATCACATATTTAACTTAATGTGATGTTTATCCCTTGTAGTATCTTATTTTTCTTATGATTAGATCCCAGTGGTAGCATTATATGATGATTCCTTTCACTAAAATATCAATATAAAAGTGTTCATTCGTAAGTTAGCACCATTGCGAAAGTTCGTCGTTTTAAAGCATCTCGTGATGATCGGGTGTGATAGATTCTATGTTCACATACAATGGGTGTAAGCTAGGTTGCACACGCGGAAAACCCTGGTTAGCTTGACGAGTTGAACATGTATAGACATGGACTCGGAATACATCAAACCAAAAGGTTAAACATGAGTCATATGAATGATATGATCAACATGTTGATGTTTACCATTGAAACTACTCCAGCTCACGTGATGATCAGACTTGGGTTAGTGAATTTGGATCATGTGTCACTAAGCAACTTGAGGAATGTTGAGTTTAGTGAGAGTTCATTTAGAATTTTTTTTAGTTGAACTAAATATCATGAACATAGTCTGAACTTGCAAATATTTGATGTAGATGTCTAAGTCACAAGCTTCATTCAACTTCAACACGTTCCTAGAGAAAGAAAAGCTGAAATACAATGGGTATAACTTCACCAACTGGCATCACAACTTGCGAATTATCCTCACTAGAATGAAGAAGTCATATGTGCTTGAGAAAGCATTAGGTGATGCTCCTTCTGATAGTGCATCTGAGGGTGAACGCAATGTCTATGATAGCCGCTATGATGACTACACTCTGATTAGGTGCGTATTCCTCCAATCTTTGGAAACTAAACTACAAAAGTGTTTTGAACTAACATATGTATTTGAGATGGTTTAGGAGCTCAAAACTATGTTTGAGACCCAGAACCGTGCGGAAAGATATGAGATCTCCGACAAGTTCTTCTCTACAAAGATGGAGGAGCATGGTTCTATTGGTGATCATGTTATTAAGATGACGGACTATGTCCAACTTCTTGAAGCTATGGATTGCAAGATCCCAAAGGTTCTCACAATGGATACAATCTTGCAGTCGTTGCCACCAAGCTACAAACCATTTGTGTTGAACTATGACATGAGGGGAGCAAGCAACTCACTCTTTGAATTCGTGGCTATGCTGAAAACTATGGAGGTAGACATCAAGTGCGCTCACCGAGTGTTGATGGTCAAGAATACCACTGGTTTCAAGAAGTCTAAGGGAATGGAGGGAAACTTCAAGAAGGGTGGAAAGCCCGTTGCTTCTCCCATGAAGAATCCCAAGGTTGGACCAAAGCCAGACACCGTGTGCTTCTACTAAAAGGGAGGTCACTAGAAGCACACATTTCCAAAGTACTTGGTGGATAAGAAGGTTGGAAACATCAACAAAGATATATTTGATATACATGGTATTGATGTTAAATCTCGATAGTAGTGATACACATGTTCATAATGGTAATGCTAAAAGATGTAAAATGAATGATGATAAATCCACATACTTGTGGCATTGCCATATAGGTCATATTGGTGTAAAGCATATGAAAAGGCGCCATATTGATGGACTCTTGGAGTCACTTGACTTTAAAGCTTTTGGCACATGTGAACCATGTCTTATGGGAAAGATGACTAGGACTCCTTTCTTTGGAACGATGGAGAGAGCAAGTGACTTGTTGGAAATCATACATACTGATGTGCATGGACCGAAGGGTGTTACAACACATGGTGGATATCATTACTTCCTAACCTTTACTGATGATTTGAGTAGATATGGTATATTTACTTAATGAAACACAAGTATGAAATATTTGAAAAGTTCATGGAATTTTAGAGTTAGGTAGAGAATCACTAAAACTAGAAAATTTAGTTTCTACAATCTGACCGCGGAGGCGAGTATTTGAGTTTTGAGTTTAGTGTACATTTGAAGAAATGTGGAATTGCTTCACAACTCATGCCACCTAGAACACCACAACGTAATGGTGTGTCAGAACGTCGTAATCGTACTTTATTAGATATGGTATGATCTATGATGCCTCGTACCGATCTACCACTCTCTTTTTGGGGTTATGCATTAGAGACCGTCGCATTCACGTTAAATAGGATACCATATAAATCTTTTGAAAAGACACCGTATGAATTATGGTTTGGCAAGAAACCTAAGCTATAATTTCTTAAAGTTTGGGGACACGACATTTATGTCAAAAGGATATAACCTGATAAACTCAAACCCAAATCAGAAAAATACGTCTTCACAGGATACCCTAAGAAAAAGATTAGGTACACCTTCTATCACAAATCCTAAGGCAAAGTGTTTGTCGCCAAAAACGGTACCTTTCTAGAGAAGGAGTTTTTCTCAAAGGAAGTGAGTGGGAGGAAGGTAGATCTCGATGAGGTTGTCGAACCTTCTCTTGAGATTAAGCATAGCGCAACGCCGGAAGATGCTCCAACGCAGCCTCCGCCTCCTAAAGAGGAAGCCAATGGTAGTGATAATGAAACTTGGAAGGATGATACTATTGAAACTCGTAGGTCGACTAGGAATCATACTGCTTCTAAATGGTACAATAATCATATTGTGACTATTCTATTGTTATACAATAATGAGCCTACAAATTATGGAGAGGCGGTGATGAGCCCAAACTATGGTAAATGGCTCGACACCATGAAATCTGAAATGAAATCTATGTACGAAAACCAAGTATGGACTTACTGAACAACCACAAAGCCATTGAGAACAAATGGATACTCAAGAAGAAAATAGATGATGATGGTAATATTACCGTCTATAAAGCACGACTTGTCGTAAAAGGGTTTTGAAAAATTAAATTTTTTAACTGTGATGTGACTTTCTAACCTGTAGAGATGCTAAAGTCTGTATGGATTATGTTAGCAATTTCTGCCTTCTACAATTATGAAATCTAGTAGATGGATGTCAAAATTGTGTTCTTGAATGGTCACATTAGATCGTTAACCACTCGTGTTATTCGAGGGTAAGTATATCCAATCTATTCTACTTGTTACTTGCATCTAGTAGATTAAATCTTACAGGGTTCTCTCTTGCTATTCCGTAGGAATTTTTTGTTTTTCATGTAACAAACCCAACAATTTTCCTCTAAGTGTTGTTTTGAATTACTATTTTAATATTACTTAGGGCACATATTTAATATAATTAGTATTATATTACTTCAAGAAATAGAATAGTGTTTGATTCCACTCTTGAAGGCCAAGTTCTATTTTATTCGCCCTTTAAATATGACTACGCTATTTGGAATTTTTTGAATGGGATTTCCTAAAAGTGTATGTAAGATTTTTTATTTATTCCACAGATGCGTATGAGATAATGATGTAGTTGGATAGATCCTATTTTTCTGTACATTTTGATATATTATTTGTATTTTCCTGAATTAGGATGAATTTGTTATGATTTTTCTAAGGTTAAATTATTTTATGGAATTTTTCTAGCGAGATAAGGCATTTACACACATGGAAGTCTAGTGTCACTGGCGTGTGGGTCTAACTGCCACGTGCATAAGTGAACTTTTTTTTTCACCGAAGAAGCTCTAGACATAGTCACGAAGAAGTGGGCCTAATGTCACGTTGACTGCCACGAGATCATAGACTTGGTCAAACTATCAAGTGTGTCTATGGAATAACGTCACTCACTGGAACCTTGCGTCAGCGTGACGAGGCATAGTGGCAACCCTCATTTTTGGTCACTCCACGCGAGTTGAATGAGCTATCTCACTAACCAAAGGGTCCTCGACAACGATGACAATCACCACCTACTTCGGCAGAGCTCCACCGACCAACTACAAATCCTAGACTAGAGGCTAGCCTACGATGAATTAAAGCTATCAGGAAATTCGTATGCTCATGATGAGGATGATAGGATAGCTATCTTGGTCCAAGGAGGTCGGAGTTGAGGGCATGGTAGTGGATTCCGACAAAATTTGCCAGCGAAGAAACTTCAATTCCATTGCTTCTCATCTTCCTCCTCTCGATTCCCATGGCCAGATTGGTTCAGTTAACCCGCAGGTGCTCCACTACTTCTCAAAGTATAAAAGGGTGGCCACTATTTGACACCCCTTCCGGTTAGGCTCCTGACGAGGTGAGGAAAAGAGCAAGAGCTCAGGACTTCTAGAGAGAATGCGAGATTGCTCTAACGTGTGAGGAGTTTAGAATGGGGTCCAAGGCCTATTTATAGTTCGTTGTAGGTTGTATCTCCCTTTTCCGGAGGCAACGGACAAGATGTTCAAGGGTTTCGATGATCTCTTTGAGTCAGTTCAGGACGAGCCTTATCCTCTACGACTCGCTGGAGGTCGCATACACCCTACGCGCATTTTATATACGCTACTAGGTCGGTTTTCTAGGGATGTGGTGGTCGCCATTGTTGGGGACGATGACGAGCTACAAAGTCAGTTCTATGGCGTTTTGCAGAAAACGCCCTAGCACTTGTGGATTTATGTTCAAACGGGGAAAAAGATGGGATGGGCTGCCTAGATGGGATGGCATGGTGGGCTACGGTCCAGGGACTGGTTCTGTTATTTTTTCTTCTCTTCTTTTCTATTTTCTAGTTTAAATTCTGTTTTGAATTATGGTTTCATTTAAATTTGTTCTGTGAATTTTAGTACGTACTAGGGTTCCTTAGATTCTAATCAAAGATCATTTTAGAATTCAAGGTTGCGCATTTTAAAGGAATGTTTATTATTCATGCATGCATGCTATTTTTATGCAAGGAAAATAACCATTAATCCTTTTAAATAAATTTTCAAAATAAATATTTTGAACTTCGAAATTTCTATGGACTTGGACATTTGCTTTATATGGTTTACAAAGGATTGAATTTCCCTTATATGGAATAGAATTTTCTGGGGTACTTTCCCAATATGAAAGAATTTTATATGATAAAAAAATATTTAAAACCATCAAATGATTCCTTGTTCAAAATGAATATTTTCTACTATCATTTCTTGTCATAAACATATGTAGAATATTTCTAGGATTTCCTATTTGAGAGAAATCACAAATGAATTTCTTTGTGTTAAGCAAGTACTTTATAATATCTTTAATGACTCAAAAAAATCATAAAGAATTTGGTATATGATTTTAGTAGATTCTATAGTAACACACAAATATGATTTTTGGATAGATATTATTATGATGAAAATCATGAGATGTTCTTTGTGTGTTTTACTCAAGACAATAGTTTGTTCATTTTGGTCACATTAAACTTGGAAAAGGTTTAGGTTTGTTTCACCTAGATACTTGTGATCATATTCTTATCAACATAACACTAAGGTTTAGTGTTAGAATAATAGATTTACTTCACAAGGTGTGTGGTATTGATCATCTCATCACCATAGTAGGTTTTGTATTAAGATAAAAGTTTGATTACAACCATGGTAATTATTGACATAGCTATGCCCAATGGGCACCCGACTCTGGCCTACCTAGCTTGGCCCAATAGAAGGTCCACACGATGATCTGCTAAGGATCCGTGAAGCCCACTACAGCTTGGTGGATACGAGGCCCATAAGGACACCAACTCCTAGCGTACAAGGCAAGAGCCAGATTGGAGATAGGAAAGTACTAGGGTTTCACCCTCGATCTGTAACCGACTCAGAACCATACCTGAGACCTAGCTTCTAGATATAAAAGCTAATAGGAGACACTGAGGAGGAGACCACACAATCCACACATGTAGGTTAAGCCGGATCTAGTCTGCGTATCCATAGCCATCTCGACAACTTGTAATCATCATCATCTATCAAGAACATACAAGTAGGAGTAGGGTTTTCCTCCGGGGTCCTAAACCTGGGTAAATCATGTCCCCTTGTTTGTCTATTAATCGACAAAGTCACCAACGCATCTTTACTTCCCGAAAAACGAAGTCCATCAAGTATGGGCATTACCGTGGAGACCCAACGTCCACTATCCCTTTGATTGATTTGGTAAAGATGAATCACAAGATAGATATGGAGACATAGAGTTTCCTTTTATCTAGGTAACTATGGCATAATATTGATATTTATTCCCTAGCTCGGAAAAGAGTATTCCATCCATTTAATTTTCATCATCCTTAAGTAGGAATTATACTCATTAAAAGATTTGGACATAGAAGATGATCGATTGGATGGCTTAATTAAGATTGTTGGATTTAGGTTGAGATCCACTAGATAGACTTTCCTATGCTTAATTACTTAGGTTTGTGGATCTATTGTTATAGGATTCCTTTTCTAGATATATATTAAGAATATATAGTTACTAGGCTTATCTTCATGTCCTAGACATGCTCATCTTATGTTCCACTATTTAACCTCTATGGTTGCTTCTATCTTAGTTCTATGGTTTTAGCTATAATCTTTGTAGATTCCTAAGTTTTCTCCTGTTGATGAAGATTCATGTATCCTAGCTTGCCTTTTCTACTTCACTTGCCTCTCTAGATCTCTCTTTCACACTACTAGTGTGTGTTTCTAGTTTGTGGGCTTGGGAAGTTGTGAGGTGAGAAGCTCATGTGGTCTCCTATAGATAGTTTCCTGAGGTAAATTTTGAGCCAAATTTCCTAAGATAACTTGGTAGCCAAGGTACCTAGATATCATGATTATCCACTTGAATTTATTATCTTGCTGCTCATTTACGTCTGAGCGTGGCATTGCGTGAAACACGAAAACGATGCAGTGTGTGGTCAAATAATCTTTAACTAGCTGACCAGCCCACTATGTGTCTAGAAAGAGGGGCCAGTGAGACCAGGCGTGGCGTATCCGATGTGGCGTGCGTTGCCAGCAACCCTAACCTGTGCCCTTCTTGTCGGGGCTGGCAAGGGCATACCAGACAGATTAGTGGGCGGCCTAATCCGTCGGCAATGGTTGAGGCCTGCAGGTGCGGGATGATATTTTTTCTACACTCCCAACTCGGTTGGGACCGCCGGTGGAGATTATCTAATAGGGAGTTCAACAACATAAGTGTTGCATGCTGACTGGGTTCATTTTCAGGTAGACGAACATAGACAATTTATAGTAGGAAATACTAGAAACGACGAGGGACGTTTTATTAATCTACTTTTCTAATGTGCGTTTGTGCCTTGGGCTTATCTCTCCATACGGAGGGTGTGGTCTCTAGTTTTTTTCCTATAAGGACGGGGGAGCTGACGACAACATGGTAATCTTTCCATGATCCGAAAATATAAAGTACATTATCTCTTAAAACGTTAATATGATTTATTGTCCATCTTCGCGGCTAGGTTTGCCTCGACGAGTACTTCAAAACAAGATCCAATCTTAGTATGTTTCGATAATATTTTTCTCATCATTAGTTATCATACTACTATACTATAGCTACCAGATTAATAATTAACAGTTACCATCTAAATAACATATAGTCACCCAATACCTTTTTACACGTTTTCTGATGATGTTCTATATATATAGAAAGTGAGTATTTGGTCTATTCTAAACATGAAAAATACAACATTAACATCATATAGGGCTTATATTGGTGAGAAAAAAGTTTATAAACCTCTCGTAACCATTTTATTTTTAACATGGTAACTAACTTCATTTTACCTGGTAACCAAGTGACCATAATCTGGCAATTAGGGTCGATTTTTATTTATCAAAACCTACCAATATGGGATATAGTTTCGAACATCTCGTCATGACAAAGCCAACCATGAAAACAGATCTAAATTTCGACTTACGGTTAAGAGATAAAAGTCCACTTCATGCATACATGTGCCAATACCATATTTTAGTTAAGAAAATCCGGTAGTTTTAACCCGGTAACCAAACTGACTTTACCTCGTAACCAAGTGACACCAATCTAGTAATTAGAGATAAAAAAATTATCAAAACATATCAATATGGATCTAGTTTCTAAGATCTTGTTGCGAAAAAGTTAACCATAAAAACGGATTTCAATTTCGAATTACGGTACAAGAGATAAACAATTTTAAAGTTTGGAAACAAAAAATGAATCGCCCGTAGTGGGTGGACCATATGCATGCATGCATGAGGGAGTTTCCATATTGAATTTATGCCCACAGAATGCTAATCTAGGACACAATAGCATAGTCCTTTATTAAGTAGTTCATACTTGCAATCAGGGAGAAAAATAATAGCGCCATGTGTCGCTCCCTAGACGGCACCGGGGGAGCACACAGCCACCGCCACACCGCCCTCCCCTCCGGTGCTCCCTCGTCGCTGCTGCCGCCGGTTGCGCACCGCGGTGGTGGCGGCACCCCGCTGCCAAACGGTACCAGGGTGGCTCCTCCAGTTCGTGGTGTCGGCGGTCGTCGGGATCTGTTGGGGAAGACGAAGCGCGCCGGCGGAGGCAAGCCGGGGTGGCGACCCCGAGGTCGCGGTGGGTGCAGTGGTGAGGCGGGTTGTTGGCTCCTCGGCGCGGTGGTCATGCGGAGGCCACGGATTGAGGCCATCCCAAGATCCGTTTGGGCCGGCAGCTTCTGCAGGGCTCACTGCATGTGGCAGGCTGGTTGGGGAGCGGCGGATCCGGCCAGTGGTTGCAGCTCCACAACGGAGGTGGTATCGGAACGAGGGCGATGGCACATCGACATCGCTTTTAGTGGGCAGGGCATGCAGATCTTGTGCGATCTGTGTCTTGCGGGCTGGGGCACGACGAAGTGTGGTGTCGTCTTGCTGCCGGTCGGGCTGACGGTGTTGTGACGACCTCTGCGGTCTTGGCTCCGTTGGTGGAGGATGTGCTACTAGACCCGTTCGTGGCTTGGCAGCGGCAAGGAGGTGAGGAGGTGGTGTGTTCTCAGATGTGGTGGTCGTTGATGGGTTTCCTGTGGGGCGGCAGTGGAAATTCGGTTGCGGCTTATAGTTGCTGTTTCGGATCGGAGGAGGTGGAGATTCCCTAGGAGAAATCTTTGTTCTGGCCTTGGTCGGAACCGGCGGCGGCGACACTAGTGGGTTCCGTTGACTTTCTTGGAAGGGTCGTTGAGGGCTCCTCTCCTCGTTCTGTTGTCTTTCAGAGGGAAACCTCGGATCCTTGGGATCGCGCGATGAAGGCGCTGCACGTCTTTCTCCTCCTTGGGGGCATCGTTTCGGAGGCGGCTAGGCCGCGTGGTTGCCAAGATGGCTCCCTTAGGGGCGTTGAGGTGTGGTTTGGCAACGATGATGTGTTGAGATGGGCTTGGGTCACGGCTCGAGCTTCGGTAGTCGGTCTTTCCGGTTGCTGTGGAGTCAGAGCTGCGGTGGAGCGTGTCCAGGCGGTGAGGATGACCAGCGATCGACAGTCTTTGCAGAGGACTCGGTCCGCGCAAGCCCAACATATTTCTCTTGTAAAGCTCGTCGTCAAAGTCGGAGATGTCTGTCCTTGCCGTGTGTAGCCGAATGTTGGCATGGGCCGACATGGGTTCCGGCGTCGCTTGCAGCGAGGCTTCGTTTGGGTCGTCGAAGGTGAAATCAGAGTCGCTGGCTTGAGGAGGAGTGATGACGATGACTCCTGATGCAACCTCGGTGGTGGCCTTTCTCCTTCGCGGTGGGTGGCCAGGTCGGTCGATGGTGGTGGTGACCAATGTGGTCGTGTTACATGATGATATTGGTGCATTTGTACCAGTTTTTTCGACCGTTCTCCGCTAATGAGCCGGTCAATTCTCTTCGGCTAATGAACTGGTCAATTCTCTTCTGCATTTTTAAATAAAATGAGGCACAATTACCCGTTTTGTTAAAAAAAACTTGCAGTTAGCATCCGAGGAAAGAGAACTAAAGACTTGCAATGGCCGTGGGAGGAGGAAAACTGAAGAGAAGACAGACAGACGAAATAGGATGAAGCGGAGGATGACATGGGAGTCTGATGATGGGACATAGTTGCATGTTGAGATAAATATGATATCCGGAAGTAAATGATTTGAGTTTATCTAGATTCATACTATGTATCTATATAATAAAACACATCTAGATCAATACGAATACAGCCAAAACTCCAAGTCAATTATTTTCAAAACAGAGGAATCTAGATATCTTTCATTTATATTTAGAACAGAGGGAGTATTGTTCACCCTAGAGAAGATGGTTGCAGAATTGCAGCTCAACTAGATGAAACCTCCAAATGTAGTCCAGTAAAACATGGCACATTTGAAAACAGAGCCTCGTCATTTGCCATTAGTAAACCTCGTGCTAGAGAGATCCACTCAGAATGCCCATTCAGTAGATCAACACAACAAAACTCACTAATTGGAGAACAAAACATCAGTAACAAACAGAAAACAAAGATTATACAAGCCAAACACTTCCTAGTGATCATTTGTTAAACCAATTGCCGACGTTTTGATGCATCTACTGTTAGGATTTCTGCACGCCCGGTTGCGTGAAAGATCCGTGGCATGTCAGAAGAAACCTGCTAGTCTGTGAGCTGACAATGCTAGTCATTGCAGAAGTGAGCTGATCTCCTGCTCTTGCTCTTGAAAGATGCCTGGATGATGTGCTCATCTAAGATGACCTGTTGCTGGAATAATCTGGTGTTGTGCAATCCCAAGAGGCTTCTTTACATTATCAGGAATATCTCCTGATCCGCCACCATCACAACTGGGTTCCAACAAGCGCACAAGCGAGAGAAAAATCTCCATTCTAGTGACGTCCCTGTTGGCCTGCACAAACGGGACCATAAGAACCCAGTGACGAAAGTAGTCAGGGGGGGCAACAGACGGTTAAATTCATGGGAGGAAAATCTTATAACACTGGAATCTGGGGATGATCTGTACAGGTACATGAACCATGCAATCTGACCCAACCAAGGGATCTTCATACTACTTTGAACTACTTACCTCAACAGTGAACCGTGCCCAGATTTTATTTTTGCGTGCTTCCATCACACCCCTCAAGATGGTTAATCCAAGTCCTTTGATGAAGTCAGCTATCTCTAGGAAGATCCCTCTATCCTCACAAATCATCTGCAGACATACTGATGTCAACAAATGGGCAGTGTAATATGTGAATTGAGATTAATGACACAAAGAACAATTAATAGAAGAATCATTTACCTCCACAAGCATCTGACGAGGCCGGTCAAGATCCTCAACAATGATTGGGCATGTCATGGATTGACTGCCTACATTGAAGGCCCAAGTTGCACCACCCTCAAAGTAGTCTTTCCAAAGAGGACCGTTCTCACCGCCAAGTATCTGTTTCAAGTTTATCAAGTAGCACAGCAAAAGATAGTATCAGGTTTTCTTGCAACTACTTTGCATGGATCTTTTTTAAGTAAAAATAATTGTAACTAATGTGTGTGTATACCTTAGATTCATTGGAATCCTTGAGGTTGTCGGCATGCTTTGTCACACTTTGCAAGAAAACCATGTGCTTGATGGTCTTCTCCAATAAAGCATCAATGCTACACTGTTGACAACAAATGCGATGAGAAATAGCTGTCATTACACGATAAGTCTATGACCATTGTGAATACAAGTGCAATCAATTTTTATAATAACAGCTAAGGGACCACTGAAATGTGGAAAGACAACTAGAGGATACCTTTGCCCCATTAGGTACAAGTTCCCGGAGCTCCTTTATACGATCCTGAATGAGCTGCCGGTCCTTTGGTCGAGGCTTGGAACTTTCTCCTGGCCGAGATCTCTTCCGATTTGCCTTGTTCGGTGTATCATGACCTTTGCTGTTTGAGGCTGACACGCTTTCACATTTCATGTTATTTCCACTCTCGATCCAAAGGCGTATCTGAGATTTGTGCATTCCATTATTCTGGGAGAGACAACCATCCTCGGTCTTCTCTAGGAAACATGGCTGTTTAACAATATTTGAAACAGCCAACTCATTCTTGACTAGCAAAGGAGGAGCACCAGATGGTTCGTGTTGATTCGTCTCTTTAGAGCCACAATAAGAGCTGCTAGGCATGTCTGTCAATGAAGTCTTGCGGGAGACACTGTCACCAGAGATCTGCTTGCCACCAGGATTGACACTGGAGATAACAGCGTCTAATAGTTGGTCACTATCTGTTAGTGAGAAGATTCCAGAAAAGGGAAACTCGTCATTCAGTGCACCAAATACTGGAGAGGTATCAAGATAAACTGATGATTCAGGGGCATCCCTCTCTGAGCTCTCCTGTTTTGCAGTGTTCCAGGTTAGATCACCATCCACATTGTGGCACGGATGAGGAAATTCAGCACCAAACATATCAAACAAATCATTTCCTGTAGTTGGATCCATAAGAAACGAGGAGGATCGTTCACTTGAAATGTCTGGGAGCTTCTGTCGATCCATATTCTTCACACCTTGTATTCTTATAGCAAAACTTGAGTCATTTACTTCTTTAGCCTTCACATTTTGGCACACATGGTCTGAATTATCCAGTTGATTCTCCTGAGAAAGTTCTGTTTTTAATCCACTAAAGACTTGAACTTCAGATCCAGAGGATAGAGCAGCAGCAGCATGACATGAGTCTCTTTTGGGACTGCCCATTTTCATAATAAACTGGGCAGATTGAGGGATTTTATATGAAACAGCTGCATTGTGCCCCATCATCCCAGAAGTAGAGCTACAGCTTTGGTCGAAGACTTGACTTGTTGAGCTGTTATACCAGTTAGACTTGACTATTCTATTACCTTCAGGGAGAAAATCAAAATTTCCACGACTGTTAAGAAAATCCAACACCTCACCTCCTCCATGCAACACGGGCATGCTTGTATTTTCATGCATCAGAGGGTTCTTGCGTGTAAGAGATTTTAGCAGAAGATTTCTTATATCTGATGACTCTTCCATGTTCCCTAGTCCTAACTGTCCATCATTCATCAAAAATTGATGCTTTTCTGCTGATGTTGAGTTAGAAGAGATAAAACCTGAGCTCACCACACTGCTTTGTGTGGTACTTTCAACTCCCATGTCATAGTAAGAAGGTTGTCGTCTGAACCTCATATCAGGAGCATACAAACTGTGATCTCTCATAACTTCATCATTTCTCTGTGCTACCTTAAGCAAGGAAGCTTTCCTTCCAGTGTTTGCTGATGTACTAGTTGATACTGTGGCCACATCAGCACCATAGCACTTTTCATAAGCCACTGGGGAGCCACCAAAGGCTTTTGAGCAAGTATCTGTAGGGTAGGCACTCAGAAGACCATGCGAAGAGCGTGACTGAACCTTCTGGCTAGAATCATTTTTAGCTGAAGTAGATGCAACCATACTTGATCGATTATTTAGCTGAGAACAAAGCTTCTTATACTGAAGCACATAGGTTGTATTTTCCATAACCTGTCAGAAAATAAGCATTGTATAAGCTCATCATATTGGAAGCCCAAACAGGAGACCTAGCATATACCCAGTGGTCATAGTATAGCTCAGGAACAATTCCTCACAATGCAGTCCTTGCAGCGCTAAATTAAAACGGTGACACTTGTAGATCATTTTTCTTTCCAACTCTCCACTCCAATCCAAAGGAAGGTTTGGTCTTCCTTGGACCTCACCATGGATATAGTTTACATAAGGATCCAAAGAACAGAATATTTGACCAGTCAACTATGGAATAGTCTAAACTCTAAAAGTAGTACTAGTGTACCTCCGGTTCTACCTCATGGCCCATATTATAAACGGAAATTAAACTTCAAGACATGTTGAGTTGGATATATACTATTCTGCATTGTCAAAAGCTTGGCCATCTTACCACACTAGTAGAGCCGAGCTGGAGTACACCCCGTGGTAACACAGGAATTATTGCAATAGTCTGTGCAGCAAGCAACTTATTAAGGGATCAGAAGTTAAATCTTTTGTACATAATGTACCATGCAAGGGCAATCATTGTACTGACCTGAATCCCAGCTCTGAACTGATAATTCATCTCAGCAGCAACCTATCACCATGAAAAGACAATAGCTTAGTATTCCACTACAGAAGCTCACTTTGTAATTGAAGATATCCAAACAAGAAAAGCAAGATGTTAAGTTCCATTACATTACCAAAAGACAATTAGATATCATTATGGGAGAAGCATTATGGTTAGCTAAAGTTTATCTGGCAAATCCAGTTATATTGTTAACCAGAACCTTGACAACCACTTACTCACATGCCATGTGTTTGCTTTTGCAACTAGCTTATCCAGTGAGCACTTACTTGTCATAATAATAGCTTAAACTCACTACATGACAAAGTTTCAACACATAAGGAACAAATATGTGAGGACAAAATAACTCCAGACTCCATGCTATTAACGACACAGCAGCAAAAATGGACTAGACAATACTGAATTTTGGCTACATTTGTATCAGTCACAATAAGGAAGAAAAGAAGAACTGTATACCTCGGGTCTGAGTCCGTGATCACCAGCAGTATCATGGACAATCCACTGATGATTCCCAGTAAAAGCGGCACGACCAATGGTACTGAAAAAAACAGAATGCAGCAGGCATCCATAAGAAAAAAAATTACTAGCTAGTAACAAAGGAATTGTGTTCCCGGTTGTTACTTACCCTTCCCCGACAATATGAACTTGTGATGCCATAACCTTCCTAACAAGGGTGCACACAGAGCCATCTGATTCGCGCCCAACCTCAGAAGCCTGAGATCCGTCCGGACAAGATGTGTGGCCACAATGGCCATCCTCCCACACTAGATGCCTGCACATCACCAAGGCAAAACAATGCACAGAAATCATCAAACAAGAGGCAAATTTCCAAGGCATTAAGCTCGTTAAAAGGCTTAATTCACAATGCATTTAGTAAAATTAGCATTCCTCCGTGACTCCCCGAATCCTGTCCCCATTTCTGCCTTCTCCATTTCCTCCCAAAAGCTTACACCGAACTGGAGAGCATCTCGCACATCCACGCCCTTTAAGCCTCAGGAGCTAACACGCATTTACACAGACAAGGGCACTAGTAGCTTTTTGCTTCATGTTCCTTGTAGTAAAGGCACTACTAAATTTGCAAGAATCGGTGAAGGCGCACACAAGCGCACGCGCGTTCTTTTTTCCAGGCACCATCTTTCCCGCAACGAAAGGAGCCCCTTATTAGTAATCGCTGAGGAATATACCCATCCTACGAATCTTCCCCGCGCACGCTTCACTCGTACGTACGAGGCAAATCTAGCTGAAACGGAATGTCCAAGAAAGCTCCAAACCCAGCAAAATAAACAAAAGAGGACACTGAAGTGTGAGAGCGAAAAGCTAGAACCTCATTCGAGATTTGATTTTCGCAAGATCGAGCGGGAGGAGAAGCTTGGGAGAAAGAGAGAAAAAAATGCACAAGAGAAGGATGGTAAGTCTTACACGGGATCAGCGGCGCCGATGGCCTTCCAGAAGACGGCGTAAGACCAGCCGACCTCCTCGCACAGCCTCCTCAGTGCCTCTCCCACTGCCATCTCCGCCACCCCACAGCCCAACGGAACCCTAACGAACAAACCCTAGCTCCTCTGACGGGGGAACAAAAGACAGAACAAGGACTCTGCCGCCGCCGCCGCCGCCTCCCTAGGCGCCGCGGCAGCTGGCGTGCCCGCCCTGCTTCGCGCGGACCCTGCCGTCCCTCCTCTACGTCGCCGCCGGAACCCCGTCACTCGCTCGCTTCGCCGCCGGCAGCCGGCAACCGGACTTGAGAGGAGGGGCCCACCACCACCCGGGGCGCTGGTCCCAGCGTCAGTGGGGACCGCGCGGGGCCACGGCGCTGCGCCAGAGACGCTCCGACAGGTGTGTGTGTGTGTGGCGTGGAGACGCCGGAGCCGCACGGCGGCGGGCGGGCGAGCAATGCGCTGTTGGATTTTGGTGCCGCTGCTGCTGCTGCTGCTGCTACAGCCGCTCCGCGTCCTCGTCAATCTCTTTCTTTCTTCTCCGCTTTCGCTTTGGCTTCTTTGGGTTCTCACTCTGGCCTGGGACTCTTCCTGCCCCGGCCTCTATGGGGGTTGCGCTTGTGCAGTGTGAGTGTGTGTAATTTTTTTTTCCTGGCTTTTCTTCTTTGTTGCTTTCTCTGCTTGCCCCTCCTTTTCCTTTGGCCCTCGCGGCTCCCGAGGCAGGCATCATTTCCCTCCACGAGGGGCAGGATGGGCATTTCTTATGTGTGGCTCCCCAGGCTTATGCCCCCATCACACTGTCAGACGAGGCAATTTCTTATCAAACCATAGGACAGCTAGTGTAGAGTCTAGGGGGTGTGGAAATAAAAGGAAACTCAAAATATGTCCTTAAATAGTTCCTTTCATGTAAAGCAGCTGTGCATATCCAATGACTACAAAAATTATCAATAGAATTCTTCCCCATATATATATATTATAAGAAAGTTGTTGAACTTTATACTTATAACCACACGAGCGCTAAGTACGAGCTTTTAGTCTTATAATTGCCATTTCATTTCTATCAAAGAGTTGCTTTTCAAATTATATCACATTTGCATCATTGCTAAGACTACTCGAAAAATGATCTAGCAAATAAATATATCAACACCATAGTTCAAAAGTATTAATTTCCACTGTGATTGATTTACAACATTTGAGCTCGAACACCCCAATCTTGTGACTAATTAATATGTTAAAATTAACTTATAGAGATCAGCAACAAGATTCAAAGCTTGAGCAAATGACACTTTAAGAATCATAAAAGAGATATATGTTTTTTTTTAGAGGAAAAGAGACTTATGTTGAAAGCATATGTTTCATGATGAATCTATCAATATTGCTTTTCTTATTCGACACCTAGTCAAACCAAAACGTGGTTTTCCACATAAGCAGGTAGATATGTATAATGCACCTATGGGAGAATGTACTCGATAAATGTAGGAAAATACAAGCTACTTTAGATTTCTTTTTTCTTGCATGTGTGGAAAGCAATGGCTATGATCACAAGCTATGTCAAAACATGGTTAATCGTTTTTTTAAAAGAAAGGTTATACCACCTATTTGCCTCTGCATCCTTGAATGACATACCTCACTTAGGTATATACATGTTTGATTTTCTGGTAAGGCTAGTATTGTGCTTCATAGCCAATACTTTTCGCATACCAACAATCTTCTTCTAGTGCCTTCCATGGGAGAAGGGTTTGCCCCATCTGCCGGATGTTTTTTTCGCAACCAAAGAACACTTAGGCTTCGCAAAATATGTTTATAACTTTTTTTATAAAGGGTGATAATCAATATCAAGAAGATAAATATGTTTATAGATAAATATGGTTTGCATTATAATGAGTAGAAAAACTAGGCTGCACGTCACCCATGATCCCATGATCACCGCTCGAGCGCCAACCATTGTTAATGTGTATGTACCTCAAACTATAGGATAGTAGTTCATATAAAATTGAAAGCACCATCCTGGACCAGAAGGTTCAAGCATTGCATGGTTAACTAGAATATCTTCCATATAGAAAACTAAATAAAGTATTATATATGTTCATCTCTTTCTGCCTGAAAAAAAGTAATCAGTTTGAGAAGCTTTCGTCAGATTGTACCATGTAACACCTTTTAAAATTAAAAAGGCTTGACATAACATAACCACTCATCAGAATCCTATGAAAGAAGACAAAACGGATAAGTTAAGTTTATCCAACAAATGATCTGTCATGTACCAAAAACAAGACCACTTTTTTTGTACCCTAAAACTCTATCTTAGTAGCTAAGACGGTTATGCCCTCGAGATTACTGAGCAACTACAATTGTGCCAACATGGGGCCTTCAAAAGGTGGGCATGGAGTGCAATTATGTGGTCGTGTATGCTTTTGAGGGAGTGGTGGGGTAATTTTAAAATTAACAGGCACGTAGCAGTATTATTATTATTTATTTATTTATTTACAGTGAGGGCACAAAAGGTAGAGAGGCTAAGACAATCAGGTGGCAGAGCCTGTCTTAGCTTGCAATATTTTTTTTCCTCGGGGAAAAAGTTGTTTTTAGTAGATGCAATGTGTGTATGGATATGATTTAAAAATGTGGTTAACATGGTCTTGCGGACTTGTTTTCTCTCTCATGATTGGACATGCAATGAACTGAGAGAGGAACGGTGACTGGCAGGTGGACCTCCTAAAAATCATGTGAAGAATGATCCCACCTGTCAGCTTGCGTGGCTGCATCAGATTTGCTTAGTTGCTTTTGGGGTCCGTGAGATCTTGGCTTTATTTTCTGAAAAAGGGGGGAGTGGATTCACAGATCTTGCAGTTCCATGTTCCCGGCGATCTGAGAGCTCCAATTAGGAACTGGCTTACTGCGTCTGCAGTGCATGATTTAACCTACGTACAGTACAAAATTACCGTCCAAAATCTGCAGGAACGATCCGGTCTTGACGGGATAGTGGATTTCGCTGGAAAAAATGGGCTAAACTTTCTCACAAACTCATTACGTAACACTAATAATCAGAGGCTTTCGGAACCTTTTCTTTCTTTGACAGCGATGCATCACTCCATTGCCAGTTTGCCACACCCTCTTTGATCACTCTAATCTTTTTACCGGCGCATCATATTTTACACAGATCCGGTGAAGAATGCAGACCAGACAGCAGCATATGCAGAGGACCGTGAAAAAACAAAAAGAAGAAGGAGAAGCTTTAGTAGCATAGTGAGACAGGTTTATTTGTGCTTTAGCTCTTGACCGGACCGGCACGTGACAAGTCCCGTTTACTCGAGCCTCGGTCCAAGTTTGTTGCTACGCCATTCATTTCGGTGCTCACAGACAGAGAGCCAAAGGCAACGGGACAGAACGCCATCAACTAAATTCCATATTACCAAAACCGGACCGTAATCCGGACCAGTTTTGAAGTCCACAAACCAAGCTCAAGAAAGCAGCCTTCTGCCTTGTGCGGCGTGGAACAGCCAAAAGATCACACGTCCTTGTCATGAAAACCATATATTCTTCCGGTTTTTTAATTTACAATCGTCGTACGAGCATTATTTTTTTCTCTACTCATTTTTTATAATGGGGACACCCGTTCCATTCGTGAACGTGTGGCGTTCCTTTTGTTTAATGAGAGACGGCCTAACACAGGATAGGTGAAATGCTAATCCAAGATTTATGCTGACTCGTTAGTGGAGGCTTGCAAACTAATCCTACTCCTCTTCCTTGATGTGGATGTTCGTGTTGCTTCTACAAGTGCGCCACTAGATCGGCAAGAAACCCACATCTAAAAAGAGATGAGCGAATAACAGGGACGTTTGTAGATCAAGTTCTTTTTTTTTTCCTCTGAAAGGAACGTTCAGAGAATTTAGTCACATCATACGCCATGAGCCCAAGCTGCTTTGGCTGTTAGGAAAAGCCAAATTAGATGGTCACTTCATCCTCGTAGCGACGTGGTGTAATGTCACTAATAATAAGAACCCGGGCTAAAATTCGGTTGCCATCCATCTATCGAGAACGAGAACACCTTAATTGAGAGAACGTAGACACGAGTTGGTTGCTGCCCTGCACAAGAGGGAACTGGATTTAGAAGGGTAGAGATGGAGAATGGCACAGGTACCAACCCACTAGACAGGAGGACACGATCTGCATGAGAATCTTGACCTTGGCACCTTTGCAAATAACACCAGCATCACTGCTGCCGCGAACCCTAGGCGAGAGGTCAATTGTTTCTTTGATCTGAAGCCTGCTTTTTGTTTCCCTTTGCTTTGGCCCACGCCAAAACCTTCTCTCTCTCTTTTTTTTTTCATTTTTTGCATCCTGTATTGGCCTCAGCAAAGGGGCACGTATGACCACATGGACCCGCAGCTCTCTCCGTGTAATTCTGTTTTTCCTATCAATGCGACGAGTCGGATGCTCTGCATTTTCCGAAATATTTTTTTTGCGGGGAAAGGATAACGAACTTACAAATAGACCCAGAACAAAATAAAAATTACAAGGAAGTCCTCTGGATCCCGGCGACGAAGACGAAACCGGAGCTGTCGCTGACGCGCCGCTGCTAAAGCTCCCCAAACCTTGGATCGCCGGAGCCCACCACCTAGCATACGGGAAGTCACCATACACCGCCTCCGAAGAGACTACTACTGCCGAAGCCGCCGGCGCCGCCGCGAAGACCTGTTGCACCATCCTCCCAAACAAAGTCACCCAGATCCGCCGCACACCCAGATCTGGTCGTGTTTTAGTGTTTTAGTGTTGAATAATCGCTGAGTTGGGCGGACTATGGCACAATTTTGCTTCAACGAAGCTCCGCCACTGCGTTGAGCACATAGCACCCCACTATCTCGGTGGATTTTTTAGACAATGCGTTGAAAAAGCACTAGCACAAGTTTTTTGCACGTAATATAGGGTTTGCACATCGGCTAGTAGAGCACACTACTAGAGAGACTCTTATAGGCACCGAACGTAGTAGTGAGCCAGGAAAGGGTAACACCGGAAAATTCTGGCAGCGTCGCCAAAACTAGAACGCGGCAGTACGGGCTTACCAGCAGCGTTGTCCCGACATTGGTACGCTATCGCTGAGTGGGATCCATCGGCCTGGATGGTCGACCATAGCGGTAGCGTGGCGGATTTAAACATGCCAATACTATGTTACTGATAGCGTTGCGCTGTCGACACCATGCCGCGAATAACCTCGGCCTAGCACCGACGTGGCACACGTTTGCAAAGAGCAGAGCCCATTACTCGCTAGCAGATCAAGGACGGTCAGCTTTATTCAACGACTCGTCGATTCGTGTGCGGTTTTTCCCGCCTACATTAATATGGCTCCTCTTCCTCTTTATCTGCTACCGCTACTTGATCCCCTCAGCTAGTGGTAGGAGAGCATCACTTCATATACATCGGCTCCACTTCCTATCCCCACCGGGGTTTTGATTTGAATAAAGACGGGGATATTTTAGAAAATAAAACTAGGCTTTTAGAAAATAGTTTTTAGCAAATCATGCATGATGGCATGACGATGCTCAAATACAATGTGGCATGATGGCATGAGCATGCATTCATGATGATGCACAAAACAAAAACACTAAGCGATTTTCTAGTAGTGGTTTTACCGGGGTGCTACAATTCGACACCACTAACAATGGATCTCGCCCTCGAGATCCGCCTCATGGTACGGGGAAGAGGGCCGATGGTCTGAATCTTCTCGCTCCATATAGATCTTCGCGACACCACTAACAAGGATTCTTTCTTCATGTCGAAATCGACACCACCACCAACAAGAGGTCGTTGTCCACGCTCGTTGAGAACACTCCGGAGAAACAAAGACGAAGATAGAGGTATCAAAAGATACGACCACTTTTAACTTCCGTGGAAGGAGTAAAATTGCATCGATCCACCCATTCAATATACAGAAGCGAATGGTAAGAGTAGTGGTATGGTCGCGACTCCATCCCGCACTCAAAGCATTACTTTGCACATGAATAGGAGAATTATGCAACAAACTCTCGGAATTCAGACTGAAGATCTCGACAAGCGAGGTTCGGAAATAAAGGAGTGATGCAGGGTTTCCTCGAATCTGATGTAGATGAGGTCATCGTGTTGGAAAACACCGAAAAGCACAAGAAGGAACAAAGAGAAGTCCAACAGATGAAGGATTCCTCAGATAACATGGAGACCGGATATAAAAGCACTATTACCAAAGGAGGAAGCGAAACCCTGAAGGTACGACGGAAACCCAACCACGAGAATTCATGGACTTGAAGAAAAGATAAGAGAGCAGATTTAAAACACACAGAGGTAAGAGGAGAATAGCATAGGGGTAAGGAGTAAAAGCAGACCTAATCAGATCTATCCAACCGATTTTCAAAAATAGTTTGACACTCTATATCGGCCGTTAGCTAGGTTATTCTACATGCTGGACCAGTGAGGTATCGCAACTGCTGAGCTCTGATACCACTTTGTAACACCCTCGAATCGGCCATATGCAAGTTTTAGAGACTCCCGCCAAACCCGCATAGAAACGATTCAAAGATGCCCACCAGGCACTTGCGCGCGGGTGGAAAACGAAGTAATATCATTACACAATAGTTCACGATAAAACCCATAAAAACATATATATACAACAATGACTCAACGAGTCAAGAATACAGATATACAATACAAAGATCCAAATCACCTTGAAAATGATACAACATCCGAGTACGGATAAGAAGCAAATTGGGCTAAGAGCCCTGAAGAATAACCAATGGGGTCCATAACCTTGCCCAGGCCAAGCCGGAAGGGTAACCCTGCTAACGACGTCGATCGTAAACCTGATAAAACAAAAGGGGTGCCGACAAAGGGCAAAGACAAAAGGAGGAGCTTCAGTACTAAGGCCAGTACACAACAAGGCTAGAATTCGGCAGCTCTCGCCTACATAGGTATGGTGGATTGAAGCGGCAGCGCAGCATGCACTAAACAACCTATAGAGACTCGATTCAACTGTCGGCTATTAGAGAGGGATAAGAAAGACCTATTCGGATCCAACCTGATAGTAACACCAAACATACCCATCCTGGCATTTCCCCCTCGAGACCAAACGAGGAAGTCAAACCGAGGAACTCACACAGTTAGCAGTTTTATTCATTCCATTATAGTTGAAGCACTTACTAGTCAGATATAGATAGCATGAGTCATCCTGATAGCATAAGTAGTGGACAGTTTAGTTAACCATTCAGTTGTAGTTGCAGTACTTATTAGTCAGATACAATTAGCATGTGACCTCCCAAACCTAGCAGTTGTTGGCACTTTTATTTCCTTTCATTGGAGTTGCGATACTTACTAGGCAGGTATAACATGACACGATACACCCCAGTTCCACCAGTTGTTGGCACTTTTACTATCCATTCTATTGTAGTGAAGCTGATTACTAGTCACATATTAAGTTAAATTTATAGCACTACTTTAGTTATGCTTGTCTATGATCCAGATACTGTGCTCCAAGTCGTCCATAACCGCGGACACGGCTTTCAGAAAGATTTACCCTGCAGGGGTGCACAAATAGCAACACACACACGATCAACCTCGGGAAGAACCAAATAAAACACAACGAGGCCTCACGACAAAGCATTCACAGGATTCATAAATCATTTCAGGGGGGCACCCCACTAAGCTACCCGCAACGAAGTTGGCCGGCTCTGAGACGGACCCAGGGTTTGTGACAATGGCTGTAAACGACTGGGAACCCGAAAGTGTGATTGGGCTTGTCGATACCGCGAAAACATTCCACGTTCCAAAACAGTATAGGTGCTCCACGCACAATCGTAAATAAAGCAGTAAAGCATGGCATAAGTACAGGATAGTAATAAAGCCCCAAACTAGTTTGTGGCCCCAAGAAATAAGAAATGAATCAAGCTCTGGCTAAAGGGATTCATGGTCCCACATGCGGATAGTGCGATAGTCAAGGAATAGGTATCAAGTACTCGGGGCCTACGGGACTCAAGTGAGCGGTTAAAAACCAAATATTTGCTATTGCCCACCGATGCCTCTTCATTAGTTATATCTATTCCCATCAATTAATCAAGTTGTTTTTAAAGTCAGGATCATCTCCACCATTAAGCGTCTCCACCATTAAGCATCTCCACCATTTATCATGTGCCAACTAGCCGTCAACGGTGGAACGACAACGACGCGAAGCAACACATAAGCAAGCCACTATGACTCGCAAGGCCGACTATCTAACAAACAACAGGCAATAGGATGTGTCCATGGCAATATAGAGGCTGCAAGGAGTATAAATGGTGCACGGAAACTAAAGCATCGCAACACGGATAGCAATAGATCAACAGGAGGAAATAAAGACTATAAAAGCAAAATAGGTAGAAAGGGAGAGAATGCTCGCCTGGAAAACACTGTCGAAGATTCACCGGAGATTGGGTCGACACTCGCATCAACCCATCGGCCTAATCCGTGAAGAAGCGAAACACTAGAAGAAACACCAGATGCACTATTTAATACTACGGCAGAAGATCGGGCATGATGCAGGTATGGTGCATGACATGGCAAAGATGTGATGCAATTAGGCAATATTAAGCGGAACCGGGGTCCCGACAACTAATTAGATGGTTTATGTTATTTAGATACCCCGCTTTTTAAATGTTGGGCAAAACATGGCATCGGTTCTCTACGCAAATTTAGATGGGCCAATATAAGACTAGAATAGCCCGCATATAGCCTCCATATTTAATTATAAGGTGAATCGACATAATGCCCCCAATCCACACAATGTGTATGCGACATGATCAAATAAATATGCAACAATTATATATAGCATTTATAAAATAGGGATAGATAGGGGTCACACATCTAGGGTCGAAGGTCTTGGGGTTCCGAAGGTTTGACGAGATCGGTCTTCGGGTCAGGGCTTCAGATCTGAGAGGAAGAACTTGGCACGCCGGGGTTCGGTCTTCGAATCCTCAAGATCGAGTTTCAGGGTCTCGACCATCGGATCCGGGAAGGGGATCCTGGGGTACCACGTCTTCGGTTCCATGTAGAAGGCCTCGGGGTCCGGCATCACCGAATCCGGGTAGGAGTTCTCGGCCTTCCACGGCGGTGCTCTTCGGTCGTCGGTTCCATGATGGAGACCGTCAAGTCAGATCAGTGAGGCACATCTTGAGATTCGGCTTCGAAGGTCTTGGGTATCCATCTCGATGATCTTCAGGGATGGACTTGCCGTCAGCTCAAACACACCCGGGTGAGATATGCTGGTACCTAGCAGGAACACATACACGCTGATGAGGATATCTACAGGGATTATGATGATTCTGACTGCCTGAACTGGAAGGAAATACTGAGTCAAATCAATAATGACTATCAGGTGAATTCATTCTTAATTGAACCTGATGTTTTACTTAATGAGAACTTTATACTACCTAAGTCTATGCATCTTTGTATGATCAGGTTTATTGATAACACAAGTGTTGCGCGAGGAGGAGGAGAGTTGCAGCAAGAAGGACAAGCGCTGATTTCCAATATCAACAAGTGCGCGAGGGAGGAGCGGGAGGCAGGCGCACTAGGATGCAATGAGGAAATCACGTATGAGCAAGAGAGAGAGATGGCGCACCAAGAATTACATGTTTGAGGTGTTCCACGACGTTTGTACTGCGTGCCAATAAGGCCGAACCCATATATGGGTCGGTATGTATCAGTTTGAGTCGAACCGAGTCAGTTTGGGCCAAGTTATGGCTGTTTTTAGGCCCGTTTAGAGGGGAGGACGCCCCGGCCCTCTTATAAACCTCCGTAGCCGTCACAAGTTAGGTTTTTAGACCACGTTAAAATATTTTGGAGTTGTTTCTTTCATAGAACCTCTGGAATTACCCTGTGTTCGAATCTGCCAACTATAATTGAGTGTGATCTGTTGTTCCATTGGGAATTAGTAGATTGCATACTACCGTTCGTGGTCACGGCTGCGTGCGCAAGAGTGTGGTGTTATGAATATCCTACAAGGTTCGAGAGCTATTGCATTGGCATCAGGGATCGAGCGGGAGAGATCATAGCTACGCACTAGTTATCTATCATCCACCATCACCATCGACAAGAGCTTGCTGAGAAGATCGGGCCACCCCATATCATCTTGGTATCAGATTTCCTCGTTGCCTCGGTAAACAATCCACAATCCATCCATAGATTAGAGAGTGTTTTTCATCCTATACAGAAAAAGCCCCACAAAAAGAGTTGCCATAGCCTAGATTACATCGTATTCGAGTAATAGTTGCTGATCGCGTTCCTCTATTAGATTAGATCTAGATCTGTTCTTCGTAGATTTGTTTCTAGTGTTCTAGTTGTTTTTCACCATTTTTTTCCGCTACCATCAAGTCAGATCCGATCCAAGTAAAGAGTCCTAGTTGTGTACTACTTGGCGAGCAAAAAAAAATTCGGCTCGCTGCCTCACGCCTGACCGCAGACAAGTCTGTGCTCTAGCGTGACCCAAAAAAAAATTCCAAAAAAAAAAATCGAACCGTCGCCTTACCACAGACCAGTCTGTGCTAGTACGAGAGGAAAAAAAACAATCTGCCGGCATCCTGCCGCGGCAGGATTTTAGGCCGTTTTTCTGCCGTGGTAGAGACCAATTCTCAGGTCAAATTTTTTTTTGTTTTTTTTTACTGAGTCCACATAGCGTACCTATCCTTGTGAGCCTTAGTAAGCCCTTCTTTGTGTCTATAACTATCCTACGAGACTAGCGTGCTTAGTGCTCTACGGGCTGCTCAGTTAGCAATCTTGTGCCCGTTTCGTTGAGACATTGCTAGCGTCTCTCCTTGTGCATTGCAACACGAGCATTCCTCCAACATACCTTACTTTTTGAGCTCATTTTCATAGTTGCAATTGCCCCATTTATCTCCACCGTGTGTGTTTCCGTGGGTCTTTGTCATACGATCAGCACTAGGACTTGTTCGCGGTGTAGTTAGGATACCATACCTACAGCTCCACCATAAATACCCTGTGTGCCCTGTGATCGTTCTCTATACCTTTGATATTCACTTCATCACATCAGTGCATCAGTTTTTGATTTCGTTTGGTAGATCATCTCTATTCACTTTGGAACGGTAAGATCTCCTTTCTTATTAGTTGTGAGTGAGTTGTGAGAGTTTCCACCATACTGATTTTGATTTGTGCACTAACGTACTAATCATGTCTTCTAGTAGTGTTGATGTGATGCAGAAAATGGAGGCAGGTGATGTTACAGATAATGTGGAGACGTATAGTTACAAATTCATCGAAAATTGGCGTTGTAGTGGAACTTTTTGGAAGGAAGAACGCGGTATTTTTTTATGGTGATGGTCTTTTCCACCATAGTGTGATGATTGGTGAGCGATGTGCTTCCATTACCATTGATAGTAACTCTACTATTAATTTGATCAGTGTTGAAGTTGTACAAAAGTTGCAGCTACCCACATGTGCCCGTGCGGTGCCATATCTCTTGCATTCATCATATGGCACATTGCTGATTTCACACACCGCTGATGTTCCTATGACTTTTAAAGAGCATACTGAGATTGTGCGCTGTGATGTATCTCCTATACCACTTGATTCTTGTCACATACTATTGGGAGAACCTTGGAGCAGAAGGTTTGATGCTCAAATATGTCCTATTGTTGGAAGGATTTCTTTCAAATGGAACATGAAGAGGCGTGTTATGCTCAGGATTTCAGCCGACAAATTTCATGAGTATCATCTTCTTCGCAAGGAGAGGACAAAAGAGTTCAGTTTGTCTGCTAAGTACAAGGTCATGATGAACGGTGACAATTCTATTATTTGTCATCTTGAACACGGTGTGCATTACAACCCATGTGAGAATGAGAGCCACATAGCCAAGCTGAGTGAGAGTGTTATCAAAAGTGAGCTGTGTGATTCCACTAAACGTGAGGTTGAGAGCATCCATTATAAGAGTATGAGAGAAAAAGAAAACATCAGTGCAGTAGATGCTAATACATGTGAGGATATTTCTACTAATGTAATCATCTCTACTCCTAGTATTGTTTCTTGTGCTATGCAGGTTGCTTTTGAAGAAAGGGAGCCGCCTATTTTACAACCTGCATCACACGATCTGGTATTGTTACTTGAGGAGGATGTCGTAGTACCTACTACAGCTGAGAAGTTTGTTAATGACATTGGTACTGATTTGGAGCTTTAGCCAACATGTGCGACATATTGTGAGTCTATTCCTTTACGGAAGCCTCCTTCTGATTTGCCTTGCACTACTGTTTCAGCACCATGTGATAGTTTACCAAATTCAAATTTTGATCATGTGGTACTGATAACACATAAGGAAATACTTGCTCGAATACCACCTGCTGATATTGTGTATTCCATCATGCTAAATGAACCTATGAGTATGAGTTGTGCTATGGATAAGATTTCTGAAATTTCATTTCTGAATTCTAGCACATATTCTCCTTGTTTCACTTTCAATCTGATTGGTGAATATAGCATGCATGAAAATTTTCTTGTGGATCACATATGCATTACTTGTGATCGAATCGCTGAACTGAAACATGTTGTTTTCAGCCATACATGTTGTGCGACGATTTTGTGTTGTGAGATATATGCTAAAATTTGTGATAATATGAAACTAAAGTTAGGTCTAGTTGATATAATGCAGCCAACACAAGTAATTTTACCTATGTTGGATCGTTGTAATCTTGCTAGAATAGAACCCCAGTTTTCATATTCATTGTGTTTATCCCAAAATTCGTTGTCTAGTTGTGTTAATGCTTTATACTTCACTTATATTTGCAAATTGAGTTGCATTTTACATACTGGACAACATGATCATGTTCATAATAATCAGAGTAGCGCAGTTGAAGCATGGCATGATTCAATTTGGTTTTCAGACATATTAAATTGGTTTGATCTTGTTCACAAATTTGATCATAGATCTTCTTTGAGAAAACTGAATTTAATATTGAAGAACATGACTATCTATTTAGTTGTTTTTTACCATGATCATGATTCTTTGTACTTCACTTATACCTGCAATTTAAGTTGCTTGATGTATACTGGACATACTTTTCATGTGAACAACAATAATACAACATGTTATATATACATATACTTTGCGTACACGTTGTTCTTTTTGTTTCTCCCACTTTCAGCTTACCTAAAGCCGAGGACGGCTTTTCATGAAGAAAGGGAGGATGATGAGGATATCTACAGGGATTATGATGATTCTGACTGCCTGAACTGGAAGGAAATACTGAGTCAAATCAATAATGACTATCAGGTGAATTCATTCTTAATTGAACCTGATGTTTTACTTAATGAGAACTTTATACTACCTCAGTCTATGCATCTTTGTATGATCAGGTTTATTGATAACACAAGTGTTGCACGAGGAGGAGGAGAGTTGCAGCAAGAAGGACAAGCGCTGATTTCCAATATCAACAAGTGCGCGAGGGAGGAGCGGGAGGCAGGCGCACTAGGATGCAATGAGGAAATCACGTATGAGCAAGAGAGAGAGATGGCGCACCAAGAATTACATGTTTGAGGTGTTCCACAACGTTTGTACTGCGTGCCAATAAGGCCGAACCCATATATGGGTCGGTATGTATCAGTTTGAGTCGAACCGAGTCAGTTTGGGCCAAGTTATGGCTGTTTTTAGGCCCGTTTAGAGGGGAGGACGCCCCAGCCCTCTTATAAACCTCCGTAGCCGTCACAAGTTAGGTTTTTAGACCACGTTAAAATATTTTGGAGTTGTTTCTTTCATAGAACCTCTGGAATTACCCTGTGTTCGAATCTGCCAACTATAATTGAGTGTGATCTGTTGTTCCATTGGGAATTAGTAGATTGCATACTACCGTTCGTGGTCACGGCTGCGTGCGCAAGAGTGTGGTGTTGTGAATATCCTACAAGGTTCGAGAGCTGTTGCATTGACATCAGGGATCGAGCGGGAGAGATCATAGCTACGCACTAGTTATCTATCATCCACCATCACCATCGACAAGAGCTTGCTGAGAAGATCGGGCCACCCCATATCACACGCTGTCACTGGAACTACAGGGAACACACGATGAAGAGCAACAAAAGCTTTGGAGGCCTTGGCGGGGCATCAACATTGGTCGGTAGTAGGGAGGGCCTGGCGCTAGTAGTGGTGGGGATGAGGACGGCTGAAGGAGGGCAAACCACAGTGGTTCACTGGGCAAGGAGGACGCCACAGAAGGTAGCGACGCGGCCTCGGTGGCGGAGGACAGACACGGTGGCTCGAGAGGGACGGCGACGAGGTGGCCTGAGAGGACGGCGGAGCACACGGGCTCGAGCGACGATGAGGGGGCGCCAGAGTAGGGCTCGTTCGCAGCCCGAGGTGAGTGACGCTGGGGCAGAGCGAGGTGAGTGCGAGGAGGCGAGGGAGGTGGCCGGCAATGGGGCTCGGGTCGACGGTGACAGCCAGGAGAGGGCACAGCCGAGCGACGGCCGGGTCAAGGAGAAGCTCGGCGGGCCGACATCATCTCTGCGGCTGTCAGGGAAGAGAGGCGCCGGAGGATGTTCTCCACGAGGTGGAGGCGGCTCGGATGAGGCCGAGGCCAGCGACAGCGGGGCCTGGCATCGACCGGGGACGAAGGAGGGGTCAGGGGTCTCGATCAAGCGGCGGCGGCACGACTCTGCTCGAGGGAGGAAAACTCGCGGGGTAGGTGGGGAGCGGGGACTAGGAATGGATCGCGAGGTGGGGCCCGAATCGTGCGAGCGGGGTAGGGCGGTTGGTCTAGGAGGGGGGGAGCTCACGTGGGATCGACACGGGGTGGACACGGTGAGTTCGTGATGGGACCGGGTCCACGAGGCGAGTGGGTAGGTGGAGGCCGGGCGCTGGGGCATGGCGTGCCCATGTGCGAGATGTTGCGTGCGGGCTGCATCGCTAGACCGCTTTGCGGTGCACCGCAGGGTGCGCAGTCGCACTGGCGGGTGCGGTGTGGTTTAGGCTAGGGATTAGGGTGGGTTTGGAGGTGGTCGGCTGAACTTTTGGGTCTGGCCCGCTGCCTCCAAAAAAATAATATAAATTTTGGTTATTATTTTAGGAGACTTTTGTAATTTGTTTTTAGACTAACAAAATATCTGAAAGAGACCGGGGTTTTGATTTGAATAAAGACGGGGATATTTTAGAAAACAAAACTAGGCTTTTAGAAAATAGTTTTTGGCAAATCATGCATGATGGCATGACGATTCTCAAATGCAATGTGGCATGATGACATGAGCATGCATTCATGATGATGCACAGAACAAAAACATTAAGCAATTTTCTAGTAGTGGTTTTACCGGGGTGCTACACCAAGGGACGCCTTCACTTGCCGTCACTGGCTTCTCCGTCCGCACGTCGCCACCTTGCTGGATCGTCTTTGCAGATATGAAATGGGACAATCATGCCCGAGTACGCGCGTCACCATCAACAAAAGGAAACATCTACATCGTCGTTGGTCATCATCACCGACAACAATCCACACCAAAAAATTTGTCGCACGTACCGCATCATCGCCGTCACCACCACGCAAGGTCTTCGTCAACACCAACGGGTTCTGCGTGCCACGCTCCGGTATGTAGATGAATAAAACTAGTTTGATCCCTGATATCTACAACCTCTCCTTCAACAGCTGCGAAAGTTGTAACACCCTTGAATCGGCCTTATCCAGATTTCAGTAATTCCCGCCAAACCCGCATAGAAACGATTCAAAGTGCCCACCAGGCACTTGCATGCAGGTGGAAAACGAAGTAATATCATTACATAATAGTTCACGATGGAACCCACAAAACATATATATAACAATGACTCCATGAGTCAAGAATACAGATATACAGTATAAAGATCCAAATCATATTGAAACCGATATAGCATCCGAGTACGGATAAAATGCAAATGGGGCTATGAGCCCTAAAAATAACCAATGGCGTCCATAACCCTGCCCAGGCCAATCCGGAAGGGTAACCGTGCTAACAACATTGACCTCAAACGTGCTAAAACAAAAGAGATGTCGACAAAGGACAAAGGAAAAAAAGAGCGGTCGGTACTGAGGCCAGTACACGGCTGATATGTCCATTTTGCATCACTATTCTATATCATAATTTACTGTTATTCATTGATATATTTAATATTAAGAGATGATACTTATGTTATTTCACCTGTTTTTGCATGGTTGATGACTTTTGGAGCATGGACCGCTGCAGTCAGGATTCTGATGGAAAATGTGCTGTTTGGAGGTGAAATTCGCGAAGATCAGAAAATCCGGGAAAATACATGGGAAATTCTATTTTTCCAGAAGACGAAGATTGCCAGAAGGGGGAGTGGAGATGGGCCACAGGGGGCCCACACCACCGACTGGCATGGGCCACCCCAGGCCACGCCACCAGGTGGTGTGGCCGCCCTGGTCCACTCCCGGCTCTCCCCTATGGCGTATATTATCCTCCCGAATCCCTAAGACTCGGGGAGCGACCATAGAAAGATTCTGCCGCCTCTGCGGGGCAGAAAACATCGAGAGAGAAATATCTCTCCGGCAGACAGAATTCTGCCAGGGGAATTCCTTCCCAGAGAGGGGAGGCCGTCGCCATCAACACCACCATCAAGCTGGACTTCATCGGGATCATCATCATCATTACCACCACCATCATCTCCACCAGCATCATCATCACCACTTCATAGCGCTGTAACAATTGGGTTGAATCTTGCATAGTTCTTAGGGGAAACTTTACCGGTGCTGATTACTCTCTGTAGTTGATGCTATTGAGTGAACCATTGGATTATTGTTTATGTTCAAATTATTACACATCATTACTTCATATCTGATCATGATCCATATGATGTCTCGTGAGTAGTTCGTTTTGTTCTTGAGGACATGGGAGAAGCCATGTTGTTAGTAGTGGAATTGTGTTGAGAAAGATTCAATGGTTTGATATTTAAGTTGTGGTGTACTTCTTCTAGTGGTGTCATGTGAACATCGACTACATGACACTTCACCTATATATGCCTAGGGGAATGCATTATGTATTTGGCTACTAATCGTAGGGGTTGCCGGAGTGACAGAAACCTGAAACCCCATTAGGAAACCTTTGCACAAGGGATGTCAGGGTCTTAGAGTTTAAATATGTGGTTAGGTTTCTACCTTAATTACTTTCTTGTACTTGCGGATGCTTGCAAGGGGTATAATCACAAGTATGTATTAGTCCTAGGAAGCTCGGTACATTAGCACAGGTTCACCCACACAACACTTAGCAAACTAAAGAAGATTAATCAACTATATGAAGCGAAAGCACAAGACAATATTCCCATGTGTCCTCGAGAACGTTTGGTCATCTTAAGTAATACAACCGGCTTGTCTTTTGCTAAAGAAAGGATTGGGCCACTTGATGCATTTATTCTTATTGTATTTTATTTACTCATACTTTATTTACCTGCATTATCAAATACCCCTAAAAATCCGTTTACTAAGTATTTACAGAGAATTCCTGCTCCTAGCCACTCGCCAGCACCTTATGCTCCTTGTTGGGTTCGACACTCTTACTTATCGAAAATACTGCGATACACTCCCTATACTTGTGGGTCATCAAGACTATTTTCTAGCGCCATTGCCGGGGAGTGAAGCGCTATTGGAGAGTGAAACTGGTAAAGGAAACTTCTACTGTGAGTATTGTTTACTTCTATTAGTTGCTTTATTTCAATATGGATAATTCGCTGAGTTTCTTATTTCGTAATGCTACTACCACTGCTAAGGTAGTAGATGAACCACCACCTGCTGGGAATGATACTTTTAAAATACCTACAAGAATTATTGATCATGTTATGGATAACTATTATGTTGGAAATGGAACTATCCATCCTGGTGATCATTTGCTCTTTATACACGAATTATGCGGGTTATTCAAGTGTGTAGGTATTACAACAGATCAAGTCAAGAAGAAGTTATTCTCATTATCACTAAAAGGAAGAGCTGAAGAATGGTATAAGCTGCTGAAGAATGGTCAAGCTCTTGAATGGGAAGAAATAGTACATCTCTTTTATTCAAAGTTTTATCCTCCTAGTGAGATTCATAAAGATCGGAATCGAATATACAACTTTTGGTCTTTTGATGGAGAGAGTACAGCTCAAGCTTGGGTAGATTGAAGTTACTAATGCTTAAATGTGCTATTCATGAGCTACCCAAAAATACTATTATCAATAACTTTTATGCAAGGCTCCCTCAACATGATAAGGATTTATTGGATGCCTCTTGTGCTGGATCACTCGCTCGCATGGAAGAAGAAGCTAAATGTGATCTTCTAGACCGTATTCAAGACAATGTTGAAGCATGGGAAAATGACAAAGGAAGAAAGTCAGGTATAAATTATGACTATGAATGCATTGAATCTTTTATGGGAACTGATGACTTTCAAAATATTAAAAATGCTTATGGTCTAGACTCTCAAGCTATTGCAACTTGTTTTAAGGCTTTTGCTTCCTATATTGAAGTTCCTAAAAAGAAGTGGAACAAGTATCATGAACCATATAAAGACATTGTTAATAGTGTTCCTGCAAGAAATACTGAAGTTTATACTGCTAATCATGTTTTACATGAACCTTACATTGAGAAAATACCTTTCCCAGTTAAAGTAAAGGAACATTCTATGATAGCTAGTATGGTTAATGAAAGTACGAATAAAGCTGTTGAACCTGATAACCAAATGGATGATGAACCTATAATAGCAAATGTGAAAGATTTTGTCGCTAAATATGTAGAAGAGGGACATACTATCCTTTGTAAGGATGTCTCTAATATTGTTTCACAAAGTAGTGTTATGAGAGCTAGCGTCCCTGTGTTTTCTGTTAGGATAAGGGATCATTGCTACAACGGTTCTTGTGATAGTTATATTATTAAGTTTATGCATGATACTGAAAGTTATTATGAAAGAGGGAAGGCTGTTCTTATGCATCTCAATAATATCAAGTTTCCTCATTTTATGCTTAAAGTCTTTATGTTGCACTTGTTTTGCCTTCCTATGCTTGCAGTTTCTGGTTTCAACAACTTGTTTGTTTACAAAATTCCCTTGCATAGGAAGTGGGTTAGACTTAAACATGTATATTTTTGCTTCTTAATTCTCTCTTTCACTTCAATTCATATTCTTATGTGAGCATCATTGAAATTATCATGCCCATCTTAATGGCTATAAAGAAAGAGCTTTTTGGGAGACAACCCAATATATTCTTGCTTTTAGTTTGTTTTTGTTTCTTTGAGTCTTGGAAGTTATTACTTTGGTAATAACCTCTCCTTATCCTTTTTGTTTGGTTTTTGTGTCAAGATCAACCTCTAATGAGAGAGAAATAAGATTTGGGAAAGTTGCTGTCCCGAAACAGATTTTTGTACTTCACCGTAAAAATTCGTGAGAGATCTCTGTATCTCAGATTGAGCTGTAATTTTTTGTGATTCTGCCCCAGGTTATTATTTAACTTTCGTTAGGTTTGCACTTTTTGATTTGAGCAACAGAAGATGTTCGAAAAAGTTGATCTTTACATGCTGGTATGTTTTGACAGATTTTGCCACTCTTGCATTTGCTTCTTAAGTCGATTTCTTTTTTGAATTATTTTTCGGTTTTCAAAAGGAGTTTCTATAGTATCTTATGTTTTGATGGATTTTAGTTGAATTTGAACCTAATAGATTTATTACCTCGCTTATACTAATGTTGCTAATGAGAATTGTGTGAAGTTTTGTGTGAAAGAAATTTCCTGCTTAATGGAGAAAATGGTGTAATAAGAAAGTGAAAGGTTTCATGACTCGAGTAATATGAGTATGAAGATGAAGATATTGATGTTATTTAAGCGGTGACTCCGGAGAAATTTATCAAAGACCAAGTTCAGAGACCTGCAGAGTCCGTTTTCAAATAGGTAACAGTTCTGGTAAGAAAAGTTTCGCGAAAATTCTATCCAGTTATATTTTTGAAGTTTTTATCCAACAAGGAAAGCTACGAAGCGAAAGAGGGACGGAAACAGAGACAGGGTGGCTCACACCACCCCCTGGCGCGGGCACCCCAGGCCACGCCCAGGTGGTGTGGCCGTCCCGGACTCCGTATCCGACCCATTTTATCCGAGTACCTTCCATTTGTTGTAAAACTTCATAATATATAATCCCCCAAGGTTCGTATATCATGTTCTCATCGTGTTTTCGTTTCGATCTGTTTCTGTCAGGAACTATTCTTGAAAGTTAGAAGCACAATGGTGTCCACCAAGGATAAGGGAAAGGAGCCTATGGAGGAAGATCTCCAAGACCCCGGGCAGGAGAAGGAGATCAAGAGTGAAGATGAAGAGGAGGCAAAGCAAAGCCAACATCTGCACACCAGCACTCCCATTGCAAGCATTGGAGTTTTGGCAAACCCTGCCAGGATCAAAAGGACTGCTTGGATGTCAACTGGAGGGAAACCTCCACGTCACTGTTTGGCTCCACGGTCAGTTCCTCCATGCACCAAGAATCCTTTCCATACCCTTATCCATGAGCATCAATACCAGAATATGCCCAAGGAGAAACTACCCTCCAAATGGGATTTGCCTCATTCTAGCCATGCAGGAAAAGAAGACTTTAAGGAGGAAGAGTGGGGAAAGAATCGCAAGAGCTAGAATTCGCAACCCAACATGACCATGAGCCACATTGAGCAAAACTTGGAGTTGATTCGTACTCTCAGCTTCGAGATTGGGGACTTGGGGAAATTAATCAGAAAGCTCATCGAGAGAATACCACCACCACCGAAAGAGTAATTCGTCATCAGGTTTTGGCATCCCCTTGGTTTGTTCCAAGCTTGGGGGAGTGCCACGGTATCACATCACTATCTTCTATCGTTTTACCTTTTTAGTAGAGTCATATCATGAATAGAGAAGTTATCATGTAGGATGGTTTGCATTATGGAAGTGTCCCCCCTCTCATTAGATATCTATGTATCCCTTGGTGTGATTTGCTGTTATGGAATATTAATGAGAAGTTCTATCATTTACTCTTTTGCATATCTTATTTTAGTTTTCAATTCATGGTTATATGATTGGTCTTATCGTTAGTATTGGTATCACTTTGGGATCATTGAGTTAATTTAGTTGGTTTTGGCAAACCTGGCTCGGTCAGTAGCAACACTATTTTGAGAATTGAATGAAAAAGATAAAAGTACTCTTAAAGAAATATAATTTCATCATCTTTCTTTCTTGATTTGCTCATAAGTTTAGTATTCTCTAGTAAAGCTCTTTTGTGCTTCCAAGGAAGATTGCATGTTTGTTTTTATCACTTGTATGTTTATTTGTTTCCTTCAACTCTTATGCTTGCTACCCAGCCTTGCTAGCCAAAAACCTGTACTGAGAGGGAATGCTTCTCGTGCATCCAATCCTTAAACCAAAACCTATGCCATTTGTGTCCACCATACCTACCTACTAGCACTATTGATATAACAAGTAAATTCTTGTTTTTATCCCCCTTCCAAATTAAACTTGTTATGAGAAAATTAGTGATTAAATCTCTCACGAACTTGATGGCACACTTTACTTTCTCGCATTTAATAAACTTGAACCATTGTGTCCATCTTTGTTGCGTATATGCTTGCGCATTATAATTTGAAGTTAGCAGAATCATGTATCATGGGGAACGCTTTCAACATTGCACTTATATTCCGTTGATATCATGATTCTTTTGCTTATAGATCCCGGTGGTGTGAAATAAAAGGGGAACTTGTAAGATCATGGAGTTTGTATGTGTGTTAGAGAAACGCCTATGCTGCTAGCCTAAGCCATGACTAATCATGGTGGAAACTTGCAGCATAACCATAATGAGCACTCTATGAAGCATCCTCAATAAAAACTTATGCAAATAGCAAATAAAAAGATCGTTGAGATGCTCACTGTCTACTTGCCTTGTCATTTTGATTATGGGATAGCTCATGTATCATGTGCAAGGGGTACCCGTTGGCGGTTCTCTATGATACATATGTATTTACAATGACAAGAGCTTACTTGTGACTGAAGTTGAGTAGCATGAGGTTCAGTACTCATAAGTAAGGGGCATGAGATTTCAACTTATAACTTGTCAAGCATATCCTCTTAGTTGTGTCACTTTAACCTTAATCACCTAAAGATGCCTATGATAGGGGCAATGAGAGATGAAAGCTAATAAGTACCATAATTTTTGGAAGCTCTTTATGAAACTTGAAATCCCTGCTTCCCTCTGTGAAGGGCCTTTCTTTTACTTTTTAGTTGAGTTAGTAAACCTATTCCCTTCTACCTCAGCAAGTATTTTGAGTTGTTGTGTTTCATTCATTCATATGATGATTTATTCAATCATTTTTCTTATGTTCCTTGTTTTGCACATTTCTCTTATCTTGGTGACTACTACTTTAAAAGCTATCATTGAAAACCAGTTATTTGTGAACTCCTGCAATTTGTCAACTATTCTTCGACCAAGAGCTAAGTTTGCCATTACCAATTATGATTTACTTTATGCATATTTATTGTGTTTCCTTTACTTAGTGCAAGTTAAGTTATATAATAGTGAGTTGTCTTGTATTATGATCTATGTATCGATGAATGTGATGCTTGTTGTCTGTATTCTTTTATCGACTCTTCACTCCATAAACCTGAGGTCATGTTTATTGAGCTCAGTTTTCGCTTGGGGACAAGCAAAGTCTAAGCTTGGGGGAGTTGATACGTCCATTTTGCATCACTATTCTATATCATAATTTACTGTTATTCATTGATATATTTAATATTAAGAGATGATACTTATGTTATTTCACCTGTTTTTGCATGGTTGATGACTTTTGGAGCATGGACTGCTGCAGTCAGGATTCTTATGGAAAATGTGTTGTTTGGAGGTGAAATTCGCGAAGATTGGAAAATCTGGGAAAATACATGGGAAATTCTATTTTTCCAGAAGACGAAGGTTGCCAGAAGGGGGAGTGGAGATGGGCCACAGGGGGCCCACACCACCCCCTGGTGCGGGCCACCCCAGGCCGCGCCACCAGGTGGTGTGGCCGCCCTGGTCCACTCCTGGCTCTCCCCTCTAGCCTATATTATCCTCCCGAAACCCTAAGACTCGGGGAGCGACCATAGAAAGATTCCGCCGCCTCTGCGGGGCAGAAAACATCGAGAGAGAAAGATCTCTCTTGTAGACAGAATTCTGCTGGGGGAATTCCTTCCCAGAGAGGGGAGATCTTCGCCATCAACACCACCATCAAGCTGGACTTCATTGGGATCATCATCATCATCATCACCACCATCATCTCCACCAGCACCATCATCACCACTTCATACCACTGTAACAATTGGGTTGAATCTTGCATAGTTCTTAGGGGAAACTTTCCCGGTGCCGATTACTCTCTACAGTTGATGCTATTGAGTGAACCATTGGATTATCGTTTATGTTCAGATTGTTACACATCATTACTTCATCTCTGATCATGATCCATATGATGTCTTGTGAGTAGTTTGTTTTGTTCTTGAGGACATGGGAGAAGTCATGTTGTTAGTAGTGGAATTGTGTTGAGAAAGATTCAATGGTTTGATATTTAAGTTGTGGTGTACTTCTTCTAGTGGTGTCATGTGAACGTCAACTACATGACACTTCACCTATATGGGCCTAGGGGAATGCATTGTGTATTTGGCTACTAATCGTAGGGGTTGTCGGAGTGACAGAAACCTGAACCCCCGTTAGGAAACCTTTGCACAAGGGACGTCAGAGTCTCAGAGTTTAAAGTTGTTGTTAGGTTTCTACCTTAATTAATTTCTTGTACTTGCGGATGCTTGCAAGGGGTATAATCACCAGTATGTATTAGTCCTAGGAAGGTCGGTACATTAGCACAAATTCACCCACACAACACTTAGCAAACTAAAGAAGATTAATCAACTATATGTAGCAAAAACACTTGACGATATTCCCATGTGTCCTCGAGAACGGTTGGTCATCTTAAGTAATACAACCGGCTTGTCCTTTGCTAAAGAAAGGATTGGGCCACTTGCTACATTTATTCTTATTGTCTTTTATTTGCTCGTACTTTATTTACCTGCATTATCAAAAAACCCTAAAAATCTGTTTGTTAAGTATTTACAGAGAATTCCTGCTCCTAGCCACTCGCCGGCACCTTCTGCTCCTCGTTGGGTTCGACACTCTTACATCAAAAATACTGCGATACACCCCCTATACTTGTGGGTCATCAACGGCGAGTCTAGAATTCGGCGGCTCTCGCCTACATAGGTATGGTGGACTGAAGCGGCAGTGAAGCATGCACTAAACAACCTATAGAGACTCGATACAACTATCGGCTATTAGAAAGGGATAAGAAAGACCTATTCGGAACCAACCTAATACTAACACCAATCATACCCATCCTGGTATTTCCCCTCGATACCAAACGAGGAAGTCAAACCAAGGAACTCACACAGTTGGCAGTTTTATTCATTCTATTATAGTTGCAGCACTTACTAGTCCTATATAGATAGCATGAGTCATCCTAATATCATAAACAGTGGGAAGTTTTAGTTAACCATTCTAGTGTAGTTGCAATATTTACTAGCCAGATATGATTATCACAGGACATCCCAAATCTAGTAGTTGTTGGCACTTTTATTTACTCATTCCGTTGTAGTGAAACTGATTACTAGAGATGTTATAGTCAAATTTATAGCACTACTTTAGTTATGGTTGTCTATGATCGAGATACTATGCTCCAAGTTGTCCATAACCGCGGACACGACTTTCAGAAAGATTTACCCATGCAGGGGTGCATAAATAGCAACACACACACGATCAACCTCGGAAAAACCAAATAAAAACCCAACGAGGTTTCATGACAAACCAATCACAAGATTCATAAAATATTTCAGGGGGCCACCCTACTAAGCTACCCGCAACAAAATTGGCCGGCTCCGAGACGAACCCAGGGTTTGTGTCAATGGCTGTAAATGGCTGGGAACCCGAAAGTGTGACTGGACTTGTCGATACCGCGAAAACATTCCATGTTCCAAAACAGTACATGCCTCCACGCACAATCGTAAATAAAGCAGTAAACATGGCATAAGTAGAAGATAGTAATAAAGCCCCAAACTACTTTGTGCCCCCAAGAAATAAGAAATGAATCAAGGTCTAGCGAAGGGGATTCATGGTCCCACATGCGGATAGTGTGATAGTCAAGGAATAGGTATCAAGTACTCGGGGCCTGCGGGACACAAGTGAGCGGTTAAAAACCAAATATTAGCTATTATCCACCGGTGCCTCTACATTAGTTATATCTATTCCTTGCATTTTAATTATCAAGTTGAATTAAAGTCATGATCATCTCCACCATTAAGCATGTGCCAACCTTCCAACAACGATGGAACAACAACGACGTGAAGCAGCACCTGAGCAAGCAACTACGACTCGCAAGGCCAACTGACTATCAATCAACATGCCATAGGATGTGTCCAAGGCAATATAGGCTGCAGGGGATATAAATGGTACAAAAACTATAGCAACGCAACACGTATAGCAATAGATCAACAGGAGGAAGTAAAGACTATACATGTAAAATAGGTATAAAGGGGAAGAATGCTTGCCTGGGGAACACTACCGAAGGTACAGATCCGAAGGACTTGTCGTTACTCGCATCAACTCAATGGCCTAATCCATGAAGAAGCAAACCACTAAAAGAAACACTGGATGCAATATTTAATACTATGACAGAAGATCGGGCATGATTATGATATGATGCATGACATGGAAAAGATGCGATGCAACTAGACAATATTAAGCGGAATCGGGATCCCGACAATTAATTAGTAGGTTCATGTTGTTTAGGTACCCTGCAATTTAAATGTTGACTTAACAAGGCAAACATGGCATCGATTCGCTACACAAATTTAAATGGAGCCAATATAAGACTATAATAGCCCTCATATGGTCTCCATATTTATTTATTAGGTGAGTTGACAAGATACCCCCAACCAAATGGATATGTATGCGAGCATGATCAATTTATATGCAACAAGTATATATCGTTTATAAAATAGGGTCCTCGGATAGGGTCTCATGTCGTATCGACGATCTTGGGGTTCCGATGGTTCGACGGGATTCGGGTCCATGGGGGCTCGTCGGCTGAGAAGTAGGCCGCGGAAGGTCAACTAGCAGCAGCGCTTTGCCAGGGAGAGAGGGGCGACACTCGCGGGATGGAAACAAGGAAGGAAGGGATCGCGATTAGCGGCGAGCGAGGTGGGGCCACGGAGAGGCGTGCGTCCATGCGAGGGAGTGCTGGCGCATCGGTCCGTGGCGTGTTTCGCGCGGGCGCGGCGGGTGGGGCCTAGGCTCGCGGGTTGCTTGCAGTGCTAGCGTGCGGTGCAGGGCGCGGTTTGGCGTGTGCCGCGGCTATGCGTTGTGGGGTGGGTGCGTGCTCTGTCGCTGCGGGCGGGTTAGGTAGCTGGCGACGACTACAGCTCGGGTTGGACCGGGTCGAGTCTAGGGCTAGGTTCAGGAACCGGTTAGGGTTGGATTACGTAGGGTTAGATTAGGCCGGGTAGTAGGTGGCTAACTGGGCCTTTTTAGCCCGGCCGACTATAGCATCCCATCTGTCTAACATATGTAATGCTACATGATTTAGTAATATAATGGCTACTTCCTACATATAATTGTTGCATCATAATTATATCATGCTCATGTCATCATGCCACATTGCATTTGAGCATCATATAAAACCCTTTTCATTTGGTTCTTATCCCATATGCATTATTAATTGTATTTGCCTCTTGATATATTGTATTTGGTTCTTGATATATTGTTTAATGCCCAAGTTGAGTTGGGAGCATATCTTTTATTCAACTCCATCACCTTTGTCACCACCTTATAATTCCACCATCCTAGTTAACCATGAGCTTTTATCTTTTTCTTTTGGGACATGTAATCTAGCTCGTGTGGGTTGGGATGGATCCAACTCTATTTCCACCTGCTCTCATATTAAGCATCATGTTGTTTTCACATTATTGATATGTGGAGCCACCTTTGCATGCATTATGAGTGGTGCCCCTTTTTCCTAGTTTTCATATGGAGTATTATGGATTTATGCTCATGTTGGGATATTTTTTGGGACTATTAAACATCTAGTGGAATATACACACTAGCAAGTCCCCAATTATAATCAAATATGATCATCTCCATCTACTCCACTTGGAACTTTCCTTTAAATTCTTTTGCTTGGCCTTTATACCACATTTTGGTAATGCATAGGAATAATGCCATGGTATATTATTATTGTTTTCACAAGAATAAAACGTGGCAATTAATTATTATGCATGGGTCATGCAAGAGTACCACCATTTTTAGCTCCTTTGTTTTCTCTTTGTTTTTAGTGGATCTTTCTTTTGTGAGATCCTCTCCATCTCTCTCCACCATCCCCATGTTCCCAACAAAACCCTTTCCCCCATCATGCATGTTCATGTGGGATCTTCTCTTTATTTACTTTTAAACCCCACCTCTCTCTCTTTTGTGTTTTCCTCACCATTACCTTGTGCTCCACCATAAACTCTCACCTCACCATCTTTTCCTCTTTTACTTGCCCTTGGTGGATCACCACAAGACCCTAAACCACCCTTGCATGATCTAGTAAAACCCTAATCTAACCCTAACCCTAGCCTTTCTCTCTAATCTCTCTCTCTAAAAACCATAGCTCTAACCACCACCCTCCCTTGCCGAGCCTACCATTCCACCCTCACCACCTATCTCTCTCTCCCTGCCATGCTGGCCCACGCAGGAGCTACCCTCTCTACCCCTAATCAAAACCCTAAACCGAGCCACCCCTCTCTAATCTACCCTAGCTACCCGACCCTCTCTCTCGGCCTCTCTCCCTCTCTCCCTGCCCTGGAGCCCCACCACCCGAGCCTCTCTCCCTGTCTAGCCCTCTCTCCTGTCGAGCCCCACCTGCAGCCCTACACCCCTGCCCGAGCCTGCGAGCACGTGCTCGAGGTGGCAAAAGGTGGCCGAAGCCACTTTTCCCAACCCAAGCCCCACGACATCCCCCTCTCTCTCCCGTCCTTATCTCCAAGCCCCTACCGTCTCTGCCGTGCCCTAGATTCCCCTGGCCTCACGCCGTGCCCTACCTCCTCTTCCTCCCCTTCCACCTCTATCTACTCCGGCCACCACCTCGGCTTCGGCTGCCATCTACGGATCGAGGAGGCGGGCGTGGTGTGGAGGGTGTCGAGGAAGACCGCGTTTCTCCTCTACATCTCCCGGAGCACCCCAGCGAGGAGGAGAAGGCCAGTACACGCCAAACACCGATGCGCACACCGAAACCCTAGTGCTGCCGTTCGTCAGCATCGTTGCTGTTCCGTCGCTCCCCGGCCCGATCCATCACCGTCGACCACCTCACGGTGAGCCCTGGACCCCCCTTGACACTTCCTCTCACGCTGTCGAAGCCCGTACTCGCCGGACTTTTCGCCGAGCGGTCTCTACGCGCCGGCGTGCGCTCGCGTTTGCTCGACCCTGCGTCGCGTACCGTTTACCTAGCCGCCCTACTCCATCCTGTCAACAGCCTCCCTACCACAGCAGCGGCAGCCGCCGCCACGCGCGCCCGCTAGGTCGTGGGTTCGATTCCCCCGTGTCGCGTGCGTCGCGCGGCCCCTGTTGAGCACCGTCCGCTTGACAGTTTCGTCAGAGAAGATCAACAGGGGCCTGTGGCCACTTTACAAATAGCCCCCTTTTAATTCGCCCTCAACCCGCGGTACACCGAGCCCCACCGGTCAGCCTCCCTGTCCTTTTTACAAAAAGGCACCCGCATTTTTCATACCTCAACCCGTGCTCTAGCCGTACCCACCCTATCAGCCCCCGTGGGCTCAGCCTCTGTCGAGTGGGCCGTGGGACGGCGTGCCCCACCGTCAGCGTCTTGGGCTAGCTCAGCCCGCGGTGTAAAAAGCCTTCTGCGCTCTGCGTCGCCCAGTCAGGCCGGTCCCACCCGTCAGCGACTGGGGCTGGGTCTAGCTGAGTAGAAAAAGTTTTTCTGTTTTATTTAAATTTTCTTAAATGTTTAAATACAAATTCAAATCTATTTTTTAATAACTTTTAAATTACAAATCCAAATAATACAAATGATATATGAATCAGAAAAATGTGAGGAATTCAAATATGCCATTCAAAATAATGGTTGAGCACTTTAAATTTTCGAGATGATTAAAATTACAATAAAATGCCCTTTTCTGAATAAATTAATAACTTTAATTCTATAACTCCAAATTTGATAAATAACATGTCTAAATCGATCAGCGCGACGAGCCCGTTCTATCTATGCATTTCTTGTTCTAAACTGAAGCATACATCATGCCATATTTAAAAATCAGAACTGTTTATGGCAATAAAATTTGACCAAACAAATAATAAAATGCTTTATTCTTGTACCCCACACCTCACCATGCCATGCTACTTTAAAGCCATGTAAATTGTGCAACATTCATCATGACATGCTTGTTTGGTTGTCGCATTTTAATTCATATGCTTGTGCACTTTATTTATGTTGGCCCTTGTTTGTTTGGTTCTTCTTCGAATAGACGCCCAGCAGGAGAATTACCAGGAATCACAGGAGTTCTACCCAGATCCATCTCTCGCTTCAACTGAGCTGCCAGGCAAGCACTACCACATGCTTGCATACATATAGTACATATTGCCTCTATCTTATTCTTGCATCATTGAGTCGCGGTTGCATTAAATTGAATCCCAAGTACTGCATAGTCTTTACTTTTAAACCCCACCGAAGCTTGTTCCTCCATCCCATGAGCCATTACTACAGGAGTTGTTTGAGCCATTCGAGTCGTAGAAAAGCATGTGTAGGGTATGTGAGAGTCTGATGGATAACGAGATACCCAAACAACTTAACCTGAGTAGTAATGGGATAACTAATGAAAGAGGCACCGGTGAGCAATATCTGCTATTTGGTTTTTCATGCTCACTTGTGTCCCGTAGGACCTCGAGTACTTGATTCCTGTTCCTTGACTATTCGCACTATCCACATCCGGGAGGCCTTATGGACCCCCCTGAGCCAGAGCTTGATTCATTCTTATTTCTTGGGGCCACAAAGTAGTTTGGGGCTTTGTTACTATTCTGTACTTATGCCATGCTTACTGTTTTATTTAATATTGTGCGTGGAGCACCTGTACTGTTTTGGATGCGGAGTGTTTTCGCGGTATCGACAAGCCCAGTCACACTTTTGGGTTCCCAGTCGTTTACACCCATTGACGCAAACCTTGAGTCCGTCTCGGAGTCAGCTAGCTTCGTTGCGGGTAGCTTAATGGGGTGGCCCCCTGAAATATTTCTGAATCCTGTGATCGCTTTGTCGTGAATGCCTCGTTGGGTTTTGAGTTGGTTTTTCCGAGGTTGATCGAGTGGGTGTTGCTATTTGTGCACCCCTGCAGGGTAAATCTTTCTGAAAGCCATGTCCGCAGTTATGGACGACTTGGAGCATAGTTTCTCGATCATAGACAAGTCTCACTAAAGTACCGCTTTTGACTTGACTGAGTACCTGACTAGTAAATAGTGCAATACTCATGGAATGGGTAATAAAACTGCCAACGGATGGGGGTTGTTCGTCCGCTTCCTCGTTGGTAAGCGAGGAGGAGGTTGGATCTGTTAATTATACTGTTATAACTGTTGTTCTTAATTCACGGACATCCGTCTATAATTGGTTAGGCAGATGGTTAGCGAGTATCTATAGACTTGTTAGTTATTATCTTTTGCTGCAATTGCGTCACCCCAGGTTGTGTCCCCTTTAGAGGCATAAAGACTTGCTGAGTACCCCTAGGGTCTCACATGATAAATTGTTTGATTCAGATGAATAGGTGTACTCACAAGATGGATACTAGGTGGAGGAGACGGATGTTGTTGGCAACGATCACGCGGTGTAGAGATTCCGGGAACGGGGATCCGTGAGATCTGTGGGCGGGATGTGTTTATTTATGTGCCATGTTATGCCGATTTGCTTCTTATCCGTACTCGGATCTTGTTTTCCGCTTCTGCCTGATACTCTGATGTTTGATGTATGAGGAGCTATTCTAAACTATTATCTCTATCTAGGATATTTGAATCTTGCCGTATGGCGTTGCAATATTTCTATTTCTTTTAGATGGAATGGCTCTGAGGACTATTGTATGTGGCTTGCATACATACTCACTTGTGTATGTAGTTGATCCCTTCGCTTGCCGATTACGCCGCTCGTTCTTCTCCCGATGCTCTGAAAGTGGTTAGGATGGCCGAAAGGTCTACCGTAAGTGGCCCCAGGCCCCACCGTACTATTTTAACCACTTTCGCTCATCCAGGCATGTAACTAAGAGCGTAATTCACCGAGGTAGTTACAATTGGTATCAGAGCCATCCCGCCCTTCAGGGTCTCAGCCAAAATGGTCGTTGTCAGTCTAGCAAATATTTTCGGTAGTTATGTATACTAGGGAAAAACAAAACGTGAGAGTAGGACTGCTTCCATTTTTCTTCTTACCCACCCACCCACCCTTTTTCTGGTAAGGAAGTGTAACGTTTTCAATCCTCTTCTAAAATTAAAACTAGGATTCACGTGTCCTGGGTTCCGTAGTACCATATGTTGTGTGTGTGTGTGAATTCCTTGTCTATCTGTTGCATCCAAATGTTATCACTATCTGCCTTTTGGTTATCGACTGTTGGTACATTCCATACCAACAGGCCTTTGTAAACCGACGCAGTCTATCTGATTCGTTGTATACCGGTGCAATCTGTCTTACTCTTTGTTATCCGACGATATCTTGTTTGGGCTGTTCGTTTCCGTGGTTACTAATCTTTAGGTTCATCTTAAGAAGAAGGTGTTGGGATATGTATTTTACTGATTCATGTGCGGAGTAATGATTTGAGTGCGGGATGGAGTCGCGACCATACCACTACTTTTATCATTTGCTCTTGTATATTGAATTGGTAGAGTTACTAATCTTGATTCGTTAAGTGGGTTTGCGCATATAGTGGTATTTTAATGCCGAAATTTGCGGAATTTTTTTCTTTGTTAGCTTGTGTACCACACTCCTTGTTCAGTCGTGTGTGTTATGCTTAATATCTTCTAGGTGCCTTGAACTTTGTTGATATTTTAATATCATCTCAGTGAATTGTATCCTTTAAATCTTGGTTAATTCCATTTTGGTACTATTTTGGATTATTATTATTCTCCATTATAGTACTGACTTGTGTTTTATATCAATCACATGATAGCACCACCACGCCGTTCTGAGGAGGACATACCACCTGAACTGGGGGCTGCTTTGGCAAGTATTGCAAATGCCTTGGGTACTATGTAGCAGAACCAGTAGCGCTTCGAAGAAAGCGTGAGGAGGAATGAGTTTGTTCCGCTACCTCCACCTCCCAAGCGAGGAGACATCAAGAGTTTTCTGAAGTTCAACCCACGCCAATTTGAGGTGTCTGATCAGCCACTTGATGCGGATGATGGGCTTCGTCAAATATCAACGTTGCTGATGACTGCGGATGTTCCCGAGCAAGAATGGGTCAAATGTGCCACTCACCTTCTGAAGGGAGATGTAGCTCTGTGGTGGGAAAATTATCTCAAGGCAGACCTCTCTGGTTTTCAGCCTACTTGGGAGCAATTCACTGCGGCTTTCAAAGAGCAATATCTGTCAGAAATTGTCATGGAAAGGATGAAGGAAGTGTTTCTCAACCTCAAGCAGGGCAATGACAATGTCAATACCTACATCATAAATTTCATGAACCTTTCTCAGTATGGTGGCGATGAGATCTCTGATGACAAGAAGAAGCAAAAGAGGTTCAGGCAAGGACTCAATGCTTCCATCAAATATGCAATCACTCATGCAAGGCCGGGGTCTTTTCTGGAACTCCAACATACAGCTCTGCAGGAAGAAGCAAGTAGGCAAGTGTTTGAGGAGTCAAAGAAACACAGCCGCGATGCAGCATGCTCTTCAGCTATGACAGCTCCTTCTAAGCGTCGTGTCTGGGTTCCTAACACCCCACCGTCGCTCTCAGCTCCACCAAGACCGTCAGGCTACGCGGCAAGGCCACCAAACTCCTTCACTGCGGCTCCCAGGGGCTACAACCATAACTACCCTGGAGCGCCTGGCGGAGTCCCTGGCTATGTTGCTCCACGTCCACCTGGTGCTTGCTGTACTTGTGGAAACACTGGGCATCAGCACTGGAATTGCCCTATGAACAACAAAGCTCTTCCACCACCACCTCCAAGACCTGCGGCAAGTTCTTCTATGGTTCATGCACCTCCACCTCGGGCTCTCAACATCAACACCAAGCCTGGGTCTACGGTTGCTCGTGCCAACTGTGTCAACGCTGCTCAAGCTGAGCATGCACCTGGAGTTGTGATGGGTATGCTTCCCGTTAACTCAATTCCTTCTCGAGTTTTGTTTGATTCTGGCGCATCGCATTCTTTTGTTTCTCACAAGTTTGCAAATGAGAATGAGTTAGCAATGGATTCTCTCCCCAAGCGTTTAATGGTCCTTTCTCCTGGAGCAACAATGGCATCTTCTAAAATCAGCCATGGCAATCAAATTGAGATTGGTGGCTTTTCGTTTTCGGCTTCCTTAATTATTCTGGGCAATTCTGATATTGATGTTATCTTGGGCATGGATTGGTTAACAGCAAATGCAGCTGTGATTGATTGTGCTGAATGTTCGGTTTCTCTGAAAATTCTTGAAGGTCATATAGTCTATTATCCAAGTCTGACTCCTTCAACTCAGCTTTACTCTTTGGCGACTCTGAATGATGATGCTATGGAAGGTATTTAGGGTGTTCCGGTGGTCTTTGAGTACCCAGATGTCTTTCCTGAAGAGTTGCCAGGTATGCCTCCGGATCGTGAGGTTAAGTTTGTGATTGAACTTGAACCTGGTACCGCTCCTATCTCCAAGCGGCCTTATAAAATGGGTCCTGCCGAGTTGGCTGAACTCAAACGTCAGCTGGATGAACAAGAGAAGTTGGGTTTCATTCAGCATAGTACTTCTTCTTGGGGTAGCCCAACCATCTTTATGAAGAAGCGAGACAAGACTGATAGACTTTGTGTTGACTATCGGGCACTCAATGCTAAAACCATTAAGAATAAATATCCCCTTCCGCGGATTAATGATCTCTTCGATCAGCTAGCTGGAGCTGTGGTATTCTCTAAGCTTGATTTGAGAAGTGGATATCATCAAATCAAGATTCGCATGGAAGATGTTCCTAAAACAGCTTTCACCACCCGCTATGGCCTGTACGAGTACACAGTCATGTCTTTCAGTCTCACCAATGCACCTGCCACCTTCTCGAGGCTTATGAACTCGGTTTTCATGGAGTATCTTGATAAGTTCATTGTGGTCTATCTAGATGACATTCTAGTCTATTCTAAGTCAAAGGAAGAACATGAAGAACACCTTCGGTGTGTCCTAAACAAGCTTCGTGAGAACCGCTTGTATGCAAAGTTCTCCAAGTGTGAATTCTGGCTGCCTCAAGTCACCTACCTTGGTCACGTCATCTCTGCCAAGGGCATTGCCGTCAACCCGGAAACTATTAAGACAATTGTTGACTGGCTTCCACCTATAAATGTCAAAGAAGTCCGGAGTTTCCTTGGTTTGGCCAGTTACTGCCGTCGCTTCGTTCAGATCTTCTTGAAGATTGCAAAGCCACTTACCGATCTCCTCAAGAAAGGCAAGAAATACCTTTGGACTCCTGCATGTCAAGCAAGCTTTGAAACACTCAAAGAGAAGCTCACTTCCACACCAGTCTTGGTTCCTCCAGATACATCAAAGCCTTTCCAGATATTCTGTGACACCTCATTGCAAGGATTGGGTGCGGTCCTTATGCAAGAAAAACAAGTTGTTTCTTATGCCTCTCGATAGTTGAAGACGCATGAGATCAACTATCCTATACATGACCTCAAACTCGCAGCAGTTGTCTTTGCTTTGAAAGTATGGAGGCATTACTTGCTTGGCAACCGTTGTGAGATCTTTTCTGATCACAAGAGCCTGAAGTATATCTTCACACAGCCTGATCTCAACCTTCGTCAGAGGAGGTGGATTGAAGCAATAAATGATTTCGATTTGACCATCAACTACACTCCGAGCAAAGCTAATGTCATGGCCGATGCTCTCAACTGAAAAGCTTATGTCAACAACCTCATGGTGGAAGAACAACAGCCTCTCTTGTGCGAGGAATTCCGCAAGCTCAACCTTGAAATTGTGGATCAAGGGTATCTTCTGAACCTTCTGGCAACCCCTCTCTTAGAAGAAAAAGTTTGTTCCATTCAATTTGGGGATCCTTACACTAAAAAGATCATCTCCAGCATTCAGCTTCCGAAGTATGAGTCCTTCCACGTCGACGACCAAGGCACGCTTTTCTTTGAACACCGGATGTTTGTTCCGAACTACCTGGGTTTAAGAGAGCAAGTTCTCAAGGAGGTGCATGATTCTGTTCTTTCTATCCACCCTGGCAGCACTAAGATGTACATGGACTTGAAAACACAATATTGGTGGCCTGGGTTGAAACGATATTGTGCCAAGTATGTCTCGGAGTGTGATGTCTGCCGCAGAGTTAAAGCTGTCCATCAGAAACCTTCCGGTCTTCTATAGCCATTGAAGCCTCCGGAATGGAAATGGGAGAAAGTAGAGATGGACTTCATCACTAGTTTTCCAAGGTCGCAGAAGGGCAACAATGCAATCTTTATTGTCATCGACAGGCTTTCTAAAGTAGCTCACTTCTTTCCCGTCAAGGAAACAATTTTTGTAATTCAGTTGGCAGAGCTCTATATCAACAGAATTGTCTCTCTGTATGGGGTTCCTCTTGAGATCAGCTCAGACCGTGGAAGCATCTTCACTTCCAAGTTCTGGGGAAGTTTCCAAAATGCTTTGGGAACAAAATTGAACTTCAGCACAACTTACCATCCTCAGTCGCAAGGACAAGTGGAAAGGATCAATCAGATTCTGGAAGATATGCTCCGTGCTTGCGTTATCTCTTTCGGCATGAAGTGGGAAGAATGTCTTCCTTATGCTGAATTCTCTTACAACAACAGCTTCCAGAAAAGTCTAAAGATGGCACCATTTGAGGCTCTCTATGGTCGCAAATGCAGAACTCCGATTGGTTGGTCGGGCGCAGGTGAAAGAATATTGTTTGGCCCCGACATTGTAACTCAAGCGGAGGAGAAGGTTCACATTATTCTTGAACATCTGAAAATTGCTCAAAGTCGCCAGAAGAGCAATTATGACAGAAAGCACACGGACATGGACTATGTCCCGGGTGATCTCGTTTATCTTCGTGTCACTCCCATGAGAGGCACGCACCGCTTTGGTATCAAGGGAAAGCTGGCTCCTAGATACATCGGTCCTTTCAAAATTCGTGGAAGAAGAGGAGAAGTTGCTTATGCTCTGAGCTCCCTGAAAAACTCAAGGTCCATGATGTTTTCCATATCTCTCAGCTCAAGAAGTGCTTCAAGGATCCCGACAGGACCGTGGACCATGAACTCATCAATCTCCAAGAAGATCTGTCTTATCAAGAACACCCCATAAAAATTCTAGAAGTCGCAGAAAGAAGGACTCGCAACAAGTCCATCAAGTTCTGCAAGGTGCAGTGGTCGCACCATTCCGTCGATGAAGCCACTTGGGAATGCGAGGATGAGCTCCGTGCCAAGTATCCTACCCTCTTCGAGTCTTCTTCTTCTTCCTAGAATCTCGGAGCGAGATTCCTGTTTAGTGGGGGAGAGTTGTAGCATCCCATCTGTCTAACATATGTAATGCTACATGGTTTAGTAATATAATGGCTACTCCCTACATATAATTGTTGCATCATAATTATATCATGCTCATGTCATCATGCCACATTGCATTTGATCATCATATAAAACCCTTTTCATTTGGTTCTTATCCCATATGCATTATTAATTGTATTTGCCTCTTGATATATTGTATTTGGTTCTTGATATATTGTTTAATGCCCAAGTTGAGTTGGGGGCATATCTTTTATTCAACTCCATCACCTTTCTTTGTCACCACCTTATAATTCCACCATCCTAGTTAACCATGAGTTATCCTTTTCTTTTGGGACATGTAATCTAGCTCATGTGGGTTGGGATGGATCCAACTCTATTTCCACCTGCTCTCATATTAAGCATCATGTTGTTTTCACATTATTGATATGTGGAGCCACCTTTGCATGCATTATGAGTGGTGCCCCTTTTTCCTAGTTTTCATATGGAGTATTATGGATTTATGCTCATGTTGGGATATTTTTTTGGGACTATTAAACATCTAGTGGAATATACACACTAGCAAGTCCCCAATTATAATCAAATATGATCATCTCCATCTACTCCACTTGGAACTTTCCTTTAAATTCTTTTGCTTGGCCTTTATACCACATTTTGGTAATGCATAGGAATAATGCCATGGTATATTATTATTGTTTTCACAAGAATAAAACGTGGCAATTAATTATTATGCATGGGCCATGCAAGAGTACCACCATTTTTAGCTCCTTTGTTTTCTCTTTGTTTTTAGTGAATCTTTCTTTTGTGATATCCTCTCCATCTCTCTCCACCATCCCAATGTTCCCAACAAAACCCTTTCCCCCATCATACATGTTCATGTGGGATCTTCTCTTTATTTACTTTTAAACCCCACCTCTCTCTCTTTTGTGTTTTCCTCACCATTACCTTGTGCTCCACCATAAACTCTCACCTCACCATCTTTTCTCTTTTACTTGCCCTTGGTGGATCACCACAAGACCCTAAACCACCCTTGCATGATCTAGTAAAACCCTAATCTAACCCTAACCCTAGCCTTTCTCTCTAATCTCTCTCTCTCTAAAAACCATAGCTCTAACCACCACCCTCCCTTGCCGAGCCTACCATTCCACCCTCACCACCTATCTCTCTCTCCCTGCCATGCTGGCCCACGCAGGAGCTACCCTCTCTACCCCTAATCAAAACCCTAAACCGAGCCACCTCTCTATAATCTACCCTAGCTACCCGACCCTCTCTCTCGGCCTCTTTCCCTCTCTCCCTGCCCTGCAGCCCCAGCACCCGAGCCTCTCTCCCTGTCTGGCCCTCTCTCTCGGCCGAGCCCCGCCTGCAGCCCTACGACATCCCCCTCTCTCTCCCGTCCTTATCTCCAAGCCCCTACCGTCTCTGCCGTGCCCCAGATTCCCCTGGCCTCGTGCCGTTCCCTACCTCGTCTTCCTCCCCTTCCACCTCTATCTACTCCGGCCACCACCTCGGCTTCGGCTGCCATCTACGGATCGAGGAGGCGGGCGTGGTGTGGAGGGTGTCGAGGAAGACCGCGTTGCTCCTCTACATCTCCCGGAGCACCCCAGCGAGGAGGAGAAGGCCAGTACATGCCAAACACCGACGTGCACACCGAAACCCTAGCGCTGCCGTTCGTCAGCATCGTCGCCGTTCTGTCGCTCCCCGGCCCGATCCATCACCGTCGACCACCTCGCGGTGATCCCTGGACCCCCCTTGACACTTCTCTCACACCATCGAGGCCCGTACTCACCGGACTTTTCGCCGAGCGGTCTCTGTGCGCCGGCGTGCGCTTGCGTTTGCTCAACCCCGCGTCGCGTACTGCTTACCTAGCTGCCCTACTCCATCTTGTCAACAGCCTCCCTTCCACCGCAGCGGCAGCCACCACCACGCGCGCCCGCTAGGTCGTGGGTTCGATTCCCCCGCGTCGCGCGCGTCGCGCGTCCCCCTGTCGAGCACCGTCCGCTCGACAGTTTCGTCAGAGAAGATCAACAGGGGCCTGTGGCCACTTTACAAATAGCCCCCTTTTAATTCGCCCTCAACCCGCGGTACACCGAGCCCCACCGGTCAGCCTCCCTGTCCTTTTTACAAAAAGGCACCCGCATTTTTCATACCTCAACCCGCGCTCTAGCCGTACCCACCCTATCAGCCCCCGTGGGCTCAGCCTCTGTCGTGTGGGCCGTGGGACGGTGTGCCCCACCGTCAGCGTCTTCGGCTAGCTCAGCCCGCTGTGTAAAAAGCCTTCTGTGCGCTGCGTCGCCTAGTCAGGCCGGTCCCACCTGTCAGCGACTGGGGCTGGGTCTAGCTGAGTAGAATTTTTTTTTCTGTTTATCTGTTTTATTTAATTTTTTCTTAAATGTTTAAATACAAATTCAAATCTGTTTTTTAATAACTTTTAAATTACAAATCCAAATAATACAAATGATATATGTTTTTGAATCAGAAAAATGTGAGGAATTCAAATATGCCATTCAAAATAATGGTTGAGCACATTAAATTTTCGAGATGATTAAAATTACAATAAAATGCCCTTTTCTGAATAAATTAATAACTTTAATTCTATAACTCCAAATTTGATAAATAACATGTTTAAATCGATCAGCGCGACAAGCCCGTTCTATCTATGCATTCCTTGTTCTGAATTGAAGCATGCATCATGCTATATTTAAAAATCAGAACTGTTTATGGCAATAAAACTTGACCAAACAAATAATAAAATGCTTTATTCTTGTACCCCACACCTCACCATGCCATGCTACTTTAAAGCCATGTAAATTGTGCAACATTCATTATGGCATGCCTGTTTGCTTGTCGCATTTTAATTCATATGCTTATGCAGTTTATTTATGTTGGCCCTTGTTTGTTTGGTTCTTCTTCGAATAGACGCCCAGCAGGAGAATTATCAGGAATCACGGGAGTTCTACCCACATCCATCTCTCGCTTCAACTGAGCTGCCAGGTAAGCACTACCACATGTTTGCATACATATAGTACCTATTGCCTCTATCTTATTCTTGCATCATTGAGTCGCGGTTGCATTAAATTGAATCCCAAGTACTACATAGCCTTTACTTTTAAACCCCACCGAAGCTTGTTCCTCCATCCCATGAGCCATTACTACAGGAGTTGTTTGAGCCATGCGAGTCGTAGAAAAGCATGTGTAGGGTATGTGAGAGTCTGATGGATAACGAGGTACCTAAACAACTTAACCTGAGTAGTAATGGGATAACTAATGAAAGAGGCACCGGTGAGCAATATCTGGTATTTGGTTTTTCATGCTCACTTGTGTCCCGTAGGACCCCGAGTACTTGATTCCTGTTCCTTTACTATTCGCACTATCCACATCCGGGAGGCCTTATGGACCCCCCTGAGCCAGAGCTTGATTCGTTCTTATTTCTTGGGGCCACAAAGTAGTTTAGGGCTTTGTTACTATTCTGTACTTATGCCATGCTTACTGTTTTATTTAATATTGTGCGTGGAGCACCTGTACTGTTTTGGATGCGGAGTGTTTTCGCGGTATCGACAAGCCCAGTCACACTTTCGGGTTCCCAGTCATTTACAGCCATTGACGCAAACCTTGAGTCCGTCTCGGAGTTAGCTAGCTTCGTTGCGGGTAGCTTAATGGTGTGGCCCCCTGAAATATTTCTGAATCCTGTGATCGCTTTGTCGTGAATGCCTCGTTGGGTTTTGAGTTGGTTTTTTCCGAGGTTGATCGAGTGTGTGTTGCTATTTGTGCACACCTGCAGGGTAAATCTTTCTAAAAGCCGTGTCCGCGGTTATGGACGACTTGGAGCACAGTTTCTCGATCATAGACAAGTCTCACTAAAGTACCGCTTTTGACTTGACTGAGTACCTGACTAGTAAATAGTGCAATACTCATGGAATGGGTAATAAAACTGCCAACGGATGGGGGTTGTTCGTCCGCTTCCTCGTTGGTAAGCGAGGATGAGGATGGATCTGTTAATTATACTGTTATAACTGTTGTTCTTAATTCACGGACATCCGTCTATAATTGGTTAGGCGGATGGTTAGCGAGTATCTATAGACTTGTTAGTTATTATCTTTTGCTGTAATTGCGTCACCCCAGGTTGTGTCCCCTTTAGAGGCATAAAGACTTGCTGAGTATCCCTAGGGTCTCACACGATAAATTGTTTTATTCAGATGAACAGGTGTACTCGCAAGATGGATACTGGGTGGAGGAGACGGATGATGTTGGCAACGATCACGCGGTGTAGAGATTCCGGGAACAGGGATCCGTGAGATATGTGGGTGGGATGTGTTTATTTATGTGGCATCTTATGCCGATTTGCTTCTTATCCATACTCGAATCTTGTTTGCGCTTCCGCCTGATACTCTGATGTTTGATGTATGAGGAGCTATCCTAAACTATTATCTCTATCTAGGATATTTGAATCTTGCCGTATGGCGTTGCAATATTTCTATTTCTTTTAGATGGAATGGCTCTGAGGACTATTGTATGTGGCTTGCATACATACTCACTTGTGTATGTAGTTGATCCCTTCGCCTGCCGATTACGCCGCTCGTTCTTCTCCCGATGCTCTGAAAGTGGTTAGGACGGCCGAAAGGTCTACCGTGAGTGGCCCCGGGCCCACCGTACTATTTTAACCACTTTCGCTCATCCAGGCATGTAACTAAGAGCGTAATTCACCGAGGTAGTTACACCTACTTCCTCCCCTAAAAATATTTTTATTATAAAAAATTGAAATTTTATTTTAAAAGGCTTTTATAAATAGTTTTTAGACTAAACAAAATATCTAGAAGACTGGGGTTTTATAATTTGAAATAAAGGAGGTGTGTTTAGAAAACAAAGGTAGGCTCTTGGAAAATAGTTTTAGGCAAACCATATATGATGTCATGATGATACTCAAATGCAATGTGGCTTGATGATATGAACATGCATTCATGATGACACACAAAATAAAAACAACACGCGATTTTCTAGTAGTGGTTTTACCGGGGTGCTACAATTCGACACCACTAACAATGGATCTCGCCCTCGAGATCCACCTCATGGTACGTGATACATTGCAAATGTATCTATAATTTTTGATGTTCCATGCTTAGTTTTACCCACTTTCTTGTGTTTTGTTCCAACTTTGGAGTAATTTTCATATAATTTCTTGGACTAAACTATTAACAAGAGCCACAGTGCCAGCTGCCTATTTTCTGCTGTTTTTGGTTCCAGGAAAGTCAGAAAATGAATATTCTCGGAATTGGACGGGACAAAAGCCAAAGTGCTTATTTTTCCGGATGTCATCAAGTGCCAGAATACGAGACGGAGAGGGGCTAGGGGGCCACCACACCACCTGGCCAGGCCTGGCCCGTGCCAGGGGGTGGTGTGGCCGCTCCTGGCACCCCCTCAGCCTCGCCTTCCGCCTATATATTGCCCTCGGGACGAAAATCCTAAGTACCCGATCAAAAATCCACGAAAGAGTCTGTAGCCGCTGTCATCTCCATCCCTAGATCAGGAGGGATCTGAAGCTCTTCCCGGCACCCTGCCGGAGAGGGGAATTCACCCTGAAGGCCTTCTTCATCACCATACAAGCCTCCGGTGTGATACGTGAGTAGTTCATCCTTGGACTACGGATCCATGTAGTAGCTAGATGGCTGGTTCTCCTCCTTTGTGCTTTCATGTCTAGATCTTGTGAGCTCCGTTCATGATCAAGATCATTTATTTGTAATTCTGCATGTTGTGTTTGCGGGGATGCGATGGATATTGAGATGCTATTTCAGATTGATTATTGATTCTATCATGTTTTTGTTATTTGTGATCTTGCATGTTTTTCGTTGTTAGTAGCTATCTTGGCCAAGTAGATGCTAGCAACTCCAAGAGTTAGTATTTATGCTCGATAGTGGGTTCATGCCTCTGGTAATCTGGGAAGTGACAGAAATCTCTAAGGTACTAGATGTGCTATTGCTAGTAGGGAGAAAACAGCAATCCTTTGTTCATAGAACAATCGTATTGTTTACTTTACACGCAGTTTGTAAATCAATAATCTGTTGCTTGCAACTTAATACTGGAGGGGGTTCGGATGATAACCTGAAGGTGGATTATTAGTCATAGATGCAGTTGGATGGCGGTCTATGTATAATGTTGTAATGCCCAATCAAGTCACAAAGGAGTCAAGATGATTAGTATATGCATGTATTGCTTTCTCGATGTTTGTCAATTGCCTCGCTGTAATTTGTTCACCCAGCATGTTATCTATCTTAAGGAGAGCCACCTCTAGTGAACTATGGATCACGGTCCTTTTCTTTACATACAATCTACAAACTGTTACTGCTTTGTGTTTACTTTCTGCAAACTTTTACTTCTTTCCATTCGATACGTTTAATCCTTTATTTTCCACAAAACACGGTGAGATTGACAACCTCATCGCAAGTTAGGAACAAAGTTTTGTGGTTGTGTTGTGCAGGTCTCCACATTGCTACTAGCACCGGTAGTGCAACCTACCAAAGCTCAGCTAGTAACACCTTTGGGGTGTTTCCTTGCTCCTACTAGTTCGATTAAACCTTGGTTTCATAACTGAGGGAAACTTGCTGCTGTGCTCATCATACCTTCCTCTTGGAGTTCCCAACGAGCTCTACATCAACACCACCATCAAGCATTTTTTGGGCGTCGTGCATTGAGCCATCACACATTTTTCTGGCGCTGTTGCCGGGGAGTTAAGGATATCTTCACAAGGGGAGTCCCTCATCCCCAATCTCTTTACTTTGTTGTTTTTGTTTTGCTTAGTTTCTTTTTGCTTTGTTTGCTTGTTTTCTTTTTTCAAAAACACAAAAAAATTAGTTTTACTTGTTTGCTTTCTTATTTCAAAAACACAAAAAATTTAGTTCCTATCTTAAGTTTCCATTATGTCTAGCCTTGCTCCAATCACTATGCCACCCGAGGAAATGATTTTCACTTTTAAACAAGGAATTGAGGAAAGTTTTAAGGAAGCTTGGTCTAGAATCTCCGATCTACATGAAAAAACCGAGCCTAAAATGACTCAAAGCTTGTTCCTTAGCAGTTTTTACCTTGGGATTGCTCTTTGCTATAGATATGCCTTAGATGCTGTTGTGGGAGGAGATTTCCTCCAATGTAATGAGGATGATGCTATTAATTTTATAAAGAAATTGATCCTCACTTACAACATGCCTAGCCAAACTGATATTTCTTTCGCAAAAATATTTGCTAGGCTGAACACTCTTGAGGCTAGCACTACTAGCCTAGAAAGTTGCTATAATACGCTTAGGGAGCATCACAATTATGTTCCAATAAACTCCGAACCATCAAAGTGGTTCCCTACAGTAAAGATTGAGATGAACACTGAAACTTTTCAAGCTCGCTGTAATATCATGTCTGAATTTTGTCTCATGCCCAAAGATATTTATAAATCTCTGAATACTTGGGGGCTTATTGAAGGAGGAAAAGAAATATCTCTTGCTAATAATACTACCATATTACCTCTTGGAATAGCTGAAGGAGTGTTTACAAAGATCCTTGGGAAAATGATTTCTATTGATTATCTTGTTATTGAATGTGCAGGAAAATGACAAATTACACTTGGAAGGTCCCTATTAGAACTCCTTGGACCAATAATAGATGTGGGAAAGGGGACCATGCACCTTTCTTCTCCACCAAACCATCATATTTTCCCCAAGGTTAAGAATAAAAATAAGAGAGGTAAGGGCAAGAAATTTGGATTTAATGCTTCTTCATTTGAGAACACTTGATTCTTTCTTTGCTTCTTATGCCTAACTTAAAGGCGTTAAAGGAAAGTACTTATTGGGAGATAACCCAAATTTTTTAGATGAGTTTTGGAAGTTATTACCTCTGTAATAACCTCTCCTTATCCTTTTTATTTGCTTTTTGTGCCAAGAGTAACCTCTAATGAGAGAGAAGTAATGATAGGGAAAGTTACTGTCCCGAAACAGATTTATGTGCTTCACCGTAAACATTTGTGTAAAATCTCTGTACGTCTTTTTGAGGCGTGAATTTTTGTGCTTCTGCACCAGGTTGTTATCTAACTTTCGATAGTTCAATACTTTTTGATTTGAGCAACAGAAGGTCTTCGAAAAAATTCGTCTTTACCTGCTGGTATGTTTTGACAGATTTCTGCCATTTTCTGCATTTGCTTCTTGTGGGTTCCTTTTTGAGTTCTTTTGGGGAATTGAGCTTTTTGAGGGAAGTGCTACAGTAGCTAGTGTTCTAATGGAAGTTTATTTGGTGTTAGAACTGAACCTTAAGACTTATTTATCTTGAGTGCACTAATGTTGCTAATAAAGATTGTGTGAAGTTTTGTATGAAGGAAAATTTTCAGGTGTATGGAAGGAATGAGTAATGAGATGAAGGATGGAATAAAGCTCAAGCTTGGGGATGCCACGCGTGTTACCCCAAGAAACATCTAAGAAGTACAAGCGTCAAAGCTTGGGGATGCCCAAGGCATCCCCTTCTTCATCAATAAAAATTCCAGGTTTCTTCCAAACGCTTCATTTTTATTGTTTCATGCACAGTTGTGTTTTCCTTGGAGCGTCTTCTTTTTCGTTTTCGTTTTGGTTTTTTTCGTTTGCTTTGGTTTGCTTAGTTTTCTGAATAAATTGGTCAGACCCCCTCTTTCATACATTGGTTTCCAAATAGTTTGGTTTGGTTTGGAAAAGAGTAGGAAAGTTCATACTTATGTGGTAAAAAGAGCTCGTTTTTACTGTGGCCTATACTTTTTCATGCCATGCTTGATATTGTTTTAGCCTTTTTCTTAGTATTCTTTTCTGTAGCATGACTTGTTATAAACAATTGAGATTGCTTAATGTGCCTTGGATGAATCATGCGTTGTTTTAGCATATTAAAGCATAGTATAGTGGTATTCTCCTTTGATGCTTTATTTGGGTTGACTTGGCGCATGCTCACACCATGTTATGACTATCTCAAGTCGCCATAGCCTTTATGATCCTTTAGTTTTCAACTTGTAGTATCACTTTATGCTTTGATCAATGATGTTTTGTCGCTCGGCATGATTATGGCCATTATTGCTCTCTTAGTTTGTCGGTCGCAGTCTTTTGCTAGCCTCCACAACCAAGTATGAGTTCCACTCATGCATCCAACTCCCTAAACCAAGTTATTCCAAAGAGTCCACCATACCTACCTACTAGGTTATGCTATTCCAAGTATATTCATGCTTTTTTTACCTTCCAAATTAAACTTGTTATGAGAAAACTAGTGATTAAAGCTCTCACGAACTTAATGGCACACTTTACTTTTCTTGCCCTTAATAAACTTGAACCATTGTGTCTTCTATGTTGTATATGCTTGCGCTTTATAAGTTGAAATTAGCAGAACCATGTACCATGGGGAACGCTTTCAACATTGCACTTGTACTTTGTACCCCGTTGATATCATGTTCTTTTGCTTACGGATCCCGACGGTGTGAAATAAAAGTGGAACTTGTAAGATCATGGAGTTTGTATGTGTGTTTGAGAAACGCCTGGGCCGCTAGACTAAGCCATGCCTAATCATGGTGGAAACTTGCAGCATCACCATAATGAGCACTCTATGAAGCATCCTCAATAAAAACCTATGCAAATAGCAAATAAAAAGATTGCTGAGATGCTCATTGTCTGCTTGCCTTGTCATTTTGATTATGGGAAAGCTCCTGTATCATGTGCAAGGGGTACCCCGTTGGCGGTTCTTAACGATACACATATACTTACAATGACAAGAGCTTACTCGTGAGTGAAGTTGAGTAGCATGAGGATCGGTCTTCGTAAGTAAGGGGCATGAGATTTTGGTTTATAACTTGTCAAGCATATCCTCTTAGTTGTGTCACTTTAACCTTAATCACCTTCAAGATGCTTATGATAGGGGCAATGAGAGCTGAAAGCTATAAGTACCATAATTTTTGGAAGCTCTTTATGAGACTTGAATCCCTACTTCCTTTTAAAAAGGCCTTTCTTCCACCATTATATTGAGTCTCCACCTTCTATCTTTATGCACCTACTTTGGGAGCATAGTGGCCATTCTTAGTTCTATGTGCATTGTCCCAAGACTAGTTGATTGATGCATATCTTGATATTGCTTGTTTTAAACTATTTGTATCTAGTCACTCTTATGAACTTTGAAGGTGTCCTATGCATTTATATTTGCTACTCTATGAGGGACAAGCTGAATGCCATTATGCTATGTTTTCTTTATGTGAAACAAACAAACATCTTGCAAAGCATTGTTATTCATGAACCTTTTGTTTGTGCCTTTTCATGTTGCATGCATAGTTGCTATGTCTTATTGTTAGAACTTTGTCTTTCATGCTATGTTGAAGTACTATGATCCCAGCTATCAATGTTTTACAAATACTTTGATCAAGTTTATGATGGTGCATGTCACCTAAAAAATTATGCATTCTTTTTATCACTTACCTACTCGAGGACGAGCAGGAGTTAAGCTTGGGGATGTTGATACATTGCAAATGTATCTATAATTTTTGATGTTCCATGCTTGGTTTTATCTACTTTCTTATGTTTTGTCCACACTTTGGAGTACTTTTCATATGATTTCTTGGACTAACCTATTAACAAGATGCCACAGTGCCAGTTGCCTGTTTTCTGCTGTTTTTGGTTCTAGGAAGTTAGAAAATGAATATTCTCAGAATTGGACGGGACAAAAGCCAAAGTTATTATTTTCCCGGAAGACTCACGGAGCCAGAAGGAGAGTCGGAGAGGGGCCATAGGGTGGCCACACCACCCCTAGACGCGGGTCCACCTAGGCCGTGCCAGGGCATGGTGTGGGCCCCCTGGCCGCCCACCGACCTTGCCCTCTGGCCTATAAGAAGCCTCCCGAAGCCAAAACCCTAAGTCGTCAATCAGAAATCCACAAAAAGTTCCGCAGCACCGCCGCCACCGAAGGGGAGATTCGGGGGACATAATGTCTCTGTTTCGGCACCCTGCCGGGACAAGGAAGTGCCCCCGGAGCTATCTCCATCGATCTCCACCACCATCTCCATCACCATTGCTGATTCCCATGATGAGGAGGGAGTAGATCTCTCTCGAGGCTAAGGGTTCTACCAGTAGCTATGTGTTCATCTCTCTCTCTCTATGCATGATCTTATTGTGATCATGAGCTTGTAATCTATAGATCTACCTTGCTACTCAAGTGCTTTAATGAATCTCTGCTCTCCCCATGTGTGTGAAAGTGACTGCGTGCTCACCATGGTGGCACTTAGGCTAGAGATTACAAATACTTGTTATGAGTTATATTTGGAGTTGGATGTCTTTATGAAATTGTGGTGTTTGTTGGACTCATCTAGTATTCAAGGTGACAGTGTGAGGTTTTCTAGATGGGAAAGGCTTTCTTTGAGGTGTGTTGTTATAGCCCTACCAACGATTAGAGTGTCCAACCAGAGAGTAGTTAAGAGTAGTATCATGAAGATAATATATTTATATGAGAGTGTGTTCACTAGTGAAAGTATGATCCCTAGGCCTTGTTTCTTAGCATTGAAACACCGTTTGCTACAAGATCTGTTACATGTTTGCTTGCTTCCATCTTTTTATTTCTGCTTGCCTTTAGTCTTTTGCATGCCATCAAGCTATTTCCTAGCACTATTATCTTATATCTATACCACTTGTATTTCACTATCTCTTCGCCGAACTAGTGCACCTATACACCTGACAACTGTATTGGGTGTGTTGGGGACACAAGAGACTTCTTGTATCTTGATTGCAGGGTTGCTTGAGAGGGAATACCTTTGACCACTTCCTCCCTGAGTTCGATAAACCTTGGGTGATCCACTTAAGGGAAAACTTGCTGCTGTTCTACAAACCTCCGCACTTGGAGGCCCAACAACTGTCTACAAGAATAGAAGTGCGTAGACATCAGTCACTCTCATGAACTTTGAAGGTGTCCTATGCATTTATATTTTCTACTCTATTGAGGGACAAGCTGAATACTATTATGCTATGTTTTCTTTATGTGAAACAAACAAACGTCTTTGCAAAGCATTGTTATTCATGAATCTTTTGTTTGCGCCTTTTCATGTTGCAACATAGTTTCTTTGCTTATTGCTAGAACTTTGTCTTTCATGTTATGATTGAAGTACTATGATCCCAGCTTTGAATGTTTTACAAATACTTTGATCAAGTCTTTGATGGTGCATGTCACCTTAAAAATTATTCTTTCTTTTTATCACTTACCTACTCGAGGACGAGCATGAGTTAAGCTTGGGGATGTTGATACATTGCAAATGTATCTATAATTTTTGATGTTCCATGCTTAGTTTTATCCACTTTCTTGTGTTCTGTTCCAACTTTGGAGTACTTTTCATATGATTTCTTGGACTAACCTATTAACAAGAGCCACAATGCCAGCTGCCTGTTTTCTGCTGTTTTTGGTTCCAGGAAAGTCAGAAAATGAATATTCTCGGAATTGGACGGGACAAAAGCCAAAGTGCCTATTTTTCCAGATGTCATCAAGTGCCAGAATACGAGACGGAGAGGGGCCAGGGGGCCACCACACCACCTGGCCACGCGGCCAGGCCTGGCCCGCGCCAGGGGGTGGTATAGCCGCTCCCGGCACCCCCTCGGCCTCTCCTTCCGCCTATATATTGCCCTCGGGACGAAAACCCTAAGTACCCGATCAAAAATCCACGAAAGAGTCTGTAGGCGCCGTCATCTCCATCCCTAGATCAGGAGGGATCTGAAGCTCTTCCCGGCACCCTGCCGGAGAGGGGAATTCACCTTGGAGGCCTTCTTCATCACCATGCAAGCCTCCGGTGTGATGCGTGAGTAGTTAATCCTTGGACTACGGATCCATGTAGTAGCTAGATGGCTGGTTCTCCTCCTTTGTGCTTTCATGTCTAGATCTTGTGAGCTCCGTTCATGATCAAGATCATCTATTTGTAATTCTACATGTTGTGTTTTGCGGGGATCCGATGGATATTGAGATGCTATTTCAGATTGATTATTGATTCTATCATGTCTTTGTTATTTGTGATCTTGCATGCTTTCCGTTGTTAGTAGTTATCTTGGCCAAGTAGATGCTAGCAACTCCAAGAGTTAGTATTTATGCTCGATAGTGGGTTCATGCCTCTGATAATCTGGGGAAGTGCCAGAAATCTCTAAGGTACTAGATGTGCTTTTGCTACTAGGGAGAAAACAACAATCCTTTATTCACAGAACAATCGTATTGTTTACTTTACACGTAGTCGTAAAGCAATAATCTGTTGCTTGCAACTTATTACTAGAGGGGGTTCGGATGATAACCTGAAGGTGGATTATTAGTCATAGATGAAGTTGGATGGCGGTCTATGTATAATGTTGTAATGCCCAATCAAGTCTCAAAGGAGTCAAGATGATTAGTATATGCATGTATTGCTTTCTCGATGTTTGTCAATTGCCTCGCTGTAATTTGTTCACCCAACATGTTATCTATCTTAAGGAGGGCCACCTCTAGTTAACTATGGATCCCGGTCCTTTTCTTTACATACAATCTACAAACTGTTACTGCTTTGTGTTTACTTTCTACAAACTTTTACTTCTTTCCATTCGATACGTTTAATCCTTTGTTTTCCGCAAAACACGGTGAGATTGACAACCTCATCACAAGTTGGGGTCAAAGTTCTATGGTTGTGTTGTGTAGGTCTCCACGTTGCTACTAGCACCGGTAGTGCGCCCTGCCAAAGCTCAGCTAGTAACACCTTTGGGTTGTTTCCTTGCTCCTACTGGTTCGATTAAACCTTGGTTTCATAACTGAGGGAAACTTGCTGCTGTGCTCATCATACCTTCCTCTTGGGGTTCCCAACGAGCTCTACATCAACACCGCCATCAAGCATTTTTTGGGCGTCGTGCATTAAGCCATCAGTACGGGGAAGAAGGTCGACGATCTAAATCTTCTTGCTTTGTGTAAATCCTCGCGACACCAATAACAAAGATTATTTCTCCGTCTTGAAATAGGAGACACCACCAACGAGGGTTGTTTCTTAGGTTCGTTGAGAGAACACTCCGGAGAAACAAAGACGAAGGTAAAGGTCTCGAAAAAATAAAGCTGCCTTTAACTTCCGTGGAAGGATTAAAATTGCATTCATCCACCAGTCCGATGTACAAGAGTGAACAATAAAAGTCAGGTAGGGTGATCAGTCCATCCCGTCATGAACCTATTAACTCCGCACATGAATAGGAAAACCGTGCAACACAACTCTCAAAATTTAGACTAAAGATCTCGTCAAGCGATGTCTAGAGAACAAAGGAGTGATGCAGACTCTTCATCGGATCTGACGCAGATGATGTTGTCGCTTTGGAAACCGCCGGAAGATACAAAATAAATCATATGAAAAGGCACAATGATTAGGTTCCACGATGGTTCCATTGGCATGAACAAAACATGCTCAAGGTATACTCCAATTTCACCAATGCTTATCCTTCTCATAATTTTTTTGAATGATACGGATATCCGTCAAGATGCAGATATTGATAAAGAGTTCAAGAATCAAAAAGATTGGATGGAGGGTACACCAAACGAGATGCATATTGATTATTGTAGCTCCACCGTTATAAAAGGAATAGAAAGAACCCTGAAGGTACGACGAAATACCAACCATGAGAAATCCTAGACTCGAAGCAAGGTAAGAGAACAGATTCAAAACACGCAAAGGTAAGAGGAGAATAGCATATAGGTAAGGAGTAAAAGCAGATCTAATCAGATCTATCCATCTGATTTTGCAAAATAGTTTTGACACTCTACATCGGTCGTTAGCTAGGTTATCCTACGAGCTGGACCAGTGGGGTATCGTAACTACTGGGCTCTGATACCACTTTGTAACACCCTTGAATCGGCCCTATGCAGATTTCAGCAATTCCTGCCAAACCCGCACAGAAACGATTCAAAGGTGCCCACCAGGCACTTGCGTGGAGGTGGAAAACGAAGTAATATTATTACACAATAGTCCATGATGGAACCCACAAAACATATATATAACAACAACTCCATGAGTCAAGAATACAGATATACAGTATAAAGATCCAAATAACCTTGAAAATGATACAACATCCGAGTACGGATAAAATGAAAATGGGGCTAAGAGCCCTGAAGAATAACCAACAGCGTCCATAACCCTGCCCAGGCCAAGCCGGAAAGGTAACCCTGCTAACAACGTCGATCTCAAACCTGCTAAAACAAAAGGGGGTACCGACAAAGGGCAAAGGAAAAAGAGAGTAGTCAGTACCGAGGACAGTACACGATGAGTCTAGAATTGGGCGGCTCTCGCCTACATAGGTATGGTGGACTGAAGCGACAGCGAAACATGCACTAAACAACCTATAGAGACTCGATACAACTGTCGGCTATTAGAAAGGGATAAGAAAGACCTATTCGGAACCAACCTGATACTAACACCAATCATACCCATCCTGGCATTTTCCCCTCGAGACCAAACAAGGAAGTCAAACCAAGGAACTCACACAGTTGGAAGTTTTATTCATTCCATTATAGTTGCAACACTTACTAGTCCGATATAGATAGCATGAGTCATCCTGATATCATAAAAGTGGGCACTTTTTGTTAACCATTCCGGTGTAGTTGCAATACTTACTAATCAAATATGATTAGCATAGCACATCCCAAATCCAGTAGTTGTTGGCACTTTTATTTACTCATTCCGTTGTAGTGAAACTGATTACTAGACATGTTACAGTCAAATTTATAGCACTACTTTAGTTATGGTTGTCTATGATCGAGATACTGTGCTCCAAGTCGTCCATAATCGTGAATATGGTTTCAGAAAGATTTACCCTGCAAGGGTGCACAAATATCAACACACGCACAATCAACCTCGGAAAAACCAAATAAAAATCCAACGAGGCTTTCACGACAAAGCAATCACAAGATTCATAAAATATTTCAGGGGGCCACCCCACTAAACTACCCGCAATGAAGTTGACCGGCTCTGTGACGGACCCAGGGTTTGTGTCAATGGCTGTAAATAACTGGGAACCCAAAAGTGTGACTGAGATTGTCGATACCGCGAAAACATTCTACGTTCCAAAATAGTATAGGTGCTCCACACACAATCGTAAATAAAGCAGTAAACATGGCATAAGTACATGATAGTAATAAAGCCCGAAACTACTTTGTGGCCCCAAGAAATAAGAAATGAATCAAGCTCTGGCTAAGGGGATTCATAGTCTCACATGTGGATAGTGCGATAGTCAAGGAACATGTATCAAGTACTCGGGGCCTACGGGACACAAGTGAGCGGTTAAAAACCAAATATTAGCTATTGCCCACCTGTGCCTCTGCATTTGTTATATCTATTCCCAACAATTTAATTATCAAGTTGAATTAAAGTCATGATCATCTCCACCATTAAGCATGTGCCAACCTTTCAACAGCGGTAGAACAACAATGAGGCAAAGCAGCACCTGAGCAAGCAACTATGACTCGCAAGGCCGACTGGCTATCAATCAACAGGCCTTAGGATGTGTCCAAGGCAATATAGGTTGCATGGGATATAAATGGTACGAAAACTATAGCAACGCAACACGGATAGCAATAGATCAACATGAGGAAGTAAAGACTATAAATGCAAAATAGGTAGAAAGGGGGAGAATTCTCGCCTGGGGAACACTGCCGAAGGTACACATCTGTAGGAATTTTCGTTACTCGCATCAACTCAACAGCCTAATCCATGAAGAAGCAAACCAGTAAAAGAAACACCGGATGCACTATTTAATACTACGACAGAAGATCGGGCATGATTATGATATGATGCATGACATGGCAAAGATGCGATGCAACTAGACATTAAGCGGAATCGGGATCCCGACAATTAATTAGTAGGTTCATGTTGTTTAGATACCCCGCAATTTAAATATTGACTTAACAAGGCAAATATGGCATCGATTCTCTACACAAATTTAAATGGAACCAATATAAAACTAGAATAGCCCTCATATGGTGTCCATATTTAGTTATTAGGTGAGTCGACAAGATACCCCCAACCAAATGGATATGTATGCGAGCATGATCAATTTATATGCAACAAGTATATATAATTTATAAGATAGGGGCCTCGGATAGGGTCTCATGTCGGATCGACGATCTTGGGGTTCCGACGGTTCGACGGGGTTCGGGTCCATGGGGGCTCGTCGGCTGAGAAGTAGGCCGCGGAAGGTTGACTCACGGCAGCGCTTTGCCAGGGAGAGAGGGGCGACACTCGCGGGATGGAAACGAGGAAGGAGGGGATCGCGATTGGTGGCGAGCGAGGTGGGGCCACGGAGATGCGTGCGTCCATGCGAGGGAGTATGAGTGCGTCAGGCCGTGGCGTCTTGCGCGCGGGCGCGGCAGGGTGGGGCCTAGGCACGCGGGTTGCTTGCAGCGCTAGCGTGCGGTGCATGGTGCGGTTTGGCGTGTGCTGCGGCTGTGTGCCGTGGGGTGGGTGCGTGAGTGTTTCACTGGGCGGGTTAGGTAGCTGGTGGCGGCTACAGCTCGGGTTGGACCGGGTCGAGTCTAGGGCTAGGTTTAGGAACCGGTTAGGGTTGGTTTAGGTAGGGTTAGATTGGGCCGGGTAGTAGGTGGATAGCTGGGCCTTTTTAGCACGGCCGGCTGCTTCCCCTAAAAATATTTTATTATAAAAGATTGAAATTTTATTTTAAAAGGCTTTTATATATAGTTTTTAGACTAAACAAAATATCAAAAGACTGGCGTTTTATAATTTGAAAAAAAGAAGGTGTGTTTAGAAAACAAAGGTAGGCTCTTAGAAAATAGTTTAGGCAAACCATGTATGATGTCATCATGATGCTCAAATGCAACGTGGCCCGATAACACGAGTATACATTCATGATGATGCACAAAATAAAAATAACACGCGATTTTCTAGTGGTGGTTTTACCCGATGCTACAAAAGTGCTCCTGCACGTGGATAAATAAAAGTAGTTAGATATCCGACATCTACTACCGCTACAATTCAATCGCCATCGACAACAACCTCACTGTCTTCGTCCACCACGACCTCGCCGCTAGAGTTACAGTCTAATTGTTATTTGCACCGCTTATACTAAATTTTATTTTGGCAACCACTTCGTCTATTTCGGTGCATACATCGCGCAACCGACCATACACAGATGTCTTCTTTGCTGCTCCCTCTAACTCTATCTTGCATGGTTCGTGATAGTCTCTGCCTTCACACATCTAGTATTGGCAACACCGACGCGTGCCTTTGTCCCCGTCGCGCTCCCGGGTTTGGAAAACTCGGCATGACGTGTCGCCTATCTCTGCTACCACAACTCCAGCTACGTCTACCTCGAGTTGACTACCGCTACAACCATATTTTACTATTTTATTACTCCGGCGACTTCCCCGGGATCAACAACGACATCGACCACAACTACATCAACATCAATAGTGACTACATCACCAACACTACAAAAACACCATCGACCATGACTACGACGCCCTCACTCTCATCTACATTGACATCGACATCAAGGACTATCATCCACCGACATCCTCTCTAGTCGGCGCCTTCGGCTTATGCTCTAGTCGGACCATCCGCGATGCTCCTGTTATTCGCGTCACTACCGATCTTATTGCAGGGGGTGTTAGAGTATACCATGGTTTTATATTAGGGTAGATCGTTGTAACATCCCAAAACTTCAATCCAAGGTTATTAAGATCCAAATCATTAAAATTAGGGTTAACAAAAACTTTTCCAATTGAAATTATTAAAGCATTCATATGTGTGTGCATTTAAATAGGAGTTGTTTTGAATTGTCATGATTAAGTGATCCATTGCTTGTAAAATGATTCTTAGGTGAAATGAACATCATCTAGATCATTCCCAAACAAATCCCAAAGAAAAACAAATCAAAATGAATAAAAGAAGGAAATGGTCATTTGTGCCATTTTAATCAACATGCCTACTTTGTCTATTCCTAGGACTCATTTCTTAACAGAAATAAATGTGGATCTTTGCACCCCTTGCTAGTACATGTAGTAGTGTACCAAGGCCCACTTTTTGACCTGCCAAAAACTTTCAAACACTAAATTTAAAAGGCTTTTGAAAATTGAATCTAGTGTAGGTATCAAGATCCTACTTATTCAAAAACCACTCAAATAAGCTCCATTTTCAAAACCCAAGCAACCACAGAGGCTTAAGCATGTGTCTAACAAACTCACCAAAAATCATCCAAAATTTCCAAACTTGAGTTCTTTCGGCCATTTTTACAAACACTTGGCAGGCTGGATTCACACTCTAGTTTTAGCTCACTGTTTCTACAGGGTTTTGCCACCCATTTGACCTCAAATTACTCCCTCTGTCTCCATTTGATCTAACCAAGCCATAATCACCCCATCCCCTAGTCCCTAGCAGCAGTGCCGCGCCACCTGAGCACCATGCTCGCCGGTCGAGCATGGATAGCTCGCAGCCGACCGCCCCTCTCTCTCTCGCCATGTCTAGGAGCTAGACCAGACCACACCACCGCCCTCTGTCCCCTCCCCGAGCAGATCCGAGCCGTGGACCACTCGCAGAGCGCCGCGCCCAGAGCATCTGCACCATGCCAAGCACGCGCCAGAGCGCCGCGCCCGACAAGCGTGCACACGACACGCCCCGACCGTAGCCCGCGCTCACCGCTTCGCCACGACCCCAAGAACCACCCGGACATGCCCGTTCGCTGCCGTTTGACCCACAACCACCACACGCCGTGTCGAACGCCGCCTCTGCCGCTCAGAGCACGAGCACCGCCCGACCGTTTGCCACCGCCCCTAGCAGCGCCATTACGCCGTAGAGCACCGCCAGGAGACCGTGCATCAATCTCCGCTCGCAGCCATGCCGCTAGCAGCCCGTAGCCATGTCAGCACAGTCGCATGGCCACGCCGCGCTATCTCGTCGTCGAGCCTATATAAGGAGGCCACCCCCAGCCTTATTCTGCACACCACTCACCTCCCCTCTCGCCACTGATCATTCCCCACTTCTCCCCGGAGCTGCTCGAGCTTGTAGTCACCGGAATTTGGCCGGAGGAGCCCGCTACAGAGGAGGAGAAGGCGTCGTCGATTTCTTCCACCCCAGGAGCTTCCGCGACCACCCCTGAGTCCGCCGTCGTCCACCAGTTCGTTTGCCCGCCTCGTCGTCGTCGCTGGAGCCCTGGTATGCCCCTTGAGCACCCCCACCAAGCCGCTAGGGTTAGTTCCCGCCGGCGAACTGTTCGCCGGAGACGACACCCGTCAGCCATAGATCTCCCTTTTAATCCAACGGCCCACATCGCCCCGTACCGCTTCGCGTGTAAAGAGCCACTGACCCGTGGACCCCCATGTCAGCTGTTCTCTGTGCCGCGGAACGCCACTGGGCCGGCCCGTTTTCTTTCCCGCGCGACCCATGTAATTCAAACTTAGATTTTTCTATTTTAGTTTGAACCTAGTTCTATCCCTTAGTTTAAAAATCCATTCAGAGAGATTTACAAATCTAAATGGAGTAATTCCAATTTTGTTAGAAATATACTGAAAAGATCTACCCAAGTCGGTTGGATTTAATTCAATTAGAGTTAGAGATCTCTCCTAGTAAAAATAACAAAACAGAAGCTTTTGCAAATTCAAACATTTTTATAAAATCAACCAAATTAGCGTTTGAGTTGATTCCAACTCTCAAAATTCACATTTCACCATACCTATCTGAATTTGTAATAATATGAAGGTTTACATGCAGTGACTTTGGACTAGTACCAAAATAATGCTATATAGGCATTTCTAGTCACTTTAAATCATTAAATAATAAACTTAAACCTAAGTAAATGTGATCCAACCTTAAATCACATTCCCACATGTGAGAACATGTGTCCACATGATCCCATATTTTAAGTGGTGAATATTAAATCTTAGTTAATTTCAGTGAGTAGAAATTACTTTTCTTAAATAAAAAGGATGAAACTAGTTAATAAAACCTTGTGATGCTTGTGATGATATTAGATCATCAAATGTGTGCTTTCGATTTCTAATTAAATTAGTTAAGTATTGTTTGGTGATTGTGTACTCCGTATGTATTTATAGACGATAGTACCGACCAAGCTTTCGAGGAGGAGGAGTTCTATCAAGAGGAGGAAGAAAACTTCAACCACTGCACTACACAAGGCAAGCCATCAATAACAATGCAAGCTAACCCTTGCAAGCTAAATAATCTAAGTATATGCATTAGGCATGCTTTGGTTATACCACTTTGACTATTACTTACCCCAAGTATTATTTCCAAGTTTTACTTCTTTTACTTTACCCAAAGCCCTTTACTTTTTTTGAAGGTAGCATAAAGAGTATAAAACTTGGCCTATTTAGATAACTTTAGATGTCATTCTATGGCATGATATTGATCCCATCTTTCCACCTTAGTGAACCCTCTTAACTTAATAGTTTAGAGTAGATAAAAACTTGAGTCACTTTAGATGGGAACACTTGGTGAAAATGAATTATGAAAACCTTAGAATGATGAGTCATTCTATTGAGATGTTTTGACATTTGTTGAGAAACACAAATGGTTTATGATGAGGAAAATGTTGAGGCATGAGCCTTAACCCTTTTACAAAACTGATGGTTGGATTCAGATGCGATACCATTCTAAATTTACCGTACAACCACAATACCTAAATTGGGTAAGGCTTAGCCGGAAGTTTATATGTATTAGTATTAGTTCCCTCGTGGGATAGGTTTGAGCCGAGGCTACCTCTCAATGTTGTCCACCTATGCAGTGCCCAAGATGACAGATGGTCATGGTTGGGAGGCCATGCTCATAGGAGAGGTGCTTATACTAGGGTGTGTAAAGGAAATATTATGTTTGATTATCTGCATACTAAGTATGATGATTCAGGGTTATTCCTGATAGATGTATCGAATCTTGTGGTGTAAGTGTACCACCTCTGCAGAGTGTCAAACTATTCGAATAGCCGCGTCCGCGGTTATGGACAGTTGGAGTGGCCATGCTGTTTCGTTGTCAGATGTTTTCAAAATGACTTATGAAATGAATGATGAATCTTGACTTGACCATAACAGGGTTGTGACTATGACACTAGCTTCCCAACTTAAGTGATTCTAGAACTTTATTTTACCTTTCTTTGCTTCTGAACTCAGCTTGGGTTTCAAACTTAACTTGATAGTTAAACTTAGAGTTAGCACTTTACTTTAGAATTATACTACTTGTTAGTGGTAGTTTGCGAGTACTTAAAGAGTACTCATGACTTTTGTCCCTGGTTATTCTCATGGCCAGACTATGAAGGGGACTATCAAGATGATGGCCAGCGGGACGACTGTGATAACTAGGTTTATCTGGCTTCGTTAGCATTGCCTGTGCCCCTGAAGATGGACCCCACTGCTACACTTATCTTTTATTCCGCTGCTTGTTGTATTCAGACATGATCATGAGATCCTTTATTTGTGTAAGACCTTATGTATGGTTTGTAATGGATGATGTACTGTGATATCCAATTTGTTATATCTCGCAAAAATGGTAATCCTAAAATTGCGAGGTATGACATAACAGGCATCTGGAAGTAAAAATCCGGGTGTTGACAATCACAGATTACTATATTTGTTCTATTAGGCTTATTAATCCCCAAGTCTACTAGTACTATATAAACAGCCTGATGGCTCACAACGTAATCACGCAACACAATAACAATATCAATCTATCAACACAATCAGCTATTGTTGCCTTTGGTCTCAACGAAGATAATTCAAATGAAAAATGTGGCTTTATTTTCAAGATGTGCATGGTTACCGGAATCGATCAATAACAGACTCATATCTTATTACCGTTATCAAAGGTATTTCTGTTCATATTCAACACTAGTTAGAATACGATCCAACTTTTCGTATATGGAATCCCTTTTGTGGCCCAAGTAAATTGTTTTCACGAGAGAGCAATCTCTCCCAAGTCTAGACTCTCAATAAATACATTAAAGACAAATGGTCAATACACGTTAAAATTGTCAAAGTTCTTTTCTTCTTTTCGCCGTAGAATATTAAAGTCTCTCCTACCAACATAGGAAGTGAAAGGGGGTATATGCGTTGATTGTATCTTTATCTTGTCTGGTTTGAGAGTGTTACATATTCTCCCTTCGATTTATATTTTTATTCTCAGATTTGTCTAGATTTATATTTTAGTGTTAGATACATCTGAATTTAGACAAATCTAAAACATGAATTAGGATCGGAGATAGGCTCTTTGTAAATAAAATACTATAAGGTGCGGTCGTATGACAGCGGCAAAATTTAAGGTGCGGTCGTATGACAGCGGCGCGGCAAAGTGGGCATGTTGCTCCTAGTGTCATTTAACTGTAGAGAATTTCTTTCGAAGAACAGCGTATGACGGAGAGAGTACAAAGTTGCTGGGCATGGGGGATCCATGTGCCCACCCCACCTAATGTGGTGCTCGCTGATGGCGATTGTGACGTGTCTTGTTCCTCCCGTCGATTAAAGAGAACTCTAATCATGGGCGACAAGAAAGGTAGTCACTACACAAAGACAGAACTAGGGAGATGAAGATTACGGTGGTTGGTGCCAACCATACAGAGCTACAGTACGTAGTAGTATATGTGTACTCTCCTAGAATTCTTCCCTTCCCCAGGTCTTCTTCGAGAGATGGTTTCAAGCAAACATACTTTTTTTTCTTCTTTATTACTCCTTCCGTTTCAAAATATAAGATGTTTTAGGTTTGTCAAAGTATATCTAAACTTTTTTTAGTGTGCAGGTTTATTTAAGTTTAAAGTGAATCTACACACTAAAAGAGTTTAGATATACTCCTTTCAGAAAGCTAAAACATCTTATATTTTAAAACGGAGGCGTACTTTTCATATCAGGTGCAGCTGCAGGCGGCAGCCATTTCGCCTTCGTCTCAACCTCCGATCTTAATTTGTTTTGCGTTTCGCGCTTGATTCTTTTTTTTTGCCTGAGAGAGAGAGAGTGGCGCGCTACATTGGCAAGGCAGCCTGAGATAGAAGCGGCAAAAGGGCGAGGTGTCCCGGCGAATCTTGTGTCTAGAAAGGCTTATCGGTTTAGGAGCCCATTTTTCTGTTTTCCCAAACGGTGCGCTTTACCTTTAGGCTGTAGGTCTCGAGAGCTAGCAAGACCGCTGGAATGGCCTACGCCGGCTGTGTGCCAAGAGTAAGGGCAATAGTAAGTTGTTGGCTATAAGTTATGTCCATATCATATAGAATCAACCTAATAGCTAATATATACAATAGATAGAGATAAAAATATATGTATGATCCACTTTACACTCTCACATAGTGCCTAGAAGCACGTGCTGCAGCTGGCTGTTAACTAAGAGTCCACTCATCTTCTCTCTCATCTAACTAAGTATAAATATACTATTTTAAATCATATAGCCTGTTGACTGGACCTTGTTGTACTTGCTCTAATTAAACACCCTGCTCACATCATGAGCTAGATCATGAGCTAGAAAGCAAATAAAAATGGTGAAATTCTCGGGGCCGTGGCAGCACTAAAGGCCGACGCGCTGTCATTCGCATCCTAACCCGGTATTTTTCAGCCCATGAAATGAGGGTCATGATATGCCTTTGACGGAACAGAAGCACGGCAACCCCACACTTCCCGCCATCCCCCCATTCCTCTCTCGCCCCCTCTCCTTCTTGAGCTCCTCCCAAACCGTAGCCTTCTAGAAGCTTCCATCCCATCCAGGGCCCAGAATGCGGGACCTTCGTCTAGCCTCCCAACGCATGTCCTTCGCCACACCGAGCCGTGGATGATGCTCGGGAACGACAAGCTCTCCAAAGATGATTGGATGGTCATGTTGTTGGTCACCGACGCCATCGAGAGCAACATCCTCACCGTGAGGAGTAAGGTCTCCGCACCCCCAGTATCAGGTGCCTGTTGATCTGTTGAGTTTTTTCTTATTTTTTTGGGGCCACCTAGAGCTCGCGCAGACGAAGAAAGGCATGGAGGAGGTAGTAGCGGCAGTACTCCGGACGTGGGCTGCTCTATGCGTGGAGAGCATACATGGCCATCGGATCATGCTTTACTAGGCACGTGAGCACGTGTGATTTGGCACGTCACGGACCCAACACACTACTTAACGGGCTGTGTCCGGTCCGCGTCCCATCTGGAGCCATGTCTGGGTTGCTACCCAAGCCCACGTGTCGCCGTTAAGAGTTTTTTTTCAATTTTATAACATTATTATTTCTATTATTTATATTAATTTATAAAAAACAGTAAAAAGACCTTAACAGCCCGACACGTTAGCCCCGTTTAGCTAACGTGTCGTGCATGTGCCTCGAGGTGAAGCCCACAGGCCGGCACGACACGACCCGTTAAGGATGCGTTTGGTTTGTGGGTATGAAAAGGTGGCTATGGGTACCCTCAACCACGTGGTTGTGGTTAACCATTTTTTCTGTTTGGTTAATGGGTTGGGAAAGTGATTAAATATAGCTATATTTGAGTTTAGTTTGAGAGGTAAAAGATGGTTGGGGTGATATGATCATCTTGTTTGTTATGATGGTGAGAATACCCCCATAACACGAGCTTTTGGTTACATAGATCAACTAAAGTTCAAATATGTCATGAGAATAATAGAGTAAATATTATGTAGGCAGTTTATTTGCACGAAGAGAGATTAGATCTGAGAGAGAGGAATTTCAAGACATACATATGTACGTTTTGTGCTACAGAAAAAGGAATCGATCAGCATATATAACTAGCTAAAGCTAGGTGCGGCCATGGACTCAAGCTAGGTGAGGCCGAGAGGAGAATGTTTAGTGGAGGCCACACACTTGCCTCACCGCCGGTCGTCAGTGTTCCCGACCTTCCGCGGTGTAGTTCCAATCCACCGCCGCCACCACTTTTCTATTTTGGTGGGGAGACAACAAGGCAAAAGGGACAGAGGTAGGTCTAGTTCATGGGTTTTTTTCTGTCTAGAGGGAAGGTGAACACCACCAAAATGATTCGCGGGTGATTCTAGGTGCTTGACCACGAGTGGATGGCCTTGATGTGCTCGTCGTTCGACGTAGAGCTCGTTGGGAACCCTAAAAAGAAGGTACGATGAGCACAGCAGCAAGTTTTCCCTCAGTTATGAAACCAAGGTTTAATCGAACCAGTAGGAGCAAGGAAACACCCCAAAGGTGTTACTAGCTGAGCTTTGGCAGGGCGCACTACCGATGCTAGTAGCAACGTGGAGACCTACACAACACAACCACAGAACTTTGTCCCCAACTTGCGATGAGGTTGTCAATCTCACCGTGTTTTGCGGAAAACAAAGGATTAAACGTATCGAATGGAAAGAAGTAAAAGTTTGCAGAAAGTAAACACAAAACAGTAAAAGATTGTAGATTGTATGTAAAGAAAAAGGACCAAGATCCATAGTTCACTAGAGGTGGCTCTCCTTAGATAGATAATATGCTGGGTGAACAAATTACAGCAGGGCAATTGACAAACACCGAGAAAGCAATACATGCATATACTAATCATCTTGACTCCTCTGAGACTTGATTGGGAATTACAACATAATACATAGACCGCCATCCAACTGCATCTATGACTAATAATCCACCTTCAGGTTATCATCTGAACCCCCTCCAGTATTAAGTTGCAAGCAACATATTATTGCGTGTAAAGTAAACAATACGATTGTTTTATGAACAAAGGATTGTTGTTTTCTCCCTAGTAGCAATAGCATATCTAGTACCTTAGAGATTTCCGTCACTTCCCCAAATTACCAGAGGCATGAACCCACTATCGAGCATAAATACTAACTCTTGGAGTTGCTAGCATCTACTTGGTCAAGATAGCTACTAACAACGGAAAGCATGCAAGATCTCAAATAAAAAAGACATGATAGAATCAATAATCAATCTGAAATAGCATCTCAATATCCATCGGATCCCCGCAAACACAACATGTATGGATTACAAATAGATGATCTTGATCATGAACGGAGCTCACAAGATCTAAACATGAAAGCACAAAGGAGGAGAAACCAGCCATCTAGCTACTACATGGATCCGTAGTCCAAGAATGAACTACTTACGCATCAAACCAGAGGCTTGCATGGAGATGAAGAAGGCCTCCAGGGTGAATTCCCCTCTCCGGCAGGGTGCCGGGAAGAGCTTCAGATCCCTCCTGATCTAGGGATGGAGATGACGATGGCTACAGACTTTTTCGTGGATTTTTGATCGGGTACTTAGGGTTTTCGTACCGAGGGCAATATATAGGCGGAAGGAGAGGCCGAGGGGGTGCCGGGAGCGGCCACACCACCCCCTGGCGCGGGCCAGGCCTGGCCGCGCGGCCAGGTGGTGTGGTGGTTCCCTGGCCCTTCTCCGTCTCGTATTCTGGCACTTGATCACTTCCGGAAAAATAGGCACTTTTGCTTTTGTCCCGTCCAATTCCGAGAATATTCATTTTCTGACTTTCCTAGAACCAAAAATAGCAGAAAACAGGGAGCCGGCACTGTGGCTCTTGTTAATAGGTTAGTCCAAGAATCATATGAAAAGTACTTCAAAATTGGAACAAAACACAAGAAAGTGGATAAAACTAAGCATGGAACATCAAAAATTATAGATATATTTGCAATGTATCAGGCCTCAACCACCAGTTTTCGGGTGGTGGAGCTTAACCAGCTTTTGAGCAGAATTTGGCTACCCCTAGCCACACTACACCATTAACCAAACACAGGTCAAGCACCTGAAAAATCGTTACCCCCAACCACTTAGGGGATAGTCACTGAACCAAACACACCCTTAATGTGCCCAGGTGGGCTGTGCCGTGCCAGGCACATGCCATGCCGTGGGCCAGCCCATTGACCAGGTATGCATGGTCGAGAGGCAAGAGATGTACAAGTTTCTGATCAAGGATCTCGGCCTCGACGATGGTAATTTATTTGTTACCCATACTATTTCGACGCTGCACATTTTTTTTAACAGATGAGGCCCGAAGGCCCTGGAAGCATTATATAAAGTCAAAGAGGCGGGTACAATTTGTACTAAGGTCCCTTACAGAGCAGGGAATCTAGGATAAGGCCTCAGTTTTTACAGAAAGGAACCTGCTAAAAATAAAAAAGCAATCAAGCCCCTCGTTCCCTCCGCCGTGAAAAGCCGACCACTGCAACCGGGCACCCACGCCGCCACCGGGGAACAAGCCACTTGGGGCGCCGCCGGTGATGGTTCCCAGCTCAGGGTCGAGGAAGATCCTCCGGAATGGCATCGAGGCCTGGAGGAAGAAGAAACGCGAGCCGCACTCACGCCTGGAGCGGCTCCAATCGCCGTGCATAACACCGGCCATCTGCCGTTGCTTGGGATCTCCAGAAACAACTTCCTGCGTGCAAGGTTGCACGACCATGGTCCGACAGGGATTTGTAGCACCCGCAACCGAACTCCTCCTCACTCCCTGTCTACCACCACGGCCACAAGGGAGAAGAAAAGAGGGACCGCAGGCGACCACCCACCCCTGCAAACTCATCCTCTGCTTGGAATGCGAGGAGAACGCCGCGCGCCTCAGCTCCTCCTCCTTGCCACCACGGCTGGCCAGGAAGAGCAAACATGCACAACTAGCCCCGCCACATTGACCACTCCCTCGCCGCCACGGTCGCCTAGAGTCACCAATGTCGCCGAGCTTCTCCACACCATCCAGTAGTCAACAGCCTCTATTTTATTGACGGAGACATCGTTCTTCACCTTCTCGACAAGCTCCAGTCGGAGGAGCACGGCCAAGAGTGCGAAGAACCCTAGAACTCGGGCGTGGCTGCGACGACACCGAGAAAAGCTCCAAGACACCCCAACGGGGAACACATCTACTCTACTACTAGGCCTACCTATACTACTGCCGCCGGCACCGCCCCTCCGCCAGCTCTCACCGGCAACGCCGGCGAGAGGGGTGTCGGTTTGGCCCGGGGCCCTTCGAGAGTTTTCTTGGAGCTGTGGCAGGGGGAGGAGGGAAGCTGGGGTTGGAGCTGTGGGAGGAGGAGAGAAGCTGGGGGGACAGAGCGACTCTTACACCCAGCTATGTCAATTCGACAACGTTTTATGATACATACGAGGGTACTGTTGCACAGTTGGATTGATGGGTGTCGCTGCTCTAGTGCTACTGCGAGAAAACATTACTAGGTAAGTAGGCACAGCGGCACGCTGCGCCTGTGGCATTGGGTCATTTGTGTATGGTAAGCTATGATGGTGAGATGAGTTCAAGTGGGCTCCAAGACACTTGCCAATATGTGTGATGTAAGAGAAGTAGTTCATACATTAAAACATGTATATACAACATTAACGCGGCCTGCGCTGGCCATAGCCAGACGGCAGACACATATAGATTTCAGTGGCTTAAATAAGAGGAGAAATACTGCTGCTAGACTATCTTGCTGGTAATGTACTGATAATTTACACGGCATAGAATTAAGCCCCTTTTCTGCCGTGACAGAGAGGAAGCGGAATGCAAGTTCGAGTCCAAAAGGATGTATAACCACTGTGTAACGAAGCTTCCTGTAAAAAAAAAGCACAGGAGTGCTACTTCTCTATGTCACTCCATGGATCAAGCTTAGGTGATCTTCTGTTAGAGAATACCGCGCCAGCCCATTGCCGCGGTAGAACAGCAACCAATTAACTGTCATGGCAAAGATGCAAGTATTTTGCCTGCTGCAGTAAAGGAACAACCGATTTTAGTAATAGGACGAAAAGAACAGCTACAGTACTCCAAATTTTACCAGCTTGCCATTGGCATGCATCGTTGTCTTTCTCATCGGAGGAGAGGATGACGATAGTGTTGTTTGGCGCCGGGAGAGCGAGGGCTAGTCTGGCGACTGTGTCGTGGCTACTTTGTGCATAGAGGCAAAGAGGTTAAAACGACATCGAGGCAATGACTGAATCATCGTCTCTATTGTCTTCTCCTCGGCAAGAAATGTACCTTGAAAACAAAAAAAAAGGACATTATTAATTAGTTGGATGAACAACATAAATATCTCTAAATTATGGGCATAGTACTAAACATACATGAAACGATATAGTGCAGTGGATACATCTATAATAATTTTGGACATGCCAAGAAAAACATACTCAAGGGTAGCACATCCAAGCTTCGGCAAACATGGCATGGATTATGAAAGCCAACTCAACTGAAATGGAACGTCCAGAAACACCGAAAGACTTGAAGCAAACCAACAGGAAATCATCGTGCAGAAGATTTGCAAAAATGGAGCTAAATGTTTGACATATAAGCACAAGAGATGCCACCAAATCTGTGGTCTACCTAGACCCAGAGATCAAAGAAGAGAAGCAGGAAGCAGGAAATTCAGGAGCTGTATAAAACACTGCATCATCTACTAACACAATAGTTTTCTGTAGCAACTCCATGAGCTGTATAAAACACTGCATCATCTACTGCAGTAGTCAAACACAGAAACACTTTACAAAAGTACAGAACAGAAACAAAAGAAAAATATCAGGCTACCTAAGTATAGAAATGGTAGGAATTTGCATAATGATTTTTTATTGGAAATAAAAAGATGTATGGTACTATTCATGATATAATTAGATGGGCGAGAATTCACACCTAGAGAATATAGTAGTGTATAATGGGACAGTCTGCAGACTAAGGCAAGAAAAGTACGTTCATACTGAAAGCTCAGTGATTTGTTAGCCAAGTAATAAAACATACACACATGGTAATAAAAATAAATAATGCAATGATTTGACGGTAGATGGTGCTAAGAAATTAAATGTACCTTGGACACTGCATAAGCTGAATGTTTGTATATCGAACCACTGGCAAATGAACCTAGTATCGCCCACATATGTTGCCTTGATAGTTTCTCATTGTTGTATATACCATGTGGCCCATGTGCTCAGCCGCTCCTCAAGTTTAACCATTTTCTTGTAAAGTCTCTGGCCAACACAGATATGAACACAAATGACATAACCCAATATACTGTATATGTAGAAGCTTTCCTGTAAAAATACATACGGAGTGTTTTGGAGCTAGTAGGTAACAACTACAAATCCATACTGATGTAGTTGAATATTATCTAACTCTACAGCAAACATTGTATAGAAATTGTGGATACCATTAGCAAAGTTTTATGCAACCACAGAACATTTTTAATCATTTCAACAGGGCATTTATGATTATTTCAAAATGTGTGACGTCTCAGAGGAAAAAGTAAATGCAGTATGCTTAAAGGAACCAGAGAGATAGAAAGAGGGAGTATAATGTCAGCTTCCTGAAAAGCATTCTTTAATAATGAGAAGGGACAATCAGGTGTTGATGCAAACACATGAATTTGGTCTCGTTAGAAAATCGGTGAAGATATAACCAAAAGATAATCTCAACAAACGTTGTTACCTGATCAAATGTGGGTAACATCTGCACACATGAGTTGTTTAGTGGACATCTGAAATTTTGAAGAAAGTGCATGAAAGAAAAAGGGTATTACTTGCAAGTTACACGAATCTGAAGGCTAGATGTGATACATACAGAGAATCCATGATTCACTTTATTAGATCATTCATAAACTAAATTCAGCTGTAGGCACTGATAAAAACCTAAGTACATGTTCATTTTTCTATATTCGTTCCCAAAACTCTGCATACTGTAAGTAACACTGAGGCATGAGCTAAAAACCTTAAATTTGTACAGAAAGGAGAAAATGCAGAAAAGCTTTGTGCTTGAGTAAATATGACCAATAAATAGCATGCTTTAAATTTACTTTTCTGCCGAATTTTCAGTTATCAATAAGAATCCCCTGCCAAGAGAAGAACACATGCAGAGCCTGCAAAATAACCGAAAGCACGTAGTGGACGTCCAATAAAAATATTAATATAATTACCAATGTCGCTAATTTACCATTCTAGTTATATTTGACCATTTCAGAGAATATATGTACTACAGATCAAACCTAGAGAGAATGAATCATAAGATCAAGCGTGCCCACCAGTCGACGGTCGTTTTCTTCTCTCCGTAGTTGTGCCGAGTACCGATGAACAAACAGAACGTCACCACATCGCTTTGTTTCCACTGCTTCCATAAACCACCACCACCCGCGGTATCTCCTAGACGTGGCGCCTGGAAGCAGCCAATCACGGAGCAACGCAGCTGTGCCCTAGCCCCTGTACATGGTAAGTACAACCTCATGATCATAGGAAGAGCATATGGTTCCACAAAAAATAGATAGCATAATAAGAAATCGAAACAAATTAACATAAGAAGAACCTATGATTCAGTGCTTGACCATAAAATAAATAACCTAGTAGTATTAAAATGGATATCCATTCAGATCATAATACTTCTCCACTGTTCAAAACATTTCAAGATCAATACGTTTTTTCAAGCCACGTAAAAAAAGAAGTGACCTCAGTAATCTTACATAAGGAAAATAAAATCATGAGTGACCTTAAAATGTCAAAAGGAATTAGAGAAATTTTGTGAATTGAGTGGGTTCGTATGTGCCGACTTGAGCTTCCGTTTCTCGTCATGTGCTTCATGGTTCAGATCTGGCAAGCAAGAATCAAACGATATCCTAAATTGGGACATGGAAACCATCAGTCGGCTGATGGACTGGGTACAGGATGAAGCGTAGAGAAAAACCCGAGAGGAGGGAGCGGTCAGGTAGCATACCTGCTCCTCCACCCATCTTGTATCGCCCGCAAGTCTGACGTGCGCTGAGCCGCCGACGTCCCTAGGACCTCGTCTTGCCGCGGCGACAACTCCACCCTTAGCATTTTCGCTGGAGCGGCTTCACGGAGACTCCACGAACGGGCATGGGCCGCCGCGGGCGAAGCGCAGACACGCACATCGGTGTCCACCTGCCCACAGGTGATGGCCAGGGCGGCGCGCGGGACAGCCCCGAGCATCACCACCAGGGCGACGACGGCCATAGGCACTACTTGGGAACATGCCATGACTTGGAGCTGGACGGGGAGGAAAGAGAAGGTAGGGTTCATCGCTGAATGGGGAAACGTGGTTGGACTGGTTCCGAGGCCGACAACGTGGGAGAGGAAAAAAACAGCGGCAGAGCTCTTTTTTCCACCGCTTTGACCGAACCGTGTGGAGACCGAACCGTCTGGAGGACACGTGATAATGAATGGGCAAAAAAAAGGAAGAAATTACATTCTGATGTTGATGTTCAGTTACTGTAGATGCGTCCATCTACAGTGCAAAGGCTGATTTGGCTGCCTTGAGCAATCGCTAAAACAGTTCACTTCCATATATGCAGTGAAATTAGGTGGGAGAACATAACTACTGAAAGTTCGCTGCGATGACTCAGTTTGTCTATGGGGACTCGAGAAAATTCGTTTTTAATGGCGTTGCTAGTTTTGTTTCTAAGTCACAGTTTTGCAAATTCTGATGCTCTTTAAGAACGCCTTTGTTTCTTGAGAGGCTGGAGGCTATCCCTGATCACCACATATCAAATTAAAAATCAAAATGATGTTGTAGGGTGGCTTAGTGGGAGCTAATGGGTTATGATACACAACGATTTACTAATAGTTTGGTACTTTGATGGGTGGGGGATGCTTGAAAGATTGCGGAATATAGATTGTATTGATATTGCAAGAGGTGATTATACCGTGAGCCCTTAGACTGTTTATATAGTATTAAATGACTTGTGGGGCAAGAAGACTGATATAGATAGACTTAGATTACAATCTTAAACTACCAAATATGTCTAGCCGTAACATACTCCAACACACACCGCAGGCGGATCGGTAGTGACGCGGACGGTCTGACTGGAGAATAAGTCGATGTCGATGTAGCCGGGAGTGAGAGCGCTGTAGTTGTGGTCGATGGTGCCGTTGGGAAAATTGTCGCCGTTGATGAAGTCGATGACGTTGTTGTGTTGTGGTCTTCGTTGGGCAAGAAGACTCATAGAGATAGGCTTAGATTACAATCTTAAACTACCAAATATGTCTAGCCGTAACATACACCACACCCCCCCTCCCCCCCCCCCCCCCCCCCCGCAGTCGGATCGGTAGTGACGCGGACGGTCTGACTGGAGAATAAGCCGATGTCGATGTAGCCGGGAGTGAGGGCGCTGTAGTTGTGGTCGATGGTGCCGTTGGGAAAATTGTCGCCGTTGATGAAGTCGATGACGTTGTTGTGTTGTGGTCGATGTCGTCGTTGAGCCTGGACAATTAGCCGTAGTATTTAAGGTAGACGTAGTTTGGGTCAAAGTAGCTCGACCCGCAGTGCCGAGCTTGCCAGACTTGGGAGCGTGTCAGGGACGAAAGCACGCGTCGGTGTTACCAATACCGGACGTGCGAAGACAGGAACCATCATGAGTCATGCGTGCCAGAGCCGGATTGAGGAGCAAAGAAAATTTTCTATAAACGGTCGGCGTAGAAGTTGTCCGCCGTGTCGGAGTAGACGAAGTGGCTGCATGAAGAAAATTTGAGCACAGACTTGTGCACATAAAAGTTAGACTACGGCTCTGGCAGAAAGGTCGTGGTGAACGAAGACGACGGTGGTAGTTGTCGATGGTGATTGGATTGTAGCGGTAGTCGATTTCAGGGATTAGACCCGTATTTTCCGCTTGTATGAGCGCGGCGTCGCTGGTGGAGAAGAACTTGTTGGCGTTGACGATGACCACGATCGGTGGTGGCGGCGACGATGTGGTGATGTTATTGGTGTAGATGGTTGCCGGCGATGATGACCACGGTGCGATGTGTGTGCGACCTTGTGTTGACGGCGTGGCGCATACTCCGGAGGGGTGCCCCGGTCGGTGTTGACGAAGACGATCTGGCGCGGTCGATGACGAGGAATAGCCGGAGATACGTCGACGCCAAGGCTGGTGTAGAGGCGCACAACGACTTTGTGATGACGTGATGGCAAGATCGGAGTAGATCGGCTCGGTACAGATCGCTTGGTGACGACTTGACATGCAGACACAGAGCTGGCCAAAATCAGCTATGCTTTCGTTCTTGCCCATGCATATGCATGCACGGGATATAACCTTCTTGCATGTAGCTTGTGGTGTTGATGTCGTAGTGCGTTTCCTGGAGTCGATATGAAGCTAGCTTATTGCACCGGTGAGATGGCTAATTTGATGTTTGCTGCTAAAGAAAAAATAGATCTAATTTGGTAAACGAAAAATTGCTAAAACTAGAGAAAATAGATCGATAGATTGGAAGAAAACTAGCTACGAGATTTGGTGCCCCCGGCGGAGATCACGGAGCTCGATCTCGCCGGGGGCGGCGCGGCGGAAGCAGTGGCTAAACCCTACTTGGAGCGAACCGCTCTAATACTATGAAAGATTGCGGAATATAGATTGTATTGATATTGCAAGAGGTGATTACATCGTGAGTCCTTAGGATGTTTATATAGTACAAGAAGACTTGATGTCAAGAAGACTAATAGAGATAGACGTAGATTACAATCTTAAACTACTAAATATGTCTAGCCGTAGAATACTCCAACAATGCTTCTAAATCTACTTGTGACTTTACAATTTCTACAGTATAAGAGGGAGGTTTTTTTACTGGAGAAAGTGTTACCTACAGATCTTCCGTGAAATGCATGCCGAATCATGGATCTATAAAACACAAGGACTGGCCCAGCGCGCAAACGTGCCCGCGCTCGATGTCCATCCGACGATGCAGCCAAAAACCTAAAGAACCAAGAAAAAAATAAAAATGCCATGAAAAAAATCCTGATAACTTATATTTGTGTGTGCTCTGAGAGACTAGAGAGGACACATTTTCTTCTTAGATTTTGACAAACACAATTATTTGTGGTAGCATCGACATCAATGGTGGCATGGTGAGTGTTTTTTTCACTCTCTTCGTTTTAATCCTATGACGTAACTCACTTGTCGTACCTGATTGTGTGATATGTTCTCCTATTCATTCTGAGTCTTGAGTACACCACTACGCCACTAACATGTCCGCTCCTACAACCAGCCCATAATTACCACCAAATAAAAGAAGTACATAAGCAAGGAAAACTACTAGGAGTATGTAAAAAGAACATCAATTTGGATGTTCAGAATGCAAAAGGTAAATCAAAATAATTGTCAAGTTTGATTTCATAATACGAGCTAATATGAAAGTTCAGATGACGCTAAATTAGCTATGTATCCATCGTTAGGTGAATGCTCCGAAAGCCACAACTTTTTTTCTCACTTAAGGAGCATAGCTCCCGATTGAAACTGAGTATAAACTGTACTAGACAGACACGCGGGATTCACCTGGCCGCGTACACCGTGTTGTTGCACAACATGGTTGGCGCGATGAATTTGGTGGTGACACGTTGTTAGTTTTGGCGGTATACATTTTATCTTTGATGTGCGTGAAAACACTATTGAAAAAATGTGAAGGCAAAATAGAGTTTAGTTACAAAACCCATAGTAGAAACCTTTTCAGCAATGCACAAAAATCGTCAATACTGTAATTTTTAAGATTGCCATCAACATGGAGGTATAAACTGTTAGACAACTAATTTAACAAAAATTTGACCAGTCCACTCTCGAGGAATTCAAAGGTCGTTTCTCCTCCGTGAAGCTCCATCATCATTTCGCTCAAAATGTTACACGTTTTCTTCATTTGAAGACCGTCTTGGTTTAATGACTTATCTGCAATCATTCAGAACTGCCAAGAAAGTTTTGAACTTCTGCAAAATCTCTCTTAAACATATCTCCTGCTTCGGATGTAAAGTAATTGTCTTAACATACCTAGAAAAATTAAAAAGGTTGCTTTGAGCAATCCCACAAGTCCTTGTTTCAGCAAACGTAGGTTTACTTCTTATAACGGGTTGGTTCTCTGATTCTTCTTTTGCAGGTCATGCTTAACTTGATATGTTTGTTTCTCAGCAAATCTTGAAGCATTATGTTATTTACAATTGAAGAACAGCGATAGGAAAGTACGATTTACCATAGTTGACTGCTTGCACACACAACATAGTAAGTTCATTTTTCCAGAGCACAAGCATCATCATGAACAGAAATTCACATCAATCCAATAATGCCCCAACAAAGACACTACAGAAATGTTGATTCTGATCTGATTTGCATATACTATTATCTCAGATCATGCATAGAGCAGGGACACGAATAAAAAACAAGACATCAAGAGGTGAGTGCATGACCATAACTCGCCGGCTGCATATACAGTAGCCACTTCTGTACGACCTCTTGCCAGGTGACTAAAAATACCCAATCGAGGCCACAACAACCCTAAGATCAGAACAAAATATCTAAGATGAAAACCTAAGAAGGAGAGAACATCTGATGGAAAAAAGGCACTCAACCAGGCCTCCGAGAACCTCCAAACTACTGCCATCATCAATGGCGCGGGTAGAAAAACCACATCAGACCATGGCATAGTCGTCGGTCCAAACGCTCGCCAACACCAAGCCTCCAAGAATGGACGACAAAACAAAATCACTGCACAATCCTACAACGAAAACAACGACACAAGATGATCCAAGAAGTTATCCGGAGACCGATGCCATCCAAGAAAAACTTGACGCGGCCGCCAAAGGCACTCAGATGAGTACTCAGATGAGTACCCAAATATATCATCAGGGACACTGACCAACATAGCACCACTGAAATAAACCACATGTAGAATACCTCTGAAATATATCTAATCATGCATGAACCTGCACATGGCACAACACCTTCAGTACTGAATAATTTCTAGATCATTTTTTGATAGATTTGAACACCAACTCATACATCAACATGGGGATTCCATTGGTCGAATTTAGGACATACTTCTTTTTTCAAAGACATTTGTGACAGATCTTTAATACAATTCCAAACACGAACATACCCCATTAGACTTCAAAATCATACGTAAGGAAAGACAGATCGTCTTCATGTTGTTATTTAGAGTTTTGATTTGAGATAGTTAAATTCAAGAAAATAAAATCTCGGATGGTGCAAAGTCCGTAAACAAAAGTTAAAGGTGGCATAAGAATTCATATATGAACTATAATATACATATCAGTCTTACCTTTCCAGCTTATATTAAACGTATTGAACTTGTTGTAATAACTTAACCAACACGTGCATAAGATACTAACAGAATATTAAGCGCAATGATGATATCAAATAACTAGAAAAGGAGATATATCATATTGCTACAAAGAGTACATGATGTTGAATGGGAAATGTAATCAAGTAAGCAGAACCACTTAGCTTTAGCATCACATCTTCCATATATACACATGTTTATGTGTAAAGAAAAGTGGCATTCAGCGAACAATGACCATATTTTGATAATTTTAGATACAACCTAATCGGTTCTTCCGTGGTGAAAGTGAAAACTAAATGTCAATGACTCAAAAAGAGCATGCTTCATGTAATTAGGACACAACCAAGTTTCTCAATCTTTCTGTTGTTCAAGAACTGAAGACACGAATTGGATTAGATCTGGTCGTTTTATCTTGTATAAATGCAATTGGTTTATCTGATCTATTAGTTTGTATAATTAGTTTAATTAGTATTACTTTAATCATGCTTTACCAGTTAAATCGTATACGACATATATTTTCAACGGTCATTTGAGAGGGAGAGAATACTAGATATAATATAAAAGTTCACATGGCGCTAAGTCTAAGGTAGCTACTAATCCATCGTTAGGTCAATTCTCCTAAGGTACCAACGTCTAGAAACAGTTTCCAGCCAGGAGCAACATATATTCAATAAAGACATTCTTTATTAACTCAATATTTCGGTATCAAGACGATACAATCAAACGAGTTATACCAGATCTATGCATAACAAAGATGCACGTAAGGACAAAAACATGAAATAAAAGGTTTAACATAGACTCTTGATATGCGAAATTGCATAGGGCGATTCTATGCTAGGCTACACAGGAGGCGTCGCGTGCTGCATCTTGAAAGTCATCACGAACTCGTTCTCCGTGGCGGCCTCGATCGGTGGAGCCAGCTACGTACGAGGAGCACCATATAAACAGTGCGGTCAAGACGCTACCAATTACGACCACGAGGGCCATGAGCAGCAACTCTAGGTCGTCCATGCTCGAGATCTACCAGCAACAAGAGATTGTATACGTGGTTAGCCATCTGTAGCTTCGCCAACCTGGAACGGCGGCTCACATGCTAGAAACACATGTCGATCTGGTGAAAAGAAATCGAAGGTATATAGCGATTAAGAGACTTTTGGTTTACGTACCTCGAGCTAGGATCGATGTAGACGAGCGGAATCGATCTGGAACGATCCCGTAGCTGCAGTAAGATGATATAGGGCAGACGTCGTCCTCGCGAGGCTCTTCTCTTTCCCCAAGATCGAGATTGATCTACGATCCGGCCGTATATATATAGCAATCACGATGTGCAATTAAAAGGAAACAAGACAAATAAACGGAAAGAAATCGCGTGCCAGCCACCGTGATCACGTCTGTCGTCTCATTTCTTGTTTTTTACTAAGTAGTAATGGGACGTCCGTAGTAATGATGTGTCGGACGCGGTTTGCCTGCGCCCCTCGCGTGCGCCGGTAGTGCGTGGCAGCATCCAGCGGCTCCCGTTTTTTCCTGTCTCCGGGCTCTTTCCTTTGCCAAAAACAATCGGGAATACCATCCGAATACAAGTCCCTGCCGTGATCACGTACCGTAGTATTCGCAGAAGCGCGCGCGTCCTCGCCTCCGCCGTATTCGCCATTGGATAATCAGAGAAGCTTTTGCAAGTAGCGTGTCTAGATCGTCCAGCACCAGCATGCCCAACAGGCCGCCACGGTCGTCACAGCCGAAGGTGGGAGCCCCTGCCGAAGGTGTCCTGCCACGGCGACTTATGGAGAAGAGGAGTTGGATGGCAGAGCGGTGGTGGTGATGAAGCGTGGACGCGCGCATGCTGCTGGTCTTCCCCTGATTAGCTAGCTTCCTTCCTAGTGCCTACTCCATCGCCATTCCTACTTCTCCCGTGACCATGACTTCGTCCTTCCTACTTCGTAGTCCCGGTCGGACTTCATGCTGCTCTACGTGACGGAGCTAGCTAGCCTCACCCTGTAAGTGGGCACGGGCTGCCCACGGCGCCGTCAGCCTAAACCCACTTAAATCCCTAGGTCGGCACCCATGGGCATAGATAGAATTGTGGCGGCCACTCACGGCGCACCCGCTACCGCCGCCAAGCCGTATCGAGGACTTGGCGTCGGACGCCATGGCTTGAGAAAACTCGTCCCCTCCGCATCGAGGCTCCATGGCGATAGGATCAATCACTCCACCAATCCCATCCTGTCTACTTCTCCGTCCACGTCCAACGAGATTCGTGGGGAGTAGCTGGCGGTCGACGAGTACCTTGGGATCCACATGCAGCCGGCCAGGTCCGTGGGGACGCACGGTTTTGGCGAGGTTCGTGGGAAGTCGTAGATGTCCGGCGAGTTCAGGCGGCAGCGAGTTCAGGCGGAAGAAGAACCGCAAGAAGGTAAATTGAACTTGTTTTTCATCCAACAGTGATGAAATAATTACTGAATACACCATTAGAAAAACAGAGCTTCACAAGATGCTGAATTTGAGTTCAAGATCTAGTAGTCTTTTTGTTGAAACCCAAGATTTGGTAGTGTTGGGATATGCTAAATGAGTATCACCGTTGCATGTCTCTAATCAGCTAATCCGGGTGATCCGCAGTTGGTAGCATGGCACATGGCCTGCAGACGGATCCAGAAGGGAGGCCCATGCCGGATATAGGAAGGCTACGTGGGAGACCGACATACTCGGAGACTTGGTACAAGACACGAAGACTAGTTAGTATTAGTGTAGGACTCTGTAACTTGTCCGGCAAAGTCCTTTCCCTGTAACCCTAGGTTCTGGTGTCTTTATAAGCCAAACCTCTGGGAGCTTTTAGGACATGATTCATAACACCCTCGCATAGCGAACCAATTTCAGTAACTCGGCGTATTGCCATTATAGTGATTTATAGCAGGAGTAGAGTTCTGCATCGTTGTGGGACTTGAACCTGGGTAAGCTGTGTTACCTCATACCCGCCAACTCGCCGCCTTCCCCTACCTCTCTAAACACGCTCTATGAGGACCCCTCCATGGCGTAATCATTGGCAATACCACGACAGTTTGCGCCCGTAGTGGGGCAAGAGGCGCTTTGAGCTCTACACCGGGCGAGGTCCAAGCTCTTCGCGGGAATCGACAACACCGTGGCCATTGGGCACGTCCTCTTCTCCAGCAACGTCCTGATCATCCCTCCGGACAAGTTCTAGGTCCCTACGAAGACGAACCCTACCCGCTGCTCCATCGTCTCAGTCGGAGACATCCACATCTTCATCGGCGAAACTGACTCGGGTCCTAGCTCCCAGGAAGTTGGAAACTCGTCAAGGCCCGCACGGACCGTCTACGGGCAGGACACGTTCGCGAAAAAATCTGGCCATATCTCTCTCTGGAGTATACCGCCTCAAATCAAGAAAATTCAAGGCCCACCCAAATCGCCCTTGTGCAGGATATAATGGTGGAAGGACCCCATAGATCCGCTTGGCTTCCCTGAGCGTTAGAGAAGCGGATGTCACACTTTGCCAGCATCGTTACCATCTTCGATCTGGCCAAATGCGTTCAGAGGGACAGAGAATCTCCCTAGGAATACCTTGCCAGATGGATGAGGGTGAGGGAAACGCTGGAGGGTGACCGCACTGACAAACTCGTCTACCACTTTGTGGAAGGGCCCACGCCTGAAACACTTCTCCAGCATACACTCAGGAGGCGGCAGGCCGCCAGCTCACTCACCATTGGCGAGATGGTCACAATTGTCAATGACTACGCATACGCCGAGGAGAACACCAAGGCCATGACTGGTCCTGAAGCCGGAGGAAGCAACAACAACGTCCCTCCACCTCCGCCATCGACAACACCGAAGCCAACTCCGACTCAGTGCTCGATGCACTATATGCCGACATCAACATGGATGGCGGTGGCTCAGATGCTAACTCGAAGGAATACGATGCTACTATGAGGGAGATTGAGCAGGACATCGAGAGGGAGGAGCGCGTCGAGAAAGCTACCACTTCCCGCCAGGTGCTAGTTGCCATCAGGAACATGATGGAAGAAGACGGGCGGGAACCAGAACCTGAAAGAGCCCCGCCTACGCTTGCGGTTACTAGAGCGGCAGCGGCAAAGAAGGCCGCCGAACCTCCGGGTCCGGCCAAAGCCATGCCTCCTCCGGTTATTCCCCCGCAGCAGGTGCAGGAACTCACCACATGCCCCAGTACTGCCAAACAAATAAACCTTCCGCCACTACCATCAACGTCTGCAGCTGGTAACCCACTGGTTACTACCACCGACAAGGTGATGTACGGTCCACTCCTCGTCGAGCCCATCACCGTCACCCATATCCAAAGCGTTATAGAGCTCGATGAGAAACATGCAGAAATCCTCGCGGAGGCCAAATGCATCACAGAACAGGGCACCCAACTGGACAAAGATTTAGCCAAGGCACAACAATCCATCAAGGCGGCAAGAGCAATGTAGGCTGGATACAAGCAGTTGTTGTTAAAGCATAAGGCGAAGAAAAGGCACCAGCTCACGTCGTCGAAGATCTCGACATTCGACACAAGTTAGGATGGGAAGCATCCAAACAGGCAAAGGCCACCCCATACATTGGTTCAGAGGGGAGGCAAGTAATGCCAACTCTCGCCCTCAACATGGTCATCGCCAAGACCCTCCTAGAGCAGACCAGGTCGCCAGAAGTGGTGGATCAGGTATATGACCTCGTAGCCAAGGCTTGCAAGTAGCAGGAGAAGGCCACCTTGCAAAGGCTTGAGTCCAATCCAGAGCTTTGCTAGTCAATCCTCAATAGCCACCGAAGGCCAAGATCTCCTCACGATGAAGGATCCCATACAGGCTCCACGGAGCGAAGGCGGAGGGATGCGCATAACAGGGCTAATGCCATACCCATATCTTTCGACAAGGGAGAGAAGGCTCGCCCTCGTCGATCGCCGCCACCCCCACCATCCTGGCGTCACGAGGAACAATAGTCGCGCCACCGCACAAGCATGCCACCTTCCAGGTGTCCCCAGGTCGGCATCGTCATACGCGACCAGGGTGAGCAACCTCAGCATGACATAGAGCGCAGCGGCAACAAAGGACATAGGAGCAGATCCCACAAGGAAGCACCACGTCTGACAAGCAATCGCGACAGGCATGAGGACTCGCATGGAGGGAGCAGCAGGAAGGCTAACCCACCACTGCCACCACCGCCGTTGCTACCCAGTAGCCATCATAGCAGAGGACATGGTGGATCCCATGGATCGCACCACAACTCTCCTCCCCATGACGGAAAAGGGAAGAAACCACAGCCGTACGACACAAATTTACGGATGGACAAGATCCAAGAAGCATGGGATCTCCCATACCTAGGGCCACATTGTTTTGGACCAGTAATACGGGCCACAACTTACCCTAAGGGTCTCCGGATTGACAAGACCATCAAGCCCTATGACGACATTGCTAGGCCAGCTACATGGTTGTAGGACTATATCAAGGCGATTCACATCGCTGGGGCAAACCCTAATGTCGCCATCAAGTACCTCCCACTAATGCTCACAGGCACCGCCCGACAATGGATTGACGACTTGCCGGAGAAATCAATCTGCAATTTGTTGGACATGCATGAAGCGTTCACCAAGAACTTCGAGGGTACGTACAAATGTCCCTGCATCGTCGGTGACCTACAACGGTGCATGCAAGAAAAGGATGAATCCTCTCGTGCTTACCTATCCCGTTGGCTTGATATGAAAAATTCATGCACGGGAGTGCATGAGCAAACCGCTATGGCCACCTTCGTCAACGGACTGGAGAAGGGGACATTGCTTCGACATATGCTGAAGCGCCGTCAGGACAACAACAACCTCAACCTCAATACGATGATCACCATGGCTAGTGAATTCACCGCCGCTGATAATGATGCTCGCGGCTCGTTGCCGGCAATTGCCATCCCTACCGAGGCCAAGAGGAACAATAACAACAAGCGCAAAACTTCACCAGAAGAGAAGCAAGGAGCCGACATGGTTACCACAATGCTCGCTGGCAGAGGCAGAAGCGGACAGCGTGGTCGTGGCCGGGGGCTAGCCATGGGTAACAAAGGAGTGATTCAACACCTTCAGCGCCTCGCGTTCCCCAATCGTATGAAGAGTACTGTGATATGCCGTGTTTCGTCCACCTTGACGCAAACGGCAAGGCCACCCACACCAACCACAAATGCAAGTTTGTCAACAACCTCAAGGAGGACCCTGAGTCCGGCTACAAGCAAAGTCGGAAGAATAGACCCCGTGGAAAGGGCAAGGGGAAGAAGAAGGAGGAGGAATCCAAGGAATCAAGTGACATGGACGAAGATGTGGAACCCAAGTCCACCGACAAGGGCGATGGAAAGGGCAAGAACCCCGTCGAAAAGAAGGCTCTGGTCTACCATACTTTCCTTTGCACTCTCACCGTCCGGGCCTAGAAAACCTTACTGAGGATACTAATGGCTACTCTCCCTCCTGTCCCCCAGTACGTTAGGTCGTCAGAGATTCCAATCACTTGGGACAGGAAAGATCATCCAGACCTTATCCCAACAGGGAACCGATATGCCATGTGAAATGGATCGTATGGGCACCTAGAGGGGGGGGGGTGAATAGGTGCTACTTCAAATTTTAATGCTTTTTCAATTTTAGGCTTGCACAAAAGGTAAATTCTCTAGATATACTATTATGTAGAATTTCCCTATATGCAAACCTAACTACTAGCGAGTAAAGGCGATTAAGATAGGGGAACGAGGAAACCGTAGTGGAGCACGCGGAGACACATGATTTGTTTTACCGCAGTTCCTTCCTTGTTAAGGGAAGTACATCTATGTTGGAGGGGTGGGAGGTACTAAGACCACCACGCCACAATAGGCCTCACCCTGTTTTCCGATGGATCTCGCCACCAAAGGCCTGATCCACCTTTCCACTATAGGATCCCTTCAAGGCGGGAACCGACGCCTTTACACAACTAGCGGGGCACAACTCCACAACCGAATTAGAGGCTCCAGTGATGACAACAAGATGCCACAAGAACAATAGATATCAATAACAAAACACAAGATCTAGATATCAACGAGTATACTAGATCGGTGATTCTCCAAGTGAATGGAGAGGAGTTGAAGCGCTTGATTCGTGATGATGATGAGTGATGTCTCCTCCTTCAATTCCCCCAAAGATCGAAGCCTTCGGGTGGTTGAAGTGGGAGATCTCGGGAGAGAGCTTTTGCAACAGGTTTATTCTTTTTTGAATGAATCAAGTAATCTGACAGGAGGAGAAGACGTGGCTTTTATACCCCCTGTCTAGATGGAGCCGTTGGAGCTTTTTGGGGCCGGATTATCCGGCCTAAGTGAGGGCCAGATTATCCGGCCCGAGGAAAACTCCGCCCCAACCCCGGACTATCCTGGGGATTATCCGCCCCCAGACAGTGCAACGCGCCGAGCCAGCCTTTGCTTGTCTCCTAGGGGCGGATTATCTGGCCCAAGGTGAGGGCTGGATTATCCGGTCGGGGGAAGAAAATCCGCCCCACTTTGGAATGCCCGGGGGAATATCCGCCCCCAGTCAGAGCGTCACGCCATGCCAGCCCTTGATCGTCTCCTGGGGCCGGATTATCTGACCCAAGGTGAGGGCCGGATTATCTAGTCAGGGGAAGAAAATCCGCCCCACTTCGGATTATCCGGGGGAAAATCAGCCCCCAGTCAGAGCGTCGCGCCATGCCAGCCTTTGTCAAGAGGGTCAGGCCGGATTATCCGGCCCTTGATGGGGGCGGATAATCCGGCCCCCAAACACAACAAACACTTCCTTGCACACTTATCACACATGAGAAAACTCCGTGTTATTGTTATCTAACACAAAAAACACAGGGAATCATGAAATGTTCTTTCAATCTCCCCTTTTTGGTGTTAGATGAAAATACTAGGATTTGCAAGATAGGTCTCATTACAACAATATTTAACAAATGAAAAAACTCCCCCTCAATGTGTGCATAATAAAATTTGCATATGATTACAAATACACACAAGAAGGTACAAGTCTATTTCATTGGAACATAGGCAAGATATTCATACCACCAAGAGAGAGATAAAGGCGTCATCAATATATTATAAGAATATCCAATGATAGCCATAATGAGCGCCTTCCTCGATATTGAAATCCAATATGGCCAATATGATAGATGAATCCATAAGGATAATCCATAAGATAAATCCAGAGCCACACATAAACATAGTCTCATACAGAGCAAATCACAAATAGAAGTTCAACGCTAAATGGGCACAAGCGAGAAAAAGACCGAAAAGTTAAAGTGCAAATGCTTGCGCCCGACCCATGCAAATCCACGAAGACCTAATTGAACTACTTCTCCCCCTTTGGCATCGAAACGCCAAAAAGGAAGAAGAGCAATGCTAGCCCGTGCGTCTCCAAACAAAAACCCCCACAAGGTGAACAATGGACTTGTGTGCAAGAGTAGATGGTTTAGGGGTAGAGCCAGGGTTGGGATGAGAGACCAAACTGATATGGTACTACCCACTCAAGATTGCAAGAATCAAATGAACTAAAAGCCAGAATTGAGTGTGATTCCCATAAGAACATGAGATGAGCAAACAAAAAAATCCACATAAATCCAACTCTTCTCATGGAAGAGGGAGGTGGCCAAGGCCACCTTGTTGGAGTGCATGGTATGACACAGCGAAGATATATCTTGGGTTCATGACCAATACTCATCAATAAGCTCACATATCACAAAATGATATTAAGAGAGATGATTTAACTTGATTTTTGCATTATGGGGGGAGGGTTAGCCCAATTAATTAGGACCACAATCCCCCTATATCCATGCCCACACCTAGACCAAATAAGACTGCGATGTAAGAGTGAGTGCATAGGTAGTCAAGACATGCTCCTTGAATCAACGATATTTAGCTCATTCCTCAAGAAACAAAACCTTGCTTCATCAAGTGGCTTCGTGAAAATATCAGCAAGTTGGTTCTTCGTGCTCAGAAGGATAGATCAATATCGCCTCGAACAACATGGTCCCGAATAAAATGATTCTGAATCTCAATATGCTTCGTCCTTGTGTGCTGTACCGGATTGTACACAATTTTGATTGCACTTCCATTATCGCATAAAAGAGGCACTTTGTCACAATGGACACCGTATTCCTTTAAAGTTTGCCTCATCCATAATAACTGAGTACAGGCACTAGCAGCAGCAACATATTCAGCTTCGGCGGTGGAGAGAGATATACAATTCTGCTTTTTAGAAGACCAACATACTAGAGACCTTCCCAAGAATTGACAAGCTCCAGAAGTTGATTTCTGATCATCCTTATCACCAGCCCAATCTGAATCAGTATAACCACATAGAGAGAAATTGGAGCCCTTGGGATACCATAGACCAAAATTAAGGGAATGAACCAAATATCGAAACATCCTCTTGACCGCCACTAAGTGGCTTTCTTTATGAGCTGCTTGATACCTTGCACACACACCTACACTCAACACAATATCGGGTCTAGATGCGCAGAGGTAAAGAATAGAGCCGATCATGGACTGGTATACCTTTTGGTCCACATCTTTACCATGGGGATTAAGTTCAAGGTGACATTTTGTTTGCATCGGAGTGGCGACGCCATTAAGATCCGTCATCTTGAATCTCTTGAGCATGTCTTGGATGTATTTTGTTTGATTTATGAAGGTTCCTTCTCTAAGTTGTTTGATCTTAGATCCAAGAAAGAACCATAATTCCCCCATCATAGACATATCAAACCTGTCAGTCATAAGCTTCAAAAATTCATCATTAAAAGCTTTATTAGTAGAGCCAAAGATAATGTCGTCTACATATAGTTGGCATATGAAGATCTCCCCCTCAACCTTCATAGTAAAAAGAGTGGGATTGATTTGTCCAACTTCGAATCCACAGTCTAGCAAAATCTCTTTAAGGTGCTCATACCACGCACGTGGGGCTTGTTTAAGGCTATAGAGTGCCTTATCGAGTTTATAGACATGGTTCGGGAACTTAGGATCCTCAAATCCCGGAGGTTGCTTTACATATACCAACTCATGTAGAGGACCATTAAGAAAAGCACTCTTAATGTCCATTTGCTATAATTTGAAATTATTATGAGCAGCATAAGCAAGAAGGATACAGATGGACTCAAGAGGAGCCACTAGAGCATAAGTCTCGCCGAAGTCAATACCCTCAACTTGGGAATAACCTTGTGACACGAGTCTTGCCTTGTTCCTTACAACGATGCCATTTTCATCTTGCTTATTTTAAATATCCATTTTGTGTTGATAACATTGCGGCAATCCTTGGGCTTCTCTACTAATTTCCAAACCTTGTTGCGTTTAAAGTTATTCAACTCTTCATGCATAGCAACAACCCAGTCCGGATCTTCAAGAGCTTCAAACACCTTCTTGGGTTCCACCATTGAGATGTGAGCTTGATGCTCACCGAAACTTGCCAACTCCCTTCTTGTGGATACCCTTAATCGGAGATCACCTACAACTTTATCTAGAGTGTGACCCCTTAATTCAAGGTTCCTATCTGCACGAGCTTTGCGACGAATTTCAATTAGCTTGTTGTCTCTTGGGGGAATAACTTCATCATTTGAGTCTTCATTGGAATCATTGGCTTGGCCTTGATCTTCAGCTTGATTAGCAGGAGTAGGAGATGATGAATCTTGCCCTTGATGTTGATCAACAACTGTAATAGGAGGCTGCTACTCTTCAGGATTTTCAGGCCGGATAATCCGGCCGAGGGTGGGGCCGAATAATCCGTCCTGGGGGAACCTAAAGCACCTTCACCGTCTTGATTGGTTCTTGCTCGAATTGGAGAGGGGCCGGATAATCCGGGGTTAGCCAGAAAATCCGGCCTGGGACTTGTAGCAGATTCTTCGACATGTTGATCATTTCTGCCAGTTGAGGAGGGTTGGCCAGATAATCCGGTCTCCACCAGATAATCCGGCCTGGAGCTTTCTAGAACATTTGCTTGATGATCTTCAGCAGTTTGTGGGATTGGTGTAGAGGTTTCGCCAATGGTTGGAGCATGTTGTGCTTGTGTCGATGAGGGCTCTACATGAGTAGAGCATTGTCCTTCCCGATCCGCCACAAGGGGTTCCTCAATGGGGCAGAAAAATCCCACGCCCATTCTTCTTATGGCATCTTGGGGTATTTAACATCTGCATCACAAACATCAACTTGCCCCGCACGGGAGCCATCATTTTCCTCGAACACCACACTAAAAGATTCTACAATAGTTCCGGAGAGCTTATTGTAGACTCTAAGTGTGGGATTCGCACCATAGCCAACGAAAATGCCTTCTAAATCCTTAGACTCGAATTTAGATAAACAAACTCCTTTAATGAGAAAGAAACACTTACAACCAAATACCCGGAAGTAGGAGATGTTAGGCTTGTTACCGGTAAGTATTTCATACGGAGTCTTGTCCAAGATTTTACGGAGATAGAGCTGGTTGGATGAATGGCATGCGGTACAGATTGCTTCAGCCCAGAAATTATAAGGAGACTTAAATCCAGCTAGCATAGATCTTGCCATATCCATTAAGGTCTGGTTCTTCCTCTCGGCAACACCATTTTGTTGAGGGGTGTACGCAGTGGAATATTGATGTCTTATCTCATCTTCACTTAGAAATTCATTTAAGGTGTAGTTCTTGAACTCGGAGCCGTTATCACTTCTAATTGCCAATATAGGGACATTGTGTTGATGTTGAACCTCGTTGGCAAAATCGATGACCGTTTGTTGAGTATCGCTCTTCAACTTGAAGAAATAGACCCAAGTGTATCTTGAGTAACCATCAACAATCACGAGGCAATATTTCTTCCCACCAAGGCTTGCATGAGATGGAGGACCAAAGAGATCCACGTGGAGGAGCTCCAAAATCCTCTTTGATGAAATAATGGTGTTCCTTCGATGGAGAGAGTCATGCATTTTCCCTTCAACACAAGCCCTGCAAACACGATCTTTGGCCAAGGAAACATTTTCTTTTAGTCCAAGGATGTGGCCACCCTTGTGGAGAATTTGCAAATTTCTCATATTGACGTGGGCTAGACGGCGATGCCATAACCAACCCGTGTCGGCCTTTCCGAAAAGACACATCGGGCCTATAGTGGTTTTCCCTGACAAGTCCACCATGTACAGGTCATTTTCGACATATCCCACGAAGGCGACCTTTAGAGACTTGCTCCACAAGAGTACGACTAAATCATCATCAATGAAAACTGCAAAGCCCATCTTACCAAGGGCACGAACTGAAAGTAAATTGTAACCGAGGGTCTCAACAAGCATGAAATCCATGAGAGAGATATCGTGAGCAACCACAACTTTGCCAAGACCCAATACCTCAGATTTTGACTTATCACCATAGGAGACGATTATGTGATCATGGTTTGGCCGCATCTCCAAGATGATCTCCTTGCTTCCGGTCATATGACTAGTGCACCCGCTATCGAGTACCCATTTTGACCCACCGGAAGCAGAGCCCTGCAAGAAAGTTACTTCTTGGTTTTAGGTACCCATTTTTCAATGGGTCCTCTCATGTTAGTGAAAACGGTTTTGGGAACCCAAATAGACCAAGATATGTAACTATCCAAAGGACCTACATAGCTAGCATAGACATCACCATAATAATCACAAAATAACTCATAGTTAGGATTATTAGCCCCTGCAAAACCATCATAGTTAGTCTTGTCATTAGAGGTGGTGCTTGTCTTTGGTTGAGCAGTTTTTCTCTTCTTCTTCTTCTTCTTCTTCTTCTTCTTCTTCTTTGTCTTGGGGACATAACCAAGACCTTCTTTCCCACGGTTTGTCCTTTGCTTGCTAAGCACCTCATCTAGGACCTTTTTAACTTTATGTTGAGATCCCTTTACAAGTTCTTCTTTTAGCCTTGTATTTTCTTCAACAATGTGTTCGTGTCCACAAGATGGGGTGGAGGTGTTGGGCATATCATACTTGTCCAATTGAGTTTGGAGCTGATCACGAGACTCATTTAGAGTAGAATGTTCACTCTCCAATGCCTTGTGAGCAATGTCTAGTTTCTCAAACTTCTCTAAGAGTCTAGCATGAGCAGCCCCTAATTCAACCTTTTCCTTCTTTAGTTTATTTACCTTAGCAAGAGCATTGTCACGTTCTTTCATGAGCTAGGCAACAACCTCTTCATGGGATTCCGCAATTGACTCGAGTTTCTCCTCCAAGGATACCCGAGCTTCCTCTTCTTCTTCTAAGGCATTCTTCTAGGCTATCTCCAAGGCGTCTTCTCTTTCAATTCTACCCTTTTCTTTGAGAAGAGCTTCGGAATGAGCAAGTTGGCTCGTAAGAGCACCAAAGTGAAGTTTGTTCTCACCTTGCAAGTTAGTGAAAAAATTGTCCAAAGAAATAACTTCTTCTTTTATCTTAAGACTAGTATGATCATCCATATCCATATTTATATTAGTCTTAGGAAATGAAGAAATAGAAGATGATACCTCGGACCCTCTTTCCATAAGGCAAGTGATATTGTTGTTGATGATATTTTCATTTGGAGAGTCGAAGAGCGATGCGGGAGTAGAAGTGGTGGATATAGCAGCCACCTCTCGAGCACTATCCTCATCCTCTTCGTCTTCACTTGCAGAGGAATATTCTTCTTGGGCCACCAAGACAATCTTGGGTTGCTTCTTGTAAGGACCATTCTTCTTGATAAATGGTTTCTTTCGAGGAGCCTTGGATTTTTTCTTTGAGGATGAGCCTGACTCCATTGTCTTCTCTACTTTGATAAGGACATTCAGCCACAAAGTGCAACCTAACTCCACAATTGTAACATGTCCTCAGTTTTGGGCCATTCTCTCTTCTTGCACTTGACCCATTCTTGCGCTCAAGTTCAGACTTGGCCTTGACTGGATCCTTCCAAAAATTCCTTGCATAGAAAGCCATTTACTCACCATGAGCATGCTTGACTTCCTCGGGACAACCCATGGAGACACCCTCGTATCCTCTTTCATCCTCATCTTGTTTAACAACATTTTCCTTTAGAGCAACATTGACTCCTTTTTGCATTCCAATAGCCTAGGCACGGGCATCTTCAGAGTTCTTAGCAGCAACCTTGAATGACGCCATTTCTTGCATGACTTCATTGGAAGTCATTTGCTGGTAGTTGTGTCTACCTTGCAAGCTCTTCAATTCTGTTGGCTCAAATGGTATTAGAGCACTCACATATTTCCTTTTTATCCAAGCATCATCAATGTGAGTGGCTCCATGCTTTCTAAATGTTGTTGCAATGCCCTTGAGCCCTCTATACATATCTCCATGGTCTTCACCATCCAACATGTAAAGTCCTTCTGCTTCATTACTAAGGGCATCATACCTATTTCTTCTCATGCCTCATTTAGAATGAATAGGTCGGTGAGTGCATCCCAAGCTTCTTTGGCGGTGTTGAAGTGCTCAATGTGGGGCATGTACTTGGGACCCACTCCGAGCTTAATCATGTGGAGAGCCGTTGCATTTAGTTGACTATCCACAACTTCTCTCTGAGTCAAGTTGGTGGGGTCTCCAGTATGAAGACCATCTTCGATAATCCTCCAAAGCTCAATAGACGAACTAGATACAGATTTCATTAAGAATTGCCATTGATTAAATGAAGATGCAATAAGCTTGGGTGGATCACCCTATTGTTTATATGAGGATGAGAGATAGGTGGGTCAGAAGAATATAGATGTAACACCCCAGCATTAGATCTTAGAAATAAGCTGAACACAGGTGTGTGCATTGCATTCATGCATAGAAAATCCGAATAATTTTCGCACTTTTAAATAAAACTTATCAAAGTGATTGAAGCTTCTCTTAACTTGGTGGAACTGAAGTAGATCATCAAGTTGACTGCGATAAGTTTCAATATGACCTTTGCTAAAACCTTATCTTTGGGTAATATAATTTGATCTAAGGGTAGATCAAATGTAATAAAACTAAGTCACAACACACTATTTAATAAGGAGTACTTGATCTTCTAGAGATCATTACATGGTATTTCATACCACAACTCAAGGATGAATACTTAATATTCTAAAGATGATATCAAGGTATTATCTACCACAAACCCTGAATACCAAGTTAAGCTTATAACTTAAGAAAAAGAAACTCATGACTAAAACTTGAAACACTTGTTTGCCATAGTTATTCCTACCATGGGTATCATGGTAGTTCTTAAACATTTACTCTTATTACAAATAGAGTAGAAAGGAAAGTCAAACCAAGACCATCCCGCATATACTCTTAATATGATATTAAGAGGTGTCATATCTATTTAACCAAGTCCTAGTATCAAGTGATCATCAATATTGGGTGATCAATTCTTGACCTAGAATTTATTGACTCATAGCCTTTGACCTATTGTGTTGACCTTTCAAATACCTTAAGTAAATTAATCTGAAGGAAGAACTAGACATGGTTGAGTGTACCGCCATCAATGGAATATGATCCTTAGTGGAGATCAAACCATTTGATGTTGGAGGAGTTAACTCACTCATGAGTTAACTAGAAGAAGTACCTAAACCCAAGAGTTAAGCTAGTAATCGAGAAGCTATGAGAAAGCTATTAGTATTAAAATATCTAATGATGATCTTGTTAGGACAAGTGGATATAGACTTAGAATATCTTGCTTAACAAGATAAGTCTATAGAGAGATCAATACAACTTTACTACTTAGTTGAGTATAGATCTTGATCAAACAATTAGAAACTTAAGCTTTGTATGATCAAAGGATGGTGGTCATTATTCTCAAGTCACCTGAGAATAGATGATTAGGTGTTGAAGAAGATTTATGAATATACCAAGTTAGGCAGGTCCTAGGAAGCTGAATCATCTAGCTTGATCATTAGAGTCAAGCTAGAGTATGGTGAAGTGTTTGATGAGTTGTATGGAGTAGTTGGAGGCATAGTAGCTTAACCAAGTTAATATAAGGACAACTGGTATTATGGGAGTAGTACTATACCTATTTCAAAGGATTGATATCCTTTCTATGTATAGTAAGGATTGTAGTCTTGCAAACCTTGGAAGTAGTAGCAAGATGAAGTTAAGGAAGTTAATAGATGGAGTTAGCAGTAGCTACATTGATTGGTATATCAATGGTAGTTATTTAAGAGGAGTTATATATTAGGAGTAAGAATGGAGTATTGTAGAAGTGACATGACCATGTCATCATATGATGATGGATATGGTGGAGTCAGATGATTGTCTTATTCAGGAAGATGAGATCTTTGTGAATAAGATAAGATAGATTTATATAGAGTATATTTAGGAAATGAATTCCTTATCTAGAGATATCCTTAGTGAGGTATTAAGGTAAGGATTCTTTTGAAGCCTTAACCAACAATATATCAAGCCATGAACAGAACCATGTCTACCTCTTTGCTTTAAATTCTTGAATGAAGAGTGTAGTTAAACCAATTCTTATTTTTAGGCAGCTAAAGAATAGTACCTCTTAGTCAAGTAAAGTTTCCAAAAGATAATTAGAGAACCAGGTGAGTGTTTGAGAAACCGTGTCCATCTGATTATCTTAAACCCTAATGGAGACCTACCCTCATAGGATTATTAAGATCACATTAGGAAGGTATTTTGTGGTAAATTTCAAACTCTACAAATCAAGTAGAATTGGATTTGGGCAAATCCCCAAATGGGGAGAAACATGGACCTCAAATCACCATGTTGCAAAACCTAGGATTTAATACCTTATTATATATATAACTAGCAAAGTGGCCCTCGCAATGCGAGGGCATCATCTTTTGGTTTGTTAAAAGCGACCGAGAAATATATATATATATATATATATATATATATATATATATATAATAAAATTGATTCAAGTTCATTTTATATGTCATAAATTATATGTTTTATACCAACCATAATAATATTCTAGAATGCGAAAAAGATTAGTCATATTTAATTTGTGGCAAATAGTTATTAGGTCGTCACCAAAATCACAATAGTAACTACGTATGTGTCATTTATACATGATACTATAACTTGTATGTATACTACCAGTTCAGCGAGTTGGGCGGTAGTTTTTATTTGATGTTAGTTCAACATACAAGGTTTATATTCAGACCATAACTAATTGAGTATTAGTTTATGATTTGAAAGTATGTAGTATGTGGACCAACAATAATTAGGATCTACAGGGGAGACAACCATATAGATCTGAATCAAACAAACGAGTAATTTCCTAATAAAGAAAAATCAAAGGTATGTTGACTAAATAATAACTTTCATCATATACAAGGCTAATCTCCAAGATGCAACAATGACCATTGTCTAATATATGAATGTGGTGACGAATTTCCTATGTAAAATAAAAATATATATTATATTTCATCACAATTTAATGATATACTCTCTGTTGTATAGTTCAACAATCTAAAATCTATTTAAATGTCGATGATCATGGCTATAGAGGCCGAGCAAGAATGTCTACAATTCTAAATTTGACACAATATTGTTTTTATCTATTTTCTTTAGCTCTCTCATTGCTACTCTGCCACTCAATCTAGCTATTATACACTCTTATCATTTTTCTTTGTTGTGGAAATCAGCATAACTATATTGGCCTAGATGACATTGCTTTGACAGCTTACTTAATTGTGGCGTGTTTCCCGATTTAATCCTTGGAGCTAGTATTTTTTTGTGTTTTTTGTGTTTTTTTGTTGTCTTTATGGTTCCGTGAAAATTTAGTGGTTGGCGGTTTATTTTGTAATGACCTAGATACCATGCTCTCAATTATCATTAGGCCATACTCCTTGAAATATGTGGCATATGCTTATTTTCAAAACATATATGACTATTCATTTGTTTTGGTTATATCATTTGATAACTCAACTGCGTATACACATCGACCAATTTGAACTGTCTTGCATGTATTTTCTAAAACTTCCTAGTGTTGTTTTTGGGTTAATATGTGACATGCACGGTCCAAAATAAAGGTAAATTGTATGGACCAAGTTTGGGATTGCTTCACACACATTAACTGTATAGATCAAGGTTTGTTATGTGCGTGCATTGATAGTCGACTTATGAGTGACTTTCTTCATGTGAGTGGGAAATGTCTCTAGTAATCAATGTTTCAATGTAAAATGACATTGTTTTGGCTTCACACGGATTTGTTCCACTGATCTATAAAAGTGGACATGTTCCATATGGATTTTGTTTGTATATGTTTGATCAGAAATTACTTAAGATCGATCATTACATTTTTTTATGAATAAAGACTAAACAATCACGATCATACATTTATTCTACATTTGCCATTGTGATATATAGAGATTAGGATAATCTAATTCGTTTAATTTAACTATGTCTACTTAAGTTTTGGCTAGCCAATGTTTCATATTTTCATGAATATTTTTGAAATTAAATTATAAAATAAATCCAATGCAAGACAACTCAACAACACAAAGTAAGCCTTAGAATAAGAATTTTCCAGTTGAGTTAGAAATATCCATAATGATACTATTATATTTGCGAAGGATATATGTCCACAACCATATGTGTATTTTTCATATACTGTGTTGTACTTCTCTTCAGCACCATATATCACAATAAGGTGTATCTTTTCTCTCTGGCATAATTTAGTACTACTTCAAAAGGATATCATGTCGACAACCATCACTACATTATATTCTATCTCATTGTGAATGTTTGCTCGGTACTTCCTATGACTAATTGCAGTTCAATTATTCCTTTAGTGCGAGTTCAATTTATTTAGGCACACACGCATAATATTATTATGTCTATGGAATGAGTTTTATTTTGTATCAGGTAAGGCAAGGTGTCTGGGAATAACTTCTCTCTCTTCTAAGAAATTCCATATGCTACAATTGTTTTGTCCAGGAACTTTATACTCCTTCCGTCCCAAAATATAGGGGTTCTAAGGATTAGTCAAAAATAAAATCTTACTAATTTTGACACATTAATAAAATATATTTTATGGTGATCTATTGATATTGTAAATATTCATATTTTTGTATATAAACTTGGTCAAACTAAAAAAATATTGATTTCTGAGTAATCCTTAGGCGTCTTATATTTTAAGACGGAGGGAGTAGTTAGTATGCAGTTGATATAGATTTGGGATCAGGAAATAGGCATACAATTATCCAAGTTGGTCAGAATTAAAGAAATATTCATATTTAGTGAAAATGTTTAGCATGCACACCCAAATTGCAGACTGTACGTGAGAAAACAAATCAATTGAACCATGGACTGGTCAATTGGTCATTCTATTTGCGGTTAGACTGGATAGAATTGAAGTTCATACTGGTACTTAATTATGAGTGATCATTTATATATGTGTAATAGCACAAGAGCAATTACTTATTGATTTGAATTCAAGTTTAATCCATAACTAATTGTAGTTTTAAATCTAAAGAGCTAGAGTAAATTCGAACTTGAGTTTTTATTGTTCATTTATATATATATATATATATATATATATATATATATATTGCCAATCATATTATAAAATTGGCTTGAGTTTATATGTCTGGCTCTTTTCAGATGTCCAATAAGTGTTGGACTACATATCTACATCCATGCATCCGCTACCAGTCGTCGGTGTGCCATGCACATTATTCTGCGGCGTGTCTAATGTATTGCAATTCTTATTCATTATTTCTCTCAGAGATGTACGGCTGCAAAATACACGTTTCTAGTAAAATCACATGGTTTGGCAAGAAAACATTTTTCTCACTCTTCCAATTAGCATCCGGCACTATATTGCAGTGGCTTTAGAAATAGTAATGATACAAAAACATTGAGTTCTTTATATCAAAGAAAAAAATACCTGATATGTACATCTCTACGCTTGAGTCAGAATAGAGAAGTGAAATCAACACAGAAGAGGATACGGCGCCAACAACAAGTTTAACTGGAAAACACCACCTAGGTTCGTAAATCAGTTCTTTCCTTGAAAAAGCACCTCACAATTTTGGGACTGTCAAAAATGAAAACGACGGGTAAATGACGTAATTGATGAAAGTGCAAGGCCAGTTCTTGATCTAAACAGTACCTAGTACAGTATTTTTTATGCCGCCGGATCAAAAAGTACGTCCAGATCTTAATCTTACCCTGTACCCAGCTTTTTGTACGCCGACGCTCTGATCGGAGCATCGGAAGCACACGCGGGCCGATAGAGCAAATTCATCATGTATTCATGTACACCTTCGATCCGTCACTTGGAAACACTTACCAAGGAGTTATGCAAATGGTTTTAACGACAAAAGTCAAATCCTTAATTCGAGCATTAGAAATGTGGCTTCCAAGAATACGATATATATACCTGTCTCGTTTCTCCGGCACCTCCATCGTGTTCTAACAGAAGATATATAAATTTGTTAGCTGATTTGATAAACGTATATGTGATTATTAAAATCTTCCCAAGTTCTAACAGAAGATATATAAATTTGTTAGAAAATAATCTGCAAATAAATAGGAAGAGAAACACATGCATAGTTCAAATATAAATTTGTTATAGTTGATTTGATAGACGTATATATAATTATTAAAATCTTGGTACGTACAATTCTATTTGCACTAAGCTAGCTGTAACGAATTAAAAAAACTTTGGCATCGGGCCTGCCCGATAACCTGCCTTTTCGTCATCGTCGCTTTCCTAATTCTGAGCGCTCGATACTTCCACACGTGCATGACCTGTGAGATTGGGCTGGGGAAGGAGCAACCGAGTGTATGCATGAGGAGGTTGATTAGAAGATGAATATATCGATCTAGGTTTTTACTCGATCTACCTTGTACCTATCAGTTGTTGCCGCCGCCGAATAGTCCATGGACCTGACTTGAGGTTGAGGTCCATAGACAGCACGCGAGGCATGCACACCGGCTGATGGCTTCTTTGCAGTAGATGACGACGTACTGGATCTGGAAACGGCACCCGCATATGCCGTGCGAGGAGGAACCAACAAAAAATTCACGGGAAGATGAAACGAAAAAGTATTTTCACATAAATAATGGCAGAGGTGGGTAATTTAGACAAAATTATATGGCGCTCATTTATCTGGAAAGATCAGATGGCTGCGGTTAAGTTATGTAAAAAATAAATGTCCGGATGTTACTGTTTATTATGGGATTTTATAGCCTATTTCTCTATTTTCTGGTTAACCCGTCATGTACTTTTAATATATAATAGATTCTTTTATGAGGCTAATTATGAATGGAGTTCTTTACATATCATTCAACATTTTAAGTTCTTGTCATAACCATTACCATAGTGAAAACAAGAACATTTCTATAAGATTTTCATATGAGAATCAAATCCCTAAAACCTTAATTGTACTTACTTCACTAAATAAAAGAACCCTTCATATAATAATACATTTTGTGAACACAATTAGAATTGTAGAATAAATTGATTATAATTGATCCTTATAATATTCTTCAGGACTTACAAAGATTCAAGGTATTTCAAACCTTGAGAAAATCATTTTTGGAAAGACTTTATAAAAACAGAAAGAGAAAATCGTAAAAAAAAGAGTGCCAACAGAACCAGCCCACAACCCAATCCTCCTCGTGTTTATTTGATGCTCGCGAGCAGCAGCAGTCAATTCCTGCTTGCTCGGCTGCAGCCCACCTAATCCACCGCATCCTGATGACCCACAAGTATAAGGGGTGTATCGCAGTATTTTCGAAGGAAGTGAAACCCAATTTATTGATTCGACACAAGGGGAGCCAAAGAATATTTATAAGCCTTAACAACTGAGTTATCAATTCAGCTGCACCTGGAAACAATCTTGCTCACAACAGTTTATCAGTAGCAACAGTTTTATAGTAGGAATAGCAAAGTAACAGCAGTAGTAAAGCAAAGACAGTAGTAACAAAAGCAGTAAACAGTGGGATTCGAGTGCGGTAGGCATAGGAATGGATGGACGGGCGTTGCATGGACAAGACAATTCACATAGCAATCAGAACATAGGGCCATCGCAGATAAATAAAATAAAGCACCCAAGTACTAGACAATCCTAGGCATGTGTTTCATATATAGTCATACGTGCTCGCAATGAGAACTTGCACAACATCTTTTGTCCTGCCAGCCCGTTTGCAGCGGGGCCTCTAGGGAACTACTGACAATTAAGGTGCTCCTTTTAATAGAGCACCGGAGCAAAGCATTAACACTCCGTGAACACATGTGATCCTCACATCAAAGCCTTTTCCTTCTGGTTATCCCGATTTCTGTCACTTCGGGGCCATAGGTTCTGGTCAACAACGTGTGTATACAACTTGTAGATAAGACCAAAAACAATACTATCATAATGAATCAATAATAAGTTCAGATCTGAAATCATGGCACTCGGGCCCTAGTGACAAGCATTAAGCACAACAAGTCGCAACAAAGTCATAAAGCAATGATAAAAAATACTAGGCACCATGCCCTAACAATCTGATGCCATTACATGAACGATCTCATCCAATCCCTACCATCCCCATAGCCTACAGCGGGGGATTACTCAGTCATAGATGGGCGAAACATGGATGGTCGATGGAGAAGCGATGGTGATGATGATGGCGATGATCCCTTCAATTCCCCGTCCCGACAGGGTGCCAGAACGGAGTTTCTGGTGTTGTTTCGTGGAATCTGGTGGTGGCGGCGGAGCGGAACTCCTTCTGGAAAAAACGCCGAATCCCCTGAAGTTTTTAGGTCAGAAGGCTTCTTATAGGTGAAGAGAGAGGCCGAGGGGGTGCCTGGGGGGCTGATACATTGCAAATGTATCTATAATTTTTGATGTTCCATGCTTGGTTTTATCCACTTTCTTGTGTTTTGTTCCAACTTTGGAGTACTTTTCATATGATTTCTTGGACTAACCTATTAACAAGAGCCACAGTGCCAGCTGCCTGTTTTCGCTGTTTTTGGTTCCAGGAAAGTCAGAAAATGAATATTCTCGGAATTGGACGGGACAAAAGCCAAAGTGCCTATTTTTTCGGAAGTGATCAAGTGCCAGAATACAAGACGGAGAGGGGCCAGAGGGCGGCCACACCACCTGGCCACGCAGACAGGCCTGACCCGCGCCAGGGGGTGGTGTGGCCAGCCCAGGCACCCCCTCAGCCTCCCATTCTGACTATAAGATGCCCTCGGGACGAAAACCCTAAGCACCTGATCAAAAATCCACGAAAGAGTCTTTAGCCGCTGTGTCTCTGTCCCTAGATTGAAGGGGGATCAGAAGCTCTTCCCGGCACCCTGCCGGAGAGGGGAATTCACCCTGGAGGCCTTCTTCATCACCATGCAAGCCTCCGGTGTGATGCGTGAGTAGTTCATCCTTGGATTACGGATCCATGTAGTAGCTAGATGGCTGGTTTCTCCTCCTTTGTGCTTTCATGTTTAGATCTTGTGAGCTCCGTTCATGATCAAGATAATCTATTTGTAATCCATACATGTTGAGTTTGCGGGGATCCGATGGATATTGAGATGCTATTTCAGATTGATTATTGATTCTACCATGTCTTTGTTATTTGAGATCTTGCATGCTTTCCGTTGTTAGTAGCTATCTTGGCCAAGTAGATGCTTTTTGTGAGATAACCCAAGAGTTTTAGTTGAGTCTTAGAAGTTATTACCTCTGTAATAACCTCTCCTTATCCTTTTTATTTGCTTTTTGTGCCAAGAGTAACCTCTAATGAGAGTGAAGTAATGATTGGGAAAGTTGCTGTCTCGAAACAGATTTATGTGCTTCACCGTACAAATTCCTGAGAGAGCTCTGTACGTCGGATTGAGCTGTAAATTTCTTTGCTTATGCCCCAGGTTGTTTTCTAACTTTCGTTAGTTCAACACTTTGTGATTTGAGCAACAGAAGTTCTTCAAAAAAATTCGTCTTTACCTGCTGGTCTGTTTTGACAGATTTCTGTCATTTTCTGCATTTGCTTCTTGTTAGTTCCTTCTTGAGTTTCTTTGGGGAATTGAGCTCCTTGAGGGAAGTGCTACAGTAGCTAGTGTTTTAATGGAAGTTTATTTGGTGTTAGAACTGAACCTTGAGACTTATTTATCTTAAGTGCACTAATGTTGCTAATGAGATTGTGTGAAGTTTTGTATGAAGGAAAATTTTCAGGTGTATGGAAGGAATGAGTAATGAGATGAAGGATGGACTAAAGCTCAAGATTGGGGATGCCACGCGTGTCACCCCAAGAAATGTCCAAGAATTACAAGCGTCAAAGCTTGGGGATGCCCAAGGCATCCCCTTCTTCATCAATAAAAATTCCAGGTTTCTTCCAAACGCTTCATTTTTATTGTTTCATGCACAGTTGTGTTTTTCTTGGAGCGTCTTCTTTTTCGTTTTTGTTTTGGTTTTTAGTTTGGTTGGTTTTCTTAGTGTTCTGAATAAGTTGGTTGGACCCCCTCTTTCACACTTTGGTTTGCAAATAGTTTGGTTTGGTTTGGAAAAGAGTAGGAAAGTTTATGCCTATGTGGTAAAAAGAGCTTGTTTTTGACTGTGGCCTATGCTTTGTCATGCCATGCTTGATATTGTTTTGGCTTTATGCTTAGTATTCTTTGCTGTAGCATGACTTGTTATAAACAATTGAGATTGCTTAATGTGCCTTGGATGAATCATGCGTTGTTTTAGCATATTAAAGCATAGTATAGTGGTATTCTCCTTTGATGCTTTATTTGGGTTGACTTGGCGCATGCTCACACCATGTTATGACTATCTCAAGTCACCATAGCCTTTATGATCCTTTAGTTTTCAACTTGTAGTATCACTTTATGGTTTGATCAATGATGTTTTGTCGCTCTGCATGATTATGGCCATTATTGCTCTCTTAGTTTGTCGCTCCCAGTCTTTTGCTAGCCTCCACAACAAAGTATGAGTTCCACTCATGCATCCAACTCACTAAACCAAGTTATTCCAAAGAGTCCACCATACCTACCTAATAGCTTATGCTATTCCAAGTATATTCATGCTTTTGTTTACCTTCCACTTGTTATGAAAAAACTAGTTATTAAAGCTCTCACGAACTTGATGGCACACTTTACTTTACTTACCCTTAATAAACTTGAACCATTGTGTCTTCTATGTTGTATATGCTTGCACTTATTTGTTGGGAATTAGCAGAACCATGCTTTCATGGGGAACGCTTTCAACATTGCACTTGATACTTGTACCTAGTTGATATCATGCTCTTTTGTATATGGATGTCGTCGATGTGAAATGAAAGGGGAGCTTGTAAGTCCATGGAGTTATGTATATGTGTTAGAGAAACGCCTGGGCCACTGGTCTAATCCATGCTGACATGGTGGAAACCTACAGCGTAACCATAATGATATGTCTATGAAGCATTCTTCTTATAAAAAAAGAGTCCTATGCTAAAAAAAGAGAAAAAGAGAAAAAAAGAGATACTATGAAAAGAGGAAAGAGAGAAAAAAGCACCATATTCGCATGGTAAATAAGAAGAATGCTGAGATGCTCGTTGTCTGCTTGCCTTGTCATTTTGATATGGGGATTCTTCCGTATCATCGGGCAAGGGGTACCCCGTTGGCGGTTCTTAATGATACACATGTACTTACGATGACAAGAACTTACCGGTGACTAAACTTGAGTAGCATGAGGAGCGGCCCTCGTATACAAGGGACATGAGATTTCTGACTTATACTTCGTCAAGCATGTACACCATAGTTTGTTCACTTTAACCTTAATCACTTCAAGATGCTTATGATAGGGGCAATGAGAGCTGAAAGCTATGAGTACCATAATCTTTGGAAGCTCTTTATGAGACCTGAATCCCTACTTCCTTTTACAAAAGGCTTTTCTTCCACCATTATATTGAGTCTCCACCTTCTATCTTTATGCACCTACGTTGAGAGCATAGTGACCATTCTTAGTTCTATGTGCATTGTCCCGAGACTAGTTGATTGATGCATAACTTGTTATTGCTTGTTTGAAACTATTGTATCTAGTCACTCTTATGAACTTTGAAGGTGTCCTATGCATTTATATTTGCTACTCTATTGAGGGACAAGCTGAATACTATTGTACTATGTTTTATTTATGTGAAACAAACAAACGTCTAGCAAAGCATTGTTATTCATGAATCTTTTGTTTGTGCCTTTTCATGTTACATCATAGTTTCTTTGCTTATTGCTAGAACTTTGTCTTTCATGTTATGATTGAAGTACTATGATCCCAGCTTTGATTGTTTTGCAAATACTTTGATCAAGTATTGATGGTGCATGTCACCTCAAAAATTATTTCTTTTTATCACTTACCTACTCGAGGACGAGCAGGAGTTAAGCTTGGGGATGTTGATACATTGCAAATGTATCTATAATTTTTGATGTTCCATGCTTGGTTTTATCCACTTTCTTGTGTTTTGTTCCAACTTTGGAGTACTTTTCATATGATTTCTTGGACTAACCTATTAACAAGAGCCACGGTGCCAGCTGCCTGTTTTCGCTGTTTTTGGTTCCAGGAAAGTCAGAAAATGAATATTCTCGGAATTGGACGGGACAAAAGCCAAAGTGCCTATTTTTTCGGAAGTGATCAAGTGCCAGAATACAAGACGGAGAGGGGCCAGAGGGCGGCCACACCACCTGGCCACGCAGACAGGCCTGACCCGCGCCAGGGGGTGGTGTGGCCAGCCCAGGCACCCCCTCAGCCTCCCATTCTGACTATAAGATGCCCTCAGGACGAAAACCCTAAGCACCTGATCAAAAATCCACGAAAGAGTCTTTAGCCGCTGTGTCTCTGTCCCTAGATTGAAGGGGGATCATAAGCTCTTCCCGGCACCCTGCCGGAGAGGGGAATTCACCCTGGAGGCCTTCTTCATCACCATGCAAGCCTCCGGTGTGATGCGTGAGTAGTTCATCCTTGGATTACGGATCCATGTAGTAGCTAGATGGCTGGTTTCTCCTCCTTTGTGCTTTCATGTTTAGATCTTGTGAGCTCCGTTCATGATCAAGATAATCTATTTGTAATCCATACATGTTGAGTTTGCGGGGATCCGATGGATATTGAGATGCTATTTCAGATTGATTATTGATTCTACCATGTCTTTGTTATTTGAGATCTTGCATGCTTTCCGTTGTTAGTAGCTATCTTGGCCAAGTAGGTGCTAGCTACTCCAAGAGTTAGTATTTATGCTCGATAGTGGGTTCATGCCTCTGGTAATCTGGGGAAGTGACAGGAATCTCTAAGGTACTAGATGTGTTGTTGCTACTAGGGAGAAAACAACAATCCTTTGTTCATAGAACAATCATATTGTTTTCTTTACACGCAGTTCGTAAAGCAATAATCTGTTGCTTGCAACTTAATACTGGAGGGGGTTCGGATGATAACCTAAAGGTGGATTATTAGTCATAGATGCAGTTGGATTGCGGTCTATGTATTATGTTGTAATGACCAATCAAAGCTCAGAGGAGTCAAGATGATTAGTATATGCATGTATTGCTTTCTTGGTGTTTGTCAATTGCTCCGCTGTAATTTCTTAACCTAGCATGTTATCTATCTAAGGAGAGCCACCTCTAGTGAACTATGGATCCCGGTCCTTTTTCTTTACATACAATCTACAACTGTTTACTGTTTTGTGTTTACTTTCTGCAAACTTTTACTTCTTTCCATTCGATACGTTTAATCCTTTGTTTTCCGCAAAACATGGTGAGATTGACAATCTCATCGCAAGTTGGGGACAAAGTTCTATGGTTGTGTTGTGCAGGTCTCCACGTTGCTACTAGCACCGGTAGTGCGCCCTGCCAAAGCTCAGCTAGTAACACCTTTGGGTGTTTCCTTGCTCCTACTGGTTCGATTAAACCTTGGTTTCATAACTGAGGGAAACTTGCTGTTGTGCTCATCATACCTTCCTCTTGGGGTTCCCAACGAGCTCTACATCAACACCACGCACCAAGCACTTTTCTGGGCGTCGTGTATTTAGCCATCAGGGGCCCACACCACCCCTTGGCGCGGCCTGGCCTGGCCCGCGCCACCAGGTGGTGTGGCCACCCCAGGGCTCTTCTCCATCTCGTATTCTGGCTCCTGGAGTCTTGGGTGAAATAGGATTTTTGGCATATTTTCCGGGATTTTTCCTGATAGTTGGTTTTCTGCACAATAAGTAGACACCAAGGCAATTCTGCTGAAAACAGCGTCAGTTCGCATTAGTTGCATCCAAATCACACAAGTATAGAGGAGAAATAATAGGAAAAGTGTTCGGGAAAGTAGATACGTTTTGGACGTATCACATCCCAGAAACAGCCCATTTAGCCTCCCTCTCTCTGATTGATCGGTGGGACTGAAGAAGGACCGCGGGTTGAGACGAAGATTTGGCCACGGTGTTTTCTGCAAAGAATGCGTTGTCGTCTACCTCGCAATGTCACAAGCAGCTCGCTGGAGAACTCACCGCCGCCCGATGCCGTCGTCGACGTTAGCTCTGCGCCGCGATACTCGCCATCGACGCTTGGGAGAGGGATAAGGTGGCCACCGAGAAGCTCTAGGCCATCCTCATCCTCATTCCCCTCGCTCGTTTTCTTCCTCTCTCTGTACCGAAACCTAGCTCGTCGGAACCACTCATCACCGATGCTCTCGACCGTTCCAAGCCTATCTAAGACCACCACGATACTCCTTTGTATCTTCTCGATCGATTGCCCTAGCCTGGGAAGGCTGTAGAAGTCCTAGATGACTCAATCGATAACTCACTGCCGCCGCAGTTCACTGGAGTTCTCCGTCGATTCCGGTCACCATCTGCTTCACCGACGTCGCCGCTACAACTAGGGTGAGTTCCTGGTGCTCTAGCACCTTTTCTCTCAGCCGATTGTTGGCTTAATCTCTCTGCCCATGTGAGTCTGACCGCGCCGCCAGAGAGGTTCGTCGTCGGAGCACTTCCGGTGACCAAAACCTAGCAGTGCTTGCATAGTTAGCCTCGTCTCACTGGCCTCGTTCGAACGCACCACTTGAAGAGGTCCCTGGTGCAGTATTTTGGCGTCGCCGCCGTACTCCAGCAAGAGTCCGACGAGTGTCCGGCGAGGGGTCGTCAGCCTGGCGTCACCCTTGACCAAGTCCAAGTATGGACTGGTCCGCGCCAACATGGTGTGCCGATGTGGCCACTGGCCCACGGGTTCCTGCCTTAGGGTAGGAGTTACCTCGGTGTAAAAAGTATTACCGGTTTAGTAAATAGTTAAAATAGTATAAATTCATATATTAAAAAATTCCAGAAATTTAATAAAATGAATAAAACTTGTAAACTCAATATCTTATGTTTTATAATTCAGAAAAATATATATAATATATAAAAAAAATTCATAAAAATAAACTCTATATTATAAACTTATTATCAAATATTATTGTGTTAATTATTTAAATAATTATTATTTAATAAAGGTTTTATAAGTAATAATACTTTGCAAATTCATATTTTAATATTAGTACATAAGAAAATATAAAAAATATACTAAAATTCTTGGAAAAATAAGAGCTAACAATTAAAAATATGAACTTCAAATATTCTATCATTTAACTAATATTTATTATTTATTAAGTGTTTATAAAGTGGTAAAACTTGTAGAAATCATATCTTATTATTTAAAAATCACAAAAATACTTATAATATACCAAAATGATCACAAAAATGAAATATACACACTAAAATTATCAACTCATACTTTTGAAGTAAAATAAAAGGTAAAGGTCTAATAAATCTTATTTAAACCCTTTTATTTTATTTTAAATCATTAAATATATATAAACCTTTACTATTACCTTTAGCATTATTTGTTTAAAGTCTAAAAATGGAATAACAAGTTCAATTAATGTTTATTTGAAGTAACATAAGTCAAACCATTTTAAGTTGTACTTACTTGAACTACCATTCAGAGTTAAGTAAATCTTACTCTCCAAAAATAGTTATCAATTATAAAATCATCAAGATTTGAATACTAATTCTTTTACAAGTTGGGAATCCACTCTGAAGGCTAAGGAAAGTTTGTAAGTATTTCACATGATGCCATTCCCATGTTCATAGAAATGAGTATTAATTCTATAATAAGTAAGTGATTCCATCCACTTAAAAAATCAAGAACACACCACTTCTGTCAGTGCATAATACTTTTGTTCCACCTTCATGGAGTGTTAAAAGTCTCCATTTACTAATAGAATAGCTACTCAACAATACTAGTTGTTTTCTACTTTAGTACTTTTAATTAATAAGAAAACCTTAAAGTATTAACCTTAAGTTTAAATACTTTTTACTTCGTAAAGTAATGTTTTCCTCAAGAGTTATTTTGTTAAGAAACATTAAAAAGTGATCCTTGAACACTTCTTTAAGAGCTCTACTTGAGTCTTAATCTTGTTTAAGAAATATTCTAGATACCATACCCATTTGAGTGTTTTAATATTGCATATTACTTGTTGTATTTACTTATTGTTTCACACACACTTTCGCAAGCCTTAATAACAAGCACAAGTGTGAAGCTGATAGAAAAGTGAAACACATTCTAAAGAACCATTCCTAGTTTCCGAACCCTAGATCAGTTATGACTATTTCAGGGATTTGTGTTTATCAAATTGCATTACATTACTTATGCATCGTTGCATCTTGCTTCTTTATACATTAATCGTTACCGGACCAATGATGCTGTGTATAGAATTTGGATCTTCTATTATTCCGAAGACCGTGAGTGCATAATCTTGCAATCTCAAAAGGCAAGTTCACAACTTGCTCATGTCCTTTGATTATTTTCTATGCGTGTAACTCAACAGTGTCATCACCTGCATTTCAAAAAGGTCGAAAACACTATTTTCACAATTAACTAGAAATATTGGTTACTGATCCAGGGTGATTAGATAATCTATAATAACTGGCAATGGAAACGCCATTGTACAGTAATGTATCATCTAGGACTTAACAACCAATGTCGCCAGTGATTCTAGCGCCGTATATTACGCGTCAACCATGAGATTTGGAATGGGACAGAGAAGTCAGTTGTATCTTCTTCCTTTCATATGGAGGCAAGATGACCTTATCTTGACGCTGTGATACCTTGTGTGGATCTAGCATATGGGTGGGCACGCTTAGGCCCCACGATTTTGGTGTCTCGATTATTTATGAGTGGCTGCTGGAGGTATAGCCGGACCTCCAGGGGCATCACTAGCTCATAGAGTCTTTGGGAACTTCCCATGGTTATAGCTTGCCCTAGTTGGCGGCTTAACGGAGGTGTAGTCAGCCCTAGAGGACCGTGTAGACATATGGGGTCGCGGAGAGGGCAGGGATTGTCTTGGATCTTAAGTTGGGCCTCACACCAAGGAAGTTTGAATGGGGACATACTCCCGGTTGTGCAACAAAGCTTATGGTCTCTTGTGGGAAAAGTGACGCACCTCTACAGAGTGTAAGAATTGTGACATGTTACTCCCTGTTCCGGGAAGGAGCTACGAACGCGGCAGGAAAGGAACTCCATGAAGTTCTGGTCAACCTGTGAAGGCTGTCGGACATATTTTTCAGAATAAAAGTAACCTTTGAAGAAATGTTTACGAAAACCTGCATTGCCTACGACCTATGGTCTGTGGCTGTAGAGATAGTGCACCATACACTCATTTTTAATGAACTTGCTGAGTACGCTCGTACTCAACCGTACCTTTTTAACCCTTGCTAGGTTCTAAGCCATTGAAGACGACGTCAACATCAATTTCTGCTCAAGAAACCATCATCGACAACTCAAGTTCTTCAATAAAGTCAACATATACATCAGCTGAAGTGAAGATAAAATGTCGGTTTAGATAGGAGTCGATTCTCTAGCTATAAAACCTATTTCTGTAGAGCATTGCAATAGCAGCAATGGCAAGCCAAATAGTTTAGATACTAGTCTTAGTTACTAGATAGTTCTGAGTTATTATTTCTGGTTCTTCCTTGTAAGAAGTTCTTTCTCTCTCTTTAACGTAGAGTGTTCTCTGGATCTTTTGTAAAGAGTCGTGTTGTAATCTATAGTCATGTCTTGGACCTACTGTGTTTTTGGTGTACCACTCTGAGGGATGTAATACTAGTGAATGGTGTTTCATTGGTGTTATGTCAACGACTATAGTGTACTACATCATGTAGTGGTATGCTGGGTCACCTCAGCTGGTATCGGAGCATATGCTTTGAACTTAGGATTAAAACCCTTTTAGGAAGATCTGTAGGTTGGATAGTGACTATAGGAGCCATCTTATCTAAACCAAGACTTGTGATGGATATCCACTTGAGGATAAACCTTGTCACAATTAAGTTGGATGCTCTGTCATATTTCTTAAGGATTAGGTATATATATTCTCTAGAGAAATGTCATTTTAGTATAGATTTAAATAGGTATAACACCACTAAGATATCTTAAGTAAGATAAAATATCAAGTAAGATAAAATATCAAGTAATATTAGGACTAAGATCCGGATACCATGTGGAGTAGTATTAGTGATGGAGTCTATATTTAGAATCCATGTGAAGCATCAGAATCTTACTACTAGTTGATACCACTATATCACTTTAAGTTAGACCATTAGAGTATGTATAGATACAATCGGGAAGTAAATCATGTGGCATTCACATGAGAATTCCATGTGACGGAGTAGAATTTTGTTAAGAATCATTGATAGTAAGCTAATAAAAAGAGTTGTCATTGTGAGATTAGCTCTTTAATCATGATGACTAGAAAAATTTAACAACTTCGTGCTGAGACTAGCTCCGAGACAATGATAAGTTCATAATTAGAACAAGTACTCAGTAACAAATCTTGTAATAACAGTAAGTAAAGAACAATGTAGGTCTATGATAGAAGTCATAAGTATTATAACATTACGATAATTTTTGGATTAAGGTAGTAACTACAATTTTGTTAGTAGTTTTGAGAGATCATGTGAGGATAGTTTACGATAGAATAGAAAGTTGGTAGTATTTAGTACTCCCGAAAGAAAGGTAAGAGGTTAGTCATAACCAAAGTGAGACCACTTTGCTCAAATTATCCTTTGCAAATGATTTTTGGATAAATATTGAGACAAAGAGTAGTTTAACACTTAAGTGCTAAGTAACACAAAGTAAACCTATACTAGGAGGTGTCATATACTACATAGCTAAGCCTGAATTCCAGAAGTATTATACTCAACTATTATATTTCGTGCTTGGTATGATGTGTGTTATATGTACCACATTTGGATTTTTGTTTTTTATTGCATCTTCTTGATTGGCTAGATCTGTGCATGAAGTTTGACTTGATGTGCAAATGCATGTTGCATCATAAAGTTATTAATTGATGTTATAGACCTAGATAGAAAAGGGAATTCGTGTAAGGGAGTGACTAGTTCCGAAGATCAAGATGAAGACTTGCATAAAGAAGGAAGCTAAATCTATGGAGTATCAATGCTATTTTGAAGGATGGATTAATCCCAACTTATTATTAGTTGGCAACAAGAAGGAATATTAGTGAAGAAAAGGTGTGGAGCAACATGAAGGAATGAACTTAAGTTCACTTAAGATAGGTGATGTTGCTCAGAAGCTAATGAAGTAGTTGTACCAAGTTCATGGAAGTAACATGAAAGGGTGCAAAGAAGAACTATTGAAACAAAATGGGTATTCAAGCTTTGGTAACTCAGAGAGAATGCCAGTAAGAAGTAAAAAAACGTAGGGTAATCCATATACCTAGGAGGAACTGCAGCTAGTATCCGTAGTTGGTATCTGTAGCTGGTATCCTAGCGGTGTAGTGAAGTAGGTCATCTTTGTGTAATTTAAAGAGTATAAAACTTGGCCTAAGCTAAGGACATAAAGGAGTATAAAATTTATAGCGAACAACTTTCGTGACGCTTCGCGAAATCAGGCCTACCAAAGAGAAAATGTCCAAAAGGTTAGAAGTAAGACAAGTAGTGTCGGAAGATTCATTTCAGAGATCCACAACTGTGTGGGTGTACCGTAAATTCTTTCGTGAAACCTTATATAGGTAAGTATAAGCTAGATAGAGACCAATATCATTACTATCAAGTTAATGTATATTATACTCACAAATTAGAGACCATTGGGAAATCCCAAGGGGGAGAGTAAACAATAAACACTAAAGTGTTGTTGTCTAACTTTCTGACTAAAGGTTGAATAAGTACTAAACTATGATGAGATTAAGCCTTATTCTCATAAGGTTATAAGAAATCATCTGTATAAGAGTACTCTCTAGAGTATGTCTAGATGAAGGACCAAACTAGAGATAACTGCTTAACCCGAGTAGACTAGTTATAAGGGGGGAAACAACTAGTAAGTTATCCTTTAGTGTAAAGAGAGTATTCCAAAACAGATTGGTGTAGTGTAATAGGAAAAGCCTGATTGGAATGGACTAAATGTGTCCCAAACCAATCCTAAGTAGCATCTTAAAGACATAAACCAGGGGATTGTAGTAGAAGGAGTTATACTACATATAGGAAACGATAGTGGATATTGTCGGAATGAAGATGATTCAAGGAAAAATATCTGGATACGGGATACCACAATTATCCCCAATTTGTGATCACAATGGAATTTGAGAAATGCCGTGATCAATAAAAGTCAACTCTTCATTCCGAAACGCAAGAGTGTACAAACTTCGGGGATGAAGTTTGTTTTAAGGGGGAGAGTCTGTAACACCCCAACATTAGAGCTTAGAAATAAGCTGAACACAGGTGTGTGCATTGCATTCATGCATAGAAAATCCGAATAATTTTCGTGCTTTTAAATAAAACTTGTCAAAGTGATTGAAGCTTCTCTTAACTTGGTGGAACTGAAGTAGATCATCAAGTTGACTGCAATAAGTTTCAATATGACCTTTGCTAAAACCTTATCTTTGGGTAATATAATTTGATCTAAGGGTAGATCAAATGTAATAAAACTAAGTCACAACACACTATTTAATAAGGAGTACTTGATCTTCTAGAGATCATTACATGGTATTTCATACCACAACTCAAGGATGAATACTTAATATTCTAAAGATGATATCAAGGTATTATCTACCACAAACCCTGGATTCCAAGTTAAGCTTATAATTTAAGAAAAAGAAACTCATGACTAAAACTGGAAACACTTGTTTGCCATAGTTATTCCTACCATGGGTATCATGGTAGTTCTTAAACATTTACTCTTATTACAAATAGAGTAGAAAGGAAAGTCAAACCAAGATCATCAACACCGAGAGAGAAAGATCTCTCTGGCAGACAAATTTCTGCCGGGGGAATTCCTTCCCAGAGATGGGAGATCGTCTCCATCAACACCACCATCAAGCTGGACTTCATCGGGATGATCATCATCATCACCACCACCATCATCACCATCAGCACCCTCATCACCACCTCCATATTGCTGTAACAATTGAGTTGAATCTTGCATAGTTCATAGGGGAAACTTTCCCAATGTTGATTACTCTTTGTAGTTGATGCTATTGAGTGAACCGTTGAATTATTGTTTATGTTCAGATTTTTATACATCATTATTTCATCTCTTATCATGATCCATATGATGTCTTGTGAGTAGTTCGTTTTGTTCTTGAGGACATGGGAGAAGTCATGTTGTTAGTAGTGGAGTTGTGTTGAGAAATATTCAATAGTTAGCTATTTAAGTTGTGGTGTACTTCTTCTAGTGGTGTCATGTGAACGTCGACTACATGACACTTCACCTATATGGGCCTAGGGGAATGCATTGTGTATTTGGCTACTAATCGTAGGATTGCCGGAATGACAGAAACCTGAACCCCCATTAGGAAACCATTGCACAAGGGATATAAGGGTCTTAGAGTTTAAAGCTGTGGTTAGGTTTCTACCTTAATTACTTTCTTGTACTTACGGATGTTTGCAAGGGGTATAATCACAAGTATGTATTAGTCCTAGGAAGGTCAGTACATTAGCACAGGTTCACCCACACAACACTTAGCAAGCTAAAAAAGATTAATCAACTATATGAAGCGAAAGCACTTGACAATCTTCCCATGTGTCCTTGAGAACGTTTGGTCATCTTAAGAAATACAACCGGCTTGTCCTTTGCTGCATAAAGGATTGGGCCACTTTTTGCATTTATTCCTACTGTCTTTTATTTACTCGTACTTTGTTTACTTGCTTTATCAAAAACCCCTAAAAATCTATTTGCTAAGTATTTGCAGAGAATTCCTGATCCTTACCACTAGCCAGCACCTTCTGCTCCTTGTTGGGTTCGACACTCTTACTTATCGAAAATACTGCGATACACCCCCTATACTTGTGGGCCATCAAGACTATTTTATGGCACCGTTGCCGGGGAGTGAAGCGCTATTGGAGAGTGGAACTGGTAAAGGAAACTTCTACTGTGAGTACTGTTTACTTATGTTCGTTGCTTTATTTTCATTATGAATAATTCGCTGAGTTTCTTATTTGGTAATGCTACTACCATTGCTAAGGTAGTAGATGAGCCACCACCTGCTGAGAATGATGTTTTTAAAATACCTACAAGAATTATTGATAGTGTTATGGATAACTACTATGTTGGGGATGGAACTGTCCATCCCGGTGATCATTTGCTCTTTATACACGAATTATGCGGGTTGTTCAAGTGTGCAGGTATTACTACAGATCAAGTTAAGAAGAAGTTATTCTCATTGTCACTGAAAGGAAGAGCTGGGGAATGGTATAAGCTGCTGAAGAATGGTCAAGCTCTTGAATGGGAGGAAATAGTACCTTCTCTTTTATTCAAAATTTTATCCTCCTATTGAGATTCATAAGGATCGGAATCAAATATACAACTTTTGGCCTCTTGATGGAGAGAGTACAGCTCAAGCCGGCGAGAGTTCGGCGAGCGGTCGTCAGCCTGGCGTCACCCTTGACCAAGTCCAAGTATGGACTGGTCCGCGCCAACGTGGCATGCCGATGTGGCCACTGGCACACGGGTCTGTGCCTTAGGGTAGGAGTTACTCGGTGTAAAAAGTATTACCGGTTTAGTAAATAGTTAAAATAGTATAAATTCATATATAAATTTTTTTCTAGAAATTTAATAAAATGAATAAAACTTCTAAATTCAATATCTTATGTTTTGTAATTCAGAAATATATATATATATAATATAAAAATGTTCAGAAAAATAAACTCTATATTATAAACTTATTATCAAATTTTATTGTGTTAAATATTTAAATAAATATTCTTTAATAAATGTTTTATAAGTAATAATACTTTGCAAATTCATATTTTAATATTGGTACATAAGAAAAATATAAATAATATACTAAAATTCTTGGAAAAATAAGAACTAACAATTAAAAATATAAAATTTAAATATTCTATCATTTAACTAATATTTATTATTTATTAAGTGTTTATAAAGTGGTAAAACTTGTAGAAATCATATCTTATTATTTAAAAATCACAAAAATACTTATAATATACCAAAATGATCACAAAAATGAAATATACACACTAAAAGTATCAACTCATAGTTTTGAAGTAAAATAAAAGGTAAAGGTGTGATAAATCGTATTTAAACCCTTTTCTTTTATTTTAATTCATTAAATATATATAAACCTTTACTATTACCTTTAGCATTATTTGTCTAAAGTCTAAAAATGGAATTGCTAGTTCAATTAATGTTTAATTGAAGTAACATAAGTCAAACCATTTTAAGTTTTACTTACTTGAACTACCATTCAGAGTTAAGTAAATCTTACTCTCCAAAAATAGTTATCAGTTATAAAATCATCAAGATTTGAATACTAATTCTTTTACAAGTTGGGAATCCACTCTAAAGGCTAAGGAAAGTTTGTAAGTATTTCACATGATGCCATTCCCATGTTCATGAGTATTAATTCTATAATAAGTAAGTGATTCCATCCACTTAAAAAATCAAGAACAGACCACTTCTGTCAGTGCATAATACTTTTGTTCCACCTTCATGGAGTGTTAAAAGTCTCCATTTACTAATAGAATAGCTACTCAACAATACTAGTTGTTTTCTACTTTAGTACTTATAATTAATAAGAAAACCTTAAAGTGTTAACCTTAAGTTTAAATACTTTTTACTTTGTAAAGTAATGTTTTCCTCAAGAGTTATTCTATTAAGAAACATTAAAAAGTGATCCTTGAACACTTCTTTAAGAGCTCTACTTGAGTCTTAATCTTGTTTAAGAAATATTCCAGATACCATATCCATTTGAGTGTTTTCATATTGCATATTACTTGTTGTATTTACTTATTGTTTCACACACACTCTCACAAGCCTGAATAACAAGCACAAGTGTGAAGCTGATATAAAAGTGAAACACATTCTAAAGAACCATTCCTAGTTTCAAAACCCTAGATCATTTACGAATATTCCGGGGATTCACGTTTATCAAATTTCATTACATTGCTTATGCATCATTGCATCTTGCTACTTTATACATTAGTCCTTACCGGACCATTGATGTTGGTTACAGAATTTGGATCTTCTATTATTCCGAAGACCGTGAGTGCATAATCTTGCAATCACAAAAGGCAAGTTCACAACTTTCTCATGTCCTTTGATTATTTTCTATTCTTGTAACTCAACTGTGTCATCACCTGCATTTCAAAAAGGTCGAAAACACTATTTTCACAATTAACTGGAAATATTGGTTACCGATCCAGGGTGATTAGCTAATCTATAATAACTGGCAATAGAAACGCCATTGTACAGTAATGTATCATCTAGGACTTAACAACCAATGTCGCCAGTGATTCTAGCGCCGTATATTACGCGTCAACCATGAGATTTGGAATGGGACAGAGAAGTCAGTTGTATCTTCTTCCTTTTATATGGAGGCAAGATGACCTTATCGTGACGCTGTGATTCCTTGTGTGGATCTAGCATATGGGTGGGCACCCTTAGGTCCCACGATTTTGGTGTCTAGATTATTTATGAGTGGCTGCCGAAGGTATAGCCAGACCTCCAAGGGCATCACTAGCTCATAGAGTCTTCGGGAACTCCCCATTGTTATAGCTGCCCTAGTTGGCATCTTAACCGAGGTGTAGTGAGCCCAAGAGGATCGTGTAGACATATGGGGTCATGGAGAGGGCAGCGATTAGCTTGGATCTTGAGTTGGGCCTCAAACCAAGGAAGTTTGAGCAGGGACATACTCCCGGTTGTGCAACAAAGCTTATGGTCTCTTGTGGGAAAAGTCACGCACCTCTATAGAGTGTAAGAATTGTGACATGTTACTCCCTGTTCCGGGAAGGAGCTACGAACGCGGCAGGAAAGGAACTCCAGGAAGTTCTGGTCAACCTGTGAAGGCTGTCGGACATAGTTTTCAGAATAAAAGCAACTTTTGAAGAAATATTTACGAAAACCTGCATTTCCTATGACCTATGGTCTGTGGCTGTAGAGATAGTGCATCATACACTCATTTTTAATGAACTTGCTGAGTACACTCGTACTGAACCGTACCTTCTTAACCCTTGCTAGGTTTTAAGCCATTGAAGACGACATCAACATCAATTTCTGCTCAAGAGACCATCATCGACAACTCAAGTTCTTCAATAAAGTCAATGAAGTCAACATATACATCAGCTGAAGTGAAGATAAAATGTTAGTTTAGATAGGAGTCGATTCTCTAGCTATAAAAACTATTTCTGTAGAGCATTGCAATAGCAGCAATGGCAAGCCAAATAGTTTAGATACTAGTCTTAGTTACTAGATAGTTCTGAGTTATTATTTCTGGTTCTTCCTTGTAAGAAGTTCTTTCTCTCTCTTTAACCTAGAGTGTTCTCTAGATCTTTTGTAAAGTGCCGTGTTGTAATCTATAGTCATGTCTTGGACCTGCTGTGTTTCTGTTGTACCACCCTAAGGGATGTAATACTAGTGAACAGTGTTTCATTGGTGTTATGTCAAAGACTATAGTGTACTACATCATGCAGTGGTATGCTGGGTCACCTTAATAGATGAGGAACCTCACTATAGTCCTCCTTACCACTTCCCTTCTTAGACGCAGAACCATTATGCTTTTCACCTACCACTTCATCTTCCTTAGATCCGGCGTGAGCCTTATCCTTGGATAGAGGAGTGGTAGCCTCAGAGGAAGATGGGGATGGGGCTGTAGATGATGTGAGGCAAGCAATCATTTGTTGCATCTCTTCTATCTTGGTCTCAAAGGATTTCAACAAGGTTGTATCCAACGTCTTGAGGTCATCCATTGTGATCTTGTCCACAATCTCATTCCCATTTTCCTTAGTACCCATACTTCTCTTAGGTGGTTAAGCCCGAATAAAGAGCCGAGGCTCTGATACCAATTGAAATGGATCGTATGGGAACCTAGAGGGGGGTGAATAGGTGCTACTTAAAATTTTAATGCCTTTTATATTTTAGGCTTGACACAAAAAGTAAATTCTCTAGATATACTATTATGTAGAATTTCCCTATTTGCAAACCTAACTACTAGTGAGTAAAGGCGATTAAGATAGAGGAACGAGGAAACCGTAGTGGAGCACGCGGAGACAAATGATTTGTTTTACCGAAGTTCCTTCCTTGTCAAGGGAAGTACATCTGCGTTGGAGGCATGGGTGGTACTAAGACCACCACGCCACAATAGGCCTCACCCTGTTCTCCGATGGATCTCGCCACCAAAGGCTTGATCCACCTTTCCACTATAGGATCCCTTCGAGGCGGGAACCCGCGCCTTTACACAATTAGCGGGGCACAACTCCACAACCGAATTGGAGGCTCCCATGATGACAACAAGCTACCACAAGAACAATAGATATCAATAACAAAACACAAGATCTAGATATCAACGAGTATACTAGATCGGGGATTCTCCAAGTGAATGGAGAGGAGTTGAAGCGCTTGATTCGTGATGATGATGAATGATGTCTCCTCCTTCAATTCCCCCAAAGGTCAAAGACTTCGGGTGGTTTTAGTGGGAGATCTCGGGAGATAGATATTGCAATAGGTCTGTTCTTTTTCGAATGAATCAAGTTATCTGACAGGAGGGGAAGATGTGGCTTTTATACCCCCTGTCGAGATGGAGCCGTTGGAGCTTTTTGGGGCCGGATTATCTGGCCTAAGTGAGGATCCTATTATCCGGCCCGGGGAAAACTCCGCCCCAACCTCGGACTATCCGGGGGATAATCCGCCCCCAGAAAGTGCGACGCGCCGAGCCTGCCTTTGCTTGTCTCCTGGGGCCCGGATTATCCGGTCAGGGGAAGAAAATCCGCCCCACTTCGGATTGTCTGGGGGAAAATCCACCCCCAGTCAGAGCGTCGTGCCATGCAGCCCTTGATCGTCTCTTGGGAGGGCCGGATTATCCGGCCCAAGGTGAGGGCCGGATTATTTGGTCAGGGGAAGAAAATCCACCCCACTTCGGATTGACCGAGGGAAAATCCGCCCCTAGTCAGAGCGTCGCGCCATGCCAGCCTTTGTCAAGAGGGTCATGCCGGATCATCTGGCCCTTGATGGGGGCAGATAATATAGCCCCCAAACACAACAAACACTTCCCTGCACACTTATCACACATGAGAAAACCCCACAGTATTGTTATCTAACACACAAAACACAGGGAATCATGAAATGTTCTTTCACCATGGTCATCAACCCATTGATTGACGACACAGAGTTCACCAAGTGTCTCGTGGACAGTGGAAGTAGCATCAACATCATGTACCTAGATACACTGCACAAGATGAACTTGATGGAGACTTAGCTAAGGAAGAGCAACACCGTGTTCCATGGCATTGTTCCAGACCGGCAAGCTAATTCCCTTGGCTGCATCACCCTTCCGGTCGTCTTTGGTGATGTCAACAATTACCACCAAGAGTGCATGACCTTTGAAGTGGTGCCCTTCAAGAGCGTGTACCACGTCATCTTTGGATGTGATATCTTTCACTCCTTCCTCATCAGGCCATGCTTTGTCTACAACAAGCTCAAGATACCCGGACGAAACGACATCATCACTATTGATAGAAGCTTCACCAAGGCAAGGGAGTGTGAGGTGAGCGAAGCCACCTTCACCGAAGCAGTCCTCTACGGTGAAGAATTCAAGGAGATCCAGAGCTAGGTCGATGCCTCAGAGATGCCGACTTCGAAGAAGCAAATTACTGCTGTCGAACCCGCATTCAAGGTCACCATCAAGACCAAGCAGGTGGAGCTTGTTGAAGGAGATTCCTCCAAGACCACCGCCATTGGCACGAACCTGGATCCCAAATAGGAAAGCGCGCTCGTCGAGTTCCTCCGTGAGAATTACATCTTCGCCTAGCAACCTGCCAACGTGAAAGGTGTACGCATGGAACTTGCCGAGCACATCTTGAATATTGATCCTAAGGCCAAACCGGCGAAGCAACCTCTATGACATTTTGGTGATGAAAGACGATGGGCTAGAGGCAAAGAGATAGCTAGGTTAGTTAAGGCTAGTTTTATCCGAGAAGTCATTCACACCCAATGGGTGGCAAATCCTATACTTGTAAAGGGAACCAAAGAAATAAGAATGTGCGTTGATTAGACTGGCTTGAACAAAGCATGTCCGAAGGATCCGTTTGCTTTGCCTCGTATTGACCAAGTCATTGACTCAACGGCTGGCTCAGAACTTTTGTGTTTTCTCGATGCATACTTAGGATACCACCAAATTAAGATGCGAAAGTCAGACCAATTGGCCAATTCGTTCACCACACCTTATGGCACATACTGCTATGTCACGATGCCCTTTGGGTTGAAAAACGCTGGTGCGACCTACCAGCGGACGATGTAGTGTTTCCTACATGACCAGATAGGTCACAACGTACACGCTTACATGGACGATATGGCGGTGATGTCAAAGAAATCGAACAACCTAATCACCGACTTACAGGAAACCTTTGACAATCTTCTGAAGTACAACATGATGCTAAACCCTAAGAAGTGCGTCTTCAGGGTCCCATCCGGCAAATTGTTGGGATTCATCGTTTCGCATCATGGAATTGAGGTCAATTCAGAGAAGATCAAGGCAATCCTTGACATCAAATGCCCGACATGTTTAAAGGACATAGAGAGGCTCACAGGCTGCGTCGCAGCAGTAAGCCGGTTCATCAACCAACTTGGGGAGAAGGCTATGCCGCTCTACAAGTTGCTCAAGAAGGCAGACAAATTCATATGGACAAACGAGGCAGATGCAGCACTTCAGGAGTTAAAGAGAATACTCTTCTCCGCACCAATACTTGCAGCACCGGTATCAAGGGAGCCTATGTTAGTTTACATGGCGACAACCAACCGGGTTATCAGCATGGTCATTGTGGTGGAGCGCAAGGAACCAACACACGAATACGGAGTTTAGCGACCAGTTTACTATGTAAGCGAGGTCTTGACGGAATCCAAATAGGGTTACCCGCACTACTAGAAGTTAGCTTATGGAATTTTCCTCGCTTCACGGAAGGCGTTACTTCCAGGAGCACCCTATCACAGTAGTGAGCAAAGCTCCACTGTCCGAGATCATCAACAATAGCAACATAATAGGAAGAGTGGCAAAGTGGGGCATTAAACTTACCGCCTTTGAAATCACCTACAAGAGGCGTGACACTATCAAATCAGAAGCATTGGCGGATTTTATCGCAGATTGGACAGAACTGCCAGAAGACACTCCTGTGCCAGAGCCGGAGTATTGGATCATGAACTTTGATGGATCCAAGTTACTCAATGGCTCGGGGACTGGTGTATTATTACAATCACCAACAGGAGAAAAGTTACAGTACGTCTTACAGATCCACTTCAACGCTACCAACAACATGGCGGAGTATGAGGCCCTCATTCACGGACTTTGTGTAGCCAAGGATATTGACATCAAGCGCATAGTTTGTTGTGGAGATTCCGATTTGGTTGCCCAGCAGGTGGCTAGAACCTAGAATGCGCGGAACCATATGATGGCAGCATATCGAGACGAAGTAGACGAGATAGCCAAGTGCTTTGATGGCTACGAAGTCAAGTACATCAAAAGGGAGGACAATGAAGCGGCATACCTGCTATCAAAGATTGGATCAGCTGGTCGACCAATTCTACTAGATGTTTTCCTAGAGCATTTGTGAACCCATCCGTGAAAGGAGCAGACCCCGACAACCCGGATAGAGTGGATTCATTTGTTAATGCATTAACAATGACATCTCCGGCTTGGTCGAAATCGTTCATGGACTATCTTCAAGACGAAACTTTGCTCGCCGACGAAGTCGAAAGCCGGCAGATAGCATGCAGAGCAAAAGGCTACGTCATCATTGACGACTAACTATACAAAAGAAGTACCATAGGAGTTTTCCTACGGTGCGTCTCCCAGCAGCAAGGTATAGATATCCTCAGAGAAATATATCTCGGAGATTGCGGGCATCATGCCGCTCCTTGGTCGCTAGTGGCAAAAGCCTTCCGGCAATGATTCTACTAGTTAATTGCCAAGGAGGACGCTGACAAGTTGGTACAAACATGTCTTGGGTGCCAGTTTTATGCAAGACAACCAAATGTTCTAGCTGAAGAATTGCGAACAATACCAATCACTTGGTCGTTTGAAGTCTGGGGAACAAACTCATTCCTCCTGACACTTTCCTCGAAGCGCTACTGGTTCTGCTGCATAGTGCCCAAGGCATTTGCAATACTTGCTAAAGCAGCCCCAAGTTCATGTGGTATGTCCTCCTCTGAACGGCGTGGTGGTGCCATCCTGTGATTGATATAAAACACAAGTCAGTACTATAATGGAGAATAATAATAATCCAAAATAGTACCAAAATGGAATTAACCAAGATTAAAGGATACAATTCACTGAGATGATATTAAAATATCAACAAAGTTCAAGGCACCTATAAGATATTAAGCATAACGCACACGACTGAACAAGGAGTGTGGTACACAAACTAAGAGAAAAATTTCCCGCAAATTTTGGCATTAAAATACCACTATATGCACAAAACCACTTAACGAATCAAGATTAGCAACTCTACTAGTTCAATATACAAGAGCAAATGATAAAATTAGTGGTATGGTCGCGACTCCATCCCGCACTCAAATCATTACTCCGCACATGAATAAGTAAACCACATATCCCAATACCTTCTTCTTAAGATGAACCTAAAGATTAGTAACCACGAAAACGAACACCCCAAACAAGGTAACGTCGGATAACAAAGATTACGACAGATCGCACCGGTATACAACGAATCAGATAGATCGCGTCGGTTTACAAGGGCCTGTCGGTATGGAATGTACCAACAGTTGATAACCAATAAGGCAGATAGTGATAACATTTGGATGCAATAGATAGACAAGGAATTCACACACACACACACACAACCTATGGTACTACGGAACCCAGAACACGTGAATCCTAGTTTGAATTTTAGAAGAGGATTGAAAACGTTGCACTTCCTTACCAGAAAAGGGTGGGTGGGTGGGTAAGAAAAATGGAAGCAGTCTTACTCTCACGTTTGTTTTTCCCTAGTATACATAACTACCAAAATATTTGCTAGACTGACAACGACCATTTTGGCTGAGACCCTGAAGGACGGGATGGCTCTGATGCCAATTGTAACTACCTCGATGAATTACGCTCTTAGTTACATGCCTGGATGAACGAAAGTGGTTAAAATAGTACGATGGGGCCCGGGGCCACTCACGGTAGACCTTTCGGCCGTCCTAACCACTTTCAGAGCATCGGGACAAGAACGAGCGGCGTAATCGGCAGGCGAAGGGATCATTCCATTCCATGTAAAAGAAATAGAAATATTGCAACGCCATACGGCAAGATTCAAATATCCTAGATAGGGATAATAGTTTAGGATAGCTCCTCATAGATCAAACATCAGAGTATCAGGCGGAAGCGCAGAACAAGATCCGAGTACGGATAAGAAGCAAAACAGCATAAGATGCCACATAAATAAACACATCCCGCCCACGGATCTCACGGATCCCCGTTCCCGGAATCTTTACACCGAGTGATCGTTGCCAACATCATCCGTCTCTTCCACCCAGTATCCATCTTTCGGGTACACCTGTTCATCTGAATCAAACAATTTATCGTGTGAGACCCTAGGGGTACTCAGCAAGTATTTATGCCTCTAAAGGGGACACCACCTGGGGTGACGCAATTGCAGCAAAAGATAATATCTAACAAGTCTATAGATACTCGCTAACCATCCGCCTAACCAATGATAGACGGATGTCCGTTAATTAAGAACAACAGTTATAACAGTATAATTAACAGATCCATCCTCCTCCTCGCTTACCAACAAGGAAGCGGACGAACAACCCCCATTCGTTGGCAGTTTTATTAACCATTCCATGAGTATTGCATGATTTAGTAGTCAGGTACTTAGTCAAATTAAGAGCGGTACATTAGTTATACTTGTCTATGATCGAGAAACTGTGCTCCAAGTCGTCCATAACCGCGGACATGGCTTTTAGAAAGATTTACCCTGCAGGGGTGCACAAATAGCAACACACACTCGATCAACCTCGGGAAAATCCAACTCAAAACCCAACGAGGCATTCACGACAAAGCGATCACAGGGTTCGGAAATATTTCAGGGGGATGGAGGAACAAGCTTCGGTGGGGTTTAAAAGTAAAGGCTATGCAGTACTTGGGATTCAATTTAATGCAATCGCGACTCAATGATGCAAGAATAAGATAGAGGCAGTTGGTACTATATGTATGCAAGCATGTGGTAGTGCTTGCCTGGTAGCTCAGTTGAAGCGAGAGGTGGATCTGGCTAGTACTCCTGTGATTCCTGGTAATTCTCCTGCTGGGTGTCTATTCGAAGAAGAGCCAAACAAACAAGGGCCAACATAAATAAAGTGCACAAGCATATGAATTAAAATGCGACAAGCAAACAAGCTTGCCATGATGAATGATGCACAATTTACATGGCATTAAAGTAGCATGGCAAGGGTGAGGTGTGGGTACAAGAATAAAGCATTGTATTAATTATTTAGCCAAGTTTGATTGCCATAAACAGTTCTGATTTTTAATAATGACATGATGCATGCTTCAATTCAGAACACGGAATGCATATATAGAACGGGCTCGTCGCGCTGATCGATTTAGACATATTATTTGTCAAATTTGGAGTTATAGATTTAAAGTTATTAATTTATTAAGAAAAGAGCATTTTATTGTAATTTTAATCATCTCGAAAATTTAAAGTGTTCAAACATTATTTTGAATAGCATATTTGAATTCCTCACATTTTTCTGATTCAAAAACATATATCATTTGTATTATTTGGATTTATAATTTAAAAGTTATTTAAAACAGATTTAGAACATATTTAAACATTTCTGAATTTGTTTTATTAAAACAGAAAATCGTCAGGACTTTTTACACTCAGCCAGAACTAGCCCAAGTCTCTGACGGATGGGGCCGGCGCTAACTGGGCCCAGCGGATAACGTTGCACAGCCGCGGGCTTTTCTCACTCGGGGACTAACTAGCCACTACGAATGACAGGTGGGGCTAGCGGGCTATGGCCCATGCGCCAGTGGCTGAACCCGCAGAGGCTGACAGGTGGGATCGGTCTGGAGCGCGGGTTGAGTGTGCAAAACTACGGGTGTCTTTTTGTAAAAAGGACGGGGAGGCTGACCGGTGGGGCTCGGGGTACCGCGGGTTGAGGGCGAATTAAAAAGGGGGGCTATTTACAAAGTTACCACATGCCCGTACTGTTGATCTCCTTTCTCTGAACCGCGGACAGATCCGTGCGCAGCAGGCAGAGCGCGGCGCGCGGGGGACTCGAACCCGCGACCTGGCGTGCGCGCGGAGGGCGAAGCCGCTGCGGTAGGGTATGGGAGGGTGACAGAAGGGCGGCTGGTGGCTAGATAGGTCGCGGCACGACGCGCCGATGTGCAGACGCTCGCGGCCACGACGCACCGAGAGCGTTCGGTGAAACGCCCGGCGAGGCTAGGGGTCTACGGCGAGGCAGAGGGTGTCTAGGCGGGAGAGGGACTCACCGCGGAGAGGTTGACGGTGGCGGATCGGGCCAGGAGACGACGCAGCGGCGAGGACGCAGACGACCGACGAGGAGCTAGGGTTTCGGCAGGCGTCGACGTACTACGGCAGATGTGGGCTTCTCCTCCTCGCTGGCGGGTACTGGACGATGCAGGGGAACCTCCTCGGCCTCCTCGACCACCTCCACGTCGCGCTCGCCTGTTGGAGCGAGGAATCGGCGGTGGGTACTAACGGTGGCCGCCGGTGAGCAGCGAGGAAGGCTGGCATCGGTGGAGAAGAGAGGGGAGGGGCAAGGCCCTGGGATGGATCTGACGATGCTAGGGCGCGTGAGGAGAGGGGGTAGATAGGGAAAGGGGATGGGGTGACGTGTGGAAGCGGGGTAGAGATAAAGGTGGCTTCGGCCACCTTTTCCTCCTCTCCTTCACGTGCTTGAGCTGGGCTCGGCTTGGGCAGGGCAGGGGCATGGCAGGTGGGCCAGGAAGAGGTCAAGGCGGGGCAGGTTCGGGCTAGGGCCGACATGGCATAGAGAAAGGAAGAGAGGAAGGAGAGGCTCCGGCAACTAGGGTTAGCCTCGTCTAGGTTAGGGCTTCGGCATGGGGTAGGGTTAGGGCTAGGTGGGGCCTTGCTGGCAGCGAGAGAGAGGTGAGAGAGCAACTAGGGAGATGGGGCTCGGCATGGGGGAGGGTTTTGTAGTTAGGGTTTAACTAGGTATGGTGATTAGGGTTAGAGAGGGAAGAGCTAGGGTTAGGGTTTGATTTGAGTTTTTAGGTTTCAAACACATGCTTATAAGATCAAGCCAAGATGAAGGGTGAGGGTTTTGGTTTACCACAAGGTGAGGTGAAGGTAAACTCAAGAAAAAGAGAGGGAGATGGGATTTATGGGAAAAGGTCCCACTTGATCATGCATGATGAGGGAAATGGTTTTGTTGGGGACATGGGAATGGTGGAGGGAGATAGAGATGATCCCACAAAGAAAGATCCACTAAAACAAAGAGAAAAACAAAGGAGCTAAAGGTGGTGGTACTCTTGCATGGCCCATGCAAAGGCATTAAATGCCATGGTTTAATCTTGTGAAAACACTAATAATATAACATGGCATGATTCCCATGCATTACCAAAATGTGGAATAAAGGCCAAGCAAAAGAAAATGGAATTGGATCCATCCCATCCCCCAGGAGCTAGATTAAATGCCAAAAGAAAATAAAAGCCCATGGGTAATTAGAATGGTGGAATTATAAGGTGGTGACAAACAAAGGTGGTGGAGTGGAATAAAAGATATGCCCCCAACTCAACTTGGGCATCAAGCATTTATCAAGATTCAAATACAATATATCAAGAGGCAAATACAATTAATAATGCATATGAGAGAAGAACCAAAAGGGAAAAGGTTTTATATGATGCTCAAAAGCAAGGTGGCATGATGACATGAGCATGATATACTTATGATGCAACAATTATATGTAGGAAGTAGCCATTATATTACTAAACCAAGTAGCATTACATATGTTAGACAGATGGGATGCTACAACATTGCTCATTCAAAGAGGGGGATTTGGTGCTTAGACTCAAGTAGGAAGAATCACACAAATTATCCCCGCCATGGGAAGGACCATTCGTCATAAGCAAAGCATTGCTCAATGGTTCCTATTACCTTGTCGGTATTCACGAGTTGAAAGATAGGCCAAAAAAGCACAAATGCAAGCAATGTGACTCTGATAATGATTGATCAATGGTTCCTTTTACACTTAGCATATTCTATATTATGTAATAAGTACTTTATATGATCGATGAAATAAAGCATTTGGTTCACTCGTATTTGCTGTCTCTTTTACCTCCTTTTTTTGTTCATTTTTGGATCATATAAACCCTTTATGCGCAAGTTTGCATTTACACTCGTGAAAATTCTGCCTACGGGCGTTAGCTTAAGTTTTCTGGTCTACACGTTTTCCGATGTTTTATGTGGATTCTGGAGTAGTGACTTTTTGGCACTCAAAGCCAGTGATTTTGCTCTTAGGTTCTTGACGGTGTTATTAAGGATCATCACATGAGATCATAGTTATGTGCTGAGGGTTTTTCGTCTCACGAAAGGTCAAGCATACGAACCAGAATAATGAATAAGCCAACACTTTCTTAAAAAAAAAATACATGCTGGATCTAGTTAAGTAGCAGTAGGCTTGTAGCCACGTTTTCCGCCTTACAAACACATAAGTTTTTCCGCATACACACTACAAAGATACATTTAATACATCAATGTTTTTATGGCTCTGCTGCAGGGGACTTCTCTAATACATCATCAACAGCAGGAAAGCCAGGCCTGGAGAGCTCATCGAACTCGGAGGGCCCCGGGCTAGATTCCGAAGACGCCAGATCGTCAGCCATCTCCTCGGCAGGCACAAAGACATCCGCCTGGGTCAGCTTGGCAACCTTGGTGTCGTAGCCAGCGAGGGAGTTACATATAGCATCACTATCGATCTCATTCCCTTCCTCGTGAAAATTTGGCATGCCGGAGGTTATCAAGTCCAAGTCAGCATTGTCATAGTGCGCTTTGACCTAGGACAAGGCCATCCTCGCACCAGCCCAAACGCAAGAGGATTTCTAGCTCCCTTTTGGGGGCTCAGCGCATGATCTCCGAGTACTTGGCCACATAATCTGCCGCCTTTATGGTGATGTCCAGGGGCAGGGCTATATCCTTGGCTTGAGTGATGGCAGTGTTGATGAAGTTGCCGGTAAGAATCATGCATTCCTTTGGATCTGGAGCACCTTCACCCATGTTGGTAAAACCAATGGGGGTTGTGTTTTCGTCAGAGACAAGGATCATGAGTATAACAATACAAGTGTCCACCTTACAGAATTGACAAAGTCTAAGGAAAGTTACCAAAGATGCTCATCTCAGCTTGCTTCTAGGTCTCCGCCAAGATGTCATGCTCCTTCTGAAGTTTCTTGTACATCTCAAGGTTCCGATCATTCTGCTCTTTGGCAGCCTGGTTTTTCCCCTTGAGTTCCCATTTCATTCTTCAGGCGCCGCCTCTCGGCGTCAGCAAATTCTTGCATCGCCTTCATCGCCTCTTCATGGCCCTTGATGGCCTCAGCTAGGTCTTTCTTTAAGATCTTGTTTTCATCGTCAAACTCCTGGATATGCTTGGATTGCTCGATGATGCTCTTGGCCTTGGTGATGGCCTATGAAAGATGGAACACATACAGTACTATGAGAGTTCGGAAGAAATGGATCCATGAGGGAAATAAGGAGCTGTTAAAAGAAAATAGACGCTTGCTATTTTTGATCTGTTCCTTCGGGAATGCTGTTTTACCCTGTTCAAGGTCAAGTTCTTTTTGCAACTTGGCAAATCTCTCATTGGCGGCCTTTATCCGGCTATTCTCATTCTACAAAGAAGACAAAATTCTTAGTTTCTCTAGAGCATCTAGTTGGAATAATTTAGTTTCAACTAAATGCTTGGGGGCTATAGTATCAGATTTTAATTCAAAAGGTGTTCTCTCTTAGAGTATCTAGTCAGAATTATTCATTCTAAACTAGAATCTTGGGGCTACACTGACAAGTTCTACACTTAGTTTTTTGGAGCACTTTGAGGGGCCCCCAATTTAATCCTCCGAGAATCCCTGTTATGCATACAACCATGATCCCATGATCAGTTAGTCGTGGCACATAACAGACAAGTATCAAAGTAAACATCCAATACATAACGAATACATGTCATACCTTAGTTTCCAGTATGGCTACATCGATCAACGTCAGCGGAACTTCTTTAAGCGTAGAGCCCGCGCCATGCCTTAACCTACAGGCAACTGACTGGGAGAACGTCCTAGCTCGCTTAGCCGTCAACTTCATCCTCCTCTTGATATCTGACCAAGTTAATAGCCAGGGACAATACCAGTGAGTACTTTGAATGTACTCACAAACCACCTCAAGAAAGTAATAATAACAAGAGGATATGCAATATGGCTATGGTGGTAGGAGGGCTTCAAGAGAGGTTCTTTTCTCAAATAGTTTCTCTTGTAGAGATATCATCTACATATCTTTGTTGAAAACTTTTGTAAACCATTTGGAAACCTTTGGAAAAGGTTGGTAAACACTAGGATTGGGGTACCCATTTGTCCCGTCTTCAGGTCGTCCCACGACCAAACTCCTTTCTCCTCCTTCCGACCATCCCATGGTCAAAACCTTTCTCCTTTACGACCATCCCATGGTCAAAACATTTCCAAAGCCATTTCTTTTCCAAAATCCTTTTTGAAAACAAAACCAACACTGCTCTACATCAACCTTCCCAACCGTCCATGACTGCGGACACGGATATTCGAATAGATTTACACTCTATAGAGGTTGCACACTTTACCCACACCATCCGGGTACACTACCCTGATCTACACCGATCGTGGGTCGAGTAACCGATCAAGACTCTCTAGATGCCCACTCCAATACAAGTGCCTAACATATGAGTGTTGTTCCCCTCAACACCGGGACGTCGGGTACCGAGGGCCAACCGGAGCGCATTTTACACTTCACACAGTGGGCGCTTTCAATGAGGGGCTCATAGTAACGCGTGGAGGTCGCAGACCCTTCGTTCCTTCTCCAGGTCGATGTCCCACATGGACCCTTACATGAGAAGGCCCACCCTCCAGGGACGTTCATCCCTTATAGTAGCTGTGAGGCAGCTTATACCAGAATAGACAAACATCAAATCCAACTCTGTCCCATACCAGAGTAATGTGGTTGCACAGGGTTAATTGTTCTAGCAAAACTACAAAGAACCGGGTGCGTTTTCATAAAACTTTTTCCTCCATCTTTCCTTCAGCATTTTGTAAAACAGAACCTTTTTCTTTCTCAACATATCTTGGGAGATCCCACCTCACCAAGGTTTTATCATAAAACATTTGGTAAAACTTTTTCCGGGGTCTTCCCATCCTCTAGTTTTGCTTCGGCTAAAACTGGGTCTCTAGAGGGTTATGGTGGTATGCACCATCAATTCTACTAGGGACAAGTAGGTATCATCGAGAGGTTTGTACTTAGTAGTACCATGGAGTAATGGTTTGGAGGAGCCAAGCCACTACCAGATATACAACATCATATAGTAAAACAATGCAGTTTTCATGAAACAGTAAGTAAAACATGCATAAGTAAGACATTAGGATAAGGCTTATGAGCAAGAAGGTGGCTTGCCTGAGATCAGCAATGTGTCATAATTGTCCCTGGACTTCTTCTTCTAATACCATAATAATCTAATAAAAACCATCTTCTTCTGCTCTCCGATATAATCGCAACTATCGTAGATAGGGAACACATGCAAACAATCAAAAGGGGACAATCAATGCAAGGCATACAATCACCAATACCATACAGCAAACAAGCAATTGAATAATACCAAATTAAGATTCAATAGGTTTTGAGAGGATTGGATTTAGAAGATGGAGATGGCCTTGGAGACATGGATGAACATCCCTTAGGGTTTATAGCCGAGGAACTACCTAAGAGGGGTGTCGGGACCAAGGACAAATTATGTATGATACCATTGTGTAAAAATGCTACCAACAAATAGGAGTTGATAAAATGAAACTAGCAAAAGTGGTTTCACTATTTTATGACTTTTCTTTAATTTCTTATGAATATTCTAGTGATAAAAGCTCTAGTTTTAGGAAATAATTCACCAGAAAAGTTCGGGAGATCCAAAAATTATTTCCTTGGATGGTCAGGTAGAGTTTGATGTAATGAATAGCTGAGAGTTGGAATCAATCCAAAATAATTATCAGAATGCCCTCAGTAAATTCCCAAAGGCAGTTCTGGAGCTGTTTTGTCTTTTTCACTAGATTTAATATAAAAAATCTATTGATATGATTCCAAGGACACATTATAGGTATTTAGAATACCTTTCTGTAGAAATTTTAATCAACCTTTTTGGTGTTGCAGAGCTACTTTAATGATTTATCTAGTGATAAAGTCACCTGAAGAAGTGTTTAATTCACTACAAATCTACAGAAGCTTGAAAACTTGTGATCTCCTAGGGTTGGGTAGATATGGATGTAGCTCATCCAGGAGGGTTGGATTTGGGTCAATTGGGCTCAAGGTTTGGTCTAGGGAATTTCCTAAAGGCCGAAAAGTACTGTTTTTGTTATTTATACTGAGATAAAAATAGGTTTCACCTTGACATGATACAAGGTCTACTGGGTAGGTAAATAAAATACCTTTTAGTACTGAGTGGATTCACACCGATTGAAATTACCAAACTACCAGAATGAAATAAATAGTGGAAGGGACAGATCTTAGTAGAATAATTCCCAGAAAATCATGAAAATGATTTTGGGCCTAAGGCTTGTTCTGCATGATAGGAAAAACATATAGGAACATGGTAAAATTTATACCTAGAACATTTAATCCATTTTCCATTTTATTCTTGATTTAAACTCTCAAGTGTTTTTTGCAGAATATAGATTTGGATTTAATAAAAAGGAAAGGACAGAGATACTGGGCCTGGGCCCCGTTGACAGAAATACTGGAACGCGGAAGCAAAGTGCCGGGATGGCCCATCTGCTGTCGACGCGGGCAGGGCGTGATTCAAATTCCTGGCAATGGGGCCCAGGCGTCAGCGGGTGGAGGGGCGAAGGGGTATCAGGGGTTCTCCACCGTTGGATCTAATCAGAATCGACGACAAAGCGTCGTCTTCCTCCTCTGTCCCCAAAGGTGACGAGGCGAAACCCTAGGAGGGCTCGGGCGGCGCGTAGGGAGCTCACATGGGGCCATCTACGGCGACGGGGAAGGGCGGAGGCGACGCGGTGGCTCACCGCGAGTCCGGCGATGGGCGGGAGTGGCGGCTTCATCTCCAGGCGAGGTCTTGCGCGACAGCGCCGGGGAAGCACCTTCGGGAGCTCGTCAGGAGGCTTTCAGAGACGCTCAATGTTGAGAAAAAGGGCATGATCAGCTGCAGAAGAGCAAGGGGAGTTCGAGGGAGTGCTAAGCAGATGGAGATGAGCAAGAGAGGGAGAGTTGTGCTCAGTTCTTGAGCAATGGCCGAAAGGCCATTCTTGTCTTCTCCCAGGCAGGGGAAGGCAGGGGAGGATGGGGTGGAGTACAGGGGAGGTGAGAGGGGAGGAGTGGGGGAAAATGTGCCAGGGAGGGGGTGCGGGGTGGCCTCTGGCCTATTTAAAACGAGGTGGATCGGTCCATGGTGGAGTTGGTCCAAGGAGGGGATGGGGAGGGAGCTGGCCTTCCATTGGGCAGCAGGGGTAGTGGAGAGGTTGGTTGAGAGGTCAAGGGTGGTACAGAGGTGGCTGTAGGGCCTTGTACTGAGAGGATGGGACCTCTCTCTATCCTTCGGCCCAAAAAAAAGAAATGGAGAGGAGGAGGGCTAGGGCTAGCCATGGAGGCTGATAGGTGGGGTAAGGGAGTGCTGAAGGGTCCTGGGTTCGAGCAGAGAGAGAGACAGGGGAAGGTTGCTGCCCAGCTTTTGAGGTAAGGAAGGACAACCCAATAAATGGCATATCTTTTCCTCCTTTTAAGGGGTAAAGGGCATGGGGGAGGGTGGTGCTACAGTATTTCGACCAGAGGGTGATGGTGGTTGCTATGGAGACACATTGGAGAGGCTTTGGTGAGGGTTTGAAGAGGGATTTGAAAGATAGCTTGAAGGATTTCAAATGTTGGCCAAAGTAGTAGTTATGAAGGAATTTCTCCAACCTGATCTTGGCAAGATGAGATAAAGATGCTGGTAGATAGGTGAGGTCAAGATACACCTCCAGGCATTTATTGAGATTTTTTAGATGATCTTTTGTGCATTTTTGATCAATTATCCAAAAAGTGCAGAAGTGGTTTATAGAATCTCATTTGATAAATTTACATTGGACATAGTTGGTTTTTGATTTGAGATGATTCTAAATATGAAGCCATACTTTGAGGAATTTTCCCATGATTTATTGGGGGTTAAAAGTATTTAAAACTATTATTAATCCATTTCTGCCATTTAAGAAAATAGGCAAAAAGAAATAATAAAAGTCCTCAAAAATATTTATTTTTGAGATAGGAAGATAGAGTATGATATATGGATCTCAGTTGAGCTAAAAGTTGGGGGAGTGTTTTGGCAAAAACCAAGATTTCCCCTGGGAAAGGAGTTTTGGAGACTTTGTCTATTAAAGAGATTAATTAGATTTGGAGCCATAATAATTATGGATAATATTTGATAAATCTTGATGGTCAAGGTAGATGATGCAGACAAGGTGTATCAAGCATTTGCAACCTTGGGATTGGAGAATCCAAGTTGATTTTGGTGAAAACTAGAGATTTAAGGATCTTGGGTAAGGTTGTTTTCATGCCACCAAAACCTTGTTGGATCTTGGAGCTCAGAGCTCACCTTGATGCAAGGGATAGATGGATTGTTATAACAAGTCATATAGATGATCATGGCAGAAGGAGTTTGGATTGGTTACATTTGATGTGGTCTGGAAGTGATGGCAAACTTTGTTGAAAATAAGGCTGCCATACCAGATGAGTCATGATGCCTTATAAACCATGTGGGTTTAAGAAGCACAAAGATCCACTTGGAACAAGTGAAGTAGATGTTGATATACCTATATGAGGAGAACACAACCATGCAAATATTTGGTCCAGAGAAGGTGGGATCGTGGTGTGACCTTCTACCAAAGTAGGCATGTTAACTAGGTTTGCAGGAATAGTTATTTTCTTGCCTACAGTGGTTTAATAGGTTATCTAGCCAAGGGAAAGAGTGGGCCTTGGTAGTCCTTAGGACGGTTAACAAGATGGTTCAAATTCATTTCCAAAAATGCACATGGTTTGATAAAGGGGAGGCATTCAAAAAGGTGATGTTGGAAATAGTTTTCCAGACTTAGCCAAATTTGGAAAATTTAGGGTTTTTGACTAGAATGTGGGTGGTGATGATTTTGATGGGATGCATGGTACCAAAACATCATAAGTGGATGATGTTAAAGTGTAGGTTGAGTAGAATAGATCCATGCTTGATATTGGTCTTCATTGACTTGGAAGATTCTGGAACTAGATCACTTCAGAACTGATCTGGTTAAGTGTTTTAGATGATCCCTAGTAGCTAGAGATCAGATCCAGCTTTGTATTCCGGCTTAGGGTGTGGTGATTTGGAAACATCTTGATCATAGTGATGAGCTCCTAGAGTAGCTCATACTATCTCCTAAGTAAACAAATCAAGCAGCGGATCAAGGCAACTCATCTTACCAACAAAGCAAACCTACTGCTAGGGTTACCATCAAGCCTAGCTCGAGGTAAGGATGGGTATTTTGAAAAGTTTGTGGTTGGAATCAGGTGAGAGTCCTTGGTATCTTTACCAAGAGTAGAAGTCAAAATCTTTATATAGAGGTTTTGGGAAACCTAGAGATAAGAATGGTTGAAGGTTCTGTCTTGAAAACATAAGGAGATTATATTATATATCTCTCCATAGTTCTATCAATAGAAGCTACTAAAATAGTTTTGGTTACATAAGCATCTTGGCTCAAGTTTTGAATTGCCAGAACATTTGAGAATATGTAAACTGAGCCATGATAGTTCTGTTAAATAGCTTTTTGACAACTAATGTTGAGGTAAGGAGTATATCATAAGTTATACAATCAGAAGCATTAGCACAGACAATCAACAAGCAAACACTGTAACACTTAACAAGAAAAAAAGTTTTGTTCCCCCTGATTTTTGCATTCTGGACAACTAATCAGGGTTGCTGAAATTGGGATGTTACACACTTAGGCCAAAAGATAATGATTTTCAGCCTAAGAGCTCGGGGGCTACAGTGGGATATATTACAAAGTAAAAGAAGTAAAGTGCGTAGACTTACAATGGCAATAACCTTCAGATTGTTGGCCAAATGACCGTATGCATTGTGGAAGGTCCGGGCATTTTTTATATACATCATCTACGTGTTTGATGAGATTGTCCAGGCACAGGGTCAGAGGAGTTAAAGTCAGAGGAGTTGTCGAAGTCGGAGGCATGGATGAAGCCCTGGCTGCCTGCTGTGTTATGATGGCAATTGATGACTCAGAGGCTCCCACCTCATCTGTAGCTATGGTTGTCTCTGCCTCCACTCCCTCCATCGCATGTTTCCCTTTCTTGATGGCATCCTTAGCTGGAGCTTTAGCCATTTTGGAGGAGGTACTTTCTTGCGTGGCCTAACCACTAGGAGCAATATCCATGTCGGTAGAGCATGAGGAATCTATTGTTGGATTGACATCTGTCTCCATGGCGGAGACCTTAGGAATGGCAGGGGATGAAGGTCCAATGGTGCCTGTCACAGGCTTGACGGCATGAGTCGAGGGAGTAGCAGCGGGAGACGACTTGGAAAACATATCGCGAATATTTTTGGAGACTCCAACATCTTTGGTGGTCCACTTCAAGCCAACATTGGACTTCTTCCTGGAATGTACACAGTATAAGTACATGAATTGAATAGGTGAAATGAAAATTATAGCCAGAGAATGAATACACTTACACTATAGCAGACGACTTAGATAAGGGGATGCTGGTGGATTTATTTTTCTTCTCTGCCTCTAAGGCAGCAGTGGATTTCTTAGAGACTCCACTCTCCATTTTTCTTCTTGCCCTCGGCAGCAGCATCAGATGTGGAGCTCTTCCGCTTTCACGCTGCCGGAGCTGGCTGGTCCTTGGGTGCGTCATCATCAGACACAACATGGATATCTTTTAGCTTTGGGTCATAGACTTGGGAGGCCATATGATCCGCCGCCAAGGTCACTACCTGATAGATCCAACAACGAGTCAAGTGGGTAATGCATTCAAGACGGAAGACCTTAGAATATATATGTATAACGAGTAACAAAGGAAGCACAGTTACCTATGGGCACTTGACGCCTTCGAACATGTCAAACATGATATTGAATCCATGCTTCTTATCTTTCACCTTTACAATGTCCTTAAGCCAGAGCTTGATGGAGTCATTGGAGAAGTTGTCTGATGTCTATGCACTTCTATTCTTGTAGACAGTTGTTGGGCCTCCAAGTGCAGAGGTTTGTAGAACAACAGCAAGTTTCCCTTAAGTAGATCACCCAAGGTTTATCGAACTCAGGGAGGAAGTGGTCAAAGGTATCCCTCTCAAGGAACCCTGCAATCAAGATACAAGAAGTCTCTTGTGTCCCCAACATACGCAATACACTTGTCAGGTGCATAGGTGCACTAGTTCGGCGAAGAGATAGTGAAATACAAGTGGTATGGATATAAGACAATGGTGCCAAAAAAGAGCTTGATGGGTAGGAAGAGACTAAAGGCAATCTGAAATAAAGATGGAAGCAAGCAAACATGTAACAGATCTAGTTGCAAACGATGTTTCAATGCTTAGAAACAAGGCCTAGGGATCATACTTTTGCTAGTGAACACTCTCATATAGATATCTTCTCTTCATGATACTACTCTGAACTACTCTCCGGTTGGACACTAATCCATGGTAGGGCTATAACAGCACACCTCAAAGTCCGCTTTCCCCAGCTAGATAACACCACACTATCACCTTGAGCGCTAGATGGTTCCAACAAACAACACAATTTCATAGAGACATCCAACTCCAAATATAACTCATAACAAGTATTTGTAATCTCTAGCCTAAGTGCCACCACGGTGTGAACGCTATCATTTTCACACACGTGGGGAGTGCCAGAGATATATTAAAGCACTTGAGTAGCAAGGTAGATCTACTTGATTACAAAGCTCATCATCACAATATGATCATGCATAGAGAGAGAGATGAACACATAGCTACCGGTAGATCCCTTAGCCTCGAGAGAGAACTACTCCCTCCTCATCATGGGAATCAGCAACAACGATGGAGATTGTGGTGGAGATCGATGGAGATGGATCCGGGGGCAATTCCCTGTCCTGGCAGGGTGTCGGAACAGAGACTTTCTGTCCCCCGAATCTCCCCTTCGGTGGCGGCGGCGCTATGGAACTTTTCGTGGCTAGAGGCTGGATTATTTAGGGTTTCTGCATCGGAGGCTTCTTATAGGCGAAAGGGCGATGTCAGAGGGTGAACTAGGGGCCCACACCACCTGGTGGCGCGGCTAGGGGGCCCGCGCCATCCTATGGTGTGGCCAGCCCCCGGGCCCTCTCCGTCTCGTTTTCTGACTCCGTGAGTCTTCCGGTAAAATATCGACTTTGGCTTTTGTCCGGTCCAATTCCAAGAATATTTCTTTTCTAGCTTTTCTGGAACAGAAAGCAGAAGAAAATAGGCAATTGGCATTGTGGCATCTTGTTAATAGGTTAGTACCATAAAGTGTATAAAAATACTCCAAAGTGTGGACAAAACATAAGAAAGTAGATATAAAACAAGCATGGAACATCAAAAATTATAGATACGTTTGCAACGTATCAACATCCCCAAGCTTAACTCTTGCTCATCCTCGAGTAGGTAAGTGATAAAAAAGAATAATTTTTGAGGTGACATGCACCATCACAATCTTGATCAAGGCATTTATAAAACATTGATAGTTGGGATCATAGTACTTTAACATAGCATGAAAGATATAGTTCTAACAATAAGACATAGAAACTATGTTGTAACATGAAAAGGTACAAACAAAAGATTCATGAATAATAATGCTTTGAAAGACGTTTGTTTGTTTCACATATAGAAAACATAGCATAGTGGCTTTCATCTTGTCCCTCAATGAGTAGCAATAAATGCATAGGACACCTTCAAAGTTCATAAGGGTGACTAGATATGAATAGTTCAAGAACAAGCAATATCAACATTATGAATCAATCAATAAGTTTTGGGACAATGCACATAGAACTAAGAATGACAACTATGCTCTCCTAATTGGTGCGTAAAGATAGAAGGTGGAGACTCAATATAAAAGTGGAAGAAAGGCCTTCATAGAAGGAAGCAGAGATTCAAGTCTCATAAAGAGCTTCCAAAAATTATGGTACTTATTAGCTTTCATCTCTCATTGCCCTATCATAAGCATCTTGAGGTGATTAAGGTTAAAGTGAAAAAACTATGGAGTATATGCTTGACAAAGTATAAGTTGGCAATCTCATGTCCCTTGAATACGAGGGTCGCTCCTCATGCTACTCAAGTTTAGTTACCGATAAGTTCTTGTCATAGTAAGTACATGTGTATCATAGAGAACCGCCAACGGGGTACCCCTTGACCGATGATACGGAAGAATCCCCATATCAAAATGACAAGGCAAGCAGACAATAAGCATCTCAGCATCTTCTTATTTACCATGGGAAAATGGTGCTTTTTTCTCTCTTTCCTCTTTTCTCATCTTTTTTTCTTTTTTCTCAATCTCTATCTCTTTTTTATAAGAAGAATGCTTCATAGATTGCTAATTATGGTTACACTTCAGGTTTCCACCATAATTAGGCATGGATTAGACCAGCCGCCCAGGCATTTCTCTAACACATATACATAACTCCATGGACTTACAAGCTCCCCTTTCATTTCAGACCGACGACATCCATAAACAAAAGAGCATGATATCAACTGGGTACAATGTACAAGTGCAATGTGGAAAGCATTCCCCATGACAACATAGTTATGCTAATCCCCAACGTATAAGTGCAAGCATATACAACATAGATGACACAATGGTTCAAGTTTATTAGGGGCAAGAAAATTAAAGTGTGCCATCAAGTTCGTGAGAGGTTTAATCACTGGTTTTCTCATAACAAGTTTAATTCGGAAGGTAGATAAAAACATGAATATACTTGGAATAGAAAATGCTAATAGGTAGGTATGGTGGACTCTTTTGAATAACTTGGTTTTGTTTGGAGTTGGATGCATGAGTGTAACTCATACTTGGTTATCCGGGCTAGGGTTTACATGAGAGATCTATCCGGCTACGACTATGAGTCGGTTACAGAGTACATCTTGAACTACAAGTAACACTATGGGCCTATGTCGGTAAGTCTTCTGGGCCTTCCCGTAGCAGGACCGGACTCTGTCTCTTCTCCCTGACTAGGCCGCCCGTGAAACAAAGCTCTAACCCTAAGTGGGCCACCCTGGTCAGTGAGGCACAGTGAGGATAACCGGAAAGTATATGCCCAACAATAATCAAAATGACAAGGCAAGCAGACAATCAGCATCTCAGCGATCTTTTAATTTGCTATTTGCATAGGTTTTTATTGAGGATGCTTCATAGACTGCTCATTATGGTTATAGTGCAAGTTTCCACCATGATTAGGCATGGCTTAGGCTAGCGGCCCAGGCGTTTCTCTAACACACATACAAACTCCATGATCTTACAAGTTCCCCTTTTATTTCACACCGCCAGGATCCATAAGCAAAAGAATCATGATATCAATGGAATAATAAGTGCAATGTTGAAAGCGTTCCCCATGATACATGGTTCTGCTAACTTCAACTCATAAAGCGCAAGCATATACGCAACAAAGATGGACACAATGGTTCAAGTTTATTAAGTGCAAGAAAATAAAGTGTGCCCTCAAGTTCGTGACAGCTTTAATCACTAGTTTTCACATAACAAGTTTAATTCAGAAGGTAGATAAAAGTATGAATATACTTGGAATAGCAAATGCTAATAGGTAGGTATGGTGGACTCTTTGGGATAACTTGGTTTTATTTGGAGTTGGATGCATGAGTGGAACTCATACTTGGTTATGGAGGCTAGCAAAAGACTAGGAGCGACCAACTAAGAGAGCAATAATGGCCATAATCATGCAAAGCGACAAAACATCATTAATTAAAGCATAAAGTGATATTACAAGTTGAAAACTAAATGATCATAGAGGCTATAGTGACTTGGGATAGTCTTAACATGGTGTGAGCATGCGCCAAGTCAACCCAAATAAAGCATCAAAGGAGAATACCACAATATTATGCTTTAATATGCTAAAACAATGCATGATTCTTTCATGGCACATTAAGCAATCTCAATTGTTTATAACATGTCATGCTACAGAAAAAATCACTAACCATAAAGCCAAAATAATATCAAGAATGACATGATAAAGTCTAAGTCGCAGTCAAAAACAAGCTCCTTTCTACCACTTAAGCATGAACTTTTCCTACTCTTTTCCAATCCAAATCAACTTTATTTGAAAACTAATGCATGAATGAGGGGGTCCAACCAATTTATTCAAGCAAACTAAGCAAACCAAGCAAACGAAAACCAAAAACAAAAACGAATATGCTCCAAGAACAACACAACTGTGCATGAAACAATAAAAATGAAGTGTTTGGAAGAAACCTAAAAATTTTATTGATGAAGAAGGGGATGCCTTAGGCATCCCCAAGCTTTGATGCTTGTACTTCTTGAATATTTCTTGGGGTGACATGGGGTGGCATCCCCAAGCTTGATCTTTTGTACATTCTTCATCTCATTACATCATTCGTTCCCTACAGCTGAAAATTTCCTTCATACAAAACTTCACACAATCTTCATTAGCAACATTAGTGCATTCAAAAGATAATAAACCTTTGGGGTTTAGTTTTAAAACAGAAAAACTTTCATTAAAAACACAAGCTACTGTATTAATTCCCTCAAAAATCTCAATTCACCAAAAAGAACCCAAAAAGAGATCGATATGTAGGCAAATGCAAATAATGGCAGAAATCTGTCAAAACAGACCAGCAGATGAAAACCGATTTTTTCGAAGACCTTATGTTGCTCAAATCAAAAAGTGTTGAACTAACGAAAGTTAGCTAACAACCTGGGGGATTTATTCAGAAAATTACAGCTCAACCCGACATACAGAGATTTTTCACGAATGTTTACAGTGAAGCACAAAAATCTGTTTCAGGACAGCACTTCCCCAAATCTTACTTCCCTCTCATTAGAGGTTATTCTTGGCACAAAAATCAAATAAAAAGGATAAGGAGAGGTTATTACAGAAGTAATAACTTCCAAGACTCAAGAAAACTATTGGGTTATCTCCCAAGAAGTACATTTCCTTAACACCTTTAAGTTAGGCATGATAGTTTGAGAAGATGCTCACATAAAAAATATGAGTTGAAGTAAAAGAGAGCATCAAGAAGCAAATTCAAAGCACATTTAAGTCTAACCCACTTCCTATGAAAAATAATCTTGTAAAGAAACAAGTCATGAAAGCACAAAGCAACAAGCATAGTAAAGCAAAACAAGTGCAACTTCAAGACTTTCAACATAAAGAGGGGAAACTTAACATTATTGAGATACATAAAACCATATTTCCCTCTCTCATAATAACTTTCAGTAGCATCATGAATAAAATTAACAATATAACTTTCACATAAAACATTCTTATCATGAGGCAAATGCATAAAATGATTATTACTCTCCACATAAGCATAGTCATTCTTATATATTGTGGGGGGAGAAAATTCAACAAAATAGCTATCATCATTATTCTCATCACCATAATCATCAAATATAGGAGGCATATTGTAATCATTTGTTGGGAATATGCCCTAGATGCAATCATGGTTGATAATATTTCCCAAAGTATTCATAAAGTAAAGTTCTCCTTATATGAACATCAGATATATATCACTGAATGCGTGATTCAGTTGTGGAACTATGTATTCATGATTGTTCATATTAGATTGTCCTTGGTCGTTGAGGTTGTGTTGGACACACAACTTAGACCAATGTGCAAGTCGGCTGATGACACGGTTCCACTTGTCATGGGCATGGTGATGCTATTCCGACTTACACTAATTCGGCTAAAGAGTTTAGCAAGTCGGACTGACCCATAGTTGAGATGCAACGAGCATGTTGTCATTTGCAGTCTCAAGAAATGGAATCCTTCGACCTGAGGTGATTGCATGATCCAAGTTGTGGATCGCCAACTTAGGTTCTATCAAACGCTGTTCCGTAAATGGGCAGTTATAAAGGTAGAGTTCGGGTTGGTTGTGAAGCAAGCTGCGTGACGTGGATTACCAAGATGGGATTTGCCCCTCCGTAATGGAGAGATATTCTCTGGGCCCTCTCGTGTGATATGATTCGGAAGCATGGCCATGCGCTACTCAGTTAACTGTTAACTAAGGAGTCGGACTAAGAGTTAGTCTAGTGAATCACATATCATGGTACGGGAAGAGAGTTAAGCTATTAAAGGGATGGCAACTACTGGCCTATAGTTTAACAGGTATATCGTGAGGCAAAGGGACTTGGACGAAAGTCACATTGAAGGTTCGTCTTCTGACTTTACGACACTTGGGAGTTGGCACGTCTTGCTAGAGGCCACTACCATCTATCGACTTGAGACCGAGTGTTCATGGGAGTGAGTTGGACTCAAAGCCATGACGGGATACTTGGAGGAGTAGCTCATGTCGTGTCTAGGTGTACGTGAACATACAGGGTCACACACTTAAGGGTAAGGAGCCCATGTGGATTGGATCCATGTGGAGATTGGAGTACAACCTAGATGGGCCTCAAGCGTTGAGCCCAACTAGGAGTGTATATAAGTGGAGTGACAAGGGATAGTCCCTGACCTAGCCGTCGCTTTATCCACTTCCATTTCGGGCTAGATAAGATCTAGCAATCTTCTATCCGAAGCTCCTTCCTGTATGTGTGGATACCGGTAGAGGCGTTGCACGTGCGGCGCTGGAGACAGGGAAGCTCGTGGGGATCTAGTGAAGGAGTTCGTGGGATCCGAAGAAGCTGTCTGTGGGATTTGGAGGGCTGTTCGGGGATCGTTTGGCACTGCTTCGACACGCTGCATCAACTTCTGCATCTGCGCGTCTAGCGGTAATCTCATGGCCTATAACCTGAGCTAGATCTTGGGAGTTCCGCATTAGGGAAAAAGTTTTGTTTATCTCTACGTGGCCCAACAGTGGTATCCGAGCGAAAGCTTCTGGTTTTAGGCTCTAGATCTGTGCGTATGTGATGTGCACGAGGTGGTGGATAGGATCCACTTAGGGTTTCGGTGGTCGATCTATGAGATAGATCGGTTTTGTGCAAGATTGATTGGATCAATCGCACTCGGGGTGCATGGAAGATCAGGTGCGGATGATCAATGAGATTGGTCAGATCTGCACAGGGACCGCCGGCTTCGCCCTGTCGTAGTGCATTAGATGTCGTTGCGAGGTTCACAACGCCGGTAGATATCATATCTATGCATAACTAGTTTTTGCAAGAAGTTGTGAATGGTATGGCTTATGTGCATGTGATGTGTGGAATCCATATGTGATCTGCGTATCACGGGTTTGTCACCCGGCTGGAGCCAAAGTGCTATCACTGTTATTGTATAACGACCTGCGTGTCGGCATGAGATGCCATCTTCCTGTATATTCCTTAGTGCTGGTGTAGCATGTTTGGAGGACTTGAAGAACACTACAGCCGAAGGCATGACGAACAGGTTCATGGAGATGGAGATCACCATGAAGGGAGCCATACCATTTCACATTATAATTGGATTATTTTACGTGATTGTTATGTCTCTAGTTTTACCTCTATGAGATAGTGGTTAAACTTTAATCCCTCAAAGAAGGTCTAGTCGGTCTCCCCGTCGGTGATGCACCATCACAAGTCGGACATTCTTGGTAGTGGGCTCATAAAATTGAGGTGCTACCAATTCTTTTCGACTAGATGGGTTCGAGTTGGACTCTTACAGTGGAAGCACTGGGTAAGCTAGACGGGTCTATCACAACGGTTGTGGGGCTCGGGGGGAAAGGGGTCGGTAGCCGGGGCATGAGATGCCAGCCGTCCAACAGGAGTCGCATGAGATGTGATTGGCAAGGAGTTGCCTACCTAGATCACTTGACGGCTAGCGGTGATGCTAAAGCTCACTAGTCGGCTTGCTTATTTAGGGTCCTGAATCACTAAGTAACCATCGAAGGGATGTTGGTTCTAGTGGGAGCATAAGTATTAAAATGTTTAATATGCCTGCTATTTTATGAATACTTGTCTTAAGTGTTTTGCATATTTCTGTTGTAGATAATGGCACCTAGTAGTAGTCTCCCTCAGTTGTCCAGTTTTGCTTTGAGGACCATTCTAGAGAAAGATAAACTTAATGGGACAAACTTCACCAGCTGGTATCGTAATCTGAGAATTGTTCTCAAACAAGAAAAGTGGGACCATGTCCTAGACAACTCGATTCCAGATGTGCCTGATGAGAATGCGAGTGTCGCAGCAACCAATGCCTATCGTAGAACATGTGATGAGTCTATAGAAATTAGCTGTCTTATGCTTGCTCACATGGAACCGGACTTGCAGCAGCAGTTCAAGAATGTTGAGGCCTACGATATGATCGAAAGCCTCAAAAGTATTTTCCAGGCTCAGGCAAAGACCGAGAGGTTTCAAGTCTATCAAGCTTTGTTGAGTTGTATGCTTAAGGATGGTGATCCACTGAGTATGCATGTGATCAAGATGGTTGGTTACGTGCAGTCTTTGGAAAGGCTTGGCTACCCCATTAGCGAAGAGTTCGCTACGGATATAATTCTGAACTTTCTTCCTAGTGTGTATGGTCAGTTCATATCGAACTACCACATGCACAATATAGATAAGAAGCTCACTGAATTACATGGGATGCTTAAGCAGGCAGAGGTTGATCTCAAGAAAGGTACTAGCCAAGTGTTGGTGGTACAGAATAAGGCTAAGTTTAAGAAGATTTCTTGGACTAAGAAGAAGAAGGCTAAGTCAGGAGGGAATGCTCAGGATGAGATCCCAAGCGTTTCCTCAGGGACTAAGTCATCTCCTTTAGCCGGTTCCGCTTGCTTCTATTGCAAGGCGGATGGCCACTGGAAGAGGAATTGCAGCAAGTATTTGGCGGATAAAGCCAAGAGTGGAGGTGTGACTTCCAACTCAGGTACACTTGTTTGCAATGTTATATACCTTTATCTTGCTGATGCACCCGGTTGTTCTTGGGTATATGATACCGGATTAGTCATTCACATCTGCAACTCGTCGTAGGGACTGGTAAGAACTAGGAGTGTGGCAAGAGGCGAGGTTGACATTCGAGTCAGCAACAAAGCGAGAGTCGCTGCATTAGAAGTTGGCATGATGCAACTTCATTTACCTTCAGGATTGTTAATGGAACTAAATAATTGTTATTATGTTCCAGTGCTTAGTCGAAACATCATTTCTGCCTCATGTTTGATGAGACAAGGCTATGAGTCTAATATTAAGAACTATGGTTGTTCTTTATATTTGAATGATATGTTTCACGGCTTTGCACCCGTTCAGAACGGGTTATTCGTTTTGAATCTTTATGGTGGGTCGGTCTATAACGTAAATGTGAAAAGGTTGAAACCAAATGATCCGAATATGACTTACTTTTGGAATTGTTGGCTTGGTCATAGAAGTTGGAAACGCATGAAGAAGCTCCATGATGATGGACTCCTAACTTTGTTCGACTTGGAGTCGATCGAGACATGTGAATCCTGCCTACTCGGCAAGATGACCAAGACACCTTTTGCAAAGAGTTGGGAAAGGGCGTCCGACTTGTTGGGACTAGTACATAGTGATGTATGTGGCCCAATGAGCACGACAGCCAGGGGTGGTTATAAGTACTTCATTACCTTCACTGATGATTTGAGTAGATATGGATATGTCTACTTAATGAAACATAAGTCGGAAGCCTTTGAAAAGTTCAAAGAATTCGAGAATGAAGTACATAATCAACTCGACAAGAAAATAAAGTTTCTCCGGCCAGACCGAGGAGGTGAGTACATGAGCCATGAGTCTGATGACCATCTAAAGAGTTGTGGAATAGTTCCTCAACTCACTCCGCCAGGTACACCGCAGAGGAACAGTGTGTTAGAACGGCGGAATTGGACCTTGTTGGACATGGTACGATCAATGATGAGTCGGACAGATCTACCTTTATCATTTTGGGGTTATTGTCTAGAAACGGCGGCGTTCACACTGAACAGAGTACCATCGAAATCGGTAGAGAGGAAACCACATGAGATGTGGACAGGCAAGAAGCCTAGTTTGTCTTTCCTTAAGATTTGGGGCCGTGAAGCATTTGTTAAGCGACTTCAGTCGGACAAGCTTATGGCCAAGTCGGATAAGTGTATTTTCATGGGGTATCCGAGGGAAATCTTGGGCTACTACTTCTACAACCGAGAAGAGGGCAAAGTGTTTGTCGCTCGGAACGGTGTCTTCCTTGAGAAAGAGTTTCTTAGTCAGGGAGTCAGTGGGAGCACGGTGCATCTTGAAGAAATTCGAGAGTTACCGGCCAGTAGCGAGTCGGCAAAAACCTTGGAGGTTGAGCCTGTCGTTGTACCTGAGCCGGCAACGGCACCGACACTGCGAAGATCGGCTAGATTGTGAAGTGTTCGTGATGTGTTACTGTTTGACAGTGATGAGCCGGTAACTTATTTAGAAGCGACGTGGGATCTGATTCTGAGTCATGGCTTGAATCCATGAGATATGAGTTAAAGTCCCTGGATGAAAATCAAGTTTGGAAATTGGTTGATCTGCCAGACGGTGCAAGACCCGTCAAGTACAAATGGGTCTTTAAGAAGAAAACTGATATGGATGGAAATGTTTCTATCTATAAGGCACGGCTTGTCGCGTAGGGGTTCCGACAAGTTCAAGGAGTTGACTACAATGAGACTTTCTCTCCTGTCGCGATGCTTAAATCATTTTGGATCATGTTAGCTATAGCAGCCTATTTTGACTATGAGATATGGCAGATGGATGTCAAGACGGCTTTCCTTAATGGAAATTTAACCGAGGACGTGTATATGATAAAGCCCGAGGGTTTTGTCGATCAGGCTAATGCTGACAAGGTAGGCAAGCTTTAGAAATCCATTTATGGATTGAAGCAAGCATCTCGGAGTTGGAATATTTTCTTTGATGAGGTAGTCAAATCGTTCGGCTTCATCAAAAGTGATCATGATTCCTGTTTATACAAGAAGTTTAGTGGGAGCAAAGTAAACTTTCTGATCTTATATGTGGATGACATATTACTGATTGGAAATGATGTCCAGATGTTGCAAGAGACTAAGGAATCATTGGAAAAGAGTTTTTCGATGAAAGACTTAGGTGAGGCGACTTACAAACTAGGAATCCGGATATATAGAGATAGATCTAGGTGGCTCATTGGATTGAGCCAAAGTATATATTTGGACAAAGTGTTGAAGAAGTTCAACATGGAATCATCTAAGAAGGGGTTCTTACAATGTCCCATGGCATAAAACTTAGCAAGACTCAGTGTCCTTGGACAACTGATGAGCGAAGTCGGATGAGTGCAATTCCGTATGCTTCTGTAGTCAGATCCATCATGTATGCCATGATTTGTACTAGGCCGAATGTTTCCTATGCTCTAAGTGTTGTGAGCAGATACCAGGCTGACCCTGGAGAAATCCACTGGGCAGCAGTTAAGAACATTCTTAAGTACTTGAGAAGGACCAAGGATGTGTTCCTAGTTTATGGAGGTGCGGTTGAACTCACTGTAAGGGGTTACACGGATGCGAGTTACCTTACTAACTCAGATGATTCTCATTCGCAATCTGGGTACGTGTTCGTAATGAACGGAGGGGCTGTGAGCTGGAAGAGTTCCAAGCAAGAGACAGTGTCTGCATCTACAACAGAGGCTGAGTATATTGCTACCTCGGAGGCGGCAAAGGAAGCATTTTGGATGAGGAATTTCCTCATGGATCTTGGTGTGGTTCAAGGCTCGTCCAATCCGTTAGACGTGTATTGTGACAACAATGGTGCTATCGCACAAGCCAAGGAACCTAGACAACACCAGAAGAACAAACATATACTCATGCGGTACCACCTTATTCGCTAGTTCGTGGATCAAGGTGATATCAAGTTATGCAAGGTACACACGGATGCAAACATTGCGGATCTGTTGACAAAGCCACTTCCACAGCCGAAGCATGAGGCGCACTTGAGAGCTATGGGCATTAGATGCCTAGACATGTGATGTCGGATGATTGACTCTAGTGCAAGTGGGAGACTATTGGGAATATGCCCTAAAGGCAATCATGGTTGATGATATTTCCCAAAGTATTCATAAAGTAAAGTTGTCCCTATATGAACATCAAATATATATCACTGGATGCGTGATTCAGTTGTGGAACTATGTATTCATGATTGTTCATTTTAGATTGTCCTTGGTCGTTGAGGTTGTGTTGGACACACAACTTAGACCAATGTGCAAGTCGGCTGATGACACGGTTTCACTTGTCATGGGCATGGTGATGCTATTCTGACTTACACTGATTTGGCTAAAGAGTTTAGCGAGTCGGACTGACCCATAGTTGAGATCCAACGAGCATGTTGTCATTTGCAGTCTCAAGCAATGGAATCCTTCGACCTGAGGTGATTGCATGATCCAAGTTGTGGATAGCCAACTTAGGTTCTATCAAACGTTGTTTCGTAAATGGGCAGTTATAAAGGTAGAGTTCGGGTTGGTTGTGAAGCAAGCTGCGTGACGTGGATTGCCAAGATGGGGTTTGCCCCTCTGTAGTGGAGAGATATTCTCTACGCCCTCTCGTGTGATATGATTCGGAAACATGGCCATGCGTTACTCAGTTAAGTGTTAACTGAGGAGTTGGACTAAGAGTTAGTCCAGTGAATCACATATCATGGTACGGGAAGAGAGTTAAGCTATTAAAGGGATGGCAACTACTGGCCTATAGCTTAACAGGTATATCGTGAGGCAAAGGGACTTGGATGAAAGTCACATTGAAGGTTCGTCTTCTGACTTTACGGCACTTGGGAGTTGGCACATCTCTCTAGAGGCCACTACCATCTATCGACTTGAGACCGAGTGTTCATGGGAGTGAGTTGGACTCAAAGCCATGACGAGATACTTGGAGGAGTAGCTCATGTCGTGTCCAGGTGTACGTGAACCTACAGGGTCACACACTTAAGGGTAAGGAGCCCATGTGGATTGGAGCCATGTGGAGATTGGAGTACAGCCTAGATGGGCCTCAAGCATTGAGCCCAACTAGGAGTGTATATAAGTGGAGTCCCTGACCTAGCCGTCACTTTCTCCACTTCCATTTCGGGCTAGACAGGATCTAGCAATCCTCTGTCCGAAGCTCCTTCCTGTATGTGTGGATACCGATAGAGGCATTGCACATGCAGCGCTGGAGACAGGGAAGCTCGTGGGGATCTAGCAAAGGAGTTTGTGGGATCCGAAGAAGCTGTCTGTCGGATTTGGAGGGCTGTCCGGGGATCGTTCGACACTGCTTCGACGTGCTGCATCAACTTCCACATCTGCGTGTCTAGCGGTAATGTCGTGGCCTATAACCTGAGCTGGATCTTGGGAGTTCCGTGTTAGGGAAAAAGTTTTGTTTATTTCTGCGTGGCCAACAGTGGTATCAAAGCGAAATTTTCTGGTTTTAGGATCTAGATATGTGCGTATGTGATGTGCACGAGGTGGTGGATAGGATCCACTTAGGGTTTCGGTGATCAATCTATGAGATAGATCGGTTTTGTGCAAGATTGATTTGATCAATCGCACTTGAGGGTGCATGGAAGATCAGGTGCGGATGATCAATGAGATTGGTCAGAACTACACAGGGACCGCCGGCTTCGCCCTGTCGTAGTGCATTAGATGTCGTTGCGCGGTTCACGATGCTGGTAGATATCATATCTATGCATAACTTGTTTTTGCAGGAAGTTGTGAATGGTATGGCTTATGTGCATGTGATGTGTGGAATCCATATGTGATCTACGTATCACGGGTTTGTTAGCCGGCTGGAGCCAAAGTTCTGTCACTGTTATTGTATAACGACCTGCCTGTCGGCATGAGATGCCATCTTCTTGTATATTCCTTAGTGCTGGTGTAGCATGTTTGGAGGACTTGAAGGACACTGCAGCCAAAGGCATGACGAACGGGTTCATGGAGATGGAGATCACCATGAAGGGAGCCATACCATTTCACATTATAATTGGATTATTTTACGTGATTGTTATGTCTCTAGTTTTACCTCTATGAGATAGTGGTTAAACTTTAATCCCTCAAAGAAGGTCTAGTCGGTCTCCATACCAGTGCTGCACCATCACAAGTGGTATGGATATAAGACAACGGTGCCAGAAAAGAGCTTGACGGGTAGGAAGAGACTAAAGGCAATCTGAAATAAAGATGGAAGAAAGCAAACATGTAATAGATCTAGTTGCAAATGGTATTTCTATGTTTAGAAACAAGGCCTAGGGATCATACTTTCGCTAGTGAACACTCTCATATAAATATCTTCTCTTCATGATACTACTCTGAACTACTCTCCGGTTGGACACTCTAATCCACGGTAGGGCTATAACAGCACACCTCAAAGTCCGCTTTCCCCATCTAGATAACCCCACACTGTCACCTTGAGCGCTAGATGGTTCCAACAAACACCACAATTTCATATAGACATCCAACTCCAAATATAACTCATAACAAGTATTTGTTATCTCTTTCCTAAGTGCCACCACAGTGTGCACGCTGTCACTTTCACACACGTGGAGAGAGCCAGAGATCTATTAAAGCACTTGAGTAGCAGAATAGATCTATAGATTACAAAGCTCATGATCTCAATAAGATCATGCATAGAGAGAGAGATGAACACATAGCTACCGGTAGAGCCCTTAGCCTCGAGAGAGAACTACCCCCTCCTCATCATGGGAATCAACAACAGCGATGGAGATGGTGGTGGAGATTGATGGAGATGGCTCCGGGGGAAATTCCCCATCCCGGCAGGGTGCTAGAACAGAGACTTTCTGTGCCCTGAATCACCCCTTCGGTGGCGGCGGTGCTGTGGAACTTTCCGTGGCTTGAGGCTAGATTATTTAGGGTTTCTGCATCAAAGGCTTCTTATAGGCGAAAGGGCGATGTCAGAGGGTGGACCAGGGGCCCACACCACCTGGTTGCGCGGCCAGGGGGCACGGCACCCTATGGTGTGGCCAGCCCCTGGCCCCTCTCCGTATTGTCTTCTGGCTCCGTGAGTCTTTCGGTAAAATATCGACTTTGGCTTTTGTCCGGTCCAATTTCGAGAATATTTATTTTCTAGCTTTTCTGGAACCAAAATAGAAGAAAACATGCAACTGGCACTGTAGCATCTTGTTAATAGGTTAGTCCCAGAAAGTGTATAAAAATACTCCAAAGTGTGGACAAAACATAAGAAAGTAGGTATAAAACAAGCATGGAACATCTAAAATTATAGATACGTTTGCAACATATCATTGTCCCGCGAGATTCGCATGGATCTTTTCTATCCTTGGAGTACTTGTGCATCAGCTTAGTGTGGTGCTGCAGAGGTTGGATCCGCCTCATGAACCAGCACATGGCTAGGTCCAAGCCGGTCAGTCCTCCGTCTACCAACCACCCGATCCGCCTTACAACATGTGAGGCCTCATCATCGGACGGAAGGGGACCTTGGTATCTCCACGTGGGGGCCTCGGAGGCAGCTCCATCGACAAAGTCGGGGTATGAGTCTTGGTGGACCTCTAGCGGGATATCGGGATATCTAGGCCATAGAAATATGTTCGCTGCCAGTTCTTGCAGGACTCATGGCCAACGATGTCGGGGAATCGCCAGTGAGGACGGATCTTAAAACTGATTGTTCCGCAAATCCGCAGCTCATCCTTGGATTCAACAGACTCTCTCTTGATGGTGAAGAAATAAATAAGAGATATAAGCTAGGGTTGATTCCTGGGTATCCTTTGCACAAAGCTACAAAATTGCTGAGTACGAGGTTGCTGTTGGGAGAGAGGTTGTGGGGAAGTACCCAGAAGTGCTGGAGGATCTCGAGGAAGAAGTCGGAGACAGGTACGTCCATTTTGCATCACAATTCTGTATCATAATTTACTGGTAGTCATTGATATATTTCAAATTAAGAGATGATACTTATGTTATTTCATCTATTTTTGCATGCTTGATGACTTTTGGAGCTTGGACCGTGCAGTCAAAATACTGATGGAAAAGGGGCTGTTCGGAGGCGAAATTCATGAAGATTAGAAAATCCGAGAAAATACATGGAAATTCCTATTTTTCTAGAAGACAAAGGTTGCCAGAAGGGGGAGTGGAGATGGGCCACAGGGGGGCCACACCACCCCCTAGCGTGGGCCACCCTAGGTCACACCACCAGGTGGTGTGGCCACCCTGGCCCACTCCTGGCTCTCCCCTTTGGCGTATATTATCCCCATGGAACCCTAATACCCGGGGAGCGACCACAGAAAGATTTTGCCGCCTTTGCGGGGCAGAAAACTACAGAGAGAGAAAGATCTCTCTGGCAGAAAGAATTCTGCCGGGGGAATTCCTTCCCGGAGAGGGGAGATCGTCACCATCAACACCACCATCAAGCTGGACTTCATCGGGATCATCATCACCATCATCATAACCATCATCTCCATCACCACCATCATCACCACTCCATACCGCTATAACAACTGGGTTGAATCTTGCATAGTTCTTAGGGAAACTTTCCCGGTGTTGATTACTTGTAGTAGTTGATGCTATTGAGTGGAATTGAATTATTGTTATGTTCAGATTGTTTCTTATCATTATATCATCTCTTATCTTGATCCATATGATGTCTTGTGAGTAGTTCATTTAGTTCTTGAGGACATGGGAGAATTCATGTTGTTAGTAGTGGAGTTGTGTTGAGAAAGATTCAATGGTTTTATATTTAAGTTGTGGTGTTATTCTTCTAGAGGTGTCATGTGAACATCGACTACATGACACTTCACCTTTATGGGCCTAGGGGAATGCATTGTGTATTTGGCTACTAATCGTAGGGGTTGTCGGAGTGACAGAAACCTGAACCCCCGTTAGGAAACCTTTGCACAAGGGACGTGAGGGTCTTAGAGTTTAAAGTTGTGGTTAGGTTTATATCTTAATTACTTTCTTGTAGTCATGGATGCTTGCAAGGGGTATAATCACAAGTATGTATTAGTCCTAGGAAGGTCGGTACATTAGCATAGGTTCACCCACACAACACTTAGCAAACTAAAGAAGATTAATCAACTATATGAAGCGAAAGCACTTGACGATATTCCCGTGTGTCCTCGAGAATGTTTGGTCTTCTTAAGTAATACAACCGGCTTATCCTTTGCTAAAGAAAGGATTGGGCCACTTGCTACATCTATTTATTATTGTCTTTTATTTACTCGTACTTTATTTATCTGCATTATCAAAAACCCCTAAAAATCTGTTTGCTAAGTATTTACAGAGAATTACTGCTCTAATCCGCTCATCAACACCTTCTGCTCCTTGTTGGGTTCGACACTCTTACATATTGAAAATACTACAATACACCCGCTATACTTGTGGGTCATCAAGACTATTTTCTGACGCCGTTGTTGGGGAGTGAAGCGCTATTGGAGAGTGGAACTGGTAAAGGAAACTTCTACTGTGAGTATTGTTTACTTCTATTAGTTGATTTATTTCAATATGGATAATTCGGTGAGTTTCTTATTTCGTAATGCTACTACCACTCCTAAGGTAGTATATGAACCACCACCTGCTAAGAATTATACTTTTAAAATACCTACAAGAATTATTGATCGTGTTATGGATAACTATTATGTTGGAGATGGAACTGTCCATCTCGGTGATCGTTTTATTTTTATACATGAATTATGCGGGTTGTTCAAGTGTCCAGGTATTACAACAGATGAAGTCAAGAAGAAGTTATTCTCATTATCACTGAAAGGAAGAGCTGAAGAATGGTATAAGCTGCTGAAGAATGGTCAAGCTCTTGAATGGGAGGAAATAGTGCCTCTCTTTTATTCAAAATTGTATCCTCCTAGTGAGATTCATAAAGATCGGAATCAAATATACAACTTTTGGCCTCTTGATGGACAGAGTACAGCTCAAGCTTGGGGGATATTGAAGTTACTAATGCTCAAATGTCCTATTCATGAGGCCCCCAACAATATTATCATCAATAACTTTTATGCAAGGCTTTCTCTTCATGATAAGGATCTATTGGATGCTTCTTGTGCTGGATCATTTACATGCATGGAAGAAGGAGCTAAATGGGATCTTCTAGACCGTATTCAAGACAATGTTGAAGCATGGGAGAATGATAAAGGAAGAAAGTCAGGTATAAATTATGATTATGAATGCATTGAATCTTTTATGGGAACTAATGACTTTCAAAATATTAAAAATACTTATGGTCTAGACTCTCAAGCTATTGCAAGTTATTTTAAGGCTTTTGCTTCCTATATTAAAATTCCTAAAAAGAAGTGGGATAAGTATCATGAACCTTATAAAGATATTGCTAATAGTGTTCCTGCTAGAAATACGGAAGTTTATACTGCTAATCATGTTTTACCCAAACCATACATTGAGAAAATGCCTTTCCCAATTAAGATCAAGGAACATTCTATGATAGCTAGTATGGTTAATGAATGTACAAATAAAGCTGTTGATGAACAAGTAGCTATTGAACCTATAATAGCGAATGTGAAAGACTTTGTCACTAAATATGTAGAAGATGGACACACTATCCTATGTAAGGATACTTCTAATATTGTTTCACAAAGTAGTGTTATGAGAGCTAGTGTCCTGTGTTTTCTGTTAGGATAAGTGATCATTGCTATAACGGTTCATGTGATAGTTATATCGTTAAATTTATGCATGATACTGAAAGTTATTATAAGAGAGGGAAGATTGTTCTTATGCATATCAATAATGTCAAGTTTCCTCGTTTTATGCTGAAAGTCTTTATGTTGCACTTGTTTTGCCTTCCTATGCTAGCAGCCTTTGGTTTCAACAATTTGTTTGTTTACAAAATTCCCTTGCATAGCAAGTCAGTTAGACTTAAACATATGTATTTTTTCTTCTTGATGCTCTCTTTCACTTCAATTCATATTCTTATGTGAGCATCATTAAAATTACCATGCCCATCTTAATGTCTATAAAGAAAGAGCTTTTTGGGAGACAACCCAATATATTTCTTTTGCTTTCAGTTTTTGTTTATTTGAGTCTTGGAAGTTATTGTTTCGTCAATAACCTCTCCTTATCCTTTTTTATTTTGGTTTTTGTGTCAAGATCAACCTCTAGTGAGATAGAAGTAAGATTTGGGAAAGTTGCTATCTCGAAACAGATTTTCGAGAAAAAACTCTATATGTCGGATCGAGCTGTAATTTTTTGTGCTTATGCCCCAGGTTGTTATTTAAATTTGGTTAGTTTTGCACTTTTTGATTTGAGCAACACAAGATTTTTGAAAAATTTGATCTTTACCTGCTGGTCTGTTTTGACGGATTTTTGCCACTCTTGCATTTGCCTCTTAAATCGATTTCCTTTCTGAATTCTTTTTGGGTTTTCGGAAGGAGTTGCTACAGTAGCTTATGTTTTGATGGATTTTAGTTGAAATTGAACTTAAAAGGTTTATTATCTCGCTTATACTGATGTTGCTAATGAGAATTGTGTGAAATTTTGTGTGAAAGAAATTTCCAGGTTAGTGGAGAAAATGGTGTAATAAGATAGTGAAAGGTTTCATACTCGAGAAATATCAGTATGAAGATGAAGATATTGATGTTATTCAAGTGGTGACTTCGGAAGAATCTACTAAATGCCCACTTCAGAGACCTGCAGAGTCTATTTTCGAATAGGTAATAGTTTTGGTAAGAAAAAGTCCATGAAAAATCTGTCCAGTTATATTTTTGCAGTTTTTATCCAACAAGGAAAGCAACGAAGCAAAAGAGGGACGGAAACGGATCTAGGGTGGCTCACACCACCCCCTCATATGGGCCCGCCTGGCCACACCAGCAGGTGGTGTGGCCACCTCGGACTCCGTCTCCGACCCGTTTTCTCCCAGTACCTTCCTTTTGTTGTAAAAATTCGTAATATATAATCCCCCGGATCCCTCGAGGTTCGTATATCGTGTTCTCGTCGTGTTTTTGTTTCGATCTGTTTCTACCAGGAACTATTCTCAAAGTTTAGAAGCACAATGGTCTCTGCCAAGGATAAGGGAAAGGAGCCTACGGAGGAGGATCCCCAAGACCCTAGGTAGGAGAAGGAGATCGAGAGTAAAGATGAAGAGGAGGCAAATAAAAGCCATCATCCCCACACCGGCACCACCATTGCAAGCATTGGAGTGGTGGCAAACCCTGCCAGGATCAAAAGGACTGCACGCATGTCAACTGGAGGGAAGCCTCCGCGTCACTGTTTGGCTCCACGGTCACCTTATCCACGCACCAAGAATCCCTTCCATACCCTTATCCATGAGCATCAATTCCAGAATATGCCCAAGGAGAAACTACCCTCCAATTGGGATATGCCTCGTTCTAACCATGCAGGAAAAGAAGACATCAAGGAGGAAGAGTGGGGAAAGAATCGTACGAGCTGGGAATCACAACCCAACATGATCATGAACCGCATTGAGCAAAACTCGGAGTTGGTTCGTATGCTCACCTTCGAGATTGAGGACTTGAGGAAATTGATTGAAAAGCTCATCGATAGAACACCACCACCACCACCACCGAAGGAGTAATTCGTCATTAGGTTTTGGCATCCCCTTGGTTTGTTCCAAGCTTGGGGGAGTGACGCGGTATCATATCACTATCTTCTATCTTTTTACCTTTTTAGTAGAGTCATATCATGAATAGAGAAGTTATCATGTAGGATGGTTTGCATTATGGAAGTGTCGCCCCTCTCGTTAGATATCTATGTATCCCTTGGTGTGAGTTGTCGTTATGGAATATTAATGAGAAGTTCTATCATTTACTCTTTTGCATACTTTATATTAGTTTTCAATTTCTGTTATATGATTGATCTTGTTGTTAGTATTGGTATCACTTTGGGATTGTTGAGTAAATTTAGTTGGTTTTGGCAAACCTGGCTCGGTCAGTAGCAACACTATTTTGAGAATTGAATGAAAAGATAAAAGTACCCTAAAGAAATATAACTTCATCATCATTTTTCTTGAGTTGCTCATAAGCTTAGTATTCTGTAGTTAAAATCTTTTTGTGCTTCCAAGGAAAATTCCATGTTTGTTTTTATCACATGTATGTTTGTTTGTTTCCTTCAACTCTTATGCTTGTTAACCATCCTTGCTAGCCAAAAACCTGTGCTGAGAGGGAATGCTTCTCGTGCATCCAATCCTTAAACCAAAACCCATGCCATTTGTGTCCACCATACCTACCTATTAGCATTATTTCTATTCCAAGTAAATTCATGTTTTTATCTACCTTCCGAATTAAACTTGTTATGTGAAAATTAGTGATTAAAGCTCTCACAAACTTGATGGCACATTTTACTTTTCTTGCACTTAATAAACTTGAACCATTGTTCCAATCTATGTTGCGTATATGCTTGCACTTTATAAATTGGGAGTTAGCAGAACCATGTTACCATGGGGAACGCTTTCAACATTGCACTTAGTTGATATCATGATTCGTTTGCTTATGGATCCCGACGGTGTGAAATAAAAGGGGAACTTGTAAGATCATGGAGTTTATATGTGTGTTAGAGAAACGTCTTGGCCGCTAGCCTAAGCCATGCCTAATCATGGTGGAAACTTGCAGCATAACCATAATGAGCACTCTATGAAGCATCCTCAATAAAAATCTATGCAAATAGCAAATAAAAAGATCGCTGAGATGCTCATTGTCTGCTTGCCTTGTCATGTTGATTATGGGATAGATCATGTATCATGTGCAAGGGGTACCCCGTTGGCGGTTCTCTATGATTCATATGTACTTACAATGACAAGAGCTTACTCGTGACTAAAGTTGAGTAGCATGAGGTCCGGTACTCGTAAGCACGGGGCATGAGATTTTCAACTTATAACTTGTCAAGCATATCCTCATATTTGACCACTTTAACCTTAATCACCTAAAGATGCCTATGATAGGGGCAATGAGAGCTAAAAACTAATAAGTATCATAATTTTTGGAAGCTCTTTATGAAACTTGAAATCCCTGCTTCCCTCTGCGAAGGGCCTATCTGTTACTTTTTAGTTGAGTCAGTAAACCTATTTCCATCTATCTCAGCAAGTATTTTGAGTAGTTGTGTTTCATTCATTCAAATGATGATTTATTCAATCGTGTATCCTATGTTCCTTGTTTTGCATATTGCTCTTATCTTAGTGATTATTACTTTGAAAGCTATCAATGAAAACCAGTTATGTGTGAACTCCTGCAAATTGTGAACTATTCTTCGACCAAGAGCTAAGTTTGCCATTACCAACTGTTATTTACTTTATGTATCTTTATTGTGTTTCCTTTACTTATTGCAAGTTAAGTTATATAATAGTGAGTTGTCTTCTATTATGATTTGTGTATTGATGCATGTGAAGCTTATTGTCTGTATTCTTTTATCGACTCTTCACTCCATAAACCCGAGGTCATGTTTATTGAGCTCAGTTTTCGCTTGGGGACAAGCACGGTCTAAGCTTGGGGGGAGTTGATACATCCATTTTGCATCACTATTCTATATCATAATTTACTATTATTTATTGATATATTTCATATTAAGAGATGATACTTATGTTATTTCATCTGTTTTTACATGGTTGATGACTTTTGGAGCATGGACCGCTGCAGTCAGGATTCTGATGGAAATGGGGCTGTTTGGAGGCGCAATTCGCGAAGATCAGAAAATCTGGGAAAATACATGGAAAATCCTATTTTTCGAGAAGACGAAGGTTGCCAGAAGGGGGTGGAGATGGGCCACAGGGGGCCCACATCACCCCCTGGCGTGGTCCACCCTAGGTCGTGCCACCAGGTGGTGTGGCTACCCTAGCCCACTCCTGGCTCTCCCCTTTGGCGTATATTATCCCCACGAAACACTAATACCTAGGGAGCAACCACAGAAAGATTCCGTCGCCTCTACGGGGCAGAAAACTACAGAGAGAGAAAGATCTCTCCGGCAGATAGAATTCTGCCGGGGGAATTCCTTCCCAGAGAGGGTAGATCGTCGCCATCAACACCACCATCAAGATGGACTTCATTGGGATCATCATCACCATAATCTCCATCACCACCATCATCACCACTCCATTCCGCTGTAACAATTGGGTTGAATCTTTCATAGTTCTTAGGGGAAAGTTTCCTGGTGTTGATTACTTGTTGTAGTTGATGCTAGTGAGTGGAACCATTGAATTATTGTTATGTTCAGATTGTTGCGTATCATTATATCATCTCTGATATTGATCCATATGATGTCTTGTGAGTAGTTCATTTAGTTACTGAGAACATGGGAGAAGTCATGTTGTTAGTAGTGGAGTTGTGTTGAGAAAGATTCAATGGTTTGATATTTAAGTTGTGGTGTTATTCTTCTAGTGGTGTCATGTGAACATAGACTACATGACACTTCACCTTTATGTGCCTAGGGGAAAGCATTGTGTATTTGGCTACTAATCGTAGGGGTTGTCGGAGTGACAGAAACCTGAACCCCCGTTAGGAAACCTTTGCACAAGGGACGTCAGGGTCTTAGAGTTTAAAGTTGTGGTTAGGTTTCTATCTTAATTAATTTATTGTACTTGCGGATGCTTGCAAGGGGTATAACCACAAGTATGTATTAGTCCTAGGAAGGTCGGTACATTAGCACAGGTTCACCCACACAACACTTAGCAAACTAAAGAAGATTAATCAACTATATGAAGCGAAAGCACTTGATGATATTCCCGTGTGTCCTCGAGAACATTTGGTCATCTTAAGTAATACAACCGGCTTATCCTTTGCTAAAGAAAGGATTGGGCCACTTGCTGCATCTATTTATTATTGTCTTTTTTTACTCGTACTTTATTTATCTGCATTATCAAACCCCCCTAAAAATCCATTTGCTAAGTATTTACAGAGAATTCCTGCTCCAAGCCGCTCGTCAACACCTTCTGCTCCTCATTGGGTTCGACACTCGTACTTATCAAAAATACTGCGATACACCCCCTATACTTGTGGGTCATCAAAGACTGGCAAGCTAACGCCACACACCAGCTGAGGTTGAGGTAGACCTTTTCTCCAGCTTGGGGAGAAGGGACCACCTCGCTGGCCAGCGCCGGCCGCCATACCAAGCCTTCTATCACGGGGAGATAGCGTTATGCGACAAGTTCTTGGAGCTACTCGGCGGAAAGGTTAGAGCCCCTCCATACTCCCTTGTGGGAGTCAGCATCTTCTTCCACAGCTTCTAGCGCCTCTCGTTTCTGGTCCATCCGGTGGTTTCCACCATGGTGGAGATTAGGACCAACACCCCTTCCGGCGGGACGGAAACACTCCATGATGCCTCAGTTGAGGCCTCAGAGGTCACCACCATCGATGGAGCACTGCTGCTGGAAGCCACTGCATGGATGGATGGAGATTTGGGGGGAGGAAGTAATCTAGCTAGGGTTTTCTGCCGAGGGAGCTCGAACGGTCGGGCGGCAGGAGGAGGCAGATGACACAAAGAAGAAGGCAGGTAAAGGTAAATGCCTAGGACGCAGTAAATATTTATAGACCCCAACGTCAAGATTCGTGCAAACAGATCTAATGGATAAAGCGTTGCCGACATGGAGATGAACATGCGCGGTAATATCTCCACATCCTTCGTCTTTGTCGCTTAACCTTTCGGATTTTGCACGCGTGAAAATAGCTAATGATTAATTCCCTGCTATATGTGAGTTTCGAGGTAGCATAGGCTGTAGCCTATGCCATCGTTCTAACCATTGTAGTGGAAGGGTCACATCCGAAGATTCCATGGAAGGTGGAAACCATCCGACTCTAGGAGAAAGGATTGAAGAATCTCCGGCTACGTTACGAAGACGGAGAGGATTGCAAGATTCTTTGGGAGACCTTCAAGATATTGCTCGACAAATTGCCGGCATCACCTAGATGGAGCATTGAAGACTAATGGGGAAGACGGCACAAGATCTCAAAGTCCTCTAGGGGCTACTGTTCGGGATAAGCTAAATGGGTATCACCATTGCATGTCTCTAATCCGGCTAACCCAGGTGGACCACAGTTGGTAACATGGCCCATGGCCTGTTGGGCGGCCCAGTTAGACGGATCCAGAAGATATGCCCATGCTAGATATAGGAAGGCTACCTGGGAGCCGCTGACATACTCGGAGCCTTGGATTACAAGACACGAATACTAGTTAGTATTAGTGTAGGACTCTGTAACTTGTCCGGCAAGGTCCTTTCCCTGTAACCCTAGGTTTTGGTGCCTTTATAAGCCAGACTTGTGGGATCCTTTAGGACACAATTCATAACTCCCTCACATAGCAAAACAATCTACGTAACTCGGCGTATTGCCATTATAGTGATTTATAGCAGGAGTAGAGTTTCGCCACCGTTGTGGGACTTGAACCCAGGTAAGCTGTGTTAACTCATACTGAAATGGATCGTATGGGCACCTAGGGGGGTGAATAGGTGCTACTTCAAATTTTAATGCCTTTTCAATTTTAGGCTTGACACAAAAGGTAAATTCTCTAGATATACTACTAAGTAGAATTTCCCTATATGCAAACCTAACTACTAGCGAGTAAAGGCGATTAAGATAGAGGAACAAGGAAACCATAGTGGAGCACGCGGAGACACGTGATTTGTTTTACCGCAGTTCCTTCCTTGTTAAGGGAAGTACATCTGCGTTGGAGGGGTGGGCGGTACTAAGACCACCACGCCACAATAGGTCTCACCCTGTTCTCCGATGGATCTCGCCACCAAAGGCCTAATCCACCTTTCCACTATAGGAACCCTTCGAGGCGGGTACCGGCGCCTTTACACAACTAGCGGAGCACAACTCCACAACCAAATTGGAGGCTCCCGTATTGACAACAAGCTGCCACAAGAACAATAGTTATCAATAACAAAACACAAGATCTAGATATCAACGAGAATACTAGATCAGGGATTCTCCAAGTGAATGGAGAGGAGTTGAAGCGCTTGATTCATGATAACGATGAATGATCTCTCCTCCTTCAATTCCTCTAAAGATCGAAGCCTTCGGGTGGTTGAAGTGGGAGATCTCGAGTGAGAGCTTTTGCAACAGGTCTGTTATTTTTCGAATGATTCAAGTGATCTAACAGGAGGGGAAGATATGGCTTTTATACCCCTGTCCAGATGGAGCCGTTGGAGCTTTTTGGAGCCGGATTATCCGTCCTAAGTGAGGGCCGGATTATCCGGCCCGGGGAAAACTCTGCCCTAGCCTCGGACTATCCGGGGGATGATACGCCCCCAGATAGTGCGACGCGCCGAGTCAGACTTTGCTTGTCTCCTGAGGGGCGGATTATCCGGTCAGGGGAAGAAAATCCGCCCTACTTCGGATTGTCCAGGGGAAAATCCGCCCCTAGTCTGAGACTTGTGCCATGCCAGCCTTTGCCAAGAGGGTCAGGCCGGATTATCTGGCCCTTGATGGGGGTGGATAATCCGGCCCCTAAACACAACAAACACTTCTCTACACACTTAGCACACATGAGAAAACTCCGTGGTATTGTTATCTAACACACAAAATACAGGGAACCATGAAGTGTTCTTTCAATCTCCCCCTTTTTGGTGTTAGATGACAATACTAGGATTTGCAAGATAGCTCTCATAAAAACAATATTTAACGAATGAAAAAGACTCCCCCTCAATGTGTGCATAATAAAATTTGCATTTGATTATAAATACACACAAGAAGGTACAAGTCTATTTCATTGGAACATAGGCAAAATATTCATACCACCGAGAGAGATAAAGGCGTCCTCAATATATTATAAGAATATCCAATGAAGCTATAATGAGCGCCTTCCTCGATATAGAAATCCAGTATAGCCAATATGATAGATGAATCCATAAGGATAATCCACAAGATCAATAAGGATAATCCACAAGATCAATCCAGAGCCACACATAAACATAGTCTCATACAGAGCAAATCACAAAAAGAAGTTCAATGCTAAATGGGCACAAGCGAGAAAAAGACCGAAAAGATAAAGTGCAAATGCTTGCGCCCGACCCGTGCAAATCCACGAAGACCTAATAGAACTACTTCTCTCCCTTTGGCATCGAAACACCAAAAAGGAAGAAGAGCAATGCTAGCGCCCCAAGGGATCACTCGTAGTCATCATTGTTGTCCTCATCCCTATCCTCATCCTCAAGCTCCTCGGTGTCATCCTCCTCGTCATCAGTAGTGGCCACGGAAGGAAACAGGTGACGCTCAAGCTCTCTAGCATTGAGCCCAAAAGAAGAATTCCACCGAGCATATGGTGTGGGAGTAGTAGGAGTAGGAGGATCGCCTGATGCTCCGGACACATGGTGAAGAATGAGATGCTGAGTGTGGGCCATCTCGTGGCACTGCTTGTATGCCTTATACTGTCTCTTGCGAGTTTCCACCCCCATGCAAAGAATGTTCCGCTGGAACCAATTCAGTTGCTTGATCTCACGAACAATAGGAGGCAATGGGGGCCTACGATCACTGGCACGAGCATCCCTCATGAGACCCTCAGGAGCAGAAGATGGGTGTGAGGTCTTCCTAACCTTGGTGTAGATCTTCTTCGCCTTGTGCTCAGCAACAATGTTAAACTCTTCAGTGGGAAGCAGGTGCTCGATGAACATCATAATGTAGGGTGCATATGGGATGGATAGCCTATTGAATATTGCATCAGTCAACTCATGATAAATAAAGTCCATCACATCCAGCTTGTAATTAGTGGACTCATCCTCACTCGATGCAACCTCATGAGAAAAGGCTAGAAGCTAAACCAGGTGACCACGGATACTGTCATTGTTTCCTCCACTTGGGGTGATAGAATCACGGAAGAGACCCACCAAGCTAGCATATATTGGAGAAAGACCAGCAAAGGAGCCCACAATACCATTGTCAACTGTGCAAGGAGAGAGGACAACATCATTATTGGGCTTGAGATGGGTGATGATACGATGACCACTAGCACGATCCCTATTGTGGAAGGAATATCCAAGTACCCCAGCAAAAACACGAAAATCAGCTTGCATAGGCCTATCACGAGTCATCCACTTCATGGTGCGGTACTCGTCACCACAAACGACCAAGGTGGAGAAGAACTGCTTCACAATCTCAGAATCATAGGAGCATTGAAGAGCCATGAGATGGTGCAGCCCCATCCGCTCAGTCACATACATTGCATCAACAAGGTGTGGCTTTTCCATGGCCTCAGCAATAATCAGGGGATGCATAAGCCGAATCTTCTGCCGAGCATAAACATCTTCATAGATACCCTTTTGTTCAGCACACCAAAAGCAAGAGTCACCCAGCTCCGTATCTTGCACTAATTCATCAAATAGATCACGATGATGAATGGAAGAGTAAGTAACAGCATCCATCTTCTTATAGTCAATCTTGGGCTCTTTGCCCTTCCTCTTGGACACATCCTTCCTGGTCCTATCCCTCTTTGCATGTTCAGCCATGCGTGCAGCCTCGTTCTTCCTTCTCCTCAGCTCAACCTCGTCCACTAAGTTACCCTCACCGTCATCCCAAAAGTATTTAGCACGAGGACGACGCTTGTAGGTCTTGGGAGCACCGGAACCACCTGTGAAATGAAAAAGATGGATAGCATGGGGATAAGCACACACACAAGTCCGAGAGAGAACATAGAAATTGTAGGCAAGCAGTCCATAATCCAAACTTACAGCATGCACACAATCCATAGAAATCTGAAGCAGTTTTGACTCTGTCAAGCCGGATTATCCGGCCTGGCCAGGGGCGGAAAATCCAGCCCCGGTAGAAAATTTCAGATTCGCCTAGATTGGATGCAAAGACGTAGATCGGGCCTAGGTACTTGATATGTTGCAAACGTATCTATAATTTTTGATGTTCCATGCTTATTTTATATATACTTTCTTATGTTTTGTCCACACTTTGGAGTATTTTTATACACTTTCTTGGACTAACCTATTAACAAGATGCCACAATGCCATCTGCATGTTTTCTGCTGTTTTTGGTTCCAAGAAAGTCAGAAAATGAATATTCTCGGAATTGGACGGGACAAAAGCCAAAGTCAATATCTTACCGAGGGGGACACGGAGCCAGAAGATGAGACGGAGAGGGGCCAAGGGCTGGCCACACCACCTGGCCACGCGGCTAGGCCTGGCCCGCGCCAGGGGGTGGTGCAGCCGCCTAGGACAGCCCCTCATCCTCCCCTTTCGCCTATAAGAAGCCTCTGATACAGAAACCCTAAGTACCCGATCAAAATTCTAGGAAAGAGTCTATAGCCGACGTCATCTCCATCCCTAGATCGGGAGGGATCTGAAGCTCTTCCCGGCACCCTGCCGGAGGGGAGAATTCACCCTAGAGGCCTTCTTCATCACCATGCCTGCCTCCGGTGTGATGTGTGAGTAGTTTATCCCTAGACTATGGGTCCATGTAGTAGCTAGATGGTTGGTTCTTCTCCTTTGTGCTACCATGTTTAGATCTTGTGAGCTCCGTTCATGATCAAGATCATCTATTTGTAATCATACATGTTGTGTTTGCGAGGATCCAATGGATATTGAGATGCTATTTCCGATTGATTATTGATTCTATCATGTCTTTATTATTTGTGATCTTGCATGCTCTCTGTTGTTAGTAGCTATCTTGGCCAAGTAGATGCTCGAGGAGTATTTATACTCGATAGTGGGTTCATGCCTCTAGGAATCTGGGGAAGTGACAGAAATCTCTAAGGTACTAGATGTGTTGTTCCTACTAGGGAGAAAACTGCAATCCTTTGTTCATAGAACAATCATATTGTTTACTTTACGGACAATGCTTAATGCAATTATCTGTTGCTTGCAGCTTAATATTGGAGGGGGTTCAGATGATAACCTGAAGGTGGATTATTAGTCATAGATGCAGTTGGATTACAGTCTATGTATAATGTTGTAATGCCCAATCAAATCTCATAGGAGTCAAGATGATTAGTATATTCATGTATGCTTTCTCGATGTTTGTCAGTTGCCCCGCTATAATTTGTTCACCCAACATGTCATCTATCTTAAGGAGAATCACCACTAGTGAACTATGGACCCCGGTCCTTTCTTTTACCATCAATCTACATTCTACTATTTACTGTTTTCTATTACTTTCTGCAAACTATTACTATCTTCCACACAATACGTTTAATCCTTTGTTTTCCGCAAAACCGGTGAGATTGACAACCTCACTGTAAGTTGGGGGCAAAGTTCTATGATTGTGTTGTGCAGGATTCCAAGTTGGAAACAACACCTTGGAGGTGTTTCCTTGCTCCTACTGGTTCGATAACCTTGGTTTCATAACTGAGGGAAAACTTGTTGCTATACTCATCATACCTTCCTCTTGGGGTTCCCCAACAAGCTCAACATCTTGAGTAAGCAAGACTTTTTCTGGTGCCGTTGCCAGGGAGTCAAGGACATCTTCATAAGGGGAGTCTCTCATAACCAATCTCTTTACTTTGTTTTATTTGTTTTGCTTAGTTTATTTTTGCTTTGTTTGCTTGTTTGTTTATCAAAAACACACACAAAATATTATTAGTTCCTACCTTAAGTTTTCATTATGTCTAGAATTGCTCCAATCACTATGTCACCTGAGGAAATGATTTTTACTTTAAAACAAGGAATTGAAGAGAGTTTCAAAGAAGCTTGGTCTAGAATCTCTGATTTGCATGAAAAAACTGAACCTAAAATGACTCAAAGCTTGTTTCTTAGCATTTTTACTTTGGAACTGCTCTTTGCTATAGATATGCTTTAGATGCTGTAGTGGGAGGAGATTTCCTGCAATGCAATGAGGATGAAGCTTTCGAAGCCATGAAGAAGTTGGTCTTAACATATAACTTGCCTAGCAAATCTGATTCTTCCTTTATAAACATATTTGCTAGATTGAACACTCTTGAGACCCACACTGCTAGTTTAAAAGAATGCTATAACGTGCTTAGAGAGGATCATGATTATGTTCCAATAAATTCTGAACCTTCAAATTGGCTTCCTACAGTAAAAATTGTTATAAATAATGAAACTTTTCATGCATGTTGTGATATCATGTCTGAATTATGTCTTATGCCTAAAGATATCTATGAATCTTTGAGTCTTTGGGGTCTTTCTAAAGGGGGATAAGCAATATCTCTTGCTAATAATGCAACAATATTACCCATTGGGATAGCTGAAGGAGTGTTTACAAAGATTCTAGGGAAATTGGTGTCTACTGATTATCTTGTTATTGAATGTGTAGGAAAAGGACAAATCACACTTGGAAGATCCCTACTTAAACTGCTTAGAGCAACAATATATGTGGAAAAGGGCATCATGCACTTTGTTTCCCCACCGAATAATCATACATTCCCCAAGTATAAGAATAAAAGAAAGAGAGGTAAGGGCAAGAAATTTGGTCTTAATGCTTCTTCATTTGAGAATACTTGATTCTCTTCTTGCTTCTTATGCCTAACTTAAAGGCGTTAAAGAAAAGTACTTATTGGGAGATAACCCAAAAGTTTTAGTTGAACCATGGAAGTTATTGCTTCAGTAATAACCTCTCCTTATCCTTTCTATTTGCTTTTTGTGCCAAGAGTAACCTCCAATGAGAGAGAAGTAATACTTAAGAAAGTTGCTGCCCCGAAACAGATTTTTGTGCTTCACTGTAAAAATTCGTGTAAAATCTCTATACGTCAGTTTGAGCTGTAATGTTTTGTGCTTCTGCCCTAGGTTGTTATCCAACTTTCGTTAGTTCAACACTTTTGAGCAACAGAAGGTATTCTAAAAAATTGGTTTCTACCTGCTGGTCTGTTTTGACAGATTTCTGCCATTATTTGCATTTGCTTCTTGTTGATTCCTTTTTGGGTTCCTTTTGGGGAATTGAACTTTTTAAAGTAAGTGCTACAGTAGCTTGTGTTTTAATGAAAGTTTTACTTGTGTTGGAACTGAACCAAAAGACTTATTATCTTGAGTGCACTAATGTTGCTAATGAAGATTGTGTGAAGTTTTGTATGAAGGAAAAAAATTCAGGTGTAGGGAAAGAATGATGTAATAAGATGAAGAATGGACTAAAGCTTAAGCTTGGGGATGCCACCCGTGTCACCCCAAGAAATATCCAAGAAGTACAAGCGTCAAAGCTTGGGGATGCCCAAGGCATCCCCTTCTTCATCAATAAAAATCTCAGGTTTCTTCCAAACACTTCATTTTTATTGTTTCATGCACAGTTGTGTTGTTCTTGGAGCATCTTCATTTTTGTTTTTGTATTAGTTTGCTTGGTTTGCTTAGTTTGCTTGAATAAATTGGTTGGACCCCCTCATTCATGCATTAGTTTTCAAATAAGATTGATTTGGATTGTAAAAGAGTAGGAAAGTTCATGCTTAAGTGGTAAAGAGGAGCTTGTTTTTGACTGTGGCCTATGCTTTGTCATGTCATGCTTGATATTTTTTTGGCTTTACGCTTAGTGATTTTTGCTTTAGCATGACATGGTATAAACAATTGAGATTGCTTAATGTGCCTTGAAAGAATCATGCGTTGTTTTCGCATATTAAAGCATAGTATTGTGGTATTCTCCTTTGATGATTTATTTGGGGTGACTTGGCGCATGCTCACACCATGTTAAGACTATCCCAAGTCACCATAGCCTCTATGATCCTTTAGTTTTCGACTTGTAATATCACTTTATGCTTTAATTAATGATGGTTTGTAGCTTTGCATGATTATGGCCATTATTGCTCTCTTAGTTGGTCGCTCCCGGTCTTTTGCTAGCCTCCATAACCAAGTATGAGTTCTACTCATGCATCCAACTCCAAACAAAACCAAGTTATTCCAAAGATCCCACCATGCCTACCTATTAGCATTTGCTATTCCAAGTATATTCATGTTTTTATCTACCTTCCGAATTAAAACCTGTTATGTGAAAATTAGTGATTAAAGCTCTCACAAACTTGATGACACACTTTACTTTCGTGCACTTAATAATATTGAACCATTGCGTCCATCTTTGTTGCGTATATGCTTGCGCTTTATAAGTTGAAGTTAGCAGAACCATGTATCATGGGGAACGCTTTCAACATTGCACTTATTATTCCGTTGATATCATGATTCTTTTGCTTATGGATCCCGGCGGTGTGAAATAAAAGGGGAACTTGTAAGATCATGGAGTTTGTATGTGTGTTAGAGAAACACCTTGGCCGCTAGCCTAAGCCATGCGTAGTCAGGGTGGAAACTTGCAGCATAACCATAATGAGCACTCTATGAAGCATCCTCAATAAAAACCTATGCAAATAGTAAATAAAAAGATCGCTGAGATGCTCATTGTCTATTGCCTTGTCATTTTGATATGGGATAGCTCCTGTGTCATGGGGCAAGGGGTACCCCATTTGCGGTTCTCTATGATACATATGTACTTACAATGACAAGAGCTTATTTGTGACTGAAGTTGAGTAGCATGAGGTTCGGTACTCATAAGCAAAGGTCATGAGATTTCAACTTATAACTTATCAAGCATATCCTATTAGTTGTGTCACTTTAACCTTAATCACCTAAAGATGCTTATGAAAGGGCAATGAGAGCTGAAAGCTAATAAGTACCATAATTTTTGGAAGCTCTTTATGAGACTTGAATCCCCGGTTCCTTCTATGGAGGCCTTTCTTTTACTTTTATGTTGAGTCTCCATCTTCTATCTTTATACACCTATTAAGAGAGCATAGTGGCCATTCTTAGTTTAATGTGCATTGTCCCAAGACTTGTTGATTGATGCATAACTTTGATATTTCTTGTTCTTAAACTATTTGTATCTAGTCACCCTTATGAACTTTGAAGGTGTCCTATGCATTTATGATTTGCTACACTATGAGGGACAAGCTGAATGCCATTCTAATTATGCTTTCTTTATGTGAAACAAACAAACGTCTTGCAGAGCAATGTTATTCATGAATCTTTTGTTTGTATCCTTTCATGTTACAACATAGTTGCTATGTCTTATTGTTAGAACTATATCTTTCATGCTATGTTAAAGTACTATGATCCCAGCTATCAATGTTCTACAAATACTCTGACCAAGTTTATGATGGTGCATGTCACCTCAAAAATTATTCTTTCTTTTTATCACTTACCTACTCGAGTACGAGCAGGAGTTAAGCTTGGGGATGTTGATACATTGCAAACGTATCTATAATTTTTGATGTTCCATGCTTGTTTTATATCTACTTTCTTATGTTTTGTCCACACTTTGGAGTATTTTTATACACTTTCTTGGACTAACCTATTAACAAGATGCCACAGTGTCAGCTGCCTGTTTTCTGCTGTTTTTGGTTCCAGGAAAGTCATAAAATAAATATTCTCGGAGTTGGATGGGACAAAAGCCAAAGTCAATATTTCACTGAGGGGGACACGGAGCCACAAGACGAGACGGAGAGGGGCTAGGGGCTGGCCACACCACCTGGCCGCGCGGCCAGGCCTGGCTCGCGCCAGGGGGTGGTGTGGCCGCCTAGGGCACCTCCTCGGCCTCCCATTTCGCCTATAAGAAGCCTCCGATACAGAAACCCTAAGTACCGATCAAAATTCTACGAAAGAGTCTGTAGCCACTGTCATCTCCATCCTTAGATTGGGAGGGATCTGAAGCTCTTCCCGGCACCCTGCTGGAGGGGAGAATTCACCTTGGAGGCCTTCTTCATCATCATGTCTGCCTCCAGTGTGATGCGTGAGTAGTTCATCCCAGGACTACGGGTCCATGTAGTAGCTAGATGGTTGGTTCTTCTCCTTTGTGCTACCATGTTTAGATCTTGTGAGCTCCATTCACTATCAAGATCATCTATTTGTAATCATACATGTTGTGTTTGCGGGGATCCGATGGATATTGATATGCTATTTCAGATTGATTATTGATTATATCATGTCTTTGTTATTTGTGATCTTGCATGCTCTCCGTTGTTAGTAGCTATCTTGGCCGAGTAGATGCTAGTAACTCGAAGAGGGAGTATTTATGCTTGATAGTGGTTCACGCCTCTAGGAATCTGGGGAAGTGACAGAAATCTCTAAGGTACTAGATGTGTTGTTGCTACTAGGGAGAAAACAACAATCCTTTGTTCATAGAACAATCGTATTGTTTACTTTACACATAATGCATAATGCAATTATCTGTTGCTTGCAACTTAATACTGGAGGGGGTTCGGATGATAACCTGAAGGTGGATTATTAGTCATAGATGCAGTTGGATTACGGTCTATGTATAATGTTGTAATGCCCAATCAAATCTCATAGGAGTCAAGATGATTAGTATATGCATGTATGCTTTCTTGATGTTTGTTAATTGCCCCGCTGTAATTGGTTCACCCAACATGTCATCTATCTTAAGGAGAATCACCACTAGTGAACTATGGACCCTGGTCCTTTCTTTTACCATCAATCTACAATCTACTATTTACTATTTTATGTTACTTTCTGTAAACTATTACTATACTCCACACAATACGTTTAATCCTTTGTTTTCAGCAAAACCGGTGAGATTGACAACCTCGCTGTAAGTTGGGGGCAAAGTTCTATGATTGTGTTGTGCAGGATTCCAAGTTGTAAACAACACCTTGGAGGTGTTTCCTTGCTCCTACTGGTTCGATAACCTTGGTTTCATAACTGAGGGAAAACTTGTTGCTATACTCATCATACCTTCCTCTTGGGGTTCCCCAACGAGCTCAGCATCTTGATTAAGCAGTACTGCAAGCCTATAATCCATACTCGAAACAACAACCTTCTAGACCACGTTCCACCCAACAAGGTACACATCAAGCCAAATATGGGGAGAGAGGGAGTTAACCTCACTCATTGGAGGAAGAACACGGAGGAGAAGGTACCCGGAGGCACGGAGAAGAAGATTCGGGGGAGGCCCGGAGAATCCGGTGGACAACACGGCTTCGGGGAGGGTGGGGGCGGCAAGCGGCTGGGGAGAAAAAGGAGTGTCGGGGGAAGAACTGCTCGTTATGAGCCCTTTCCCCCGATGCCAGCCTTAATAGACTGCAGTCGCCAGGGCAGGATTATCCGGCCTATACCTGGGACGGATTATCCGGCCTCAAATCTGAATTTCTACTACACACGGATTCAGGCACGCGCGTCCCCAAACAAAACCCTTACAAGTGTGACCAAAGGACTTGTGTGCAAGAGTAGATGGTTTTAGGGGTAGAGAGAGGCTTGGGATGAGATACCAAACTGAGATGGTACTACCCACTCAAGATTGCAAGAATCAAATCAACTAAAAACCGAAATTGAGTGTGATTCCCATAATAACATGAGATGAGCAAAAACAACCAAAAGATCCACATAAATCCAACTCTTCTCATGGAAGAGGGCGGTGGCCGAGGCCACCTTGTTGGAGTGCATGGTATGACACCACGAAGATATATCTTGGGTTCATGACCAATACTCATCAATAAGCTCACATATCACAAAATGATATTAAGAGAGATGATTTAACTTGCTTTCGGCATTATGGGGGAGGGTTAGCCCAATTAATCAGGACCACACTCCCCCTATATCCATGCCTACACCTAGACCAAATAAGAATGAGATGTAAGAGTGAGTGCATGGGTAGTCAAGACAAGCTCCTTGAATCAATGATATTTAGCTTATTCCTCAAGTAACAAAAACCTTACTTCATCAAGTGGCTTCGTGAAAATATCAGCAAGTTGGTTCTTCGTGCTCACAAAAGATAGATCAATATCGCCTCGAGCAACATGGTCCTGAATAAAATGATTCTGAATCTCAATATGCTTCGTCCTTGTGTGTTGTACCATATTGTACGCAATTTTGATTGCACTTTCATTGTCGCATAAAAGAGGCACTTTGTCACAATTGATACCATATTCCTTTAAAGTTTGCCTCATCCATAATAATTGAGTACATGCACTAGCAGCAGCCACATATTCAGCTTCGGCGGTGGAGAGAGATATACAATTCTGCTTTTTAGAAGACCAACATACTAGAGACCTTCCCAAGAATTGACAAGCTCCAGAAGTTGATTTCGATCATCCTTATCACCAGCCCAATTTGAATCAGTATAGCCACATAGAGAGAAATTGGAGCCCTTGGGATACCATAGACAAAAATTAGGGGAATGAACCAAATATCGGAAGATCCTCTTGACCGCCACTAAGTGGCTTTATTTAGGAGATGCTTGATACCTTTCACACACACCTACATTCAACACAATATCGGGTCTAGATGCGCAGAGGTAAAGAAGAGAGCTGATCATGGACCGGTATACCTTTTGGTACACATCTTTACCATGGGGATTAAGTTCAAGGTGACACTTTGTTTGCATCGGAGTGGCGACGCCATTAAGATCCGTCATCTTGAATCTCTTGAGCATGTCTTGGATGTATTTTGCTTGATTTATGAAGGTTCCTTCTCTAAGTTGTTTGATCTCAAATCCAAGAAAGAATCGTAATTCCCCCATCATAGACATCTCAAACCTGTCAGTCATAAGCTTCGAAAATTCATCATTAAAAGCTTTATTAGTAGAGCCAAAGATAATGTCGTCTACATATAGTTGGCATACGAAGAGCTCCCCCTTAACCTTATTAGTAAAAAGAGTGGGATCAATTTTCCCAACTTCGAATCCACGGTCTAGCAAAAGCACTTTAAGGTGCTCATACCATGCACGTGGGGCTTGTTTAAGGCCATAGAGTGCCTTATCGAGTTTGTAGACATGGTTCAGGAAGTTAGGATCCTCAAATCCCGGGGGTTGCTTTACATATACCAACTCATGTAGAGGACCATTAAGAAAAGCACTCTTAACATCCATTTGCTGTAATTTGAAATTATTATGAGCAGCATAAACAAGAAGGATACGGATGGACTCAAGACGAGCCACTGGAGCATAAGTCTCTCCGAAGTCGATGCCCTCATCTTGGGAATAGCCTGGTGCCACGAGTCTTGCCTTGTTCCTTACAACAATACCATATTCATATTGCTTATTTTTAAATATCCACTTTGTGCCGATAACATTGCGGCAATCCTTGGGCTTCTCTACTAATTTCCAAACCTTGTTGCGTTCAAAGTTATTCAACTCTTCATGCATAGCAACAACCCAGTCCAAATCTTCAAGAGCTTCAAACACCTTCTTGGGTTCCACCATTGAGATGTGAGCTTGATGCTCACCGAAACTTGCCAACTCCCTTCTTGTGGATACCCTTTGCCAGAGATCACCTACAACTTTGTCAAGAGTGTGACCCCTTAATTCAAGGTTCCTATCTGCACGAGCTTTGTGACGAAGTTCAATTAGCTTGTTGTCTCTTGGGGAAATAACTTCATAATTTGAGTCTTCGTTGGAATCATTGGCTTGGCCTTGATCTTCAGCTTGATTAGTAGGAATAGGAGATAATGAATCTTGCCCTTGATGTTGATAAACATCTGTAACAGGAGGTTGCTGCTGTTCAGGATTTTGAGGGCCGGATAATCCAGTCGAGGGTGGGGCCGGATAATCTGGCCTGGGGGAACCTGAAGCACCTTCATAGTCTTGACTGGTTCTTGCTCGAATTGGATAGGGGCCAAATAATCCGGGGTCAGCCGGAAAATCCGGCCTAGGACTTGCAGCAGATTCTTCGACATGTTGATCATTTCTTCCAGTTGAGGAGGGTTGGCCGGGTAATCCGGAGTCCACCGGATAATCTAGCCTGGAGCTTTCTAGAACATTTGCTTAATGATCTTCAGCTGTTTGTGGGATTGGTGTAGAGGTTTCTCCAATAGTTGGAGCATGTTGTGCTTGTGTCGATGAGGGCTCTACATGAGTAGAGCATTTTCCTTCCCAATCCGCCACAAGGGGTTCCTCAATGGGGCTGAAAAGTCCCACGCCCATTCTTCTTATGGCATCTTGGGGTATTTCAACATCAGTAAGTATTTCATACGGAGTCTTGTCCAAGATTTTCCGGAGATAGAATCGGATGGATAAATGGCATGCCGTAGAGATTGCTTCAGCCCATAAGTTATAAGGAGACTTAAATTCAGCTAGCATAGATCTGGCCATATCCATTAAGGTTCGGTTCTTCCTCTTGGCAACACCATTTTGTTGAGGGGTGTATGTAGCGGAATATTGATGTCTTATCCCTTCTTCACTTAGGAATTCATTTAAGGTGTAGTTCTTGAACTCGGAGCCGTTATCACTTCTAATTGACAAAATAGGGACATTGTGTTGACGTTGAACCTCGTTGGCAAAATCGATGACCGTTTTTTGAGTCTCGCTCTTCAACTTGAAGAAATAGACCCAAGTGTATCTTGAGTAATCATCAACAATTACGAGGCAATATTTCTTCCCACCAAGACTTGCATGAGATGGAGGACCAGAGAGATCCACATGGAGGAGCTCCAAAATCCTCTTTGATGAAATAATGGTCTTCCTTCGATGGGGAGAGTCATGCATTTTTCCTTCAACACAAGCCCTCCAAACACGATATTTGGCAAATGAAACATTTTCTTTTAGTCCAAGGATGTGGCCACCCTTGTGGAGACTTTGCAAAGTTCTCATATTGACGTGGGCTAGTCAGCGATGCCATAGCCAGCCCGCGTCGGCCTTTCCGAAGGGACACATCGGGCTTGTAGTGGTTTTCCCCGAAAAGTCCACCACATATAGGTCATTTTCGACATATCCCACGAAAGCGGCCTTTAGAGACTTGCTCCACAAGAGTACCACCAAATCACCATCAATTAAAACTGCAAAGCCCATGTTACCAAGGGAACGAATGATGGCTACGCACTTCTATTCTTGTAGACAGTTGTTGGGCCTCCAAGTGCAGAGGTTTGTAGAACAGCAGCAAGTTTTCCCTTAAGTGGAACACCCAAGGTTTATCGAACTCAGGGAGGAAGTTGTCAAAGGTATTCCCTCTCAAGCAACCCTGCAATCAAGATACAAGAAGTCTCTTGTTTCCCCAACACACCCAATACACTTGTCAGGTGTATAGGTGCACTAGTTCGGCAAAGAGATAGTGAAATACAAGTGGTATAGATAACTATAAGTGGTAACAGTGATAGAAAATAACTTGATGGTGTGGAAGAGACTAAAGGCAAACTGAAATAAAGATGGAAGCAAGTAAACATGTAACGAATCTAGTAGCAAACGGTGTATCAATGCTAAGAAACAAGGCCTAGGGATCATACTTTCACTAGTGAGCACTCTCTCATATGAATATCTTCTCTTCATGATACTACTCTTAACTACTCTCCGGTTGGACACTCTAATCGTTGGTAGGGCTATAACAACACTCCTCAAAGTAAGACTTTCCCATCTAGAAAACCCCACACTGTCACCTTGAGTACTAGATGAGTCCAACAAACACCACAATTTCATAAAGACATCCAACTCCAAATATATCTCATAACAAGTATTTGTAATCTCTAGCCTAAGTGCCACCATGGTGAGCACGCTGTCACTTTCACCCACATAGGGAGAGCAGAGATTCATTAAAGCACTTGAGTAGCAGAATAGATCTATGGATTACAAGCTCATGACCTCAATAAGATCATGCATAGAGAGAGCGATGAACACATAGCTACCGGTAGAACCCTTAGCCTCGAGAGAGAACTACTCCCTCCTCATCATGGAAATCAGCAACAGTGATGGAGATGGTGGTGGAGATCGATGGAGATGGCTCCGGGGGCACTTCCCCGTCCCGGCAGAGTGCTGGAACAGAGACTTTCTATCCCTTGAATCTCCCCTTCGGTGGCAGCGGCGCTGCAGAACTTTTCGTGGATTTCTGATTGACGATCTAGGGTTTATGCCTCGGGAGGCTTCTTATAGGCTAGAGGGCAAGGTCGGTGGGCGGCCAGGGGGCCCACACCATGCCCTGGCACGGCCTAGGTGGACCTGCTCCTAGGGTGGTGTGGCCACCCTATGGCCCCTCTCCGACTCTCATTCTGGCTCCGTGAGTCTTCTGGGAAAATAGTAACTTCGGCTTTTGTCCCGTCCAATTCCAAGAATATTCATTTTCTGACTTCCTAGAACCAAAAACAGCAGAAAACAGGCAACTGGCACTTTGGCTCTTGTTAATAGGTTAGTCCAAGAAATCACAAGAAAAGTACTCCAAAGTTGGAACAGAACACAAGAAAGTGGATAAAACCAAGCATGGAACATCAAAAATTATAGATATATTTGCAATGTATCAACGAATAGGAAGTAAATTGTAACCGAGGGTCTCAACAAGCATGACGTCCACGAGAGAGATATCGTGAGCAACCACAAATTTGCCAAGACCCAATACCTCAGATTTTGACTTGTCACCATAGGAGACGGTTATGTGATCATGGTTTGGCCGCATCTCCGAGATGATCTCCTTTCTTCCGGTCATATGACTAGTGCACCCGCTATCGAGTACCTATTTAGACCCACCAGAAGCATAGCCCTGTAAGAAAGTTACTTCTTGGTTTTAGGTACCCATTTTTCAATGGGTCCTCTCATGTTAGTGACAAGGGTTTTGGGAACCCAAATAGACCAAGATATGTAACTATCAAAAGTACCTACATAGCTAGCGTAGACATCACCATAATAATCACAAAATAATTCATAATTAGGATTATTAGCCCCTACAAAACCATCATAGTTAGTCTTGTCATTAGAGGTGGTGCTTGTCTTTGGTTGAGCAGTTTTGCTCTTCTTATTCTTGTTGTTGTTGTTCTTCTTCTTTGTCTTGGGGACATAACCAAGACCTTCTTTCCCATTGTTTGTCCTTTGCTTTCTAAGCACCTCATCTAGGACTTCTTTACCTTTATGTTGAGATCCCTTTACAAGTTCTTCTTTTAGCCTTGCATTTTCTTCAACAATGTCTTCATGTCCACAAGATAGAGTGGAGGTGCTGGGCATATCATACTTGTCCAACTGAGTTTGGAGCTGATCACGAGACTCATTTAGAGTAGAATGTTCATTCTCCAATGCCTTGTGAGTAATGGCAAGTTTCTCAAACTTCTCTGAGAGTCTAGCATGAGCAGCCCCAAATTGAATCTTTTCTTTCTTTAGTATCTTTACCTTAGCAAGAGCAATGTCACGTTCTTTTATGAGCTGGGCAACAACCTCTACATGGGCTCCTCAATTGACTTGAGTTTCTCCTCCAAGGATACTCAAGCTTCCTCTTCTTCTTCTAAGGCATTCTTCAAGGAGGCTATCTCCAAGGCGTCTTCTCTTTCAATTCTACCCTTTTCTTCGAGAAGAGCTTCGGAATGAGCAAGTTGACTCATAAGAGCATCAAAGTGAAGTTTGTTCTCACCTTGCAAGTTAGTGAAAAATTGTCCAAAGCAATAACTTCTTATGTTATCTTAATACTAGTATGATCATCCATATCCAAATTTATATTAGTCTTAGGAAATGAAGAAATAGAAGATAATACCTTAGACACTCTTGCCATAAGGCAAGTGAAGTTGTTGTTGATGACATTTTCATTTGGAGAGTCGAAGAGCGATGTGGGAGTAGAAGTGGTGGCTATAGCAGCCACCTCTCGAGGACTATCCTCATCCTCTTCATCTTCACTTGTAGAGGAATATTCTTCTTGGGCCACCAAGACAATCTTGGGTTGATCTTGTAAGGACCATTCTTCTTGATAAATGGTTTCTTTCGAGGAGCCTTAGATTTTTCTTTGAGGATGAGCCTGCCTCCATTGTCTTCTCTACTTTGATAAGGACATTCAGCCACAAAGTGCAACCTATCTCCACAATTGTAACATGTCCTTAGTTTTGGGCCATTCTCTCTTCTTCCACTTGACCCATTCTTGTGCTCGAGTTCAGACTTGGCCTTGGCTGGATCCTTCCAAAAAAATCCTTGCATAGAAAGCCATGTACTCACCATGAGCACGCTTGACTTCCTCGAGACAGCCTATGGAGACACCCTCGTATCCTCTTTAATCCTCATCCTGTTTAACACCATTTGCCTTTAGAGCAACATTGACTCCTTTTTTCATTCCAATAGCCCGGGCACGGGCATCTTCAGCGTTCTTAGCTGCATCCAACATGTAAAATCCTTCTGCTTCATTGCTAAGGGCATCATACCTATTTCTTCTCATGCTTTCATAATGAATAGGCCAGTGAGTGCATCCCAAGCTTCTTTCGTGGTGTTGAATTGCTCAATGTGGGGCATGTCCTTGGGACCCACTCCGAGATGAATAATGTGGAGAGCCGTTGCATTCAGTTGACTATCCACAACTTCTCTCCGAGTCAAGTTGGTGGGGTCTCCAATATGAAGACCATCTTCGATAATCCTCCAAAGCTCAATCGACGAACTGCATACATGAGATTTCACTAAGAATTGTCATTGATTAAATGAAGATGCAGTAAGATTGGGTGGATCACCCCTATTGTTTATATGAGGATGAGGGATAGGTGGGTCGAGAGAATATAGATGAGGAACCTCACTATAGTCCTCCTTACCAGTTCCCTTCTTGGAGGCGGAACCATTATGTTTTTCACCTACCACTTCATCTTCCTTAGACCCGGCGTGAGCCTTATCCTTAGATAGAGGAGTGGTGGCCTCAGAGGAAGATGGGGATGGGGTTGTAGATGATGTGAGGCGAGCAATCATTTGTTGCATCTCTTCCATCTTGGTCTCAAAGGATTTCAACAAGGTTGTTTCCAACGTCTTGAGGTCATCCATTGTGACCTTGTCCACAGTCTCATTCCCATTTTCCTTAGTAGCCATACTTCTCTTAGGCGGTTAAGCCCAAATAAAGAGTTGGGGCTTTGATACCAACTAAAATGGATCGTATGGGCACCTACAAGGGGGGTGAATATGTGCTACTTCGAATTTGAATGCTTTTTCAATTTTAGGCTTGACACAAAATGTAAATTCTCTAGATATACTACTAAGTAGAATTTCCCTATATGTAAACCTAACTACTAGCGAGTAAAGGCGATTAAGATAGAGGAACGAGGAAACCGTAGTGGAGCACACGGAGACACATGATTTTTTTACCGCAGTTCCTTCCTTGTTAAAGGAAGTACATCTGCGTTGGAGGGGTGGGCGGTACTAAGACCACCACGCCATAATAGGCCTCACCTTGTTCTCCGATGGATCTCGCTACCAAAGGCCTGATCCACCTTTCCACTACAGGAATCCTTTGAGGCGGGAACCGGCGCCTTTACACAACTAGCGGGGAACAACTCCACAACCGAATTGGAGGATCCCGTATTGACAATAAGCTGCCACAAGAATAATAGTTATCAATAACAAAACACAAGATCTAGATATCAACGAGAATACTAGATCAGGGATTCTCGAAGTGAATGGAGAGGAGTTGAAGTGCTTGATTCGTGATGACGATGAATGATGTCTCCTCCTTCAATTCCCACAAAGATTGAAGCCTTCGGGTGGTTGAAGTGGGAGATCTCGAGTGAGAGCTTTTGCAACAGGCATGTTCTTTTTCGAATGAATCAAGCGATCTGACAGGAGGGGAAGATGTGGCTTTTATATCCCCTGTGCAGATGGAGCCGTTGGAGCTTTGGGGGGCTAGATTATCCGGCCCGGGGAAAACTCTGCCCTAGCCTCGGACTATCTAGGGGATAATCCGCCCCCAGATAGTGCGACGCGCCGAGCCAGCCTTTGCTTGTCTCCTGGGGGCCAGATTATCCGGTCAGGGGAAGAAACTCCGCCCCATTTAGGATTATCCGGGGGGAAATTCGCCCCCAGTCTGAGACTCGCGCCATGCTAGCCTTTTCCAAGAGGGTCAGGCCGGATTATCTGGCCCTTTATAGGGATGGATAATCTGGCCCCCAAACACTTCCCTCCACACTTAGCACACATGAGAAAACTCCACCGTATTGTTATCTAACACACAAAACACAGGGAACCATGAAGTGTTCTTTCACATACCCGCCAACTCGCCGCCTTCCCCCACCTCTCTAAACACGCTCTGTGGGGACCCCTCCATGGTGTACTCATTAGCAATACCACGACAAGTAGTCTTAATTTCCTTTGCTTATGAAGTTACCTCTATTAAAACTACAAAAGATATTTGGGGTAATCCCATCTGCTTAAACTCATATTTTACTCTGTGTAATTGTGGCTTTTTTCTGCCTAAGATGTGCTAAAAACACATGTTGGTGCTGGAACTTAATAGTTTTCGGTTAGATACAAAAGCGAGAGCATTTTAATTGTTGATTTCATTTTTCAGTACATGTATCATTTTTAATGCTCATGAAAGTTCAACATGTACCCTAGGCACTATTCTTTTCAAACTAGAATGAGATGTCTCTTTAATTTCCAAGGTAATGCTTTCAGGTTAAAGTTTTTCTAATGATCCTGAATAGCCAGAGGTAGTGAATGTTGCTTTGGTTTCTTAATAGTTAATCTATTATTGAGGTTTGAACTAGCTGAAAAGAAATTGATTGCATCATCATACTAAATTGCAAGTACTTTACGCTTCCTTGAAGACTTACATGATTGTATTGCACCATTAACCAGAGGTGTTGATTCCAGCCTCTATACGAATCTCCACTATCCTCTAGTTTGGAGTGTGTGTGTTTGTTCAGTAGTCTGAATTTTTCTATAGGAGTATATATGCAGCCAACATGATGGAGTAGCTCAATTAATGAGCCAACTGTCTACTCAGAATTTGTAAATGATGTTCATTGGTAAATGCTTGTTTTCTGGTTCAGATTATATTGAGCACTATCAAAAAATCTTGGAGTACCATCTTTTTTGTACTCCAATAAACTCGCGAGGAGTAATCAGTTAACTGAACTGTAAATGATTGATAACTAATGGAATAAGTCTTATGGTTAATGGCTTATCTCAGTTTATCTCAGTTTAGTTTAGTAGTGCATTGTGTAAACTACTCCTAGTTAACCATCCACTTAACAGATGCAAATCAAAATGAAAGCACCAGTTTTCAGTCATTTACTCCATGATCTTATCCTTTGGCCACAATTGCACAATGGAAGATAAGCAGGAAGATTTTCTTAAAAAGGCAAGTGTAGATTTTTTTAAGAAGGAAACTAAAAGGAGTACTTTACTTGAAATGTTCAAAGATGTAATGCTTCTTCAAGTTAGTTCATCTATAAAAATATGCTTGTTCTGCCAATAACCTGTTACTCTTGTTGTATTATTTTTCTTCAATATGCTTGTTCTGCATTATAAACCTAGACTGGAACCTCCATTTCTGCACATCATTTGTTGTAGTGGGAGTACACCATATGTTTTAACTTCGACAAAATGCTGACAAGCTTGTCATGCAGATCACAACAGTAAGCAATGGTCATAGAGATGTTGATATCACTAAACATATATTCCATGAAGAGGCTGGTAAAGTTTACTTGTTGTAGATATTCAGTAAATTTGTTGATATTCACTAGACATATCATTTTTTTAGATAATAGGCACTACGTGCCTTACCCTAAATTAATAAAGCCACGACAACCAAGTTCCATACATGATGTGGCATACAACTTAGCCGAAGGAAGGAAATAAGTGCTAAAGACAAGAGATACGAGATACAACATGTCCAACAAGACGAAATAACAAACTAAAATGAGGGCAGTCCTCCAAGAAGTTAGAGCCCCATGCTCATGACACCGTCGGAGGACCTTGTAGCTGTTGTTGTAGATTAGCTGCGTGCAGCCGCCTGAGGTCGTTTGCCATCTCCACCAGCTTTTCCTTATCCTACGCCTTTGCCACCAGCGCCCATAGCTGCAGAAAGAGCATTGTTTTGAAAATAACATCACCAGGATGTCTAATGACCCTAGCTTCCATAGTAATTTTATTTGTGATATGCCAAAGAGCCCAAGGCTGAGCGAGGAAAAGACTCCAGATGATTGTACGTTCCCTTCCCAGGAAATTAGCGATGATAGCAAAAAACTATGCAAAGTTAGCCGGGCACCAGCCCACATTCCAAGTGAGTTTGGCCAAGGAGCAGCTAGCTGGGAGAATCGCGGCGCTCAGTCGATTCATCAATCGAATAGGCAAAAAGGCGATGCCTTTCTACCAGCTCCTTCGCAAGGCTGACAAATTCGAGTGGACAGAATAAGTACAAAAACATTCGAAGACCTCAAGCATCTACTATCCACTTCGCCGGTGTTGGTAACACCTCAAGAAAAGGAGCCACTATTATTATACATCTCCGCCACCAACAAGGTGGTTAGTACTGTGCTCGTAGTGGAACGAGCCGAAGAAAACAAAGTCCACGGGGTACAATGCCTAGTCTACTACCTCAGCGAGGTGCTCATGCCGACAAAATAGCGGTACCCACATTATCAGAAGCTGGCATACGGCGTCTTTATGACAGCACGGCGACTGCGCTACTACTTCCAGGAGCACCCCATCATTGTAACATCCCAAAACTTTAATCCAAGTTTATTAAGATCCAAATCATCCAAAATTAGGGTTAACAAAAACTTTTCCATTCAAAAATTTCTAAGCATTCATATGTGTGTGCATTTAAAATAGGAGTTGTTTTGAATTGCCATGTTTAAGTGATCCATTCGTTGTAAAATGATTCTAAGGTGAATTAAACATTATCTAGATCATTCCCAAACCAATCCTAAAGAAAAACAAATCAAAATGAATAAAAGAAGGAAATGGTCATTTGTGCCATTTAAGTACCATGCCTACTTTGGCTATTCCTAGAACTCAATTCTTAACAGAAATAAATGTGGATCTTTGCACCCCTTGCTAGTACAAGTAGTGATGTACCAAGGCCCACTTTGTGATCTACCAAAAACTTTCAAACACTAATTTTGAATGGCATTTGAAAATTGAATCTAGTGTAGGTATCAAGATCACACTTATTCAAAAACCACTCAAATGAATTCCATTTTCAAAATCCAAGCACACCTAGAAGCTCAAGCATAAGATACAAAACTCCACCAAAATTCAGCCCAAAATTCAAACATTTTTCTCTTGTGGCCATTGTGTCGAACACCTTGCAGACAGAATCAAATTAGCCTAACTATTACTGTTTTTGATCAAATCTTGTCGAGCCATTTGAGTTGCATTGATCATTCTTGTCTCCCCTGAGTCCAACCAGACCAAAACCCACCCTAGTTCTAGCCCCTGGCGCCAGTGCTACGCCGTCCCGACGCCATGCTTGTCGGCCAACGTTGCCAACGTAGCAGCAGACCGCCAGCCCCTCTCCGCCACTCCAGGAAGCTAGGCGCCACCCTACCGCCGCCCACGGTCCACCCCACGGCCACTTCCAGCCACTGGACCACTCCCCAGCCTCGCCGCCATTTCTCTCTGCGCGCAGCCAGAGCGCGCCAGAGCGCCCTCACTGCCAGCACGCCACAAACTGCCCCTCGACCCAATACCGTGCACGCTGCTCCGCCTCGACCCTAGCACCTCGCTAGACACGGCCGTGCGCCACCGCGCGACCCACAGTCGCCGTGCGCCGCGTCGAGCACCGCCTCTGTCTTCTAGAGCGCGGGACGCTCCCGACCAAATGCCACTGCCCCTAGACGCGCATTTAAACCGTAGAGCACCGCCAGGAGGCAGGCCACCGTCCCCTACCTCCAGCCACGACGATAGCACGTTGTACAGCCCTCGTCGGAGTCGCCAACCCATCCCGTTCGGTCGCCTCATCGAGCTATAAATAGAGGCTACCCCCAGCCCCATTCTGCACACCATCTCACTCCCCTCTCTCCACCGATCCTTCCACCCCATCCCCGAAGCAAGGCGGGCTGCCGTTTGCCGGAATTTTGCCGGAGCTTGCCGCGGCAGAGGAGGAGAGGCGTCGTTGATTGCGACTGCCCCAGGAGCCGCCGCGGCCACGCCTAGAACCGCCGTCGTCCACCAGCTCGATTGCCCCCATCGCTACGTCTAGCTGGAGCCCTGGTAAGCCCCCACGTAGCCCCACCGAGCCGCTAGGGTTAGCTCTCGCCGACGACCTGTTCGCCGGAGACGACGATCCTCAGCCGTTGATCCACCTTTTAATCGTAGCGCTGAGAGTTCCCCATACCGCTTGGCGTTTGATGTGTCGCTGACCTGCGGGACCCCCCTGTCAGTTGTCATCCGCACAACGGAGCGCCACTGGGCCGGCCTGTTTGTTTTCCCGCATGACCCAGTTAGTTCAAATATATATTTTTCTATTTTAGTTGGAACTTACTTTTGTCCCTTAGTTCAAAACTCAATTCAGAGAGCTTTAGAAATCCAAATTGAGTGATTCCAATTTTGTTGGAAAGCTTCTGAAAAGATCTATCCAAGCTTGTTGGATTTAATTTATTTAGAGTTGGAGATCTCTCCTAGTAAAAATAACAAGACAGAAGCATTTGCACCTTTCAACATTTTTATAAAATCAACCATAATAGCTTTTGAGTTGATTCCAACTCTCAAAAATCACATTTAACCATACCTATCTGAATATCTAATAATATTAAGGTTTACATGCAGTGACTTTGGACTAGTACCAAAATAATACTATATAGGCATTTCTAGTCACTTTAAATCATTAAATATTAAACTTAAACTTATTTAATTGTGATCCAAGCTTTAAATCACATTCCCATATGTTAGAATATGTGGTGATGACATGTGTCCACAAGATCCCATATTTTAAGTGGAGAATATTAAATCTTAGTTATTTTTCAATGAGTAGAAATTACTTTTCATAAATAAAAAGAATGAAGCTAGTTAATAAAACCTTGTGATGATAATAGATCATCAAATGTGTGCCTTAGGGTACTAAGTAGGCTAGTTAAGTATTGTTTTGTGATTGTGTATCCCGTATGTATTTATAGAAGATAGTACCGACCAAGATTTCGAGGAGGAGGAGTTCTACCCGGAGGAAGAGGAAGAAAACTTCGACCACTGCACTACCCAAGGCAAGCCTAGCACTTCAAGTAAACTGAGAAAGCTAACACTTTCAAGTATTATACTAGCAAGCCATCATTAACAATTGAAGCTAACCCTTGCAAACTAGATAATCTAAGCAAAGGCATTAGGCATGCTTGGGTTATACCATTTTGGACTTATACCTACTCCCAGTTTTAATTCCAAGCTTTACTTTTCCTTTACTTGTTTTAAAGGTAGCATAAAGAGTATAAAACTTGACCTATCTAGATAACCTTAGATGTCATTTTATGGCATGAGATTGAGATTAGCATCCCACCTTAGTGAACACTCTTAACTTAGTAGTTTAGAGTTAAATCAAAACTTCATTCACTTTAGATGGGAATACTTGGTGAAAATGATTTATGAAAACCTTGAAATGATGAGTCATTCTATTGAGATGTTTTGACATGTGTTGAGAAATACAATTGGTTTATGATGATCAAAATGTTAAGGCATGAGCCTTAGCCCTTTTACAAAAACTGATGGTTGGATTCGGATGCGATACCATTCCAATTTTACCGTACAACCACAATACTTGAATTGGGTAAAGCTTAGCCGGAAGTTTATATACATTAGTATTAGTTCCCTCGCGGGAGAGGTTTCAGCTGAGGGTACCTCTCAATGTTGTCCACCTATGCAGTGCCCAAGATGACAGATGGTCATGGTTGGGAGGCCATACTCGTAGGAGAGGTGCTTATACTAGGGTGTGTAAAGGAAAGGTTATGTTTGATTATCTGCATACTAAGTATGATGATTCAGGGTTATCCCTGACAGATGTATCGAATCTTTTGGTGAAAGTGTACAACCTCTGTAGAGTGTCAAACTATTCGAATAGTCGCGTCCACGGTTATAGACATTTGGAGTGGCCATACTGTTTCGTTGTCAGATGTTTTAAAAATGACTTATGAAAGGAATGATGAATCTTGACTTGACCACAACAGAGTTGTGACTATGACACTAGCTTCCCAACTTAAGTGATTCTAGAACTTTATTTTATCATTCTTTGCTTCTGAACTCAGCTTAGATATCAAACTTAACTTTACAAATAAACGTAGAGTTAGCTCTTCCACTAGCATTACCTTACATGTTAGTGGTAGTTTGTGAGTACTTAAAGAGTACTCATGGATTTTGTCCCTAGCTATTACTATGGCCAGACTATGAAGAGGAGTACCAAGATGAAGGACAGCAGGACGGCTATGATAACTAGGACTATCTGCCTTCGTTAGCATTGCATGTGCCCCTGAAGATGGACCCCACCGCTACGCTTATTATTTATTCCGCTGCTTGTTGTATTAAGACTGGATCATGAGATCCTTTATTTGTGTAAGACCTTATTATGGTTTGTAATGGATGATGTACTGTGATATCCAATCTGTTATGTCTCGCAAAAATGGTAATCATGGGATTGCGAGGTATGGGATAACATGCATATGGGATTAAAATCCGGGTGTTGACAATCATTGTGGTGAACGATGCTCCACTAGGGTACATCCTCAACAACCCTGAAGCCACCGGACAAGTCACGCTTTGGGGGATAGAACTGTCTCCACGAGAAATCACATACGAGAAGCGAGATGCGATCAAGTCGCAAGTACTCCCAGACTTCCTCGTCCACTGGATGGAGAACCAGCTCCCCGACACGCCAGACATGTCCTGCCTATGGACAATGCACTTCGACGGATCAAAACATCGAGAAGGAGCTAGCGTGGGCGTCATCCTGACATCACCACAAGGTGACAAGATGAGGTATGTTCTGCGAACGCAGTTCCGCGCCTCCAACAACAAAGCTGAATACGAAGCCCTACTCCATGGGATGCAGATGGGCAAAGCTTGTGGCGCAACACGACACGTCATCTACAGTGATTCTAAACTGGTAGTAAATCAAACCATGAACTAGTGCGACGCTCTGAGCAACAACATGATCGCCTACCGTGACCTCTATGACACACTTGAAGGGGACTTTGATGGCTGCGAACTGCGGCATGTCGGCCGCGAGAGCAACGAGGAGGCGGATACACTTGCCAACATTTGCTCCACCTGTGCCCCAGTGCCACCTGGAGTATTCCTAGATCAAATCTGCGAATGCTCCATCAAGCCAAAGGCTCTAGAGCAGAAAGCCAGCACGTCAAAGGACTCGAGGGCTACGCCACCCAACAGACTGAAGGCACTCGAGGACATGGAGCAAGATACGGGACTCGAAGGCCCCATGGAGGTCATATATCGCGAAGATCCAATGCTTTCGCCCTCATCAATGGCGAACTGTATAAGCGCAGCATCACAGGAGTACTTCAACGATGCGTCTCCAACAGAGACAGAAGAGCCATCCTCCTTGAGATACACGAAGGCACTTGCGGCCATCACACCGGCAGTCGCGCACTCGTCGCCAAAGCTCTACGAGCTAGATTTGGCCAACGGCAATGTGCGATGATAAGGACATCGTTTAGAGATGCAATGCTTGCCAACGATTTGCCGACAAACCGCACGCACCTGGCGCAGAGCTCAGGCCAATACCCATGGCCTGGCCCTTCGTGCAATAGGGACTCGATATGGTCGGCAAGATGCAAAAATCTTCACCTAGAGGGTACGTCTACCTCCTCGTCACAGTCGACAAATTCACCAAGTGGATTGAGGCCATGCCGGTGACAAACCAACCAGGGGCCAAAGCCGTTAAATTCTTTGAGTCCATCATCTTCTGGTTCGGGGTGCCGCATAGCATCATCACGGACAACGGAACAGACTTCACCTCGAACGAATTCTAGGAATTCTGCGAAAACCTAGGAATCAACATCAGCTACGCCTCAGTGGCGCACCCTCAGACCAACGGTCAAGTTGAAAAGGCCAACGGCCTTGTCTGTAGTAACATCAAGAAAAGGCTCCTCGGGCCACTCGAAAGAGTTGCTGGGTGTTGGCCCGAGGAGCTATAGTCAGTACTATGGAGCCTGCGCACAACTCCAAACAGCACCACAGGCTATACTCCGTTCTTCATGGTACACGGCGCTGAGGTAGTACTACCTGCAGAAGTACGCTACAAAGCCCCATGGGTTGTAGCATTAAGTGAGGCGGAATCAACTCTCGCACTCGAAGACTCTATCGACCTCCTCGACAAAGCACGCGAGATAGCAGCGGAGCGATCCACGATCTACCAGCAAAACCTCCGCAACTACCACAGCAGAAGGCTATGCCCAAGGTCCTTTGTTGAAGGAGACCTGGTCCTGCGACTGAAGCAGCAAGGGCACCTCAAGCTTGAGTCCCCTTGGGAGGGACCTTATGTGATTACCGAAGTAATCCCAGGTGGCGCCTACCGCCTTAAAGACGCAGAAAGTAGAGTCGCATACTCCAACCCCTGAAACGTCACGCAGCTGCATCGTTTCTACCCTTAGATGGTTTTTACTTTACAAATAAGGCTACTCAGCCAGGCTAGTTAGCCACATATTGTATCTCCTGATATTCTGCGAATAAATAAAGCTAAGTGCCTCCAACCTTGTGTTTCTATTTTTTACTTGCAATTACATCACTCGGGGGCTGCGCCACCCTTTCCACCTCGTTACACGAATCACGTAGTAGCTTGAGTAGATGACGTACTATTAATCGAACCCTTGGTAAAATCAACCCAGCTGCAACACACCTGATAGGTTGACAAGGTTCTAAGATAAGTATGCGTCAGGCTAACGAAAAGGAACTGCAGAGTACAAGCTACTCAAAAAATATACAAGCTAGGAAGCTTTTACATATAAATGGGTAACAAAAAAACACCCGACACACATATACAAACTTTACAACACCTATACATCTTTGTGCAGGTCCAAAACTACTCTACTGGCGTAAATGGAGAACATTGGTACGTTCTTCAAACAACTCGACGATATCTTCGGCTGGCTGATCAACCGCCCGATAATGGGGCGCCATGTTCCACGCCATCCCTTCTGGCGGGGGCGGTGGCCTAGCGGCAACAGCTGCAAGATCCAGCTCAGGTCGATGTAGGAGAACAAGTGCCAGTGCAGCCTTGGCACCCACGACTAACTGCTGACGCACGCACTCGCGAACTACGCTGGCTTCCTGGAACTTATTCAGTAAAGCTAACAAGCTTGAAGGTACTGCGTCCAAGGGAAACATTGCCCGAAAGATGTGCTTCAGGCACGTATGTGCCTTCTTCAAGTACAGCAGCATCTGCGACACACAATCCTGCAACGTCGCCAACACGACTACGCGATCCCGATCAATCCAAAAGTACCCGCTAGCTTCCAGTTTCTCCTCGGTCATGTTGTTTAGCCGAATGGCGACTCTATCCCTCTCCTCCTATGAATGGCGGGCACTAACAACTACAAAGGGCGAATCACAGCAAAAAGCATAAGGGCGAATCACCGCCACAATTGGCTAGGAAAGAAGAAAAGGCTGAGGAAACAAACACTCTGCTCATTCAGCTAAGCCACCTTGCCCAGAAGATATTTCTCTCGTTCACTGGCTTTTTCGGCTTTTGACTTCCACACATCAGCGCTACCACGGATCATGGGCATTTCTCGCTCCAAGTGCTTTATACAATCGTGCAATCGAGAAAACAACGACAATTCCTCCACCTTTGAATGTGGTTGCGCCACAGGTTCATCGGTGGGAGGTGCGTTAGATGGATCACTCGAAGGACCCTATCCAGGCAGAGGAAGATATGGGTAAGACCAACCATTCATAATGACACCAAAAGTAGAAACATCGAAGTTCAGCAAGTCTTAAAAGAGGTACCCCCACAAAGCATAGCGCAATTCAAGAAGAAGTCTGAAGAAGCTAGAATATTACAAAAAGACGACAAAGAGATAGCCTATAGCTAAGCATTAGAACTCGGGGGCTTCCTTGAGTCAGTGGCAACCTCCGACGCTGCGGCCTTCTCGGTTACAACCTCTAATGTTGTGGCTTTTGCTGTGTTCGACCGCCTCAGCTCCGCCGAGTACTTTGCGAGTGTCTCAATTAGCCAAGGCCCATATTTATGACAGCGAGAACCAAAGGGAGCAAATACTACTTGCTGGCCATCCGCAGTGACCGGCATCACCTTGGAGACCTCACAGGGGTTTAGCTCAACACCATGAGCCTGCGCCATCGCAAGTCCCATAGTAGCTTCGACTCCCCTCTAGGCATTATTGAAGTCCATGGGCACGCCCTCGGCAAAGGACTCCACAAGGCCATCAAGATCTTCGATAAGCTTGGCCTTGGGGACCATCTCCTCTCGAAGACGCCCAAGCACACCCTTGGCCTTCTGAAGGGAATCCTTGACGAAGACGCTATGGTCTTCGACTGCAGCTACGACACCGGCCAAGGCATCTGGGCGGGCCAAAGCTTGAGCGTCGAAGTCAACACCAACATCATCTGCAGAAGATACATCTAAGCACAACCAAATACAGGCAAGTGCAGGACAAACAAAATGACGTAGCATTGTACCTGAGAGTGCCTTAGCAATAGAGAAAATTTGTTCCACGAACACTTTCTCCCTGTCAGCGGCAGCGGAACGCAGGTCCTCCTCACTCTTCTTCGAATCCTGGACGGAGTGCTCAAGAGATTCGAGCGCCTCATCACGTTTCTTCTCCACCATGGCAAGACCCTTCTTGAGGGAGCTGACGCTACGGAGGAGCTCATTGTTCTCACCTGCAAAGAATGGTATCAAAAAATTAAGATTGGCGATCTTCTGCAGCAACAACACAGATATACAAAGCGTAAGCTCACCCTAGAATGCGCGATGCTGGGTCTCTAGCAAGGCATGTTGACGCCCATCAATGTAATCCGTTCGGCAAGGCAAATAGATTCCTTCACGACGGGCTGCAAGAAGAGATGCATCAGCATCAACCTAAATTTGACTGACATAGTCAAGAGAACTTACATGCTCTTCCAGGGACTCTGAAGTTTCCTTCTGCATAGGCGTCCAGGCAACCATCTGGTGCCCCCTAGTATAGGGGAAACTCGAAGAATTGGCACCGGAGGTGGCCACCACCTGGGGAGAATGCGACCGCATGGGAAATCCCTACTTAACCTCAGCACATATGCAATCCAACAGCCAGAAGCGCAGTAATCAGACACGTGGCGCAAATTAAGATGGACACGTGGTGAGGCAAGCGGTGAACCGTCACCCCACTTTTCCCATTACATGCAAGAATCGAGGAGACGCAGTTAACACCGAAGATTACGCATGCCTGGTCAAATCCAAGTTAGAAATGGGGCCCCACTTTCATCAGGTCCCGTCAAAACTGCTCACATGGGCAACTGAGGTCATCTCATCGTCAGCACTGACGTCGTCCACTCTAGTAGGAGCATCTTCTGACTAATCTAGTCCTCACTCGACTATTCGACTCGACCAGGCACTCGGGGGCTACTCCTAATAGGAGCGCTGCCCGCACACCCGATAAACTTCATAGACATAAAAACATTTTAACAATGTAATTGCACTTAAACCCTTCACTCGACTCAATGATTCGATTGTGGACTCTGGGCTACTCCCATAGGGAGCACTGAAAGAATATTTGACTAAAACAAGCAAAATACGACAGCAGTTGAAAACACTCATAGTCCCCACTCGAGTCTACGACTCGAATAGGCACTCGGGGGCTACTCCCATAGGGAGCGCTGGCCGCGCACCCTATGATTTTTATTTTAATAAATGTGTGTTGACTATGTCCACACTCGAAAGCATTGGTGACTCTGCCTCATATTTTCCTTGCAAGGAGACTGCATCTCCTATGCCACCTGAATCATCTCCGTGATGACAAAATTTGGATGCCACGCTTGTAGCGTGAAGATAAGACCTGAAGAAGCCTGGCAACGCACCTGCTACGCTCTACCAGAAATAATCCGTGCCTGTAGGTACGATGAAATAAGCCTTGACAGACGCATAGAGTGCCCACACTTATACACTGGAATTCAATTATGTAAGACCTCCGTGGCATGAGTTGAATTATGTCAACACTTTTCCGAATTTGAGTCCAGGGACTCGAATTTGAGTAGATTGCATTGTTTTGACCTAAGGCAGTTAACTGATCCTAATACATCGGATGAATCATGACGTATATCAACAATCCCTATGACATAAATTAAATCACCCAAAAACATGCTCGGTTATGCACTCGAAAGCTTCATAGTCTCCACTCAAATCTGCGATTCTACCGGACACTCGGAGGCTACTGACATGGGCATACCCTACAGGTACTCGAGATCAGCATATACGGTCCAGCCCAGAAGAAGCCCACGACGTTGCTAAGGCCTAGTCAAGATTCAGATGACCTTGGGGACTTCGACTCCTTGTAGAACACGGCAAATACAAGATAGAAGTTTAAAGGGTAAACCCTAATATGTAACCGACTCAGCCTGCTATCCCGAGACCTAGCCTATCTATATAAAGGCTAGGAGGAGGAGGCGAGGAGGACATCCACAACCCTATTTGTCACACCATCGCCAGATTGCATCTGCGCACCCCTATAACTTTTGACTCCTCCACAATTCCAAGAGTAGACAAGCCAGAGTAGGGTCCTCTGCGAGGCCTAAACCTGGGAAAACCTCGTGTCCCCTGTGTGCTTGTTCGCTAGCCGATCGATGCCTTCAGCGCTCCCCACTTCCTCGAACCTAATTCCATCTGCGATGGGCATTGATGATTTAACCCCTCGTTAATAACACTTTATTTGTTTTCGATGAACATCATCACATATTCTCTTACTAGTTACTTAGGCCATTGTAGTTCATGAATTGCGTTGTTCTATATGACATTTCACACCAACCGATTAGGTATCCAATACCCAAGAACCAGATTGTTTAACAAGCAAAGAATACAACCATAACATGTATACCATCTATATACCTTAGCTAGACATTTCCAGTCTTTTATTTTCTTTGAAATATTTTATAGATTCTCTTTCAGCATTTCCTTTTCCTTTTAAAAGAATATATCAACATCAATAGTGGTGCCATACATATGACACATAGTCCAAAGCGTGTATAGTAAAATACTGATACCTTTGGATTTGCACTTTGAAGTGGATCACCATCATCAAATGCTTGGTGTTCTTTCAAAAATCCATTCTTTAGTAATATTTTAGTGAAGTAAACATTTTACCTACATCTTCTATTCATCTTTATCATGGCAACTTTCATTATCAAGCTAGTATAGCCTATAAGGATGAATCGCGAGTATAATGTCAGTTCCCAAAACCTTTTTGGGAGATTAGGACGTCTAGCATCTCCAACCTTCACAAATTATCATACAATATGAGATCATGTATTTTGCCAAATTATACTCTATCATGTTGCAACCTAAACATTGTTTCAGATATCTCAATATCTTTCACACATGATGGTTTCTGAAACAATTCTTTTAGCTCCTAGACAACCTCGATATTAAAACAACTTTTGAATATCAAGAATCATGGAGGCAAACATGATACTTTAGATACTAACACTGGAATTATTACTCTTGATTTAATACTATTTATTAAACTTTTTGGAGTAAATAGAGTTTGCTGAAAATTGGCAATAGGACTTCTAAACTTTAAATTGACACTTAAAACAATATGATACCAGTTCGTAAAGCAAATATCCAGAATTCTATAGTTCTATTATCTCAATTAAAACTAAGCGCAAGGTAGTAAACAAATGCCAATGACTACAACAAATTATGCAAATTCACTTTGATTTTAGTTTATGATAAATTGAGTTTGACTAATCCAAATTACAAATGAACCCCCACTCAAAACCAACATCCCTTGAGTTGTTTTGGTGATTACATGAACCAAGTCAACTACACCAAGTCCGATCATCATGTGAGTTGGTGTAGCTTCAAAGGCGAGCATCTATATGGGCATCATATCAACCATATGACTCATGCTTAACGTTTCGGTCCGTGTTCCGAGGCCATGTATGTACATGCTAGGCTCGCCAAGTGACATGGGTATACCCTGCAGGTACTCGAGTTTAGTATATACGGTCCAGATACGGTGGAAGCCCACGGCGTTGCCACGGCCCGATGAAGACTTCGAGTGGCCCACGGACTCTCGATTACTTGCGAGATAAGAAGAAGCTTAAAGATAGAAAGTTTAAAGGGAAAACCCTAATCTATAACCGACTCGACATGCTACCCGAGACCTAGCCTATCTATATAAAGGCCAGGAGGGGGCGGCGAGGAGAACACACGCAACCCTAGTTTCCACAACTCTCCGCAGACTGCATCTGCGTGCCCTTGTAATCTTTGATTCCTCCATTAATTCCAAGAGCAGACAAGAGGAGTAGGGACCTCTACGAGGCCTGAACCTAGGTAAACCTTGCATCCCTGTGTGCTTGTTTGCTAGCCGACTGATGCCTCCAGCGCTCCCTCCTTCTCCAAAACCCAAGTCCATAACAATGGGCATTGACGAGTTAAACCCTCGTCAATTGGTGCCGTCTGTGGGATTTGGGAGTGCTGATGTTGCGGCTTCTTTGGCCCCATCAACCGCGATCTATAACTCCGCAACAGCGCCAACACTTCGGCGCGTTCGACTTCACCGTCCACACGCCGACCACTCGCCCGGCTTTTGAGTTCGTGGGTGATGGAATCAGTCTGGCAATCGGGAGCTTCCGCTTCCAAGTTGGTCAGATGGGCACGCTTCGCATGCCTGATCAGCCAACGGCATCCGCGATTTCTCCAGCATCGTGGTTCCGCCACCAATCGGCACCCTCAGCGAGCTCAACACCTCAGCAGTAGCTAAGAGCACGGACAACGACAGCAGTGCGGATCCGATCTGGATGACCTAGCAACGGAAGATAGAGCCTACAGCTCCGGATCTAAAAGTTGCGGAAGCAACAGCTTCCCCAGCCACTTCATATGCACCGTCATCAACGCCAGCGAAACCAGCACCAATCGCGAAAACAGTGGCAACTGTCCTGGTCCACCCAATGGTGGCATACCTAATGGCGGGCCACCCAACAGTGGCAATGGCGTGCCCGTCAACAATGGAGGGGCAGTCAAACCTCCAACCATGGTGAACGAACACACTGGTGAACGTGTCGTGATCAGACTCAACAACAACGAGTGGGCCCATTGCCGAGAAGCTCTGCGAGGCAATCCTCTACCCCCCGGCATGCCGCAAGACCTGCTGATGGGCTATCATTGGCTACTAAAGGAGGAGTATATACGCCAGTTACAAACGATCGCGCAACTCGAAGCGCGTAAAAAGGCGGCGGACGAGTCGAGTCTTCGACGGGTCGGGCTCTCCTCCCACGGAGGATCCTCCTCCAAGGGCAACGAGTACGTGGCCAACAAGAGGCGATCTCAATGGCCCACCTCACCGAGCAGGAGCGCATAGAAGCTGCGAAAGTCCTCGACTTCAGCTCTATGACAGTCGACACACGGGGCAACGTGGTCCCAAAGACACCGCAAGCTGCGGTAACGGTGGCCACCATGTACCTCCTCAACAATCAACCGCCGGCCAGAGATCCTCGAGCCACCATGCACTGATCTACGATCGCGGGCTTGGGGTTAATCGAGGCCGCTCTCGACAAAGAGCCGACACCGGAGCCGAAAAAAGGCAAGGCTCTGGCAAAACGCTATTCCTCACCCTCGTCCAGCGACGACAGTCACGATCTGTCTCGACGTCGCTGCTCACGGTGTCACGATCATGATTATGATGCATGCGATGACCTCACGCAGTGCAAAATCGATAAATCAAGGGCACGACGAGCCCGTTCGACTGACTCAGAGGACGAAGACATGGAGCTCTGTGGCGCCAGATGCTTCAGCAGAGCTATCAGGCAGAAGATAATGCCCAAGGGGTTCAAGCTCCCATCGGAGAACCCAAAATTCGACGGCCTACAGGACCCAAAAATCTAGTTGGAGGACCACATCTCCTCCGTCAGGCTCCATGGCGGGAGTCGAAGCACGGCCATGCAATGCCTGCAGCTATAGCTGCAGAGCGCCGCCCGAGCATGGCTCAACAATCTCCCGTGCGGATCCATTCGCAGCTAGGAAGAGCTGGTCTACAGCTTTGTGCGCAACTTCAAGGGCACTTACAAAAGGCCCGCATCAATCGAAGAGCTGAGGAGCTGCTAGCAATGGTCGGGTGAATCGCTACGCTCGTACATCCAGAGGTGGTCCATCATCAAGAACTCCGCAGAAAATATCTCGGAGGATCGCGCAATCGACGCATTCAACGGCGTCGTTCGCCGCATAGAGCTCAGGGAGGAGCTGGGCCGCTCAAAGCCCAAAACAATCGACCACCTGATGGAAATTGCGAATCGGTGGCCGATGGAGAAGATTCAGTGAAAAACTGCACTTGCTTCGACGACGACGACCTCGGGCGCAGGCACGACCGTCGAGGCAAGCGGCGAATGCATGTCTACGATGACCGCAATGACGTCAACATGGTCGCGGCAGGCTACGCCGACAAACGCGACGACAACCGCAACAACGGCTATTGTAGCGGTGGATACCGCAACTCCGGGAAAACCACGTAGGTGTGGCAATGCCGCACTCGCAAAGAGGCACCTGTAACAACTATCGAGGACAAACTGTCCGGGCCATGCAACGTGCACTTCTACATCGACAAGCACGACGGCAAGAAAAAATCCAGCCACCTCCTCAAAGACTGCCGCGAGTTCCTCAAACTCCATGAGGGCTTGGCTAGGATGAATCGCGACGCGATCAACAGGGGCTACTGAACCGCCCCAGGCGTCGTGGCACATGGAGCCCCTCCACCACCGCCCACGGCTACGCCAGACCAGCACCACGGAAGCAAACCGTACCCACGGGTCGTAGGCAATATGATGATCCAAAAAGGACGCCCCTCAAATCGGGTGCAGAAGGCCATCACTCGCCAAGTCAACTTGGGGACAAACTCCCCGCCCTCCACCACTGAGTACCTCAGCGGAAGGGACTCCTGCATCACCTTCGACAAACGCGACCACCCGCGCCAAGTCCCTCGTTCTGGCCACTGTCCCCTCGTACTCGAGGCGCAGATCGGAGGCTTCGACATGAGTCGCGTCTTCATGGATGGTGGGAGCGGCATCAACCTCATGTTCACAAGTACCTTGCACGCAATGAGGATCCCTCTAACATGTCTAGAGGTCTCGGATACAACATTCCACAGCATCGTCCTAGGCAAGGGCATATATCCCCTGGGTAAAATCAACCTTGACGACATCTTCGGCACGCGGAAAAACTTTCGGTGCGAACGCATCGACTTTGAAGTCGTCGACTGGCCTTCACAGTACCACTACATCCTCGGACGCGTCGCGTTCGCTAGGTTCATGGCAGTGCCGCACTACGCCTACCTGCAGATGAAAATGCCAGGTCAAACGGCGTCATCACAATCAATGGGAGCTTCGAGAGGTCCAAGAGCTGCGATAGAGAATTCAACAGAATCTCCCAGTCCTTCGGTATGCAGGAGGAGCTCGCAAGATTGAAGGAGTCGACAGACAATAGTTTGCCTCCACTGAGCAGCCCAAGTTCATCCGACCTATCCTTCGACTCGTCGGTGCACACGAAGAAAGTACAGGTCCACCCATCGGACCCGACCAAGAAGGCCCTCATCGCCAACAACTTCAGTTCTGCATAGGAACTCGTGCTCGTCGAATTCCTCCATGAGCACTGGGAAATCTTCGCCTGGTGTTCAGCAGACATGCCAGGGGTTCCCAGGGAATTCGCTGAGCATGCACTCAATGTCAACCCAGATGCAAGGCCAGTCAAGCAGACAATTCGGCGACTATGTGAACCAAGAGCAAAAGCGGTCGGAATGGAAATCAACAGACTCCTCGACGCCAAATTCATGCGTGAGATCAAGGAAAGTACTTGGCTCGCCAACACGGTGTTGGTACCTAAAAAGACACGGATATCCTGCGGATGTGCGTGGATTTCACCTCCCTGAATAAGCAATGCCCAAAGGATCACTTCACGCTGCCGCGAATCGACCAAATCATCGACTCCACCACGGGATGTGAGCGCCTCTGCTTCCTCGATGCCTACTTAGGCTATAATCAGATTCGAATGAAGAAGGAGGATCAAGAGAAAACGGTGTTTACAACACCTTTTGGTGAGTTCTGCTACAACACAATGCCCTTTGGGCTCAAAAATGCAGGAGCCACCTATCAACGGTGCATGCAGGCTTGCCTCAAAGATCAACTTGGTTGCAACATCCAAGTCTACGTCGACGACATCGTCATCAAAACAAAGGAGTAAGCCTCGCTAATCAACGATTTACGCGAGACCTTTGCCAACCTCTACCGCTATCGGATCAAGCTCAATCCGGACAAGTGCACCTTCGGCGTACCATCTGGGCAACTACTCGGATATCTCATCTCCGCGAGAGGGATTGAGGCAAATCTGAAGAAAATAAAAGCCATACTGGCCATGGAGAAGCCGAAACATGTAAGAGGCATCCAACAACTGGCTGGACGAATCGCGGCGCTCACTTGATTCATCAGTCGCATGGGCGAAAAGGCATTGCCCTTCTACCACTTCTCCGCAAAACTGACAAGTTCGAGTGGACCGACGAGGCGCAAGAAGCATTTGAAGATCTCAAGCGTCTACTATCTACCTCGCCATTACTAGTGACTCCACGCGAAAAAGAACCACTACTGCTTTACATCACCGCCACCAACCAGGTGGTCAACATGGTGCTCGTGGTGGAACGTGCCGAGGAAAAAAAGGTCCATGGAGTGCAGTGCCCAGTCTACTATCTCAGCGAGGTGCTCACGCCAACAAAGCAGCGGTACCCGCACTACCAGAAGCTGGCATATGGCATCTTCATGACAGCCAGGCAACTGCGCCACTACTTCCAGGAGCACCCAATCGTGGTGGTCAATGATGCCCCACTTGGGCATATTCTCAACAATCCTGATGCCACTGGACGAGTCGCGCTCTGGGGAATCGAGTTGTCTCCACGAGACATTACATATGAGAAGCGCAACGCAATCAAGTCGCAAATCCTCCCTGATTTCCTCATACACTGGATGGAGAACCAGCTCCCCGAAAAACAAGAGATGTCTTACCTCTGGACGATGCACTTCGATGGATCCAAGTGCAAGGACGGGGCTGGCGCAGGTGTCATACTGACATCGCCCCAAGGAGACAAGCTGAAATACATTCTGTGAATGCAGTTCACTGCCTCCAACAACAAAGCTGAATACGAGGCCCTATTGCACGGGATGCGGATGGCAAAAGCTTGCGGCGCCAAGAGGCTCATCATCTACGGCGACTCCAAGCTGGTCCTCAACCAGACAATGCACGAGTGCGACGCGCTGAACGACAAAATCATCACCTACCGTGACCTCTACGACACACTCGAAGGGGACTTCGATGGCTGTGAGCTGCGGCACGTAGGCCGCGAAAGCAATGAAGAGGCGGCCGCACTCGCCAACATTGGCTCCACCTGCGCCCCCAGACCACCTAGGATATTTCTCGAGCGTATCTGCAAACGCTCCATCAAGCCAAAGGCCGTAGAGAAGAAAACAAACGCAACGACGGACTTGGGCGCTACGCCACCCAATGAGCCAATGGCACTCGACGACCTGGAGCTTGACACTGAACTCGAGGGACCAATGGGGGTAATGATGATCGAGCCATCTTGGACTCAACCCTACATCACATATTGTCAACACCCGGATTTTTAATCCCAGATGCCTGTTATGCCATACATCGCAATCCCAGGATTACCATTTTTGCGAGACATAACAGATTGGATATCATAGTACATCATCCATTACAAACCATAATAAGGTCTTACACGAATAAAGGATCTCATGATCCAGTCTTAATACAACAAGCAGCGGAATAAAATAATAAGCGTAGAGGTGGGGTCCATCTTCAGGGTCGCAGGCAATGCTGACAGTGGAAGATAGTCCTAGTTATCATAGCCGTCCTGCTGTCCTTCATCTTGGTAGTCTCCTTCATAGTCTGGCCATAGGAATAGCCAGGGACAAAATCCATGAGTACTCTTTAAGTACTCGCAAACTATCACTAAAAAGTAAGGTAGTTCTAGTGGGAAATGCTAACTCTAAGTTATTTGTAAAGTTAAGTTTGAAACCTAAGCTGAGTTCAGAAACAAAGAAAGATAAAATAAAGTTCTAGAATCACTTAAGCTGGGAAGCTAGTGTCATAGTCACAACCTTGTTGTGGTCAAGTCAAGATTCATCATTCATTCATAAGTCATTTTGAAAAACATCTGACAACGGAACAGTATGGCCACTCCAACTGTCCATAATTGCGGACACGGCTATTCGAATAGTTTGACACTCTGCAGAGGTGGTACACTTTCACCACAAGATTCGATACATTTGTTAGGGATAACCCTGAATCATCATACTTAGTATGCAAATAATCAAACATAACCTTTCCTTTACACACCCTAGTATAAGCACCTCTCATATGAGTATGGCCTCCCAACCATGACCATTTGTCATCTTGGGCACTGCATAGGTGGACAATATTGAGAGGTAGCCTCGGCTCAAACCTCTCCCTCGAGGGAACTAATACTAATGCATATAAACTTCCGGCTAAGCCTTACCCAATTTAGGTATTGTGGTTGTATGGTAAAATTGGAATGGTATCGCATCCGAACCCAACCATTAGTTTTGTAAAAGGGCTAAGGCTCATGCCTCAACATTTTCATCATCATAAACCATTTGTGTGTCTCAACACATGTCAAAACATCTCAATAGAATGCCTCATCATTCCAAGGTTTTCACAATTCATTTTCACCAAGTACTCCCATCTAAAATGACTCAAGTTTTGGTGATAACCAGTCTTAAGATCAATCTTTGAGAACACTTGGGCACCGGTCAACTGATCAAATAGATCCTCTATCTTTGGAAAAGGGTACTTGTTCTTGATGGTGACGTCATTCAGCTTTCCGTAATCTGTGCACAAACGGTTGCCTCCATCTTTCTTGTCGACGAATAACACTGGTGATCTCCATGGTGATGCGCTTGGTTAAATCAAGCCTATGGCTAACATAGCATCCAATTGCTTCTTCAGTTCTACTAACTCTGAGGGGTTCATGCTATAGGGTCTCTGCGCTATTGGTCCGGTTCTGGGATTAGTTCAATAATTAACTCAATATCCCTATCCGGGGGCATACCGGGCAATTCATCTGGGAATACGTCAGGGTATTCACAGACTACTCTAACTTGGTCTATGGTGGGTAGGGCTAGACTCTTGTTGCACTTGAATTGACGAGGTAAGGTTTCAGATACATGCTCTACTGTTACTCCAGAGCTGTTGGTCATGGTGATGGCTTTCTTAGCACAGTCTATCAGTCCTTTATGCTTTGACATCCAATCCATTCCTAGTACTACTTCCAATCCTTTGGTTCCAACTACTATTAAATTGGCATAAAAATCTATCCCATGTATTCTGATAGGCACAGCTTTGCAAATTTTTCTAGCTTTTGTAGTTGAACCGGGAATTTGAACTATCATGACATGCTTCAAATTGGTGGGGTGAATCTTACTAGTGCATGCAAATTCTTCGGTGACAAATGAGTGCGATGCTCCAGAATCAAACAACACTCTTGCTAAAACTGAGTTGACAGAAAACATACCTAGCACTACATCTAGCGTTTCTTGGGCTTCTTCGGTGTTCACGTGGAAGAGACGGCCGTTGCGGTTGTGAGGGTTCCCTGGGGCAAATCTTCTTCCTGGTTGAACACGACGCTTCTGTTGAGCTGGGGCATTCACATTGGCAGTGGCGGCAATCTTCTTGGGACACTCATTGGAATAGTGACCCTTCACTCCACACTCGAAACAAGTAATCTGGTACTTGTCTTTAGCGGTGACAGGCATAGCATTGCTTCTAGTTCTGGGTGTGTTATTGTTGTTGTTGTTGTTGCTCTTGGGAAGTGCAAGGTTGAAATTGCTAGTGTTGCCGGGTTGTTGTTGTTTCCTCCGGACTTCACATTGCCTCCGCTACGGTTGGGGTATCTTGGGCGAGACATTGGGGGTCGGTTGTTTCTTGGTGCATATCCTGCAGACGGGTTGGGATGGTACTTCTGGTGGCTGTTGGATCCATCTTGGTGCATCATACGACGTTTGCGGTTGTCGTTGGCTTGGTTAATCTTCCCTTCCATCTGAATCGCAGAGTCAACTTTCTCTTCGAGATCCTCGAAGCGGATGTTGACGAGGACAGTCTGCATCTCATCATGCAGTCCGTTCAGGAATCTCTCCTTCTTCTTGGCCTCTGTGTTGATCTCATCAGGTGCATACCTGGCTAGGGACAAGAATCTGTCACAATACTCTACTACAGTCATTCTGCCTTGTTTCAATTCTCTGAATTCATCCCTCATTCTGGTTACTAGTCCCTATGGCACGTGGGTGTGGCTGAACTTGATTTTGAAGGCTTCGCATGTCATCACTTGACCATGGTTCATCGTGTGGGTGCTGTTCCACCAGGGTCTTGCATCTCCTACCAAGTAGTGGGTGAAAAAAGAACTTTCTCGTTGTCATCAACTCTAGCTACCTCCAAATTATTCTCCATCATCTACAACCAGTCATTAGCATCTGGTGGGTTCTCCGAAGTGCTAAAGATGGGGGATTGCTATTCTGGAAGTTTTTCAGCTTGGATCCTTGATGATCCTGATTTCCATGCCCTTGGTTGTTTTGGGCCATTTGAGCTATCTGCTACAGAGTTGCTAGGTTGGCTTGGCGCTCTGCCCTACTTGCTTCAGGGTTTGCAACTAGCATCTGCCTAATCTGCAGCATCGGGTCCTGCGATGAGCTGCTCCGTCCTTGATTTCCTCGAGTCATCTGAAGATTGAGGTAGATAAAGGGGTAAGAGGGAAAGTTTTATGGTTCATGGTTTTGATTTCAAAGCTAACACTTTGAGTTTGACTCAGGTTTTTGCAACTAACTTCTTTTCATTCATTCAAGCAAGCACACGATACAAACACACACACACACCACAACAACAAAGGAAAACAGATGGTTTTAAGAACCATTCTACAAGCTACGATACAATGGGACCGATACTCCTCATGCTAATATGGTGCTCTAGTGCATCTACTCATCATCGATGAAGTCGGAGTCGTCATCGTCGGTGTAGAAGTCCACGCATCCTCCTCCAGAAAGTCATCATCATTGCTGAGGTAAGAGTCCATATCTCCCTGGATGTCTTCACCTTCCTCTTCTTCTTCCTTTGCTACAAGCTGAGCTTCTTGCTCCTTGATGGTCTTCTCGAGGTCGGCCACCTTCTTGCGAAGACGGTCGATGGTGAGATCCATCTTTGCGCGCTGATGGCAAAGAGGCTGACGATCCTTGACAAGCAGTGAGAAAGTCTGGGCCTTCTGGGCGGCAATGGCAAGGTTGTGGTTGGCGAACTCCCTAGCATTGTCCAACTCCTTCTGTCTGTCGTAAAACAGGAAGTCGAGGTTCTCCACTTGACGCTTCAACTCTGGGTGACTTGGCATCTCCATGGGCATTCCCATAAAGTCACGCCTTGCATAGTGAGCAAAGCGGGTTCCTTGGATTTGGTTGACACTCATGGCACACAGACGTGCGAGAGCTTCATGCATTACCCTGGCTAATCCATCTAGCCAGTTGTTCTCTCTCATGGAGAACTAGATTCTCCTGGATGTTGGTGCTTCTATCTTGCCTTGAAGATCAGCGGTGACTAGACATTGTAAGTCTCCTCCTGGGGGTCCAAGAAGTTGAGCTCCAATAAACTCCGGATGCGGGCGTCCCAAGTACTCCGATAGTGCGTCAAGATCCCTCTCAAAGATCAGCTAACCTCCGTTGCACAACTGGTAGAACTTGTTGAACTAAGTCTCCATCTATAATAATTAAGCATGAGGAAGTTAGTGAAGTGATTAAGTGTGTCAAATTTTATGTATAATGTAAGAATTGGAGGAACATGAATTTTTTTGAGAGAAAGAATTCCCAAGGGTAAAAGAGGAAATAGTTTTCATAAATAATCACTTTGGTTTTTGAAGCTAAGTTTTTGTTCGGACGTCCATTCTAACTAGGGTCTCCTATGGTCAGGATGGCTCTGATACCAACTTGTCAACACCCGGATTTTTAATCCCAGATGAATGTTATGCCATACATCGCAATCCCAGGATTACCATTTTTGCGACACATAACAGATTGGATATCACAGTACATCATCCATTACAAACCATAATAAGGTCTTACACGAATAAAGGATCTCATGATCCAGTCTTAATACAACAAGCAGCGGAATAAAATAATAAGTGTAGAGGTGGGGTCCATCTTCAGGGTCACAGGCAATGCTGACGATGGAAGATAGTCCTAGTTATCATAGCCGTCCTACTGTCCTTCATCTTGGTAGTCTCCTTCATAGTCAGGCCATAGGAATAGCCATGGACAAAAGCCATGAGTACTCTTTAAGTACTCGCGAACTATCACTAACAAGTAAGGTAGTTCTAGTGGGAAATGCAAACTCTAAGTTATTTGTAAAGTTAAGTTTGAAACCTAAGCTGAGATCAGAAACAAAGAAAGATAAAATAAAGTTCTAGAATCACTTAAGTTGGGAAGCTAGTGTCATAGTCACAACCCTGTTGTGGTCAAGTCAAGATTCATCATTCATTCATAAGTCATTTTGAAAACATCTGACAACGGAACAGTATTCGAATAGTTTGACACTCTGTAGAGGTGGTACATTTTCACCCAAGATTCGATACATCTGTCAGGGATAACCCTGAATCATCATACTTAGTATGCAGATAATCAAACATAACCTTTCCTTTACACACCCTAGTATAAGCACCTCTCCTATGAGTATGGCCTCCCAACCATGACCATCTGTCATCTTGGGCACTGCATAGGTGGACAACATTGAGAGGTAGCCTCAGCTCAAACCTCTCCCGTGAGGGAACTAATACTAATGCATATAAACTTCTAGCTAAGCTTTACCCAATTCAGGTATTGTGGTTGTACGGTAAAATTGGAGTGGTATCGCATCCAAACCCAACCATCAGTTTTGTAAAAGGGTTAAGGCTCATGCCTCAACATTTTCATCATCATAAACCATTTGTGTGTCTCAACACATGTCAAAACATCTCAATAGAATGACTCATCATTCCAAGGTTTTCACAATTCATTTCCACCAAGTACTCCCATCTAAAGTGACTCAAGTTTTGATTTAGCTCTAAACTACTAAGTTAAGAGTGTTCACTAATGTGGGATGCTAAGATCAATCTCATGCCATAGAATGACATCTAAGTTTATCTAGATAGGGAAAGTTTTATACTTTTTATGCTACCTTTAAACAAGTAAAGGACTTTGGTAAAGGAAAGAAGGTAAAACTTGTAAATAAAACTTGCGGTAGGTAAAAGTCAAAGTGGTATAACCAAAGCATGCCTAATGCCTTTGCTTAGGTTATCTAGCTTGCAATGTCTAGCTTGCATTGTTAATGATGGCTTGCCTTGTGTAGCGAAGTGGTTGAAGTTTTCTTCCTCCTCCTCGAAAGCTTGGTCGATACTATCGTCTATAAATACATACGGGATACACAATCACCAAACAGTACTTAACTAGTCCACTTAGGACACTAAGGCACACATTTGATGATTTACTATCATCACAAGCATCACAAGGTTTAACTAACTAGCTTTATTCTTTTTATTTGAGAAAAGTAATTTCTACTCATTGAAAATAACTAAGGTTTAATATTCTCCAATTAAAATATGGGATCATGTGGACACATGTCATCACCACATATTCTAACATATGGGAATGGGATTTAAATGTTGGATCACATTTTAATAAGTTTAAGTTGAATATCTAATGATTTAAAGTGACTAGAAATGCCTATATAGCATTTTTTTGGTACTAGCCCAAAGTCACTGCATGCAAACCTTAATATTATTACATATTCAGATAAGTATGGTTAAATGTGATTTTTGAGAGTTGGAATCAACTCAAAAGCTATTATGGTTGATTTTAGAAAAATATTTGAATGTGCAAATGCTTCTGTCTTATTATTTTTACTAGGAGAGATCTCTAACTCTAAATGATTTAAATCCAACGGGCTTGGATAGAGATTTTCATTACCTTTCCAACAAAATTGGAATCACTCCATTTGGATTTGTAGAACTCTTTGAATTGATTTTTGAACTAAGGGACATAATTGATTCTAAGTCTACATAGAAAAACCTAATTTGAATTAACTGGGTCGGCGCGGGAAACTAAATGGGCCGGCCCAGTAACGCTCAGCGGCACAGAGGGCGACTGACCAGGGGGGTCCACCTATCAGTGGCACATAAAACCCGAAGCTGTACGGGGCAATCAGGACCACACGATTAGAACACAGATCGACGGTCCACGGTCATCGTCGTCGACGACGGACTTGTCGCCGGCGAGACCAAACCCTAAGCGGCCGGTGGGGGTCTACTGGGGATGTACCAGGGCTCCAACTAGTGCGGCGAGGCGGGCAAACGAACTGGACGGCGACGACGAGCTCAGGCGAAGTCGCGGTAGGGGCTGAGGTGGACGAAATCGACAACCACTTCTCCTCCTCTGCAGCGGCTACCTCCGGCGGAATTCCGGCGATGTGCGGCTCCGGCGAGAGAGGGGAAATGGTTAGTGGAGAGATGGGAGTGGAATGGTGTGAAGATATGGTGCGGGGGAGGTCTCCTTATATAGGCTCGAAGGTGAGGCAGTGAGGCATGGGCGCGGCTCGTTGGTGACGGCGATACAGGGGGCTACCGACGTGGGCAAGGTAGGCGAACGGTGGATGGTGTGCTGGCGGTCAGCTACGGCACAATGGCTTGGCTAGGGGCGGTGGTTATCGGTTGGGGGTTCACGCGCTCTGGGAGACAGAGGCGGTGCTCGACGGTGATCATGGCGACTGTGGGTTGCGCGGCGGTGCACGGCCGTGTCTTGCGGGTTGCTGGGTTCAAGGCGGAGCGGCGCATGTGATTTGGTGTCGAGGCATGGTCTGTGGCGTGCTGGCGGCGATCGCGCTCTGGCTGCACGCAGAGAGAAAGGGCGGCGAGGCTCTAGGGTGGTCTAGTGCCTATCTGCGGCCGTGGGGTGGACCGTGGGCGGCGGTGAGATCATGCCTCACTCCCTGGAGCAGTGGAGAAGGGTTGGCGGTCTGCTGTGGCTCGGGCACGATCGGTCGGCGATCATGGCGTCGGGGCGGCATGGCACTGGAGCCAGGGGATAGGGATAGGGGTGGTATTGGTCTGGTTGGGCCTGGGGGAGACCAAGGTGATCAATGCACACCAATTGGCTTGACAAGAATTGCTCCAAAATAGTGTTAGTTAGGCCAAAAATTCTCTGCCTGCCACTTGTTCGATCAAATGGCCGCATGAGAGAAAGTTTTGAATTTTTGAAAGATTTTTGGTGGAGTGGTGTAACTTATGCTTGAGCATCTAGGTTTGCTTGGGATTTTGAAATGGAGTTCAGTTGAGTGGTTTTTGAATTAGTGTGATCTTGATACATACACAAGATTCAATTTTCAAATGTCATTTAAAATTAGTGTTTAAATGTTTTTGGGAGATCACAAAGTGGACCTTGGCACATCACTACTTGTACTGTCAAGGGGTGCAAAGAACCACAATTGTCTCTATTGGCATTTGAGTCCTAGGAACACCCAAAATGTCCTAGTTAGTTAAAATGGCACAAATGACCATTTCCTTATTTTATTCTTTTTGATTTCTTTTTCTTTGGGATTTGTTTGGGAATGATCTAGATGATGTGCAATTCACGTTAGAATCATTTTACAACCAATGGATCACTCAAACATGGCAATTCAAAACAACTCCTAATTTAAATGCACACACATATGAATGCTTAAATATTTTAAATAGAAAAAGTTTTTGTTAACCCCAAATTGGGTAGATTTGATCTTGATTAACTTTGGATTAAGTTTTGGGATGTTAAAAACCTTCCCCCCCTTAAACAAAATCTCGTCCCGAGATTTACGAAAGAAAACTAGGAACTAAAGAGATCGGGGAACTCTGTCCTAATGTAATCTTCCTGCTCCCAAGTGGCTTCTTCTTCAGTATGGTTGCTCCATTGAATCTTGAGAAACTTGATACTCCTCGTCCTGGTGGTTCTGTAAGCTTCCTCCAAGATACGGATGGGCACTTCACGATACGTTAGATCCTTGTTGATATCAACAGCTCGGTGATCGATGTTTTTGAACACTTCGGTCTTCTCCGGCACTTCTAGGCATTTGCGAAGTAACGAGATATGGAACACATTGTGGATGGCTGACATCTCTTCTGGCAGTTCCAGTTGATATGATACTTCTCCTCGGCGGTTCAGAATCTTGAAGGGTCCGATATATCTGGGGGCTAACTTTCCTTTCAGACTAAAATGTTGGGTTCCCTTCAATGGTGAAACCTTGAGATACACGAAATCTCCGGCATTGAAAGTCAGGTCTCTCCTTCTCTTGTCAGCATAACTCTTCTGTCTGGACTGGGCGGTCTTGAGGTGCTCACGGACTTTGGGAACCTTTTCTTCGGCTTCTCGGAGAATGTCGGGTCCAAAAATCTGACTCTCTCCTACTTGCGACCAATTCAAAGGGGTATGACACTTTCTTCCGTATAGGAACTCAAATGGTGCCATTTGCAAACTGGCTTGATAACTGTAGTTGTATGAAAATTCTGCGAAAGGCAGGTAGTCTTCCCATTTTGATCCATACTCCAAAACATAAGCTCTCAACATATCCTCTAAGATTTTGTTGACTCTTTCAGTCTGTCCATTAGTTTGTGGGTGGTAAGCTATGTTGAAGTTCAATTTGGTTCCCAGTCCTTCTTGAACTTTCTACCAAAATCTCAAGGTAAATTGGGTTCCTCGATCCGATACGATGGTCTTGGGGGTTCCATGCAGACTAACAATTCTAGCTATGTACAACTCTGCTAGCTTCGAACTCTGGTAGGTAGTCTTGACATGTATAAAGGGAGCTACCTTAGACAGTCTATCAACGATGACCCAGATTGAGTCATTTCCCCTATTAGAAGTAGGCAAACCAGTGATAAAGTCCATTCTGACGGAATCCCATTTCCATTCCGGAATCTGCAATGGTTGCAATAGTCCTGCGGGTCTCTGATGTTCTGATTTGACTCTTTGACAGATGTCACACTTGGCGATGTAGCTTTCGATTTCTGTCTTCATCTTGTGCCACCAAAATTGCTCTTTCAAATCTTGGTACATCTTCATTCCTCCGGGGTGGATAGAATAAAGAGTATCATGAGATTCCTGCATGATAACTTGCTTTAGCTCTGAATCTGCTGGCACACAGATACGTCCTTTGTACCACATAACTCCTTCTTCGTCTTTGGTGAATCCAGGTACCTTTCCTGTACCAATATGATGTTTGATTCCGTCGATACTTTCATTTCCCTTCTGGGCTTCCTTGATTTGGCTAATCAAAGTGGGTTGAAGTTCAATGCTAGCTAAAAATCCTTTGCTAACTAGCTCAGTCCTAAACTGCTCCAACTCCTCATACAAACTGGGTTGCTTCTCCTTGATCATGGTGTTTAACTTACACGACAATCTGCTAAGAGCATCCGCTACCACATTGGCTTTGCCGGTGTGATAGTGAATGTCAAGGTCATAATCCTTGATTAACTCTATCCATCTCCTTTGCCTCATATTCAGCTCCTTCTGAGTGAAAATATACTTCAAGCTTTTGTGATCTGAGTAAATCTCACAGCGATTTCCCATAAGATAATGACGCCATGTCTTCAATGCCAAAACTACGGGTGCTAATTCAAGATCATGGGTCGGATAGTTCTGCTCATGCTGCTTCAGTTGCCGAGACAGATAAGCGATGACTTTGCCTTCTTGCATCAATACACATCCGAGACCAATCTTGGATGCATCACAATACACATCAAACGGCTTCTTGATATCTGGCATGATCAATATTGGGGCTGAAATCAATATCTTCTTCAGCTCCTGGAAACTTGCTTCACATTTTTCGGTCCACTCAAACTTCTTGTCCTTCTTCAACAATTGGGTCATGGGTCTTTCTATGCTCGAAAATCCTTCGACAAACTTGAGGTAGTATCCCGCTAATCCAGGAAATGCACAGACTTGGGTTTGAGTGGTTGGGGCTTCCCATGCTTCGACATCTCTGATCTTGGTGGGATCAATAGCGACTCCTCTGGCAGACACAATATGTCCTAGGAATCCTACTTCTTTCAGCCAAAACTCACATTTGCTGAACTTGGCATACAATCAATCCTCTCTCAGGGTTTCCAGGATGATTCTCAGATGTTGCTCATGCTCTTCTTTTGACTTGGAGTATATAAGGATATCGTTAATAAACACAACGACAAACTTGTCTAGAAAATTCATAAAGATCTTATTCATGAGATTCATGAAATAAGCAGGGGCATTGGTTAATCCAAAAGACATGACCGTATACTCGTATAAACCATAACGAGTAGTAAAGGCGGTCTTCGGAATATCCATTGCACGAATCTTAAGTTGGTGATAACCAGTCCTAAGATCAATCTTTGAGAACACTTGGGCACTGGTCAACTGATCAAATAGATCCTCTATCTTTGGCAAAGGGTACTTGTTCTTGATGGTGACGTCATTCAGCTTTCTGTAATCTGTGCACAAATGGTTGCCTCCATCTTTCTTGTCGACGAATAACACGGGTGATCTCCATGGCGATGCGCTTGGTCGAATCAAGCATGTGGCTAACATAGCATCCAATTGCTTCTTCAGTTCTACTAACTCTGAGGGGTTCATGCGATAGGGCTCTAGGCTATTGGTCCGGTTCTGGGGATTAGTTCAATAATTAACTCAATATCCCTATCCGGGGGCATACTGGGCAATTCATCTGGGAATACGTCGGGGTATTCACAGACTATTCTGACTTGGTTTATGGTGGGTAGGGCTAGACTCTTGTTGCACTTGAATTGACGAGGTAAGGTTCCAAATACATGCTCTACTGTTATTCTAGAGCTACTAGTCATGGTGCTGGCTTTCTTAGCACAGTCTATCAGTCCTTTATGCTTTGACATCCAATCCATTCCTAGTACTACTTCCAATCCTTTGGTTCCAAGTACTATTAAATTGGCATAAAAATCTATCCTATGTATTCTGATAGGCACAGCTTTGCAAATTTTTCTAGCTTTTGTAGTTGAACCGGGAATTTGAACTATCATGACATGCTTCAAATTGGTGGGGTGAATCTTACTAGTGCATGCAAATTCTTCAGTGACAAATGAGTGCGATGCTCCAGAATCAAACAACACTCTTGCTAAAACTGAGTTGACAAAAAACATACCCAGCACTACATCTGGCGCTTCTTGGGCTTCTTCGGTGTTCATGTGGAAGAGATAGAAATTGCGGTTGTGAGGGTTCCCTGGGGCAAATCTTCTTCCTAGTTGAACACGACGCTGTTGTTGAGCTAGGGCATTCACATTGGCAGTGGCGGCAATCTTCTTGGGACACTCATTGGAATAGTGACCCTTCACTCCACACTCGAAACAAGTAATCTAGGACTTGTCTTTAGCGGCGACAGGCACAACATTGCTTCCAATTCTGGGTGAAGTGTTGTTGTTGTTGTTGCTCTTGGGAGGTGCACGGTTGAAATTGCTGGTGTTGTCAGGGTTGTTGTTGTTTCCTCTGGACTTCACATTGCCTCCGCTATGGTTGGGGTATCTTGGGCGAGACATTGGGGGTCGGTTGTTTCTTGGTGCATATCCTGAGACGGGTTGGGACAGTACTTCTGGTGGCTATTGGGTCCAGCTTGGTGCATCATATGATGTTCGCGGTTGTCGTTTGCTTGGTTAATCTTCCCTTCCATCTGAATGGCAGAGTCGACTAGCTCTTCGAGATCCTCGAAGCGTATGTTGATGAGGACAGCTTGCATCTCATCATGCAGTCCGTTCAGGAATCTCTCCTTCTTCTTGGCCTCCTGTTGATCTCATCAGGTGCATACCTGGCTAGGGACAAGAATCTGTCACGATACTCTACTACAGTCATTCTGCCTTGTTTCAATTCTCTGAATTCATCCCTCATTCTGGTTACTAGTCCCTATGGCACGTGGGTGCGGCTGAACTTGATTTTGAAGGCTTCCCATGTCATCACTTGACCATGGTTCATCTTGCGGGTGCTATTCCACCAGGCTCTTGCATCTCCTGCCAAGTAGTGGGTGGCAAAAAGAACTTTCTCATTGTCATCAACTCTGGCTACTTCTAAATTGTTCTCCATTGTCTACAACCAGTCATCAGCATCTAGTGGGTTCTCCGAAGTGCTAAAGATTGGGGGATTGGTATTCTGGAAGTTTTTCAGCTTGGATCCTTGATGATCTTGATATCCATGCCCTTGGTTGTTTTGGGTCATTTGAGCTATCTGCTGCAGAGTTGCTAGGTTGGCTTGGCGCTCTGCCCTGCTTGCTTCACGGTCTACAACTAGCATCTGCATAATCTGCAGCATCGGGTCCTGCAATGAGCTACTCCGTCCTTGATTTCCTCGAGTCATCTAAAGATTGAGATAGATAAAGGGGTAAGAGGGAAAGTTCTATGGTTCATGGTTTTGATTTCAAAGCTAACACTTTGAGTTTGACTCAGGTTTTTGCAACTAACTTCTTTTCATTCATTCAAGCAAGCACACGATACAAACACACACACACCACAACAACAAAGGAAAACAGATGGTTTTAAGAACCATTCTCCAAGCTACGATACAATGGGACCGATACTCCTCATGCTACGATGGTGCTCTAGTGCATCTACTCATCATCGATGAAGTAGGAGTCGTCATCGTCGGTGTAGAAGTCCACGGCATCCTCCTCTAGAAAGTCATCATCGTTGATGAGGTAAGAGTCCATATCTCCCTAGATGTCTTCACCTTCCTCTTCTTCTTCCTATGCTGCAAGCTGAGCTTCTTGCTCCTTGATGGTCTTCTCGAGGTCGGCCACCTTCTTGCGAAGACGGTTGATGGTAAGATCCTTCTTTGCGCGCTGACAGTGAAGAGACTGACGATCCTTGACAAGAAGTGAGAAAGTCTGGGCCTTCTAGGCAGCAATGGAAAGATTGTGGTTGGCGAACTCCCTAGCATTGTCCAACTCCTTTTGTCTGTCTTACAGCAGGAAGTCGAGGTTCTCCACTTGACGCTTCAACTCCGGGTGACTTGGCATCTCCATGGGCATTCCCATAAAGCCACGCCTTGCATAGTGATCAAAGGGGGTTCCTTGAATTTGGTTGACACTCATGGCACACAGACATGTGAGAGCTTCATGCATGACCCTGGCTAATCCATCTAGCCAGTTGTTCTCTGTCACGGAGAACTGGATTCTCCCGGATGTTGGTGCTTCTATCTTGCCTCGAAGATCAGCGGTGACTAGCCATTGTAAGTCTCCTCCTGGGGGTCCAGGAAGTTGAGCTCCAAGAAACTCTGGATGCGGGCGTCCCAAGTACTCCGATAGTGCGTCAAGATCCCTCTCAAAGATCAGCTGATCTCCGTTGCCCAACTGGTAGAACTTGCTAAACTAAGTCTCCATCTATAAGAATTAAGGATGAGGAAGTTAGTGAAGTGATCAAGTGTGTCAAATTTTATGTAGTAATGTAAGAATTGGAGGAACATGAATTTTCTTGAGAGAAAGAATTCCCAAGGGTAAGAGAGGAAATAGTTTTCATAAATACTCACTTTGGTTTTTGAAGCTAAGTTTTTGTTCGGACGTCCATTCTAACTAGGGTCTCCTATGGTCAGGATGGCTCTGATACCAACTTGTCAACACCCGGATTTTTAATCCTAGATGCCTGTTATGCCATACGTCGCAATCCCAAGATTACCATTTTTGCGAGACAGAACAGATTGGATATCATGGTACATCATCCATTACAAACCATAATAAGGTCTTACACGAATAAAGGATCTCATGATCCAGTCTTAATACAACAAGCAACGGAATAAAATAATAAGCGTAGAGGTGGGGTCCAACTTCAGGGTCACAAGCAATGCTGATGATGGAAGATAGTCCTAGTTATCATAGTCGTCCTACTGTCCTTCATCTTGGTAGTCTCCTTCATAGTCAGGCCATAGGAATAGCCAGGGACAAAATCCATGAGTACTCTTTAAGTACTCGCAAACTATCACTAACAAGTAAGGTAGTTCTAGTGGGAAATGCAAACTCTAAGTTATTTGTAAAGTTAAGTTCGAAACCTAAGCTGAGTTCAGAAACAAAGAAAGATCAAATAAACTTCTAGAATCACTTAAGTTGGGAAGCTAGTGTCATAGTCACAACCCTTTTGTCAAGATTCATCATTCATTCATAAGTCATTTTGAAAACATCTGACAACGGAACAGTATGGCCACTCCAACTGTCCATAACCGCGGACGCGGCTGTTCGAATAGTTTGACACTCTGTAGAGGTGGTACACTTTCACCACAATATTCGATACATCTGTCAGGGATAACCCTGAATCATCATACTTAGTATGCAGATAATCAAACATAACCTTTCCTTTACACACCCTAGTATAAGCACCTCTCCTATGAGTATGGCATCCCAACCATGACCATCTGTCATCTTGGGCACTGCATAGGTGGACACATTGAGAGGTAGCCTCGGCTCAAACCTCTCCCGCGAGGGAACTAATACTAATGCATATAAACTTCCGGCTAAGCCTTACCCAATTCAGGTATTGTGGTTGTACGGTAAAATTGGAATGGTATCGCATCCGAACCCAACCATCAGTTTTGTAAAAGGGCTAAGGATCATGCCTCAACATTTTCACCATCATAAACCATTTGTGTGTCTCAACACATGTCAAAACATCTCAATAGAATGACTCATCATTCCAAGGTTTTCACAATTCATTTTCACCAAGTACTCCCATCTAAAGTGACTCAAGTTTTGATTTAGCTCTAAACTACTAAGTTAAGAGTGTTCACTAATGTGGGATGCTAAGATCAATCTCATGCCATAGAATGACATCTAAGTTTATCTAGATAGGTAAAGTTTTATACTTTTTATGCTACCTTTAAACAAGTAAAGGACTTTGGTAAAGGAAAGAAGGTAAAACTTGTAAATATAACTTGGGGTAGGTAAAAGTCAAAGTGGTATAACCAAAGCATGCCTAATGCCTTTGCTTAGGTTATCTAGCTTGCAAGGTATAGCTTGCATTGTTAATGATGGCTTGCCTTGTGTAGTGCAGTGGTTGAAGTTTTCTTCCTCCTCCTCTTGGTAGCACTCCTCCTCCTCGAAAGCTTGGTCGATACTATCGTCTATAAATACATACGGGATACACAATCACCAAACAATACTTAACTAGTCCACTTAGCACACTAAGGCACACATTTGATGATTTAATATCATCACAAGCATCACAAGGTTTAATTAACTAGCTTTATTCTTTTTATTTGAGAAAAGTAATTTCTACTCAGTGAAAATAACTAAGATTTAATATTCTCCAATTAAAATATGGGATCATGTGGACACATGTCATCACCAAATATTCTAACATATGGGAATGGGATTTAAATGTTGGATCACATTTTAATAGGTTTAAGTTGAATATTTAAAGATTTAAAGTGACTAGAAATGCCTATATAGCATTATTTTGGTACTAGCCCAAAGTCACTGCATGCAAACCTTAATATTATTACATATTCAGATAGGTATGGTTAAATGTGATTTCTGAGAGTTGTAATCAACTCAAAAGCTATTATGGTTGATTTTAGAAAAATGTTTGAATGTGCAAATGCTTCTTTTTTGTTATTTTTACTAGGAGAGATCTCTACCTAAATGATTTAAATCCAGCGGGCTTGGATAGAGATTTTCATTACCTTTCCAAAAAAATTGGAATCACTCCATTTGGATTTGTAAAACTCTTTGAATTGATTTTTGAACTAAGGGACAGAATTGATTCTAAGTCTAAATAGAAAAACCTAATTTGAATTAACTGGGTCAGCGCAGGAAACTAAATGGGCCGGCCCAGTAACGCTCAGCGGCGCAGAGGGTGACTGACCAGGGGGTCCACCTGTCAGTGGCACATAAAATCCAAAGCGGTACGGGGCGATCAGGACAACACGATTAGAACACAGATCGACGGTCCACGGTCGTCGTCGATGATGGACTCGTCGCCGGAGAGACCGAACCCTAAGCGGCCGGTGGGGGTCTACTCGGGACGTACCAGGGCTCCAGCTAGTGCGGCGAGGCGGGCAAATGAACTGGACAGCGATGGCGAGCTTAGGCAAAGTCGCGGCAGGGGCTGAGGTGGACGAAATCGACGACCACTTCTCCTCATCTACAGCGGCTACCTCCGGCGGAATTCCGGCGATGTGCTGCTCGAGCGGCTCCGGCGAGAGAGGGGAAATGGTCAGTGGAGAGATGGGAGTGGAATGGTGTGAAGAGATGGTGCGGGGGAGGCCTCCTTATATAGGCTCGACGGTCATGCAGTGAGGCATGGGCGCGGCTCGTCGGTGACGGCGATATAGGGGGCTACCAGCATGGGCGAGGTAGGCGGACGGTGGGCGGTCTGCTGGTGGCCAGCTACGGCGCAATGGCTTGGCTAGGGGTGGTGGTTATCGGTCGGTGGCTTCACGCGCTCTAGGAGGCAGAGGCGGTGCTTGACGGTGATCATGGCGACTGTGGGTCGCGCGGCGGTGCACAGCCGTGTCTGGCGGGTTGTTGGGTTCAAGGCGGAGCAGCGCACATGAATTGGTGTCGAGGCGTGGTCTGTGGCGTGCTGGCGGTGATCGCGCTCTGGTGCGCTCTGGATGCACGCAGAGAGAAAGGGTGGCGAGGCTCTGGGATGGTCCAGTGGCTATCTGTGGCCGTGGGGTGGCGGTGAGGTCACACCTCACACCCCGGAGCGGCGGAGAAGGGTTGACGGTGTGCTGTGGCTCGGGCACGATCGGTCGGCGATCATGGCGTCGGGGCGGAATGGCACTAGCGCCAGGGCTAGGGATAGGGGTGGTTTTGGTCTAGTTGGGCTTGGGGGAGACCAAGGTGATCAATGTGCACCAATTGGCTAGACAGAATTGCTCCAAAACTGTGTTAGTTAGGGCAAAAATTCTCTGCTTGCCACCTGTTCGATCAAATGGCCGCATGAGAGAAATTTTTGATTTTTTGAAAGATTTTTGGTGGAGTGGTGTAGCTTATGCTAGAGCATCTAGGTTTTCTTGGGATTTTGAAATGGAGTTCAGTTGAGTGGTTTTTGAATTAGTGTGATCTTGATACATACACTAGATTCAATTTTCAAATGTCATTTAAAATTAGTGTTTGAATGTTTTTGGGAGATCACAAAGTGGGTCTTGGCACATCACTACTTGTACTAGCAAGGGGTGTAAAGAACCACAATTTTCTATGTTGGCATTTGAGTCCTAGGAACACCCGAAGTGTCCTAGTTAGTTAAAATGGCACAAATGACCATTTCCTTATTTTATTCTTTTTTATTTCTTTTTCTTTGGGATTTGTTTGGGAATGATCTAGATGATGTGCAATTCACCTTAGAATCATTTTACAACCAATGGCTCACTCAAACATGGCAATTCAAAACAACTCCTAATTTAAATGCACACACATATGAATGCTTAAATATTTTAAATAGAAAAAGGTTTTGTTAACCCCAAATTGGGTAGATTTGATCTTGATTAACTTTGGATTAAGTTTTGGGATGTTACACATATCTTCTCAGCAAGAGGCTACCTGACGACCCGACTGACGCGCGACACATCGCACGGCGGTCCAAGGCATTCGTCATCATCAACGGCGAACTATACAAGCGCGGCATCACAAGAGTACTCCAACGGTGCGTCTCCAACGCGGACGGAAGGGTCGTCCTCCTCGACATCCATGAAGGGACTTGTGGGCACCATGCCGGCAGTCGCGCCCTCGTCGCCAAAGCTCTACGAGTTGGATTCTACTGGCCCACGACCATGCACAACGCCAAGGACATCGTCCAGAGATGCAACGCTTGTTCGCGATTCGCGGACAAACCGCACGCACCTGGCGCAGAACTCCGACCAATACCATTGGCTTGGCCCTTTGCACAATGGGGACTTGACATGGTCGGCAAGCTCCCAAAGTCCGCACGAGGAGGCTATGTCTACCTCTTGGTTGCAGTGGAGAAATTCACCAAGTGGATAGAGGCCATGCCGGTAACAAACCAGTCAGGAGCCAGTGTCGTCAAGTTCTTCGAGTCCATTGTCTATCACTTCGGAGTGCCACACAGCATCATCATGGACAATGAAACGAACTTCACCTCTAAGGAGTTCCAGGGTTTCTGCGAAAACCTAGGAATCAACGTAAGCTATGCCTCCGTAGCTCATCCACAGACCAACGGTCAAGTAGAAAAGGCCAACGGCCTCGTCTGCGGTGGAATCAAGAAGCGGCTCCTCCGACCACTTGAGCAAGCCGCTGGATGTTGGCCAGATGAGCTACAGTCCCTACTGTGGAGCCTGTGCACAACCCCAAATAGCGCCATGGGATATACACCGTTCTTCATGGTGCATGGCGCCGAAGCAGTGCTACCCGCAGAAGTACGCTTTGAAGCCCCACGGGTAGTCGTGTACAGCGAGCAGGAGTCAACACTTGCACTCGAAGACTCCGTCGATCTCCTTGACGAGGCAAGGGACATCGTAGTAGAAAGATCGACGATCTACCAGCAGAACCTCTGCAACTACCACAGCAGAAGGCTACGCCCCAGATCCTTCGTTGAAGGAGACCTGGTCCTGCGACTGAAGCAACAAGGGCACCTCAAGCTCGAGTCCCCTTGGGAAGGACCATACATGATTACAGAAGTAATCCCAGGTGGCGCCTATCGCCTCAAAGATTTCGAGACAGGAGTCGCATACTCCAATGCCTAGAACGTCGTGCAGCTGCGACGCTTCTACCCTTAGTCATTCCCTTTTTTTCTTACATTACAAATAAGGCTATTCAGCCAGACTACTTAGCCACACATTGTACCTCGTACTGATTCTGCGAATAAATAAAGCTAAGTGCCCCGAAACTCTGTGTTTTCCTCATTTTTCTAGCAATTCTATCACTCGGGGGCTACGCCACCCTTTACACCCTCGTTCTACGAACAATACATAGTATCCCGAGTAGTTGACACAACAACAATCGAACCCTTGATACACCAACCCAGTTGCAACGCACCTGATAGGTTGGCAAGGCGCTGAGATAAAATAAGTCAGGCTAACAAAAAGGAACTGCAGAGTACAAATACACTCGCAAAATATATGAGCCAGCAAGCTCTTTACATATCAATATCAATCAATTACATACAGCATACGCATACGAACTTTACAACACTGGTACACTTATGTGCGGGATACAGGTTAAACTACTGCTGCAGCAGAAGAACGTTTGTCTGTTCCTCAAAGAAGTCGACAATTTCTACTGTTGAACGATCCACTGCCTGATAATGGGGAACCATGTTCCAGGTCGAGCCTGCCGGCGGAGTCGAAGGTCCAGCAGCAATAGCTGCAATGTCTACATCAGGCCTATGTAGTTGCACCAGCGACAAAGCAGCCTTTGCACCAGCCACCAACTGCTGCCTCACGCAATCGCGAACTGCACTCAAATCCTGAGACTTAGCCAGAAGAGCCAACAGGCTCGAAGGGACAATGTCCAGTGGAAACATCGTCTGGTAGATATTCCTTAGGCATGATTGTGATTTCTTCAGAAAATAGAGCACTCAAGAGGCACGATCCTGCAGGGTCGCAAGTGTAATCGCGTGATCGTGGTCCACCCAAAAATACCCACTCGCTTGAAGTTGTTCCTGGGTTAAGTCGTTCATTCGTATGGCGATCCTACCTTTCTCATCATGCGGATGATGAGCACTGACAACTACACCAAGCAAAAGGCCACATATGAAGACAAGGAACTATCGTGACTGACTACAAGAAAAGATAAAAGGTTAGGAAGCTAACACTTGAACTGATCGCCCAACTACGTCACCTCCTCCAATAGATATTGCTCTCGGGCGGTAGCCTTCTCCGCCCTTGACTTCCACACATCTGCATTACCGCGAAGGATGGGCAGCTCATGTTCCAGCTGCTTAACGCGATCGCGCAGTCGTGAAAGCAAAGACAACTCATCCACCCTGGAACGTGAATGCACCAAAGTTTTGTCAGCGGATGGAGGGTCCCGAGGATCACCCGAAGGACCACTCGACGCACCCTATCACAAGCCAAAGCAAGAGAGAATAAGGGACCAAGCAACACATGGACAAAATCTCAAGTGTATTCAAACATGACAAAAGTTTCAACAGAGACACTCAGCCAGCGGCATGTTTTCAACAAAAGGAGTCGAACTATTAACTATTACAATATAACTATTGAGGAGCAGCTTGCTTCTTCGACTTGGACTTCAGCTTCGGGGGCCTCATCGAGTCTGTGGTAGTATCAGACGTCACAGACTTTCCGCCAGCCCTTGACGCCACACCTTCGCCGCCTTCTTGGCTCGCTGCAGATCCTCGGAATACTTGGTGACTGTGTTGATGAGTTGTGGCCCGTACTTGCCGCAGACAGTTGCAAAGGGAGCAAAAACTACCTATTGACCATCTGCGCCGACGGGCATCGCCTTGGAGACCGCGGAAGGATCCACCTCCACTACATGGGCTTGCACCATGGCGAGTACCATGGAAGCTCCAACCGCACGCTGCGATTTCCTGAAGTCCGCGGGGATACCTCCAGTGAGGGACTCCACCAGGTCCTCCAAGTTCTCAATCAGCTCAGCCTTCGGTGTCAGCTCCTCGCGGATGCGACTGAGCACAACCTTGGCCTTAGTGAGCATCCTCTAAATGGAAGCGATGTGGTCCTCGACTGTCGCGACGGCGCCTGCCAAAGCATCATCGCGACGAAGCGCTTGGGCGTCGAAGCTCAAACCGCCAGCATCTACAAAGAGCACAGCGTCAAAACAATAGCAAGATATCGAAGAAAGAAACAATCAAGATCCAGAAGAAAAAATACCTGAAAGAGACTTGGCAATCGAGAAGAGTTGTACTTCGAACAACTTTTCCCTCGCAGCGATGGAGGTGCGCAAATCCTCTTTGTGTTTCCGCGATTCATCAAGCACAACGACTGCCTTGTCGCAACTCTTCACCGCCGCGGCAAGCGTCTTTTCAAGAGAAGCAGCATCACGAAGAAGTTTGTTATGCTTGGCTGCAAACAATAAAAGACGGACCATCACTCGAATGTACAAAATCCTGCAAGAGCAAAAAGAAGAAGAAGCAAAATACTAACCTTCGACGACGTGATGGCGATTGTCCAGCATGGCGTGTTGTCGACCCATCACAAGTACCTACTCCGCTGAACGAGCAGCTTCCTTCACAATGAGCTGCCTCAGAAAAAAATCAGCAGACAGCATGGACCACAAATTCGATTGTAAAAAGCAAAATCACACTTACATGCTCCTCCAGAGACTCCGAAGTCGATTGCCATGCAGTCATCCGGGCAACCATCTGGTGCTCCCCAGCGTGTAGAGAACTCGATGAGTTGTGCCCGGAGTGGGCTGCCTATGGAGGAGAGGAAGATCGCTCAACCACTTCCTTGGCCTTGGAGTCCGCGACTCCAGATTCCTTCAAAAATTGGACGTCGCCAGATGACGATGACGCCTCTTGACTACGAAACAAAATCTAGCATCAGGAAATGCAACTCCAAAAGGAACCAAGACGAGAGTTGTAGACTTACCAGTCAAATTTATCAAAGTGGAAGGTTTGCTCCTCCGACTCCTTCGGCAGCCGCATCTTCTTGCGAGCAGATGGCGCCATGGAGCAAACAGGAACAGCGGGAATCGGCTCCTCCGCACCAATGGATGGGCCCTCTGGAGTCGACGGAGACGAAGCATCCAAATCCACGTTGCGAGAACGCTTGCGAGTGTTCGGACCACTGGACTCGGGGGCTTCCTCCTCCTCTTCAAGTGGGACGGTCGATTTCGACTCATCCTCTTCATCTACTTCACGAGGAATAACCCCCTTAGGAAGAGGGGGCTAACTGGGAGACACCTTCCAATCCTGCATACAGAAAACAAATTCAGTATACGTCAAGAAATCAGAAGTAGTCGACAAATAAAGCTACTTCGTAGCATAAATCTACCTCAGGAAGCGGGTTAGAAGCGTCGAAGGGAGGTACGACTGGTTCGCCTGGGAGAACCTCCTTAGTGGTGTACTTTGTCAACAGTCGTAACCTCTTGTCTACTACACTCGCGGAAATGCCATCTGCAGATACGCGAGTGACGCACCAGCCCATTGGAACATGGGGTGGACTCTGGCCTGCAGAGGCTGGATGCGACGGCGCAACCATGTGTGAATAAGGGCGGCGCCTCCCTCTTCTTTACCCATGCGACTCTCGAGGTCGCAGACGCGCTCGTACAGCACTTTCATCTCCTCGGACTCGCCAGGCATCACCACGTTCTTCCAAGAACACCTCATCCTGCACGGCGTTGCGGGATTGAAGGGCGCGAGTCCGTAGTGCTCTCCGTCGGCCTTCTGGTCATGGATGTAGAACCACTTGTCCCTCCACCCTTGGATGGACGCCATGAGCTTGATATCGAAATATGTGACGGAGGAGTCGACATGGATCCCACAGCCTCCTACATCGTAGACTACGGAACTAGATGCCGACTGGCGCTTCATCTTGAAGATCCTCTTAAAGAGGCCAAAGTGTGGCTCGATTTCGAGCTAGCACTCGCAAAGTGTAATGTAACAGGCGATGTGGAGAATGGAGTTGGGGGACTGCTGATGTAGCTGGAGCCCGTAGAAGCAAAGGAGGCCCCTGAAGAAAGGATGCAGGGGCAGAGAAAGACCGCGGATGATTAATGCTAGGAACATCACCCGGAAACCAGCAGGAGGACAAGGAGTTACCTCGTCACCTGGCAATCACGAGTCATCCGCCACGGGTGACAGAACTCCATCTTGATGGAGGAGACGGAGCTCGGAGGATTTGATGATGGATGTGCGCCACGCACCATTGGTGACGCGGGTACCTGTGCCCTTCTTCTTCCCGGTGCTAGCGGCGCAGGTGGCCACAGCGGTGGAGCCACCCTTCTTCTTGGCAGCAGTAATGGTGGCGGTGGATTCAGCGGCGGCGGCGGTGCCTCCCTTCTTTTCCCCATCTTGCGGTGGTGGTGCGAGCGGAGGAAGTAGCTCGGGAACACGCGGAGTTGGTCTAGTGCCGCGAAGAGGACGAGCTCTAGGAAGCAGAGAGCAGCGGCAATGGCGATGGAAGCACAAGCAGAGAAAATAGCAGATGGGAAAATTACCGCAGCTGCGCTGCTACTTAACCCCCTTGCGGATGCAATCCAACGGCCAACAGAAGCCCAAATGGACGCGTGGCGCACATCACGGTCGACGCGTGGAGAGGCCGAAGCACGAACTATCCCCCACTATCTCCATTATGCGCGAAAATCGAGGAGGCACAGTTAAAACGAAAGATTACGCACGCCCGGTCAAATCAAAGTCAAAAAATGGGACCCACCACTCGTCATGTCCCGTCAAAGCCACTCACGCGGGTGACTGAGGTCATCACATCGTCAGCACTGATGTCATCAAGTTGAGCACTAGAAGACTTCAACTACTTTAGTCCTTGCTCGAGTCTTCGACTCCACCAAGCACTCGAGGGCTACTCCCATAGGGAGCGCTAGTCGCGCACCCTACGATTTTATTTTTATGCAGGAATATGGACATTCAAAGGATATCCAACCACTTGAATCTATGATTCGACTATGAATCATGGATTACTCCCATAGGGAGCGCCGGAAGCAAATTCGACTGAAACAAGCAAACAAAAGACCACAGCAGTCGCAAAAGTTCTTTAGTCCCTGCCTGAGTCTTCGACTCAACCAGGTACTCGGGGGCTACTCCCATAGGGAGCGCTGGTCGTGCACCCTATGATCATTTGTACGTCGTATTGTGTGTTGATAACATCCACACTCGAAGTCTATGGCGACACCGCCTCATATTTTTCCCTACAAAGAGACTGCGTCTCCTGGGCCACCCGAATCATCTCCGCGATGACAAAAGTTCGGATGTCGCGCTTGCAGCGTGAAGATAAGACCTGAATAAGGCCTGACAATGCATCTGCTACGCACTATCAGAAATATATCCGTGTCTACAGGTATGATGAACATGCCTTGACGGACGCGTCGAGTGCTCACACCCATATACTGGAATTCGGCTCTTGTAAGACCTCCGTGGCTTGAGTCGAATTACACCAGCACTTTTCCGAATTCGAGTCCGGGGACTCGAGTTCGAGTAGATTGCGTTGTTTTTCCCTAAGGCATTTAACTGATACCGATACATCGGTTAAATCAGGCACGCATATCAACAATACCTATGACATAAATAGAACACTCAAAAAAATACTCAGTCATGCACTCGAAAGGCTTCATAAAGTTCCCAGTCAAACCTACGATTCCACTAGACACTCGGGGGCTACTGACATGGGTATACCCTGCAGGTACTCGAGTTTAGTATATACGGTCCAGATACGGTGGAAGCCCACGGCATTGCCATGGCCCGATGAAGACTTCGAGTGGCCCACGGACTCTCGATACTTGCGAGACAAGAAGAAGCTTAAAGATAGAAAGTTTAAAGGGAAAACCCTAATCTGTAACCGACTCGACCTGCTACCCGAGACCTAGCCTATCTATATAAAGGGCAAGAGGGGGCGGCGAGGAGAACACACGCAACCCTAGTTTCCACAACTCTCGCCAGATTGCATTTGCGCGCCCTTGTAATCTTCGATTCCTCCATTAATTCCAAGAGCAGACAAGCAGGAGTAGGGACCTCTACGAGGCCTGAACCTGGGTAAACCTGGGTAAGAACTTTAGTACTCGCATGTGTAAAACTATCTTACACCCATTGTATGAAAGTGTGGAGTCAAAAACACCCGATCATCACGTGGTGTCTTAAAACGACAAAAAAATTTAATGGTGCATACTTAAGGAAGAACACATTTTATCTTGATATCCAAATGAGGGATCGTCTTATAATGCTACTAAAGCGCCATACAAGCAATGTAAGATGCAAACAAACATCATATGCATAAAGTGAAATGATATGGTTCTTGCACTTGATCACTATCATGTGCATCGTGGTATGATCTTTATCATTCCTTTATGTGTAAGGCCAAGGTCTATGGAACTTACATGTTAGGTGTGCTATAATTTCCAAGAGTATGAACAATACTTCAAATTATAACATTTCCATATCATGACACTTGCCTAGGAACAACTAAACTAGACGGTTCTAATTTATCAATTGCATTTTTTTATGTGGCTTAGGACTTTCGAGGATAGGATCGGTCTTACCTATGAACATGGAACCACAACGGTGATAACCAGATTATTAACAACTCGTTGTAAATAAGATGTTCGCTATAGTAGGAGAGACAAACACCCTCTAGCCACTTATGCAGAACTAGTTGCATGTCAAGTGTGGAACAGGTCTCATGTGCGAGGACATGTAAAGTTAGTCCGGGCCGCTTCATCCCACTATGCCACCAATATCCAAAAATACATAGAAGATGCAATAACATGATCATCAATGCCCACATACTCATATGTGTTCTATCCGTGCAAAGTATATATGCATAGATCAGGCTCTGGTACCACTGTTGGGTTTGTAGCATAGGATTTTTTTCCTATGATGTGAACTACTAAGCACCAAAATCTATCTACCTAGATACAAACAACGGGTGGATATACATCCATACAGAACATACCCTTGAAGAGCGCCAAAGCGTTACGAGATTGTACTCGTGGATGATGTAGTCGTACACTTGCCAATCTCAAGATCGTGATGAAGTCCAGCGAGTCCAGCAGGTCCAGCACCAGCAAGTCCAGCAAGTCCAGCACCAGAAACTCGAGCACCACAAAGCAGCGGTGCATCCGTGATCGCACAAACGTTCGGTACCCTGACAACCTCTGTGTCCTCGCTCTAGCGATGCAGTGGAGGCAGCAACTCCTTTATAGACAAAACCACCGGGAACATGTATCTCGCTAATCCGAGACCATGGAGAATAATTTTTAGAGGGGAAGAGAGATCCTTCACGAGGAGGTGTGAGAATGGAGGAGGGGAGCTCCTTTTATAGGAGGAGGGGCCAGCCCACATGGCTCCATGCGCATGGGCATGGTGTGCCCCCACCTCTCCCTCCATAATGGTGAGTGGAGCTTCCACTTACTCCCTCTGTCCTGATTTAAAGGTCCTACGTGTATATCTAGGTCATTTATTGGACCAATAAAATATAAATTATTTAACACAAATGTTATACCATTAGAAAGTATGACATCTAAATTTTCTAATGATATAATTTTTGTGTTAAATAATTAATATTTTATTGGTCAAATTAATGATCTAGCTATACGCGTAGGCCCTTTAAACTAGGACAGAGGGAGTAGCCCATTACCATTAATTTCATCTCCACTCAAAGTTGCATTAATTTTCTACCAAAATTAATGCATCTCTCATTTAATAAAACAATTTTATTTATTTTATTCAGAATTTTGTAATTAATTTAATTAACAAACATTCACATGAAACCCCCTGCAACATTTCAATATCACATGCAGATATCAGTTTCTGCAATTTCACCCGAAACAATTCTGGTTTCCACCGAAATGATTCTAGTGCTTTCTTAAATCTTTATCTGAAACATATTTGCTCCAAATGGTGTTAGTATCCCTTAAGTGTGTCACTCTACGGTTTGTGAACAATGTAGACATGATAAAGACCTCTCTCTGATCAATAATCAGCAGCGGGACCTGGAGATCCGTACTGACTCCCACACATTTAACGATGATTCTAGTGATTGTGTGAACCTTTTAACGTCATAACTAAATGCCTTCATCTCGTGATATATTACATGTCTAATATTTGATCATCGGTATCTCCATACCTAGTTTGATCTCGTTATCGACATGCATTCTTCTCTTGTTCCTGTGATATAACATTCTAGTGATCACATCACTTGCTTACAAGCTATCTCAACGTGATATCATCAAGAGGGCCTAGAGTATATCTATCCATCATCAGGATGGACAAATCCCACTCTTGATCCATGAGCCTCTACATAACACCTTCGGAGTATCTGAACCCGCCTTTATTATCACCATGTTATGGTGTGACGTTTGATGTTATCAAGTTACTCTTTCAATGTTAGTGATTGACATGATCTTATCAAGTTACTCTTTCAATGTTAGTGATTGACGTTTGATGTTATCAATGTTAGTGATTGACATGATCTTATCAATGTTAGTGATTGACGTTTGATGTTATCAAGTTACTCTTTCAATGTTAGTGATTGACGTTTGATGTTATCAAGGACTAGAATTACTTCGTATGATGTTATAAAAATTTAAACACAATGACTTTGATCGTATTTCTATACTTTGGATGAATGTTCATCACATAATTCCGCCAATGTTGTGATCTTGTTATTAACAACATCCAATGTCCATGATTAGGAAACCTTGATCATCTTGTTAATCAACGAGGTAGTTTATATGAGAGGCATAACTAGGAACTCTTTATTTTATTTATTAAACACACATGTATTAATGTTTCTAATTAATACAATTATAGCATGCAAAATAAACATTTATCATAAACAAGGAATAAGATAATAACCACTTTATTATTGCCTCTCGGGCATATTCCCTTTATAGGGGTCATTATGGGCATCCTGGTCCGATTAATGATTATTGATTCGAGAGAGATCTCAATCATGTCTATGATGTTCCTGAACTATAGGGGTAACACACTTAAGGGTACGATGACCAATATAGATCTTTGGTAAGTTGGAATCAATGAAGTGTGAAAGAGAAAGAACTTCGGAGTTGTTCCGAAGAGAGAATGCTAGAAAAGTTCCGAGGAGGTTTTGAAACGGTTCGGAAGAAAGGAAGAGCAGAAAAGATGTTTTCGCATTAATAAAGATTTTATAATATGCATTTATATATTAATTATGAATGAATATATTAAATAAATATTTTAAATGTTTTATTATGGGGCAACTTCCTCTATGGGGCCGAATCCTCGGAGGGAAACAACCCAGAAGGGAAGCCGCCCTAGGAGAAGCAAGCCATAGCCGCTGGTGGGCCCGGATGGACCACCAAGCGAGCGGGCATTGGCAGGAGCCGCGTAGGAAGGCGGCAACTAGCTGCCATGTAGCGGGCCGCATCTGCCAGCCAACCTGAGCAAGCGTGCTGAGGCGAGGGAGGGGCCGAGGCGGGTGCTAGTGGGCAGCAGCCTCGGGCCCACGCTGGCGAGCATGCGAGGTGGTTCTAAGCCGCGTGTGCTTCCCACCCGGCCGCCGCAGTAAGCCCAGTCAGCTAGCTATTTTTTCTCCCCTTTTTCCTTTTGACTATTAGTCCCACCCTAGGACTTTAGGAAAGGATGTATTCCTTTTTACCGTATATAAGAAGGGGCATGGGAGTGGGAATAAACAGACCAACACCAATTTTCTCTAAGGCAATTTCCTTAGAGAAGTACTCTCTCTCTCTCTTTATCTCTTGCAACCGCGGCTCCCAGTTGGGGTTGTGCAGGCAAAGGGAGGACTTCGTCGTGGCACAAGGAGGTGCTACAAGGATTCCAAGCTGGAGATCTATTTCTACAACCCCGGCAGAGGGGATACCATTAGTAGCGTCGGAGTTGTCGTGCTAGGACCTGGGGTGACTTGTGAGGAGATTCACAACCTTGGGGTTAGCTATGACAACATATACATCGACAATGTTCCCCTCGGAACATCAAACGCTTTCGGTCTATAAGGGTATGTTATGGAAACCTCCTCCACTACAGCTTTACTCGTAGATAGATCCTGGCTAGGTGTGTTCCACCGTAGGAATTTTTTTGTTTTCTGCCACGGAACCCCTTCAGTGGTATCAGAGTCATATCTATGTGTAGTATTGTTGTATGGCCAACACACATGTGGATTGTGTGGGAATTGTTCTTACTGTTGTTACATTCCCACGTGTATTTGCTATATTGCGGTACTGTGAGATGAAGCAGCCCAGACCAACTTTACGCGTAATCTTACACGAGACTGGTTCCATGCTCGATATACAGCTTGTATCATATAAGTGGCTAGCAGGTGTCTGTCTCTCTCACAATAGTTGATATAGCATCTACAACGGAAGGCCCTGAAAAGGGTGTAGTACAGACAACTGTCTGATCCATGTTGTGGTTGTAAATTCGTAAGTAGAAGAGGTTCTATTGCAAAAGCCTAACAACCACGTAAAACTTGCAAAAGAAAAGATAGAGGCATCTAAACTTTGTTTTGCAGGAGGCACATGATGTGATATGGTCTAATTCGTAGTAAAGCTAAAGTAGTTTACTTTATTGCTAAGTATTATAGTAATAGTCATTATTACAATGAGATACGATCTAGTGGCGATGTGGACTTGGTGTCTTACCGGTGGTAAGATGGAGATCATGTTGGGGCACACGATGGAGATCAAGGCGCATGAATGATACCATATCATATCAATTTAATCTACATATGATGTTGATTATTTGTACATCATGTGCTATTATTAGGAAGCCTAAATATTATCTATAATAACATGATCTCTATTAAAATTCCAACTATAGTGTTCTCCCATTAGTGTGCACCACCAAGATAGTTCGCAGTTATGAAGCAGGCCATAACGACCGGGTGCTAGATATCTCTGTGTTCACATACGGTGGGTGCAAGTCATGTATGCACTAAGAATACAGTAAGGTTGACTTGGCAAGCCTAGCATGTACAGACATGGCCTCAGAACACAGCGATCAAAAGATCGAGCATGAGTCACAAGTATGTTGTGATTGACAAAATATAGTCTACCCTAGCAGCTGTATCAAAGGTCGTGATGATCGGAGATGATACATTATAAAGGGATCGTGTGATCGCTAAAACTATGTTGGTGATGATAATTTTCGTGGGAGTTTGATTGGTAATTTGATTACAATATTAAACTCATATTATGAATTAGTCTAAATTCCTTTGCAAATATCCTTGTAGATTATGGCCAAATTCTTCCAGTTCGGAACCTTCTTGAATGAAGGAGAGATTAAAGCGGATGGATCAAATTTCATAGACTGGTTTGAACTCCTCCGAGATACCCTGGAGTTCAGTGACTTGCTCTACGTGATAGAAGAGGAATTAGGAGATAATCCCAATGAATCGGCTCATGAACTTGAAGTCCAGTACTACCAAGTTTGCTACAATCGCTCCATCCTTGTCCAGTGTGCGATGCTGAACTCGATGGAGAATGAGATGCATTTGCGTTCCTTCAACACTCATTCATATCATATGATCGTAGAGTTGAAAGCACGCTTCACACCACATGCCAGGCTCATGAAATATGACCTGATGGACAAGTTCCTCTCACGGAATATGAGGGAGTACTGATGCCTTCGTAGCCATCTAACGGTCATGCAAAAGATGTATGATCGACTTGCGAGCGATGTGGACTGCCAGCCATTGGATACCTTCGCTATAAATGGAGTGTTGCGCTCGCTGCCCTCCAGCTATGTGAATGTCGTTAGTGACTACATTACGAAAGAAGAAGAGTATACCTTTCAAATGTTCATGACCGACTTGAAGTACCTGGTGGAGTACGTAGATTCGTGGGATGAGGATTATGAAGGTATATGTGATATAAAAAAGTTATAAATGTTTCATGCAAACACTTATTGCGGTTCACCAAGTATCCTGATAGTTGTTTCCTGTTTGTGACAACAGGATAATCTGTATGAGAGCTTGTTGAAGAGGCAATGATCGGGCGTTAAATACATTGAAGCCAAATGATGATCGACGAACGCGCTCCCTCTATATTTATCATTTAGATTAATAAGTTTTGAACAAAGTTTGTAATCATAGCAAGTGTCAAGTCCTTATTAGTAGGTCTTGCTTTTAGCAGGACAGTTATTCAATAAATTTGTAACAAGATAATTGTGATGATCTTATGAATAAAATATTTTGGATCACTTCTTGATTATGAATGGATTATTCTTGTTTATTGATCTTGATAAATAATCATTTATAAAAGAATGCCAATAAAGATATCCAAAGCTTAAATGTTAAACTCATTCTTGAATAGCACTATAGTTTAAATCATGTTAAGTATTAATTGTGATTTTCATTAATGATGAAAAGTCCTTAGACATTTGATATTTAGACTCACATGCAATACTTTGTCTCATTTGGAGAAAGTGACTAAAACTTCACACACTGGTAAAACAACTGTGCATGAATTGTTGAAAATCATGTGATGATGAAACTCAACAAGATGGTTGATATTGTGGTGAATCAAAGTAAATAATGGATTTACAAGATAAATCACAGAAGTCAAAACAGTTCATAACAAAAGTTGGATATTGTAAACAAAAAAATCCTACAAAGGTAACTATTATATGCTAGGATCTATCTACTAGATACAAGCAATGGGTGGATATACTTCCATAGAGAACCTACCCTTTAAGAGCGACAAAGTGTAACGAGATTTGACTCGTGGATGATGTAGTCGTTTGCTTGCCGATCTCAAGATCGTGTGGAAGTCCTAGCACCACAAATCAGCAACGCATCCGTCCTCGCACACACGTTCAGGCCACCAAACAACCTCCACCTCCTCGCTCCAGCGATGCAGTGGAAGCAGCAACTCCTTCTAGATGAAATGCCACCAGGAACATGTATCTCGCTAATCTGAGACCATGAGAAAATAATTCTAGAGGGGGAGAGAGATCCTTCACGAGGAGGTGTGACTGAGAAGGAGGGAGAGGGGGGCCTTTTGTAGGAGAGGGGGGCTGCCCCCTCCCATGGTCAGCGCCCATGGGGGGGTGCCCCCACCTCTTCCTCATTCATGTGGTGGAAGCTCCACTCACATAAATTTGCCTCTCCATTTTCTCCACTCAAAATCCCACACAAAATGCATTAAATTTCCACCAAATTGAACGCAACTCTCATTTAATAAAACTCTTTTATTTATTTTATTCAGAATTTTGTTAATTACTTTAATTAACAAACATTCACATGAAACCCCCTGCAACATTTCAATATCACACGCAGAACCAATTTTAGCAATGTCACCAGGAACAATTCTGGTGTCTATTGAAATAATTCCAGCGCTTTGCAATTCTTTCATCTAGAACATATTTGCTCCAAATGGTGTTGCCAACACTTAAGTGTGTCACTCTACGGTTCGCGAATAATGCAGACATGATCGAGACGCTTCTGAGATCAATAATCAGAAGCGGGACCTAGAGATCCATACTGACTCCCACACATTCAACGATGACTTCTGTGATCGTGAGAACCTTTAACGCTAGTAACTTAATCCCTTTGTCTCGTGATATGTTACATGTCCGAGATTCGATCATCGGTATCTCAATACCTAGTTTGATCTCGTTACCGACATGCACTCTTTTCTCGTCCCCATGATATAACATTCTAGTGATCACGTCACTTGCTTGCAAGCTATTAATGTGATATCACCGAGAGGGCCCAGAGTATATCTATCCATCATCGGGATGGACAAATTCCACTCTTGATCCATGAGACTCAACATAACACCTTCGGAGTATCTAAACCCACCTTTATAGTCACCCTTTTATAGTGACGTTTGATGTTATCAAGTCACTCTTCTAGTGTTAGCAGTTAACATGATCTCATGGTCTAAGGACTAACATTACTTCGTATGATGTTATAGCAATATAAACACGATGACTTTGATTGTAATGCTATACTTCGGATGAATGTTCATCACATCATTCACCAATGTTGTGACCTCGTTATTAACAACATCCAATGTCCATGATCAGGAAACCTTGATCATCTTGTTAATCAACGAGCTAGTTTATAGAGAGGCATAACTAGGAACTTTCTATTTGTTTATTAAACTCACATGTAAGGTTTACGTATTAATACAATTATAGCATGCAAAATAAACATCTATCATATAGTTGGAATACATATAATAACAACTTTATTATTGCCTCTCAGGGCATATTCCCTTCAGTCTCCCACTTGCACTAGAGACAATAATCTAGATTACATAGTGATAAATCTAACACCCATGGAGTTCTGTGTTGATCATGTTTTCCCTAGAGAGAACTTTATTCAACGGATCTACTACATTTAGGTCTGTGTGTACTTTACAAATCTTTATATCTCCATCTTTGACATGCTCGCGGATGGAGTGAAACCGGCGCTTAATATGCTTGGAATTCTTGTGTGACCTTGGTTCCTTGGTGTTGGCTATGTCTCCATTGTTGTCACAATAGATCACCATTGGGTCCAACGCACTAGGAACCACACATAGTTCCATTATGAACTCCTTCATCCAAACTGCTTCCTGTGCCGCTTTTGAAGCAGCAACATATTCCGCCTCCGTTGTTGATCCAGCCACCACAGGTTGTTTGGAACTCCTCCAACTAACTGTTTCTCCGTTCAAGAGAAATACATATCCGGATTGAGACTTAGATTCATCCGGATAGGTGTCAAATCTAGCATCGACATAGCACATAGCGACCAGCTCTTCTTCACCTCCGTATACAAGAAACATATCCTTAGTTCTTCTTAAGTACTTAAGGATATTCTTGACCATTATCCAGTGTTCTGAACCTAGATCAGATTGGTACCTACTAGTCAAACTAGTAGCATGTACCACATCTGATCTTGTACATAGCATGGCGTACATTATAGAGCCTATGGCTGAAGCATATGGGATCTTATCCATTATCTCTCTTTCTTCCACCATAGCCGGACTTTGAGTCTTACTCAATGTCTTGCCTTGCAACATAGGTAAGAACCCCTTCTTACTTCCGTCCATATTAAACTTTTTTAATACTTTACCAAGGTATGTAATTTGCGATAGCCCAATTAGGAGCCTTGATCTATCTCTATAGATCTTAATGCCTAATATATATGATGCTTCACCATGGTCCTTCATCAAAAATTTGTTGTTTAGATAACTTTTAACACTGTTTAAAAGATCTATATCATTTCCAATCAATAATATGTCATCCACATATAATATTAGAAATGCCACATTGCTCCCACTCACTTTCTTGTAAATATAAGCCTCTCCATAAGTTTGGACAAATCCAAACTCTTTGATCACCTCATCAAAGCGGAGATTCCAACTCCGGGATGCTTGCTTCAGTCCATAGATGGATCTTTCAAGCTTGCATACCTTATCAGCATCCTTAGGATCGACAAAACCCTTAGGTTGTATCATATACAACTCTTCTTCAATATTACCATTGAGGAATGCAGTCTTGACATCCATCTACCATATTTCATAATCAAAATATGCAGCAATTGCTAACATAATCCTAACTAACTTTAGCATCGCTACGGGAGAGAATGTCGAGCTTTATAGAAACCCCTTTGTGACAAGTCGAGCTTTATAGATGGTCACATTACCATCAACATCAGTCTTTCTTTTGAAAATCCATTTATTCTCAACGGCCTTTCGATCGTGAGGTAAGTCCACCAAGGTCCAAACTTGGTTTTCGTACATGGATTCCATCTCGGATTTCATGGATTCTAGCCATTTGTTGGAATCCAGGCTCATCATCGCTTCTTCATATGTTGCAGGGTCATCTATTTCATCAACCATGAAATTCATAACAGGATTTCCGTACAGTTTGGGAGATGCACGTGTCCTGCTTGACCTGCGAGGTTCGGTAGTGTCCTCTTTCGGAGTTTCATGATCATTATCATTAGTTCCCTCTTCATTCGATGAAGTCAGCCCTGTGACAATTTCCGGCACTGCGCCATTCACCGTTTCATGTAGAGAAGGTTCAATAACATCTTCGAGTTCTACCTTCCAACTACACATGCCTTTCGCGAGAAACTCTTTCTCTAGAAAGGATCCATTCTTGGTAACGAAAACCTTCCCTTGGATCTGTGATAGAAGGAATACCCAATTGTTTCTTTAGTGTATCCTATGAAGACACATTTTTCCGCTTTGGGTTCGAGTTTATCAGGCTAAAGTTACTTCACATAAACATCATAACCCCAAACTTTAAGAAATGATAGCTTAGGCTTGTTTCCAAACCATAATTCATATGGAGTCATTTCAACGGATTTAGATGGTGCCTGAGTGAATGCAGCAGTTTCTAGTGCATAACCCCAAAATGATAGTGGCAAGTTAGTTAGAGACATCATAGATCGAACCATATCCAATAAAGTACGATTACGATGTTCCGACACACCATTACGTTGTGGTGTTTCGGCAGGCGTGAGTTGTGAAACTATTCCACAATCTCTCATGTGTGCGCTAAACTCGTTACTAAGATACTCACCTCCATGGTAAGACTATAGAAATATAATATTTCAGTTACGATGATTTTCCACTTCACTCTGAAATTCCTTGAACTTTTTAAAGGTTTTAGATTTGTGTTTCATCAAATAGATATACTTGTATCTACTTAAATCATCCGTGAAAGTAACAAAATAATGATATCCACCTCGCGTCAACACACTCATTGGACCACATACATCAGTATGTGATTTCAATAAATCTGTCGCCCGTTCCATTGAACTAGAAAATGGCATTCTAGTCATATTGCCCATAAGGCATGGCTCACATGTATCAAATGATTCAAAAACAAGTGATTCCAAAAGTTTATCAGAATGGATTTTCTTCATGCGTTTTATGCCAATATGACCTAGACGGTAGTGCCACATATATGCAGATATATCATCATCAAGTTTAATCCTTTTAGCATCAACATTATAAATATGTGTAACACTATTATCGATATCCAACAGAAATAAACCATTCATCACAGGTGCATGACCATAAAAGATATCATTCATATAAATCAAACAACCATTGTTTTCAGACTTAAATGAATAACCACTTCGCATCAAATACGATCCAGATACAATGTTCATGCTCAGTGCAGGCACCAAATAACAATTATTTAGATTTATCACTAATCTCGGCGGTAGGTGGAGAGGTAGCGTTCTGACGGCAATCACATCAACTCTTGATCCATTGCCGACATGCATCTTAACCTCACCCCTTACTAGTGATTGCTTGTTCCGCAGCCCCTGATTCGAGTTACATATATTAGCAACCGATCCAGTATCAAATACCCATGTGCTACTGCGAGTACTAGTCAAGTACACATCAATAACATGTATATCACATATACCTTTGTTTGCCTTGCCGGCCTTCTTGTCTGCCAAATACTTGGGGCAGTTGCACTTCCAATGGCCAGTCCCCTTACAATAATAGCACTCGATATCAGACTTAGGGCCAGCTTAGGATTTCTTTTCAGGCGTGGCAACAGATTTGCCACCCTTCTTTCCCTTATGTTTTCCCTTCTTGTCTTTCTTGAAACTGGTGGTCTTATTGATCATTAACACTTGATGCTCTTTCCTGATCTCCACATCTGTAGTTTTAAGCATTGACAGAAGCTCGGGGAGAGACTTCTTCATGCCCTGCATATTATAGTTCATCACGAAGCTCTTGTAGCTAGGTGGCAGAGATTGGAGAACACGATGTATGCCTAAGTCAATGGGAATTGTTATTCCCAAGGACATAAGCTTATCGGCGTACCCAGACATTTTGAGTACGTGCTCACTAACGGAGTTGTTCTCTTCCATCATGCATCTAAAGAACTTTTCAGAAGCATTATAACTCTCTACGGTAGCATGGGTATCAAAAATCATTTTCAATTCACCCATGGTATCAAAGGCATTCCATTTTCAAAATGCTTTCGAAGTTCCGGCTCTAGCCCATATAGTATGCTACAATGAACTAAGTTGTGGTCCTCCTGACGAGTCAAATAGACTTTATTTTCCTCATCAGGGGCATTAGGAGCTGGTGGGAGGCCTAGCGGTGCTTCTAGCACATATTGATTTTGTGTAGCAGTGAGGAGAATCCTCAAATTCCTGGCCTAGTTGGTAAAGTTGCTACCATTTGTCGCAAGTTTCTCTTTCTCCATGAACACACTAAAATTAAAAGCAGGTGGTGCCATCTACAACATAATTTGTAAAGTTTAGAGTAAGTTTATGATAGATCGAGTTCAACTAATCCAAATTACAAATGAACTCCCACTCAAAAACAACATCCCTCGTGTCTTTTTGGTGATTACATGAACCAAATCCACTACACCATGCCTGATCATCACGTAAGTTGGTGTAGCTTCAAATGCGAGCATCTATATGGGCATCATATCAACTATATGACTCATGCTTAACCTTTCGGTCCGTGTTCCGAGGCCATGTATGTACATGCTAGGCTCGCCAAGTAAGAACCTTAGTACTGGCATGTGTAAAATTGTCATACACCCGTTTATGATTGTGGATTCAAGTACACCCGATCATCACGTGATTTCTTGAAGTGACGAAACATAAAACGATGCATACTTAAGGGAGAACACATTTTTTATCTTAATATCTGAATGAGGGATCATCTTATAATGCTACTAAAACGGTAAACAAGCAATATAAGATGCAAACATCAAATGTGTAAAGTGAAATGATATGGTTCTTGCACTTGATCACTATCATGTGCATCGTGGTATGATCTTTATCATTCCTTTATGTGTAAGGCCAAGGTCAATGGAACTTTCACGATGGTCATGTTATAATTTCCACGAGTATCAACCATACCTCAAATTATAACATTACCATATCATGACACTAGCCCATCAACGATCTAAACTAGACACTTCTAGTTCATCAATTGAAAGTTTTTACGTGGCTTAGGGATTTGGAAGATAGAACTGGTCTTACCTACGAACATGGAACCACAACTATGATAACCAAATTATTAGAAACTCATCGTAAATCAGATATTGACTATAGTAGAAGAGATAGACACCCGCTGGCCACTTATGCAAAACTAGTTGCATGTCAAGCGTGGAACAGGTCTCATGTGCGAGGACATGTAAAGTTAGTCCGAGTTGTTTCATCCCACTATGCCACCAATATCCAAAATACATATAAGACGAAATAACATGATCATCATCGCCCACATACTCATATGTGTACTACCCGTGCAAAGCACCTACGCATAGATCAGGCTCTGATACCACGATTGGGTTCGCAGCATAGAAAAGAAAAAAAATCCTATGATGGGAACTATTATACACCAAGATCTATCTACTAGATACAAGCAACGGGTGTATATACATCCATAGAGAACATACCCTTGAAGAGCGACAAAGTGTAACAAGATTTGACTTGTGGATGATGTAGTCGTTCGCTTGCCGATCTCAAGTTCGTGTGGAAGTCCTAGCGCAATGATACGTTGCAAATGTATCTATAATTTTTGATGTTCCATGCTTGTTTAGTATCTATTTTGCTTTGTTTTGTCCATACTTTGAGGTATTTTATACACTTTCTAGAACTAACCTATTGAGAAGATGCCACAGTGCTAGTTGCCTGTTTTCTGCTGTTTTTGGTTCCACGAAAGTCAGAAAATGAATATTCTCAGAATTGGACGGGACAAAAGCCAAAGTTAATATTTTACCGGAAGACACATGGAGTCTGAAGAGAGACCAAGGGGGGCCACAGGGCGGCCAGACCACCCCTTGGCGCGGGCAGCCCTAGGCCGCGCCAGAGCATGGTGTGGGCCCCCTGGCCGGCCACCGACCTTGCCACTTCGCCTATAAGAAGCCCATGGGATGAAAACCCTAAATCAAACAGCCTCCAGCCACGAAAAGTTCCACAACACCGCCTCCACCGAAGGGGAGATTCGGGGGACAGAAAGTCTCTATTCCGGCACCCTGCCGGGACGGGGAAGTGCCCCCGGAGCCATCTCCATCGATCTCCACCACCATCTCCATCACCGTTGCTGATTCCCATGATGATGAGGGAGTAGTTCTTCCTCGAGGCTAAGGGTTCTACCGATAGCTATGTGTTCATCTCTCTCTCTCTCTCTCTCTCTCTCTCTCTCTCTCTCTATGCATGATCATATTGTGATCATGAGATTTGTAATCAAGTAGATCTACCTTGCTACTCAAGTGCTTTAATAGATCTCTTCTCTCCCCATGTGTGTGAAAGTGACAGCGTGCACATCATGGTGGCACTTAGGCTAGAGATTACAAATACTTGTTATGAGTTATATTTGGAGTTGGATGTTTCTATGAAATTGTGGTGTTTGTTGGAACCATCTAGAGCTCAAGGTGACAATGTGGGGTTATCTAGATGGGGAAAGCGAACTTTGAGGTGTGTTGTTATAGCCCTACCATAGATTAGAGTGTCCAACCGGAGAGTAGTTCAGAGTAGTATCATAAAGAGAAGATATTTATATGAGAGTGTTCACTAGTGAAAGTATGATCCCTGGGCCTTGTTTCTAAGCATTGAGACACCGTTTGCAACTAGATATGTTACATGTTTGCTTGCTTCCATCTTTATTTCAGTTTGCCTTTAGTCTCTTCCACGCCATCAAAGTATTTTTGGCACCGTTGTCTTATATCCATACCACTTGTATTTCAGTATCTCTTTGCCGAACTAGTGCACCTATACACCTGACAAGTGTATTGGGTGTGTTGGAGACACAAGCGACTTCTTGTATCTTGATTGCAGGGTTGCTTGAGAGGGATACCTTTGACCACTTCCTCCCTGAGTTAGATAAACCTTGGGTAATCCACTTAAGGGAAACTTGCTGCTGTTATACAAACCTCTACACTTGGAGGCCCAACAATTGTCTACATGAATAGAAGTGCATAGACATCACGTCGCAAATCAGCAACGCATCCATCCTCACACACATGTTCAGGCCACTAAACAACCTCCACATCCTCGCTCCAGCGATGTAGCGGAAGCAACAACTCCTTCTAGACGAAATGCCACCGGGAACATGTATCTCGCTAATCTAAGACCATGGGGAAATAATTCTAGAGGGGGAGAGAGATCCTTCACGAGGAGGTGTGAGTGAGAAGGAGGGAGAGGGGGCCTTTTATAGGAGAGGGGGTGTTTCCCCCCTCCCATGGTCGGCGCCCATGCGGGGTGCCCCCACCCCTTCCTCATTCATGTGGTGGAAGTTCCACTCACATAAATTTGCCTCTCCATTTTCTCCACTCAAAATCCCACTCAAAATGCATTAAATTTCCACCAAATTTAATGCAACTCTTTTATTTATTTTATTCAGAATTTTGTAAATTACTTTAATTAACAAACATTCACATAAAACCCCCTGCAACATTTCAATATCACATGCAGAACCAATTTTAGCAATTTCACCCGGAACAATTTCGGTGTCTATTAAAATAATTCCAGCGCTTTGCCATTCTTTCGTCTAGAACATATTTGCTCCAAATGGTGTTGGCAACCCTTAAGTGTGTCACCCTATGGTTCGCGAATAATGCAGACATGATGGAAACCCTTCTCGGATCAATAATCAGAAGTGGGACCTAGAGATCCATACTGACTCCCACACATTTAATGATAACTTCTGTGATCGTGAGAACCTTTAATACAAGTAACTTAATCCCTTTGTCTCGCAACATATTACATGTCCGAGATTCGATCATCGGTATCTAAATACCTAGTTTGATCTCATTACCGACATGCACTCTTTTCTCATTCCCACGATATAACATTCTAGTGATCACATCCCTTGCTTGCAAGCTATCTTAATGTGATATCACCGAGAGGTCCCAGAGTATATCTATACGTCATCGGGATGGAGAAATTCCACTCTTGATCCACGAGCCTCACATAACACCTTCGGAGTATCTGAACCCACCTTTATAGTCACCCTTTTACGGTGTGACGTTTGATGTTATCAAGTCACTCTTTCGGTGTTAACAATTAACATGATCTCATGGTCTAAGGACTAAGATTACTTCGTATGATGTTATAGCAATATAAACACAATGACTTTGATCGTAATGCTATATTTCGGATAAATGTTCATCACATCATTCACCAATGTTGTGACCTCTTTATTAACAACATCCAATGTCCATGATCAGGAAACCTTGATCATCTTGTTAATCAATGAGCTAGTTTATAGAGAGGCATAACTAGGAACTTTCTATTTGTTTATTAAACACACATGTATTAAGATTTTCGTATTAATACAATTATAGCATGCAAAATAAACATCTATCATATACTTGGAATACATATAATAACAACTTTATTATTGCCTCTTAGGGCATATTCCCTTCAACTAACACCTAAGTATCATTTAGAAATAGCAAACACTCATAAGGAACATCCAACGATTCGTGGAAACAACACCATAAGTGTTATGGCAAGTTCGAGTTTCTAGAGACTTCAATAGAATCAAAGTCATGACGAGTAAACATGATTTGTAGAGTATTCTCACAAAATTGTGAATACGACTTCTATACTAAAACCAAAGGAAGGCAAAGCTTGTGGTTCCTGGAATGGTATTTCTAGAGAAAGTTTTCTTGTGGAAATGTTAGTAGGAGTGGAAGTCTAAAATAAGGTATTAGACCTTACCTTTGAATTATTAGAGTGGCACAACGAAATTTGTTCCAGAAACCAAACTCTCTAAAATAAAGGAGAAGCTAATTATGAAGATCATGAAGTACTTTTACTCAGAACAGTAGGATTCAAGAGTATATTCTGCTGCTACAGAGTTATATTGATTCACTTGTCCTTAAATGAGACATACCTACGAACTACAAATAAGTGTGATGGACCTAAGTACGAGTTATGATTAAGAATCATAAAATCTAGTAGTTAAGACTATTGGATCAACATTAGCATGATTATCGAAAATGTGAGATCTTTAATCTAGGATTAAATAATAGGTTGTAATTGATACAATAAGCAAGGTTTCATAAATCGGACAATGCTAGATCTCGTAGTAGGAATTCTCAGGTTGATAATGATCAAGTATTTTGGAAATCGCCAAAAATATTGAGAAGTCCTGTATTTTTATAAAATTGAGTGGGAGCTAAGTAGTATGCTAATCATAATATGTGTGACATTTATGAGTAGGAATTGAGAGGAAATCTTAATCTCATATGAGATGTCATTTTGAGTGGGAGCATAGCAACAATCGTATATTAGATATCTGATAAATGAAATTTGAATAAAACATTAAACACAGGAAATCTATTTAGATTGACATGTTTGATGAACATTACTATCAGAATGTTTCAGGAAATAGATTCTAAAAGAGTTCAGAATGTCTGGTTTAGATTCTGAAAGAGTTCAGAATAGTGCAAGGTACAAACAGTTCTTACCTGTGAAACTACAAAGAAACATTGAGTTAGGACTCAGTATAAGACAGTGGTGGTTAAATGAAACTGATGTGTGGCATCCACTATGAATTGGTCATAGAGTATTCCATATAACCACATTGTATATACTCGATATAATGAGACCCATAGTCTACGGTTTAAAAAGGAAGAGTTATTCTTTGAGTAAATCACTAAAACCAGAGTTAAACTTGTACCCAAACTATGAAGAATAAGATTGGACAAAAGAGTTGCAATTAAAAGGCAATCTCAGTCAGAATCTACATAGACAAAAGAATCATATGGCTATTTAGGAAATGGCTAGTGAAATTGCTATGGCTTAAAATAAGTTCGACTTCAACTGAGTGTGTTTTCTATAACATACATAACAACAATGAAAGTTTGATGTGACTGATCGACCATCATGAAAAAACTTGAAAACATAAGTCTCACTCTATCGCGAGAACAAACTTCGGCATATTATGTGATAATGATGTAAATGTCAAAATAGGTGACATTATCAATTTGCAAAGAACATAAGGATCTAGTAAAATAGATCATAGACAAATGGGCATGCATAAGCAGGCATGATCAAGGAAAACACATGTGATGTGATTTCATGATTAGTAGCAATGCAACTAGATTATTTGTACTCTAGTGCAAGTGGGAGACTGAAGGAGATATGCCATAGAGGAAAATAATAAAAGCTGTTTATTATCATATTTCATTAATTCATAATAGTTTTGTATCATGCTATAACTATATCAAGCGGAAACATTGATACATGTGTGATATGAAACAACGAGAGTCCCTAGTAGCCTCTAGTTATACTAGTCCATTGGGCAGCTGATGATCAACGTTTCATGATCACGGTGCATTTATGCCAACTAACAGTGGAGTCACATAATTGGTGAAAGATGTGGTGGACAGTACCCTAATTTACATGTATTGCAACATGATCAAATCACATGTTCATCGTTGCAATATTAGAAGCGTAGTATCCTTTCCCTTTGACCATGAGAGCATGTTAATCACTATCTCCCGAGGTTGCTTTAACTACATTAAACGTCATGCACGTAACTAGGTGGCCATAAAGGTGTATGTTAGGTATTCTAGAGGAATAGTTGAGACCTATGCATCGAGATTGAGATTTGTTCACCTGCGTGATAAGAAGATACACTGGGCCCACTCAGTGAGATTAAATCCATAAATGTTACGCAACATGTGACTAGGTCACGTGGATGGAATATCATAGAATGAGTAAAACTGCATTTATCTGAAACGGGATTGAACAAAGTATTGGATACTAATGATCAGGTCTTGGACAAATCATGTATCGAAGTAACAAAGGGAATTGAATTAAATGTTTAAGATTCAAAGGACAATAGTCTCATGGAATGCACAGGGGTCATTATGGGCATCCTGGTCCCGCTAATGATTATATATTCGAGAGAGATCTCAAGCATGTGTGTGATGTTCCCGAACCATAGGGGTAACACACTTAAGGGTACGATGACCAATGTAGATCTTTGGTAAGTAGGAATCAACAAAGTGTGAAAGAGAAAGAACTACAGAGTTGTTCCAAAGATAGAAAGCCGAAAAAGTTCCAAAGAGGATCCGAAATGGTTCGGAAGAAAGGAAAAGCCGAAAAGATGTTTTCAGATTAATAAAGGTTTTATAATATGCATTTATATATTAATTATGAATTAATATATTAAATAAATATTTTAAATATTTTATTATGGTGCAACTTCCTCTACTAGGCTAAATTCCCAGTGGGAAACAACCCAGAAGGGAAGCCACCCCATGAGAAGCAAGCCACAGCTACTGGTGGGCCCTAGATGGCCCACCAAGAGAGAGGGCGCTAGGAGCCACGCGGACAGGTGGAAACTAGCCGCCGCCTAGCGAGCCGCAGCTACCAGCCCACCTGGGCGAGCGTGCGGAGGCAGGGCGTTGGTGGGCTGCAGCCTCGGGCCCACATGGGTGAGTGCACGATGCGGCACTGAGCCACAAGCCGGCCGACCCGACCACCGCCATACGGGATACTGCCGTTGGCCGTCGCTACTGGGCGCGTGCTACCCACCCAGCTGGCTATTTTTTTCTCCCCTTTTTTCCTTTTGACTATTAGTCCCACCCCGGGACTTTAGGAAAGGATGTATTCCTTTTTCCCCTATATAAAGTGGGGCATCGGGGTGGGAATAAACAGACCAACACCAATTTTCTCTAAGGCAATTTCCTTAGAGAAGTAATCTCTCTCTCTTCTCTCTTACAACCGCGGATCCTAGTTGGGGTTGTGCGTGCAAAGGGAGGACTTCATCGTGTCACGAGGAGGTGTTGCAAGGATTCCAAGCTGGAGATCTATTTCCGCAACCCCGACATAGATCAGGGGCCGGAAGTCCTCATCATACACCATACATGTGCGAAACCTCGGAGGGGCTACCATTAGTAGCGCCAGAGTTGTCGTGCTAGGACCTGGGGTGACTTGCGATGAGATTCACGACCTTGAGGTCGGCTACAGTAACATCTATATCAACAACATTCCCCTTAGAACGTCAAACGCTTTCGATCTACAAGGGTATGTTACTGAAACCTCCTTTGTTATAGCTTTACTCGTAGATAGATCCTGGCTAGGTGTGTTCCACCATAGGATTTTTTTGTTTTCTGCCACAGAACCCCTTCAATATGATAGTTGGGTAGAAAAGATATTTGTAAAGGATAAAAATGATTCTACTAGTGCTAGTCCTCCTATTAAAAATGAACATGAGGAGTTTTGCTTTGATAGTGCTATACATGATGATCCTTTATTACTTTATAGGCTTATATGTAGAAAAATTGTGTCTAATATATGGGAGGATGAAAGTGATATAGTCGAGTTAGATGATCCCTTATGCTCATTATATTGCAATTCTTTATGTGGTGATTCTATTCAAAACTATGTAGTTGAGTTTATCTTTAATGCTTGCAAATATTGTAAAAGAGGAAGAGATAAGAGCCCTCTATATGTTTCCACTTTGTTTAAAATATAACCTACTAATCATTACATATGCAGTTTCCACTAAATTTTGCTGTTATTTATTCATATATAAAATGCCAATTAATAGGAAGAGAGTTAGGCCTAAAAGTTAATAGTTTTATGTTTTGTATTGTGCTCCATATGCTTTCCAATACTATTTAGTTTGATCTCATATTTGTACCCTTGTAACATCTAAAATAACTTTAGCTACTATTTTGTAACAATTAGTTTACGAGTTTAACTAAAAATAGAATTTGGGAAAGTAAATGACAAATATGAGCAGTGGAGAAGTTTGGTCGACCTTGAGCATGTGTTGTTCATGCCAATGGAACCATTACGGAGTCTATATCATTAAAAATATTCCCATACCAAAATAAAAAGTGTGCTTCTTTGTATATATTTTCTTCTTTAGTAAAATTATTTCCCAATAATTACTAGAGTTTGCATCTTGGTTGAAACTATTATTTCTTTTGGAGAACTAACCATTTTATAGGCATTAAAGTATCATGAAGATGAAAGTATTCTTTGTTTGAGATGAAACATGATATGATGAGAAAGGAGTAAAATACAAAAACTAGCAAAACCACAAGCTTGGGTATTCCCATGCATCCCCATATTCTTTCAAGAAATTTCAAGTAATATCATTTCAAAGTCGTGTTTTAGTTGTACCTTCATGTTTTTCTTTTGTATGTTTATGGCGACCATGTTTTTATATACATTTTTTGTTTGGTTTTTCTTTTTGCATCTTATTTATAATAACAAATTACAAAAAATATTTAAGTTTCCTTACTTGGTTCTTGTTTGCTTCTTATTTTTTCCTTTTTGATAAAACAAAAACAACAAACATATTTTTCTTTGTTCTTTGATTGTTTCTCTTGATTCTTTATTGGTTCTTTTTCTTACTATTTCTTTTTGGTTTTGAACTTTTCTTATCTATTAAAATAAGTTCTTTAGTTTAAGTTTACATTTCTGAAAAATAAAGTACCAAGTTTTAACCATTTGGATTTTAAGGTTGTCAAACATATTAAGAGTTGCAAATTTCTGCATGCTACCGTTTACCGAAAGATTTTTCTGTTTTTTCTGTAACTTCAATTGAGATAAATTTTTGAATGTAGTTATAAATATTCATCCTTTGTATGCACAAAAATTGCCTTATGTTTTTATGTTCCTAAGTAGGTCATATCAGCATGTTTTCTAGCTGCTGTTTTTCTTTACAGATTCCGTCTTTTGTTGCAAGAGTGGCTATTTTGAGTTTCTACTTGATTCTTTTGGATTTTTAGGATATTATCCACTTAGGAAACTCTTTATACATTTGAAACCAAGTTTTATTTGGGTCTTGATCACAACAAAGGAATTATCTTTATACCACTAACATCACCCCAGCAAAAAAAGGAATGGGAGAAATTTTGTGTTGACTTTTTTTCACAGGGAATGGAGAAACATCACACTATTAGATATCCAAGAATAGTTAAACCATAATCTTGGGTATGCTCAAGTCACCCCGCTGGACCTTTAAAACTCACAGTTTGCACACCTCTAAACTTTATTTTTCGAGCAACATAAGATTTTCGCATAAACTTGGATCGTCTGTATCTCTATTTTTATGTTAAGTTTGTATTTTTTTCATGTTTCCAAGACCATTGTTAATAAACTTGATGTAGAAATCAAATAAGTTGGATGCTAATAAAATAAAGAATGGGGAAACAGAAATAATAGTTGATTTACATGTTATGCATGTTATCACACCTTGTTGTCTTGTTCATTTGTTTTAACGAGTGACAATTTGCAAGTGTATTATTTAGTGATAGCTTTTATCTACAACATATATTGATAACCTCATGTTAATATTGTATATTAATAAATGATTAGTATTATGGACACTTTTCCATGATTGTAGATGGTCAACTATCTCCCCTTGCTAAGCCTAAATATGAGTACCAGAAAGAAATGTGCATCCATAATCCTTTAAAACCAAGTTGTTCCAGCAGTGTCCACCATACCTACCTATATAGCAAATGTTATTCCAAGTACATTTTCATACATGGGTTTTACCTTCCAAATGGTATTGTTTATGGTTATGGTTGTCATAGATAAGTTAGTTGTGGCATGACCACAAAATCATAAGGCATAAGCATCCTTGCAATTAGAATAAAATATGCATACAAAAGATAGATGAGGGAACAAACCTCCTAGCAAGGATGCCACCGCTAATAAAAGGGAACAAACCCTTCAATAAAAAGTACCAAGAGTGGGAGAGTGAGTGTGCAGGCAAAGTTGCTTAATTCAAAGTTCTTAAAGATACAAATGTATCCATTTTTTATTATATATAGGTGCTTAGAGATAAGAAGCAAAAAGTGTCCAAAACAAGTATGCCAAAAGATTCAGAGAGATGAGGGCAATGGAACCAAACACTAATGATGTTCTATTTTAAGCATAAACTTAAGGGGTAGTGTTCGGAAGTTAAATATCTCTTGTACGTGGCAATCCTTGCTTAGTTCTACTTTCTCTAAGTGTCCAAATATATATAATAAACATTAATAATTATAAAACCAAAGCCGAACAGTGAACTTTTATTTTATTATTTCATTTTGTATTCTTATTTGTCCATAGTACTTTGTGTATTTGTTTCTATACAAGATTGACATATTGTTAGTCATAGATGAAGTTTATGAAAGATATCACTTTATGATCTATTTTCTTGTTCTTATTATTTAAGATAATGTACCATTTATTTTTTTACAACAATGATCATGACTTATAATGTTCAACATAACAACAAACTTCAAAGTTCATGTTTAGTTTTATCACCTCCATGCTCGAGGACAAGCGTATGTTAAGCTTGGGGATGTTGATGCATGTAAAAGGCATACATGAACTTTGTAATTTATTGTCACATATTCAAACATATTTGCATCACATCAGTAGTAATTACTAATATTCTTAATGATTTCGGGGATTTTCTAAACAATCTCTCTCCTTTCGTTCTAACTCTATCTGGCACAAAAACCTTATGTTAGTATTTTGGACTTTTCACAAGCTACGTGACTCGAAAAAGGGCAAGGTCAGAGAGCATGCTTCGTATTTTTTGAGACGAACAAAATGATCTAAAGTGGGCCAACTGGAATTTAATGGGATGCAAATGGAGGCCTATGGCGCGGGGTCCTACCCTAGTCGCGCCACCACCCTCCGTTTCCACCTTGTTTCTCTGATGTCGTAGATTCCATCGCCATCCTTCTCATATTGACCTAAAACCTTCTATAAAAAGGGTACCCGACACGATCTCATAACATACGGAGGCAGAGATAAAAAACACATAAACAAAGAGTCTGCAAGCCGCCGACGGCGGAGAACAGAGGGGGAACCGCTGCCGGAATCGCCTTCAGTTGGATGCACCCCCTTCAACATAGTTGAAAGATCGGTATAAGCGACTAGAGGGGGATGAATAGGTGCTACTCAATTTTTAGCTTCTTTTGAATTTAGGGCTTAACACAAAGTAAGTTCTCTAGATGTGCAACTAAGTGAACGAATCTATATGACAAGCAAGCAAGCAAACAACAATAAAAAGGAGTAAAGGATAGAAATCGTGGAGAGGGGACATGGAGATGTTTTCCGAAGATCCTTCTTTTTGAGGGGAAGTACGTCTCCGTTGGAGGGGTGGGTGGTACTAAGACCACCAACTCCACAAAGGCCTCACCCTATTCTCCCGAGCACTCGCCTTGCGGCAAGCACACGATCCACTATGCGGTGACCTTGAAGGTGGTAACCGAAACCTTGTAGAAAACCTTGGGGCACTTCTACACAACTGAATTGGAGGCTCCCAAGATGACCTCAGAGCTCTTACACATGAGGATGAGCTATTGAGGGAGACTTCTTCAAGTTAGGGTTTCATTAAACCCTAGAGCAACAACAACTTACACAAATGGTGGGGAAACACAAATACTTTTGGTGGAAAGCTAGGTCTAGGTCTCCTCTCTCAAATCCCCAAGGGGCAACAAGTTTGAGTGGCTAGAGAGGGAGATCTAGGAGGTTGGAGCTCAGCATTAATGGAGGAGAGAGAGTTGAAGCCGCAACCTTCACTTGGAGAAGAAGGGGTATATATACCCCCTCCCCCCCAAAAAAAATAGCCATTGCAGTATCACTAACTCGGGAGTCCCCGGACATCAGGGTCGGAGTCTCCGGGGTGGGGGGCTGGACTTCGAGCATGACACTGGAGGGGGTTACTGGGAGCAAAACGAGCCATACCGGAGACCAGGCTGGAGACTTCCCTGGAGACTCCGGGCTCCGGCCCTGGAGTCTCCGGCAACTAGGGCCGGAGTCTCTAGGCACGGACGGAATCTCCGGGGAGGAGCAGGACTCTGGGTCTAGCTCTAGGGGTCCGGAGACTTGCCCGGAGATCTAGTCGGAGTCTCCAGTCCAAGACCCCGGAGTCTCCGGGCCTGGACCCCGGAGTCTCCGGACTCAGGGGAGGCAGAACACCAAGCTCCCACGGGCAGCTTTTCTTCATGAAAATTTGAACCCTTCTCCTTCGAATACTAGAACACTGTATTGTGCATTTATACGAATCTACCTGCAATACTTAGCACACGGTAAAAACTATCTTGTGTTGACACCAAACATAAAAACATGATTAGGGCAGGAAATGCCCTTTCAATCTCGCCCTTTTTGGTGTTTGATGACAACACAAGGATTTGCGCAAAAATATACAAGCATAAGGTACAAAAGATAGAGAGGCTCCCCCTCGAATAGTGCACAAAAATAAGGAAGGACACTCCCCCTAGAAGTTACAAAATTACCCATCTACAACGAGATAAGAATTGTTAAGTGATACTCATAACTTTTTACCAATAGATGGATGAAGAGATATATAAGAGGATACGATATGAGGGGACTTCATTATACATGATATAAAAATCCATAGATTAGATAGATACCACATAGTCTTCACACACATCGACACAAAACATGGGTCCACACATGATACGTAACAAAGGTCCACAAATAAAGCGAGGTAAATAAGAACAAGTTACAAGCAAAAGCATCAAATGAAGAACAAGCTTGTGACTTCCCATGCAAATCCCACGCTACCTAATAGCAACTTCTCCCCTTTGGCATCGAGACACCAAAAGGGGACACGAGCGAGACTACACGCCCCAACCGGATCACTCATCATCCTTGTCCTCCTTGTCATCACCAGAGCTCTCCTCAGAATCTTGATCATCGTCAAGAGAAGGGCCCTTGACACAGAGAGAAGAGGAAGCATCGTCCTCAAACATGCGCCAATCAACGGAGCCTTGATCCCAAGAGCCATAAGAGAGAGTGCGAGAGGGCTGAAGTTGCTCCTGAGCATCACCGGAACGTTCGGCATCACTATCTTGCTCCCATTGGTGAAACTTCTTCAGAATCTGCTTGTCCCGCTTGTATGCTTTATATTGACCTTTGCGGATATCAATGTTCATGCACAAAAGCATCTTCTCCCAGAAGGAGGCCTTCTTCATTTGCCCCTTCACATAGTCACGAGAGAAGGAAGGCAAATGGGCATTGATGACATTCTTCCTCCTAGCACGGACCGGGCTGGCAGCAGGGGGATTATCCTCCCCATCCCCTCTAATCTCATCATCTGGCACGGGAGCAGAATAGCCACGAGGATCCATAGAGGTAGTGGGAGCCTTGCGCTACAACTGGAGCGGAAGATGATCAACAACACGAAGGCCCTCAAGCGGGGAAGGTAAGTTCATCTTTGCAAAGGTGGCAAGCACAAGGCTCATGACATAATGAGAGTAAGTGGGGGTCTTCTTCTCGGCGATGTTGATGGCCATTTCCATGAAGATGAAATACATGACGTCGAGTGGAGTGGCAGGAGCCTCGGGGCCCTTGATAAACACAGAATGAGCAAGAGCCATCAGACGAATCAAGGTGGAGCGAATAGTGTCAATATTACCCACTTAAGGATAGATATTCTCTCGGAACATGCGGATCACAATGTGGAAGGGTGGCCTGAGGTTCCTTGCTTCACCAAGGACACCGTGCTTGTTGTATAGAGGGGCAATGGGCTTCTTTGAATACTCAAGCCCGGACATCTCATGAATGCGAAGACCAACCGCAGCATTCCTTCCCTCAAAAGGATACTCCAAGACCTCGACAAACTCACTAATGCTGGACTTACAACGAACCTCGCCAGTCATCCATGTCATGGGAATCTCATTCCCTTCACCAAACACAAGTGTAGCAAAGAATTGATGCACAATATGGACATTGTAATCATGCTGAAACTCCATGAGAGGATGTAGCCCAAGCTTCTCGGTAATCCAGAGGGCGTTAGAGAAATAAGACTTGTTGTTCATGAAGGCAAAGTCAAGAGGACGCTACGGGCGCACGGGCTTCTTTGCTGACAGATTCACATAAACTTCATGCATGATCAAATACTGCTCACGTCTCCAGAACGAGCATTAGGACTGTTGGAGGTCATGTCAAAGAATGGTTGCCTCCTCATAATGCGGAAATCACCGGTGCTCATCTTCTTGAGGGTGGTGATGCTGTCAAACCTCCTCTTCTTTGCAAGTTCCTCATGACGTAAGCGCTCTTCCTCATGCCTCTGCAGTGACAGAACCTTCTTGTTCTTGGCCTTTTCAGCAATCTCATCATGGCTATCATACGATGTTGCTTGGACATCTTGCGGGGGTTGCCCCCATAGTTTGGTGTCTTGGACTTGGTGCGAGGAGAATGAGAGCTACCGGAACCACCTACACACACGCAAGAAGGCACGAAAAAACAACAAGAAATGAGTTTTGCAAGTCCTGGAAAGTGATGGTGGAAGAGGTATGAGAACAAGATCCAAAACAGATGAGTACCCCCGGAGTCTTCGGTCACAAGCCCCGGAGTTTCCGGCCAAGGCCATAGTCTCTGGCCATAGGGGCCGGAGTCTCTAGGCCACCGGAGTCTCCGGCCTGGAAACCTGGCGTGAGACGAGAATCGGGGGGAAACTTCACCCAGCCATGGATCATGGTCGCAAAACTCCAAGAACACGAAGATGCCGCAAAAAGATGCCAACTACCATGGAAAACGAGGTCCCAAACCACAATCTAATCTAGGGGAAACCCTAGGTAGAGAAAGTGAGGAGGGGGGCACCTTGATCCATGGGAGAGACTCCCAGCTGGCGGTGGGGAGGGTTGGCGGTGAGAAGAGGAGGAGGAGACCGGCGGCGACGGCGGATCCGGGGAGGAGGAAGCCCTGGTGGCGACGAGCAGAGAGTCTCCAGGGCCAAAGGGCCGCAAGTCTCCGGGCCACCAGAGTCTCCGGGGTCAGACACCGGAGTCTCCGGCCTCCACTGCCAGAAAATGCCAGATACAAGGAGGACATGCAAAAATCATAAAAGACACGGGGCAGATGAAAAACCAAGGAAAACACAAATAACCATAGAAGAGAAAGTAACCATCAAGTATGCAAAAACACCAAAACACACACAAATGTGTGGGTCGGTGGCTGAGGCCACCATGTTTGAGTATACTTGGCTTGGCACCACAAAGATATATCTTGGGTCCATTACTAAAACTCGTCATTGAAGCTCACATATCACAAAATGATATAAAGAGGATGAATTTCTTACTTTAGGCATAATGGGGGGAGGGATGGCCCAACCAATTAGGACTGCACTCCCCTATGCATGCATGCATCTAGATAGGATAAGATATGAATGCTTGGGTATGGGTGCATGGTCTCAAGCCGCATTGCTCGAATCAATGATATTTATCTCATGCCTTAACTCTCGGAATCTCTTCTCATCAAGGGGCTTGGTGAATAAATCTGCAAGATTCTTCTCGATGCTAACATAAGAGAGCTCAATATCACCATTATTCACATGCTCCTGGATGAAGTGATGACGAATATCAATATGCTTGGTTCTTGTGTGTTGCACTGAGTTGTAGGCGATCTTGATTGCACTTTCATTATCACAAAGAAGAGGCACTTTGTCACCAGTGACACTGTAATCCTTTAAAGTTTGCCTCATCCATAACAATTGTGCACAACAACTAGCGGCCGCAATATACTCGTCTTCGGCGGAAGACAATAAGACACAATTTTGTTTCTTTGATGACCAACACACCAAGGACCTACCAAGGAATTGGCAAGCCCAGGAGGTTGATTTCCTTCCAACTTTGTCTCCCGCCCAATCCGAATCCGTGAAACCATGAGGGACAAAGCTAGAGCCCTTGGGATACCATAAGCCAAAGTTTGGAGTATCAACTAAATATCGAAAGATTCGCTTGACCGCCACAAGGTGGCTTTCTTTTGGGGCGGCTTGAAATCATGCACAAATACCTACACTCAACATGATAATTTGGTATAGATGCACAAAGATAAAGCAAAGAACCAATCATAGATCGATATACCTTTTGATCCACATCTTTACCCTTAGTATTGAGAGTGAGATCACACTTGAGAGGCATGGGAGTCTTGGCTCCATTTAAATCCATCAACTTGAACCTCTTGAGAATATCTTGAATGTATTTGGCTTGATTAATGAAGATACCTCCAATTACTTGCTTCACTTCAAAGCCAAGAAAGTATTGCAACTCCCCCATCATAAACATTTCAAACTCATCGGTCATTAGCTTAGCAAATACATCATTGAAAGCTTTGTTAGGAGAATAAACAAGTTTCCTCCAACTCTCTTAGTATAAAGAGTGGGGTCGATTAGCCCAACTTCGAAACCACGGTCTACCAACAACTTTCTAAGGTGCTCATAACACACACGTGGGGCTTGTTTAAGGCCATAGAGTGGCTTATCAAGTTTGTAGACATGGCTTGGAAACTTGGGATCCTCAAAACCTGGAGGTTGTTTGACATACACCAACTCATTTAAGGGACCATTAAGAAATGCACTTTTAACATCCATTTGTTGTAGATTAAAGTTATGATGAGATGCATATGCAAGCAAGATACGAATGGATTCAAGACGGGCGACGGGGGCAAAAGTTTCACCGTAGTCGATACCCTTGACTTGGGAGAAGCCTTGAGCCACCAATCTTGCCCTGTTGCGAATAACCATCCCATTTGCATCTTGCTTATTCTTGAAGATCCACTTTGTTCCAATGACATTATGGCACTCCTTGGGTCTCTCCACCAATGACCAAACTTTGTTGCGCTTGAAGTTGTGAAGTTCTTCATTCATGACATCAAGCCAATCCGGGTCTTCAAGCGCTTCATACACCTTTTGAGGCTCTACACAAGAAATGAAACTAGTGTGGCCAACAAAGTTAGCCACTTTGTTACGAGTAGAAATGCCCCTTTCAAGATCACCAACAACATTTTCAAGAGTAATTCCTTCTCGGATGAGCTTGGCAATTCTCCTTGCTTCACGACAAGCATGAGCTTCCTCAATGGATTCTTGAGAAGCTACTTGGTCATCACCACTATTTTGATCCTCGTCTTGACCTTGAAATTGAGCTTGCTCCTCTTCTTGAGCTTGCTCGACATTTTGACTTTGACCATCCACATGAGCTTGACCTTGGTCATTATGGGGTGAAGAACACCCTTCATTTACTTGATCTTGACCTTGATCACGAGCTATCTCTTCAACAATGGCATCTTGATGGCTATGGGGTTAATCTAGATCTAGTGAAGGTGATGGCTCCACTTGTGTAGAGCATTGTCCTTCTCCTTCCACCACAAGGGGTTCCTCAACAGGGTGGAAAAATCCCACACCCATTCTTATTATGGCTTGAGGAGGAATTTCATCACCTACATCACCAAGATCAATTTTCCCCACTTGGGAGCCATTATGCTCATCAAATCTCATGTTATAGGAAACTATGCCCGGTGGACTTGTTATAGATCCTATAAGCGTGAGAGTCCGATGCATAGCCAACAAAGATACCTTAAATAGTGCGAGACTCGAATTTAGACAACCGGTTACCTTTCTTGATAATATAGCACTTGCATCCAAATACCCGAAGGTAGGAAATACTAGGCTTCTTGCCGGTGAGGATCTCATATGGAGTCATATCCAAATGCATGCGAAGATAAACCCGGTTGGAAATATGACAAGCGGTAGAGATAGCTTCGGCCCAAAAGTTATATGGGGACTTGAACTCCACAATCATGGTTCTTGCCATATCCATAAGAGTCCGGTTCTTTCTTTCCTCCACACCATTTTGTTGAGGTGTATAAGGAACGAAATATTGATGCTTGATCCCCTCATCACCAAGAAACTCATCAAGGGTGTAGTTCTTGAACTTGGTCCCATTGTCACTTCTAATGGCCAAGATCCTCTTGATGTGTTGACATTGCACTTCATTGGCAAAGTTGATGACGGTTTGTTGAGTCCCACTCTTCTTCTTGAAGAAATATACCCATGTGTATCTTGAGTAGTCATCAACAATAACCAAACAATACGTCTTCCCCCCCATGACTATCAAAGGATGGAGGACCAAAGAGATCCATGTGAAGGAGTTCCAAGATCCCATCAGAATAGATGGTGGTAGTTGGGGGGTGTGCCGTCTCATGGAGCTTCCCTTCAATGCATGCCCTACACACACGATCTTTGACAAAATGCACATTATCTTTTAAACCAAGGACGTGGCCTCCCGTATGGAGGCTTTGCAAAGACCTCATGTTGACGTGGGCAACACGGCGATGCCAAAGAAATCCCACGTCACCTTTAGCCATTAGGCACATCGCGGTAGGTGTGGGTTTCTTATCAAAATCTACCACATACAAACTGTTCTCGGTGTACCCAACAAAGGTTATAGAGAGAGTCTTGCTCCACATGAGAACCACAACCTTAGGGGTAAAGTAGGCATTAAAGCCCATAAGTGTGAGTTTATGAACAGAAAATAAATTGTATGAAAGGGTTTTGACAAGCATAATGTCCATAATGGATATATCCAGTGTGACCACTACCTTACCCAAACCGAATACCTTAGAAGTTGATCCATCTCCATAAGTGACACACATATTGGAAGTATTAGGTACCGTCTCGTCAAGCATCTCTTTGCTTCCGGACATATGACTTGTGGCACCACTATCAACCACCCATTTTCTTCCACCAGAAGCATAGCCCTACAAGAAATCAATGCTTGGTTTTAGGTACCCATTGTTGAATGGGTCCTTGTTTGTTAGTCACAAGAATTTGGGGAACCCAAATGGCCCAATGGTAAGCATCACCAAAATAGGTTCCTACATATTTAGCATATACATGACCATCATAAGATTTCATAAGAACATAGGATGGGTTATATTTTCCCGCAAAATCATTATGAGATGGTTCACCACCATTCTTAGTGACACTTGGTTCCTTCTCTTTTGCCATCTCCCCCTTCTTCACAAAAGTAATCATTTTGGAAGGGGGAGAGGAAAAGTTATTCTTCTTCTTACCCTTGCTCTTCTTCTTTGACTTGGATGAAATTTGATTACTCAAGAGGGCATTCAGACTCTTCTCACCTTGAATGCATGAGACAAGGCCTTTCTCAATTGTAGCTTTCAACTTCTTGTTCTCCTCGAGAAGATTTCCATGCTGACAACGAGGGTTAATAGAACATGAAGCATTCCTAGTTGGCATGGTTGAAACATCTTTACTTACTTGTGTTTGAAGTTCTTCATGTGACTTTGAAAGAGTAGAGAATTTGCTCAACAGGACTCATGTTCCTTTTTAAGTTTCTCAAAACTTTCATTTAGTCTACCATGACCAACTCCAAACTCGAGCTTTTCCTTTTTAAGCACATTAGTTAAAGCAAGAGCATGGTCACGTTCTTTAACAAGTTTAGAGATATTCAAGTTAAAAGATTTTTCATGAGCAATATACTTCTCTTCTAGGGTAACTCTTTTACTTTGCTCTTCCTCAAGAGCATCGGTCAAGGCGGCTACCTCCATGGAGGCCTCACTAGCATGACCAAACATCTCCGAGATGGAGTCATTTCTCTCGTCAATGATATAACGTGCTTCACCTAGTTGACTCAAGAGAGCCTCAACACATACCTTGGCTTCTCCTACCAAGTTATCCAAGCAACTAGTGGATTCCACTACTTTCTTCTTAATCTTGAGACTCATTTCATCATCATATGACGATGCATCAATAGAAGGAGTAGTGGGTGGAGGAGTTACCGTGGAGGCTTTAACCATGAGACATGTGGGGTTGGTGACGAGCTTGTCCTCATTTGGAGAGTCAAAGAGTGATGTCGGTGAGGAGGTTGAAGTAGTAGTAGCCACTAGACATGCAGACTTGGTGATGCACTTGTTCTTATTAGGAGAGTTGAAGAGAGATATTGGTGAAGAGGTTGTGGTAGTAGTAGCGGAGGTGGTGGCAATTGTGGCAATGGCGGCCACACCCACAATCTCTCCATCATCTTTATCGTCACTATCATTCTCATTGTTCTCTTCATATTCTTCACGAGCCACCAACACATATTTTTGTGGCTCCTTCTTGGTGGGGAAGTTCTTGTTTGGGACTTTCTTGATGAAGTTCTTGTTTGGAGTGGGCTTGAACTTGGATTTCAAAATGAGCCTTCCTCCATGATCTTC